>CM065589.1:200079997-200679997 GCA_033119425.1 Bufotes viridis | reverse complement strand
CAGGAAGGGCAATGGCTATAAGAAGATTGCAAAGATGTTAAACATACCAAGAGACACCATAGGAAGCATCATTAGCAAATTCAAGGCAAAGGGCACTGTTGAAACGCTACCTGGTCGTGGCAGAAAGAAGATGCTGACTTCGACTGCTGTGCGCTACCTGAAGCGCAAAGTGGAGAAAAGTCCCCGTGTGACTGCTGAGGAACTGAAAAAAGATTTGTCAGATGCGGGTACTGAAGTTTCAGCTCAGAAGATAAGGCGGACACTGCGTAATGAAGGCCTCCATGCCAGAACTTCCAGGCGCACCCCCTTACTGTCTCCAAAGAATAAGAAGAGTTGACTGCAGTATGCCAAAAGTCATGAGGACAAACCAGAAAAGTCTTGGGATAGTCTTCTGTGGACTGATGAAACAAAATTAGAACTGTTTGGACCCATGGATCAACGCTATGTTCGGAGGAGGAAGAACAAGGCCTATGAAGAAAAGAACACCTTGCCTACTGTGAAGCATTGCGGGGGTCAATCATGCTTTGGGGCTGTTTGGCTTCTACAGGTACAGGAAAGCTTCAGCGTGTGCAAGGTACCATGAATTCTCTTCAGTACCAGGAGATATTGGATGAAAATGTGATGCAGTCTGTCACAAACCTGAGGCTTGGGAGACGTTGGACCTTTCAACAGGACAATGATCCCAAGCATACCTCCAAGTCCACTACAGCATGGTTGCAGATTAAAGGCTGGAACATTTTGAAGTGGCCATCGCAGTCACCAGACTTAAATCCGATTGAGAACCTCTGGTGGGACTTAAAGAAAGCAGTTGCAGCGCGCAAGCCTAAGAATGTGACTGAACTGGAGGCTCTTGCCCATGAAGAATGGGCGAAGATACCCGTAGATCGCTGCAAGACACTTGTGTCAAGCTATGCTTCACGTTTAAAAGCTGTTATAACTGGAAAAGGATGTTGTACTAAGTACTAAGATTGAATGTCACTTGGGGGTTGAATAAAACTGATAATGATGTGAGCACAGAAAAGACATTTGTGGTTATTTCATTATAAATGTTGTGTTATATTTGTCTGACTTACAAGTGCCACTTTGATTTAATTGTAAACAAGATGACTGAAATGATCAAAATCAATGTCAAACTGGCCAAAACACTCAATTTCAGTGGGGGTTGAATAATTTTGAACACAACTGTAGGTGTGGGTCCCAGCTGTGGAACCCGCACCTATAAGACAGTGGGGTTATATCCTAGTGATATGCCCCCATTGTCTGAGATGAGACAACCCCTTTAAGGTACGTCCACGTGGGTCGTAATTTGTGTCAGAAAATCCTTGACAAATTTGCAGCAAAATCCACGAGTTCCAGATTTCTTGTGGACTTGAAATGCACAGGGTAAGATCTGTGGCAGAAATCCTGGGCATAACTTGACATGCTATGGACACTGCAGGATTTTTTTCACAGTGTGTGAATGAGATTTCTTAAAATCCGATACACTTTGCTAGTGTAAACCGATGCAGGTTTGTGTGCAGCAATAAGTTACTGAACAACTTCTATATGAATCTGAAAAAATAAAACTCATCAGGCAATGCTGAACAACGTAATACAGTGCCTGAAGGATTCTATGTGCCACCCTTCAACCTATCTGTGTACAGCCTTGTATGAGCCACAATACAAAGCAAACTAGTAATTGCAGCATGGGGCTTCAGAAATCTTGTTCGTTTTGAAGGTTAGTGACTAACATTACAATAGAACGCCTAAGATTACACAGTATATGGAGATTTTTGAACTTTTGTACCACTTGATATAACACATGTGTGGTCTTCTAACTTTTAAGTACATAAAAATTAAAATGATGGCTTTTTACATTCTTCCTTCCTTTTACCTAAACTTCACTTGACTTTCATGACTTTAAGTCATTTGTTATCATTTAAGGAGGAAGTATCGCTGTTTTACAAAATCCATATGTGCGCCAGACATCCTGTTTGCATTTAATAAACCCTGGTGTTCTTAAAATATGCACTCCCACTTAAACACAGAAAAGGTAGCACTAGGAATGTAAAATCTGTAAAGGACTACACTTTAGTGTTGCTATCCATAAAAATATTAGATACATCATAGATGTAGGGCACACCCTTCAGCACTATTAAAAATAACTGCTACATAAATACAGCAGGGTCATAATTATAGGGAAAAATATGCAGTTGCACCTGGAGCATGAAGAAACCCAACAGCGCCTGACACTTGTGAGGAGCATTGGGGCTCAGGAATTTTATGCTACTCTTCTGAAATTTAAAGTGTACTTCCAGCTTTTTATAAAAAAATATGTATTGTATTCAGAGAGCAGAAAGTTTTTTCCCTAAACATTTGTGCAAGCTCAGTGACTAGGTAACAGAGAACAGATAGTTCCTCATAGCCTTTAAAATGGATGGCTCATATTATAGGTGATCACATGTATTATTTGGGAGGAGACGCACTTTAATTTTAATATAGTATGTGTAAAATTAACATGTGATCATGGAATCACGCGTATGGGAAGATACCAACAAGGTTGGGCTGAAAATTAGTAACTTATATCGCTCCCATGGAGGTAAATTTATTCATACACATTAGTCTAAAGTTGATAAAAACAGATCATTTTAAATAAGGATGAACGAGCCAGTTGGGACCACAGACTGCTATTTTTCGGACGGCAGAAGAATCTGAATATTTTCAGGTTCGTTTCAGACGAAGCAGAGAAGCTGGCAGCCAGGAAAGAAGGAGTGAGGAGCTGTGGCTGCTGTGCCTGCTAGCAGAACTGCAGCTGCTGCAAACCTCAAGAGCAATGCCAACGCAACTCAATCATAGTACAATGCGTGACTATGCAATACATCACCAAATAACCGTAAAGGGACACGCAATAAAATTTCAAAGCTTTATTAATTGATTAAAAAACCAACAACAAATATATATATAATGTCAATATCAAGGAATATATGGCGGCAGTACAAATGGTAGCCAAGATATGTGGCTCCCCCCCATGCACAGAAGGACCAAATTATATCTCCCATATAGGGTAAAAAAACTATCACAGTGC
This sequence comes from Bufotes viridis, assembly GCA_033119425.1. Taxonomy (NCBI): domain Eukaryota; kingdom Metazoa; phylum Chordata; class Amphibia; order Anura; family Bufonidae; genus Bufotes; species Bufotes viridis. The sequence continues at coordinate 200,676,933 of CM065589.1, read as the reverse complement.
TGATTTGAATAACACCCTCTATATAAAAAGTAGAAGCAACACAGTGCCTAACTATACTAGCCAGATGAGCAATTATGCACATACAATACAGCTACAAGGCACATTATTTCACAATTAGTATACCTGAGGGACACTTGAAGAGGAAGACATGGGCTCTGGTTGAGAGGAGAGCCCACCCTGACGTACGTTTCGCTCCGCTTTCTCAAGGGTTGTATGGCTTGTTCATCCTTATTTAAACATTTAATATTGAGGGTGTTATTCAAATCAGCACTGTGATAGGGGTTTTTTACCCTATATGGGAGATATAATTTGGTCCTTCTGTGCATGGGGGGGAGCGACATATCTTGGCTACCATTTGTACTGCCGCCATATATTCCGCCACAAAGCTTTGAAATTTTATTGTGTGTCTCTTTATGGTTATTTGGTGATAAACCTCAAAAGCAACTACCTACAAGAAAATATATATATATATTTTTTTCATTTTCACAGAAATCCTTTTTCGGGGGGGGGGGATAAGCAAAAACTGTACCAACTCGTGTTCTACCATAAATCTAGCATAGCATATAGAGTACTAGTGAGAACTCTGTATCAGATCATCTCATATATTTAATTAAATTTATATTTTTTCGATTGAGAATGAAATATTAGGTCTAAATCCGTTTATTATCTCCATACACACAGTTCAGTTTCAATAAAAAAATTTTTTTTGGGGGGAGGAGCTATTGAATTTATTGAAACCAGTATATAGGTGATCAATACACCAATACACACTAGGCTAACAATTTACCTGTGAGTGTTAATGTGATATTAAGGGTCAGTCCTAAATCCTCTGTTTCCGTTTATTCAGTTTTCACACAGTTGAAATTATATATTTTTTTGGGACAATTTAATGAAACCAGTATATATACAGTGAGTAAAATATGTATTTGATACACTAGCGATTTTGCATGTTTTCCCCCCTACAAAGAATGGAGAGGTCTCTAATTTTTATAATAGGTACACTTCAACTGTGAGAGAGAAAAAAATCCATAAAATGACATTGTATGATTTTTAAATAATTAATTTGCATGAAGAAAGTATTTGATCGCCTACCAACCAGCAAGAATTCTGGCTCACAGACCTGTTAGTTTTTCTTTAAGAAGCCCTCTTACCCTGCACTCATTACCTGTATTAATTGCACCTGTTTGAACTTGTTACCTGCATAAAAGACACCTGTCCACACAATCAATCACCCTCCAACCTCTCCACCATGGCCAAGACCAAAGAGCTGTCTAAGGACACCAGGGACAAAACTGTAAGCCTGCACAAGGCTGGGAAGGGCTACAGGACAATAGGCAAGCAGCTTGGTGATAAGGCAACAACTGTTGGTGCAATTATTAGAAAATGACTGTCAATCTTCCTCGGTCTGGGGCTCCATGCAAGATCTCGACTCGTGGGGTAAGGATGATTCTGAGAAAGGTCAGGAATCAGCCCAGAACTACACAGTCAATGACCTGAAGAGATCTGGGACCAGCCCAGAACTACACGGTCAATGACCTGAAGAGATCTGGGACCACAGTCTCAAAGATTACTTTAGTAACACACTACACTGTCATGGTGCTCACGCCAGCACATGTCCAGGCCGGTTTAAATTTTGCCAATGACCATCTAGATTATCCAGAGGTGGCACGGGAAAAGGTCATGTGTTCAGATGAGACCAAAATAGAACTTGTAAGCGTCAAGCTTCAATCTTCTGTTTCCTTGAATTCCATTTCTACACGGTTGGAATTCAATTTAGTTTTTCGGTGGTTCAGTTTATATTTATTAAACCAGCATATAGGTGATCAGTACACCAGTCAAGTACACAGGCTGGGGTACCAATTTACCTGTGAGTGTTAATGCAATATTAAGGTTCAGGCGTTCATTTCCGTATATTTAGTTTCCACACGGTTGAAATAATATCTTTTCGGGACTTCATCAATTTAATTAAACCAGAATATACCTTGTGTTCATGTGAAATTGCGCATTAAGCCTGGCCCTTAAACATCTGCTAATGTTCATTTATTTCTCCACGCAGGTGAAATTTAACTTTTTTGGGACTTGTTCAATTTAATTAAACCTGCATATAGGTGATCAACACCAATACACAGGCCAGCACACACAAATATCTGTGAGGAATAACAAATAGGCCTAAATCAATTTATTTCTGTGTTCACAAACACGTTTACAATCATTTTTTTCTTGGAGTTCTTCATTATATTCAAAATAGCAGTATATATACGTGATTACTACACCAATAGACAGGGTAGCCCACAAAAGTATCTGGGAGTGATAGCGAATTTAGGCCTAAATCCATTTCCCTTTATTATACTGTTCACACATTTTCAATCAAAATTATTATTTTTTTTGTAGGGGGGTTGTTGATTTTGTTTCAAACTAGCAGCATATATTTCCGGGCTATGGAAGGGTTCCAAACCAAAGACCCAGCACCAGAATGTGAGTAGTAGCACCAACTATCCGGCCACAAGTAGTACTAGTAGTAGTAGTAGGCCTCCGTTGTCTCTGCTGGTTCGGAAAGGCACAACATTATAGTTGAGGAGAAAGTGGATGAGATTGTGGATTGCCCTTTCTACCACCTGCCGCCTCCAACTAAAAAATGCCTTCCACATCCGCGCTTTCCTCAACCAGGAGTTTGCTTGTACATGCCCTCATTATCTCCTGCCTAGACTACTGTAACTTCCTCCTCTGTGGCCTTTCATCTAGCACTCTCGCACTCCCCTGCTTCTCCTCTCTGCCAATCCCTTCACTGGCTCACCATTGCCCAACAAATTCAGCTGTCCCCTCTATACAACTTGTCCCCTCTATACATCTCTAAGCTACTTTACCGATACATCCCCTCCTTCTCTCCTCTCCTCTTATCACCTCTTCCCACAATCGCCTGCAAGATTTTTCCTGTGCATCCCCCACACGCTGGAATTCTCTATCCCAACACATCCGACTGACATCTACAGTGGAATCCTTCACAAGAAATCTGAAAACCCACCTCTTCAGACAAGCCTACAACCAGTGACCCTGCTGCTGCTATGCCACCATGACCAGCTTTACCCTAACCTTCTGTGTCCTTCCTCCATTCCTCCAGATTGTAAGCCCTCTCCTTCTGTACCAGTTTGTAACTCATCTTGTTCATGCTTAGTGCAATTGTCTGTATTATGTATGTGCACCCCTTATCATATGTGCAGCGCCATGGAATGAATCGCACTTTAATAATAAATAATAATAATAATAATTGGATGGCTCACTCCTCTGCTCAGTCTCAGTAGGACGATGTAGAGGTAACTTCAGAGTCAGACACTAAAGCCGTGAAGCCAGAGGTCACAGCATTCCTCCTGCTCCTCCTCCTTGCAGACCCAAAGAAGGCTTTCAGTGGAGTCCTCTCAGTCTTTACTACCCCTTCCTAGCAGGATGCCTTCCTTTTTACTAAGAAGTGGCAAGAAAACCCTACCATGCCAGCAGATAGTCAATAGAGTCTCCCTGTTGACGACTTGTGTAATAGCCGTCACCATTTGGACAGCCCTGAGCAGGAGGTTGGTGAGGAGACTGGTGAGCCCATGCATACCTGTGTTGATTCTGGTGGTAATAATGGCACCCGTAGCCATGGCATTGGCGGTGGGGGCAGCAACAATGGCAGTCGGGAAAAATGCAGAAAAGAGGAGGAGCCCACCATGATATCTCACAGTCTGATAAAAACGGCAGGAAGGGTGAGGATTACAATGGCGATTGTGTGCTGCACAGGACCTGGGAGACAGATTAGGTGCTGAGGAGGAGGCAACATCAGTAGAGAAGGGCGGTGGCTGCAGCAGTAAAGAGCAGAGGCTACATACCTCCCAAGGAACAGCTAGGGCCACGTCTACAGGGCCACCTGTTGCATGAGCATCAGCATCTCTTCAAAAATACATATCAGTGTGATAAGCGACAAATGCAGCGTGAACAGTATGAGCTGCAACTGCCCGACCTGGAAACAACACATGCTCCCTGCAGAGGTGGTTTGGTGCATCACCAAATCATTCATCGCTTTCTGCTGCTTATACAGATGCTCGAGCATGTGCAATGTTGAATTCCAGTGAATTGGAACGTCACAGATTAAGCCGTGTAGCTGCATATGCATCGGGCGCCTTCACCCAGAAACCTTTAAGAGTACTAGTACTTGTTTCATGACGCCAGTTGCAATGAAGCAACAAGGGCACAGGGCCCCTTTTAATGATACTGTGGATGGTACCCAGGTGTAGGAATACCAGAGTGGTGTAAGATGGACTTAATGTCCCTTAATGTTGGTGCACATGTCACGGTGCTCCTACCTGGATACGCTGGACTCCAGGCATTGGCCCTGAAGCAATGAAAGAGGGGTTGTTGATGAAGGGGATGATTAAATTATTTGAGTCTAGACCTTGTGATGAAGTTCAACTGCTTTACTTTGCATAAATGTTTCTCCAACAAATTCAGGCTTTGTCTTGATTCCCAGAAGGCTTTATTATTAACTCTGGCAGGCAAACAAATTCAACACTGCTACATCTGGCTGTGCTGACAGGCTGACTAAAAAACTTTGCTTTAGCTGTATGCTGCAACTACTCTTTTTGTAGTCTGACTCTAGCTTAATCCAGGGAACTTTTCTCCTGGCTTCAGAGACTCCAAGCTGTATCCTCCACATACAGCAGAGCTGAAGGTGCTCTGGCTGGTTTACGCAAGGCACGTCCGGCAGGAACGTGCACCTACTGCACACCTAACCCTTAGGAGGGGGTAAGCTGAACTGACCTCTAACTAACTAGTCCCTCCCCTCCTTAGAGAGAGGGTTAGAATGGAAATAAGGGTTCCATTCTCTTTAACTGTAGCTCTGCCATGCTTGCTGCCACCTTCAGATGAACCAGGTAAATTACATGAACAAGAACAGTTACAAGAAATAAATATGCACAGTGTTTAGGACCTAACATAAATACACATGATGATGACATGAGGTTAACCAATAAAGACAGTAGCAGGGTGCAGGAGTGGTGATGCCACTCTGGGGTGTTACACATACCATTCTGACACTGCAAGAGTTTCTCACCACGTGAGAATGGCTGAAAAGAGGGTCTCCTGCAGGGGTGGATTGGCCATAGACCCTACAGCAGGGATCAGCAACCTCCGGCACTCCAGCTATTCTGAAATTACAACTCCCAGAATCCTCCTGTCACTTCTATATGGGAGTTACAATAACAGCCAAGAAAGTGTGCATGCTGGGAGTTGTAGTTTCTCAGCAGCTGTAGTGCCGAAGGTTGCTGATCCCTGCCCTACAGGGAAATTTCCTGTTGGGTCGATGCCTAGGAGGGCCAGTTAAGCCCTCCTCACAGCCACAAGCTAGTTACATAATGATCTAATTCTTCCCTACTCACTTGGGCAGCAGCCGCAGGTGTCTTCCTGAATTCAACTTACGTCCTCAGAACAGCTATACAGTTCAATACTGTTCAGCAGATGGCAGTATTTTGTTCTGCAACATGGTATTTAGTTAAGCTGGGGAAGGTATATTGCTTTGCCCTATGGTATTGCTGGCCCTCCTACTTCTTTGTCCCTGTCTATTATGTTTGCTGCTTGATGTGTGGCTACTCTCTCCCGGGTTGATCAGCTTCAACACGGCCTGCCAACGCTTGAAGGAGGGTTAGTGTGACCAACACTGTGCCCTGCTGTTGTTGGGGACTGGATCATATCCATCCAGGAGAAGGTGGAGATAAGTGCCTGCTGAGGGAGCCAGCCCCATGATATGGTGGGAAGGGGTCAAAAGGACCTGGTGTCACAGTCCCTCCCATGACAGAGGTAAGTAGATCTGAGAGACTGGCCACACGTGAGGGTATCTGACAGTCTCTCTGTTTTCATCTTGCAGTGTTTGTTTGGTAATGACCACACCTCTTATCAGGAGCAGCTTGTGGGTCATTACTGAGGCTCTATTTAGTTCTGACTCACACTGCTTACCACGTGGTTGATATTTCCTGCTGGAGTTGGTTGAGCTGGTGAGCATTCAGCTTGTAAGCTAAATGCTGGGGAGAAAAGTTTTTTCATGGCCATTCCGTTATAAATGTCTCATGATGGAGCCAAGGACAAGGAGGAGTCTTAGCAGAAGAAGAAGAAGGTGGTTATGATGACAAAGATTCTGTATTTCTTGGGAATGCGTGTTGGCTGCCACAAAGAGGACCAGGAGAAGAAAGACAGACTTGTTCTGATTAGTAATGCTATGCTGGCCAGTTGTATTTTCCCAAAGGATGCGGTGATGTTGCCTCATGTGCTGCAATAGATCTCTGGTACCTATAATTGTGTTTGAAGACGTCATTACACCTGGAAGTGGAGGTGACTGCAGATAAAGCCAATCCTGCCTCCACTTCTGGATTCAGCGACATCAAGACCGCGCGTGCACTAATCATCTTCGCTGCTCGGCAAGCAGGAGAAGATGTTGTGAACATGCTGCCTTGCTAGTGAACTAGAGTGCAGGTCCAAGAAATCAAAATGTAGAAAATCCACATCACTCGGTATATTCAGATTCAATAAACCACAAGATCATCTGAATATACCCCGTGATGTGCATTTTCTACATTTTTCTACATCTGGTGGGACAATTAGCCATTGTCCCCATCCGCATGCACCACTCACCCCATGGACCATTACCAGGTACCAAGCAGAGTTTTTCTGAAATGAACTATACCCTATTCAGGTTTGGAGTGCTGCTTTAATTACATTACTTTGGTACAAGAAATCAGCTCCAGACTAGTGCTGTCACTCTAAATGGCGGGGGGCATGTTTTTAACAATGGAGGCCTCTGTATTAAGCACCTTGAGCATCGCTGGAGTGGTGCTCAAACCACATAAGCACACCTCCTGGTGCTCCAAAGCCTCATTGCATAAGAATAAAAGTGTACATTGCTCCAAAATGCCTGAACCCACAAATAAAAGACAAGTATTGTTTTACTCAGGTGGATCAACTCTACCAGGCTATATGCCTGGTTTACTAGGTTTTATCTTGGTGAAGATCTGCTTTAAGCACTAGTAATTCATTAAATGCAGTGAAATAGAAATATGAAGCATTTACCTAGTAGATCAAGAGCCATCGCTCAGTTTTTTTCTGGCTGGCCTCTGTTTACGCAGCTGCAGTGGTGACATGTGACGACTGCAGCCAATCACTAGGCTCAGCGTTGCACCAGTGATTGGCTTTGGCGTTCACCTGTTGTTGATGTGACATCACTGCTGCCGCCATGCCAGGAGAACCAGGGCAATGGCTCTGGATCCACTAGGTACACTTCATCTCTTTATGACAGGTTATACAAACCCTTTAAACCAAATAATTCTGGATAATTCCACACCTATAAAAGAGTAAAATGTGTTCCATCAACATCATTTTAGAAGAATATCTGCTCTACTGGTTATTAACAATAGAAAATCAATAATTTGGGTGAATTACAGAAGCATGAAACTGTATAATTGTAATTTGGCTTTCGGGTAATTTGGCTTTCGGGTGAAATTTATGGAAAATGTGAAAAGTTCACACTACAGTCATATTATATCATGAAAGTAGGGCATTTAGGTAGAATCATGCAATGGTGATTTCTTCATCTCAAAAAATGCATTGAAACAAAAGCCAATAGCAGTGGTCGGTATAGCCCCACAAAAATGTCAATATCTCAAAAACTTGTCATGTGGCCTTGAGCATCAATTACAGCTTGACATGCTCTACAGAGGCATAGCATCCTACTCATCTTGAAGGACGGCCCTCAAGTCATTGAGGTTCTGGAGTACAGAGTCACGAGCCTCTACATGGCGACTCAGCTGATCCCATAGGTTTTTAATAGGATTCAGGTCTGAAGAAAGTGCAGGCCACTCCATTTGAGGTACCCTAGTCTCCAGCAGTCGTTTCCTAATGATGCAACCTCGATGAGCTGGCACATTGTTGTCCATGAAGATTAAAATATGCCTGTGTTGTTCATGTAGAGGCACAATGACTGGATTAATTATGTTATTTAAGTAGTATGGGCTTTTCACTGTTCCATTCACAAAGTGTAAGGCAGTTCTGTATTGACTAGACACACCTGCCCACACTGTAAGAACACCACCACCACCTAAGGCTCGTCTGCTGACATCAGTGGTTGATGCATAGCGCTCTCCTAGACGTCTCCAACACCATTGACGGCCATCATTTCTGCTCAGAGTGAATCGACTTTTATCAGTGAATAGCACTGAGGCCCACTGGTCCCTCTTCCAGAGTAGATGCTCTCTGGACCATGCAAGACAATGACACCTGTGGTCAGGCACCCTTACAGGTTGTCTAGCATGCAGACCTCCCTGATGTAAATGGTTTTTAATAGTCTAACGTGACACTTGTGTGCGTCCCTTAAATGTGCCTGGAGTTGTTTACCATTTGGTCCATCTAGTCTGCCCAATATACTGAATACTATGAATAGCCCCTGGCCCTATCTTATATGAAGGATGGCCTTATGCCATCACCTGGTTCCACAGGGCATTGTTCACAATGAAGCGGTCATCAGTGTGGGATTTGGCCAAAGGACGTCCACTTCTATGCCTTTCTCTGACTCTTCCAGTCTTTCTGTATCTCTGTTGCAACCTTTAATTTTCCAGCAGGACTTGGCACCTGCCCATACTGCCATAAGTACCAGTACCTGGTTTAATAACCACGGTATCACTGTGCTTGACTGGCCAGCAAACTCGCCAAATCTAAACCCCTTAAAGAATCTATGGGGTATTGTCAAGAGTAAGATGACAGACACCAGACCCAGCAATGCAGACGAGCTGAAGGTGGCTATCAAAGCAACCTGGGCCTCAATAACACCTCAGCAGTGCCACAGGCTTATTTCCTCCATGCCACGCCACATTGAAGCAGTAATTCATGCAAAGGAGGCCCAACCAAGTATTGAGTGTATATTTTGTACATACTTTCTAGTAGGCCAACATTTCTGTATTAAAGATAATTTTTTTAATTGGCCTTATATAATATTCTAATTTTCGGAGATATTGACTTTTGGGTTTTCATTAGCTGTAAGCCATAATCATCAACATTAAAAGAAATACATGCTTGAACTAGATCACTGTAATGAATCTATAGAATAAGAGTTTCACTTTTTAAATTGAATTAGTGAAATAAATTCCTTTTTTCGATGATATTCTAATTTATTGAGATGCACCTGTACATATTTTATAGTTGAGCTGGCCAATTCCTGTGTGCTGAGAGGCACTAAGAAGCAGAGACCAGCAGGGATCCAGCGAGCATTGGAATGAGAGGAGCGGTGGATCAGTGAAGGTACTCTGAACCTTTTAAAAAGATGTAGCTAGGCAACCCCTTTAATGAAAACAGTATAGAGAAAACTTCTGTGTTGAAGTTTTCTTTCGGCCTACCTCAGGTTTCATTAGCTCTCCAAAGCGAGTTGTTGAAAGGTAAGATGGGCAGAGAGGAAAGTCGAACACAGTGACACTGCTTAGAGGAAGATCTGATTATATTATCTGATATGGAGCCAGAGGTTGAAGGGCCCAGTCAGGTACAAGAACATTGTACCTTTTTGTGGGGGAAAAAGGAAGGTGTCTTTTTGCTATAATGTGGGTTTTCTGTTATATGGAGCTGTTATAGATATCACATACCTTTAATTATTGCTTCTTATGCTGCTATTTTAATTTTCTTACACTAGGGTGGGGGCCGCATCTTATTTTGCTATGGGGCCCTATGAATTATAGTTGTGCCCCCTAGTATGTCAACCAAACAGAGCTGGCAAAATGCTGAAAGGGAAGGTTTGTAGAGCCTCTGATAAAGATGCCGCTGGGGTGGGCATTACAATTAAAGAGGAGCATGATGCAACTTGAAGGGAACGACCAAAGGGATGTGGCTTGGACAGTGTAGTAATCAGAGTCACATGCCTAGAAGACATCCTGACACAGAAGGGAGTGGACCTGTTTCCACCCGTGTCGAGTACTGAACTTCTGGTCCAGGGAGAAGGCTTAAAAGAAGACTGGAAATCCTTAGAAATTTCTAATAAAGGCACAATATGAAAATGTATATCTTGTTTAAAGGTTCAAAGTGCACTAGGATTTTTTTCCCTGACCCCCCTTAATTTAATATCTATGCAGCGGATTTGGACGGCTTTAACAGAGAAACGGAACTGCTTTCTGATACATTTCATAAAATATATTTAGTTTTATAAATAGTCCAGATTACTTGTAGCTCTCACACCCATGGTCATTTTATAGCTCATTACAAGTTACGTAAAGCTGTAATACAGCACTAGGGATGAGCGAACTTGTGTTTTCCCGAACCTTGTACGCCGAACTTGAAACACATGTTCGCTTAACACTATACAGCACCCATAGAAATCTATTGGCCAAAGAGGGGAACACAGTGTGATTACAGCTCCAAACTTCTGAACCATACAGACTTCGAACAGGTTCCTTCTGTGCATTTGCTCAACTTAAAGGGGTTCTCCAAGAATTAAGAAAATGAAAATACGTAAATATTACTTAATATATTCCTAAATACTTGTCATTAGTTATAATGGCTCATTTTGTCTAGGGAGCAATGATTAGGAGAAACAAAATGGCCGCTATCCTATTAGTGCACACAAAGCCTGTCCTAATTACACATGAGGACAAGTTACTTTACAACACTGAGGTAAGGAGATGCCTCATCCTCCTCTCCTACTTGTCAGGGATTATGATGCTGAATACAGATGAGAAGATCTTCAGCTGAATCTCTGCAGGAATGGAGATCATGAGGAGACATGAAGTACAGAGAGGAGGGACAGGACAGGCTGTGGTAATGGAGAATGCATACAAGTGCTGCTGCTCATTAGCCACATCTGCTCATGAACTCCATTCCTACAGGGATTCAGCTGAAGATCATATTAAACTGTGTTCACGATCATAATCCCTGACAAGCAGAACAGAGAGGAGGATGAGGCAGCTCTTTAGCTCAGCTCAGGTGAAGTAACGTATCCTCCTGTGTGAGTAGGACATGTTTTGTGTGCACTAATAGGAGCGGCCATTTTGTTTCTCCTATTGATTGTTCTCCAGACAAAACCAGCCATTCTAACTAATGTAAGATATTTGGGAATATATTTATAATGAAGTATTGTTTAAGTATTTTCATTTTCTTAATTGCTGGAAAATCCCTTTAATCAGAGGTTTACAATACAGTAACAGCTTATCCTGATGAGCAGTCTTGCTGCTCCTGGCAAAATAAAAGACGCAGTATGCCACTTACAAAGTCCTGGGATAGAATATCATTTCTAATATGACCTAAAAAGAACGAGAGGAATCTATTTCATATTTGATGGTATTTATTGACAGCTTGATGTAAAATGAGGACAGTGGTTCCAGATACTACAGCATTAACCGTTTCATCCTAGCTTATTTTAGGACAGTTCTGATGTCTATAAGGTGCCACCAGGTATAATTAGCAGTCCTTAAATTGGTCCTCTCTGAATTACTTCTTTGTCTTCTTATCGTAAGTCCCAGTTCCCTTATATGCCCCAACGTATCCAGAGCCATCAGTCAGTTCTTCACTTCCTGCTAGGCCTTTGCCTTTGCCACTCTCATCAAAACGTTCCTTATGTGATCCAGTGTACTTTGATGTGTCTGTTAGACGATCCACGGCCCCTGCAGTCACAGCTTTCTGTAAAAGAGAGCAGAGTTATGCTGTTTATATTACAACTCCAGCTAGTCAAGAAGGAGGGTCCCCACCACAGGAACAAAGAGGTTTCAAAGGCAGCTCTTCTTAGAAAGAAGGATCAAATTACCCCTCATGCTAAAAGACTTGATGTCATTCCTGTCAGCCTCCTCTCCTGATGGAGCTATACAATTACTAGCTTTTAAAGACACAGTGGCATATGTAACAATGACATCCTCTAAGCTACATTTGGGAATGTACACTGCAGATTTGAGTTGATAGACAAGCTTTAGGACCTAAATTACTTAGATTTCAGTACTGAATGACACAACATCTGTAGAAGGTTTTTATATTACACTGCAAACCTTGCTTATTGGTAGCAATCTACTAATAATCGCTTAGCCCTCCTACACATCAGATGACGAACAATCATTTGGCTTACAGATATGTTCCCAAACTTCCCCATACACGTGTACGTTTTTCCCAATAAAGCACGCGTTATTTTAATAGGGTAAGAGATTGTCAGATGTCTGGAAGGCCACAGTCAGAAGGATTTATAAAATATAAATGTCTCTCGTAGCAGGATTGACATCATAATCACAAAAGTCATGGCCAAAGAACGAAGACATTGTGTCCAGGAAAGAAACTGGGAGGAAAGAGGCAGAAAAGAAACCTGGCTTCGAGGATCATCAAGATGAAAATGACCCCAAGATCCTCATCGATGGTCATTCATTGCAGGTTTAAAAGATGATTTCATTTTAACACGTAGAGCCAGTGTGGTTGTCCATGGAGTTCCAGCAGCTTCATGTGTTGGAGCCGCAGGCACTCTGTGGGCTGACAATACTTCAGGGTGAGAATACCTCCATAATATGGGAGGAAGCCCTTTTATAGGTGACATATTACAGGTCCGCACAACGTTATAATATGTTCATATACTAAAGGGCAGTCAATGTGTATGGCCAGTTTTCGGAGTTTGGGTGAAACAAAAATGTTCTCTGCTGTAGCATGTGAATAGAATGGAGACCCTAAATTTGAGGGCATGAGGCTACGTTTACATGGCGGATTTTTGCCGCCAAACCACAAAGTATCCTTGATGAAACTGCCTTCCATTGTTTTCACTGGAGTCTGCACAGACGTAAATACGAGCGTGGATTTACATGTGATTTTCCAAACTGCGCCAAGAATGGACATGTCTATTCTTCAAGTGGTCTCCACACAGACACCATGGGAACCTGCAGCAAAATCCTGCTCACGGTTTATGTCCACTCAATGGAGCTAAACCATGAGTGGGTCCATGGCACTGAAATTGAAAAACTGAGACAGAAACCATGGCAGTTTCTGCCATGGAATGCATTTTCGATTTTGACATTGAACATTGGATACTAATAAATATCTATTGCCTGATGAAAGTGTAACGCCCCAGAGTGGCATTACCACTTTTTACACCCCTCTACTATCTTCTATGGTTGCTTTTACGTCATCATGTGCCTGGTTCACCAGCAGGTGGCAGCAAGCTTGGCAGAGCTATTTTTCGTCTGGAATGGAACCTTCTATCCATTCTATCCCTCTCTAGAGAGGGAGGAGTTTAGTTATTGAAGGTCAGTCTAGAGGATCCCCTGTTTGGAGAAGGCATCAGGCCCTCGAGCCTCCTGGACGAGCCCTGCAGAAGTCAGTTTAAAGTGCCCAGTGTCTTTCCTTTCCAGCAATACAATGCGAGATGTAACATGGCTAGAAATGTCTAACATTGGTTGGAAAAACATGGTCACAACTTCCAAGTAAAACCCTGGCCCCCCTAATTCCCCAGACTTTAACCCAAATGAGCATCTGTGGGATTGTTATGTTCGCTCTATGGATCCTCCCCCATGCACCCTCCAGCAGCTGTGGGATGCACTGCAGTCTGCTTGGCTCCAGATACCTGTGACAACCTACCAGGACCTTATTATGTCTCTTCCAGGCCGTCTAGCTGCTGTCCATGCTACACACAGCGATTATGCTGGATATTAGCTGGTGGTTATAATAATGTGACTCGACAGTGTTTATATGTGTGTGGATAAATTATCAGGACTTTCTACTGATTAGGTTCAAAATCAATATTGCCTTCCACAATACAAGCATATGACTGATAAGGAAGTGATTTATCAGCTGTCTGGAGCATGACATATCTATAAAAAACTGACCTACAGTCCTGGTTAGTGAAGAGAAACACATCTTTCTGACTGGTAGGTAAGGGCATGTTTAAGCATCTTATTCAAACAGAAAAAAACAGCAGCAAGTAAGGCTACTTTCACACTTGCGTTGGTGCGGATCCGTCTGGTATTTGCATAGACGGATCCGCACCTGTAATGCAAACGTTTGTATCCGTTCAGAACGGATCCGTTTGCATTAGGGTCCTTTCACACTTGCATTCTGAGGATCCGGCAGGCACTTCCGTCCTGCCGGATCCGTCAGAACGCAAGTCACCTGAAGCATTAGAAGACTGATCAGGATCCTGATCAGTCTTCGAATTGCTTTCAGGTTACTATGGCAGCCAGGACGCTACTAGCGTCCTGGTTGCCATAGTAGGAGCGGAGAGCGGGGTAGCGGCATACTTACATTCCGTGTGGCTCCCGGGGCGCTCCAGAATGACGTCAGAGCGCCCCATGCCCATGGATCACGTGATCTATGCACTGGGGCGCCCTGACGTCATCCTGGAGCGTCCCGGGAGCCGCACGGAATGTAGTATGCCGCTCCCGCTCCCTGCTACATTTTACCATGGTAACCAGGACTTTAGTGTCCTGGCTGCCATGGTAACCAGTCAGAAAAAGCTAAATGTCGGATCCGGCAATGCGCCGAAGCGACGTTTAGCTTAAGGTCGGATCCGATTAATGCCTTTCAATGGGCATTAATTCCGGATCCGGCCTTGCGGCAAGTGTTCCGGATTTTTGGACGGAACAAAAAGCGCAGCATGCTGCGGTATTTGCTGCGTCCAAAAAACGTTCCGGTCCTGAACTGAAGTCATCCTGATGCATCCTGAACGGATTTCTCTCCATTCAGAATGCATGGGGATGATCCTGATCAGGATTTTTCCGGCATAGAGACCCGACGACGGCTCTCTATGCCGGAAAACAAAAACGCCAGTGTGAAAGGGCCCTTAGCTTTAAAAAAAATTGTCAGAGTCAAAACAGATCCATTTTGAATTACATTGAAAGTCAATGGGGAACGGATCCATTTTCAAATGCACCATATTGTGTCATTGTAAACGGATCCGTCCCCATTGACTTACATTGTAAGTCAAAACAGATCCGTTCGGTGCCGCATCGTCAGACGGACACCAAAACGCTGCAAGCTGCGTTTTGGTGTCCGCCTCCAGAACGGAATGGAGACTGAACGGAGCAGAACTGATGCATTCTGAGCGGATCCTTATCCATTCAGAATGCATTGGGGCTGAACTGATCCGTTTTGGACCGTTTGTGAGATCCCTGAAACGGATCTCACAAACGGAATCCAAAACACCAGTGTGAAAGCAGCCTTAGGGCTCATGCACAAGACCGTTGTTTGATTCCGTGTCCGTTACTCCGTCTTTCGTGATTTTTTGCGGACCCATTGGTTTTCAATGGGTCCGTGGAAAACTCGGAAAATGCACCGTTTGTCCTCCGCGTCCGTGGTCCGTGATTCCAGTCCGTCAAAAAAATATAACCTGTCCTATTCTTGTCCGTGAAAAACGATTCACGGACCCATTCAAGTCAATGGGACCGTGAAAAAATGCGGATGGCCATCCGTGTGTCATCCGCGTTCCGCGTCCGTTTTTTTTGCGGATCCCTTGGCAGGCACTTGGCAAAAATTGTCAGCCTGTCTTTTGGTAAAATCTTTTGGGTCATGTCCGCTAAAAAAACGGAAGACACACGGAAACACAACGGAAGGCAAAAACGGACACGGATCACTGAACAACGGAACCCCTTTTTGCGGACAGCATAAAAAAACGGTCGTGTGCATGAGGCCTAAGAGTCACAGAAGGCGCATTCTTCAACATCTCGCCAGCATTTACAGACACTGCTGTAAGGTGAGGGACTACAGTTTATACACCCATCACCCAAAACGCTACTAGGCCAGTATGACCTAAGTGCTAAACTGCAGCCATCCAACCTGCCTCCATAATCCTTACTGGTGCCAGAGAGAATTGCACTTGGAAATTGCTGCTATTGAATGTATCTGAAGTTCTAGATGGCAATTAGTAAAAAAGACGTTGTTAGATTTAACTCTGGCCTCCTTCTTCAGTTCTTTAATTCCTCTGCACTGATCCCCAAGGAGCAACGGCCTGAGGGAGTACACCGTGACACAACATTTCCTCAGGGCCACTACCACTCCTATCCTCTACACTGGCTCCTTAGGGGGTACTTTCATTCAAAGATTCCTGACTGGTTAATTGATGCATTTCACATACATGATATTGTGACCATCTAAATGATTTTCAATACAAAGGATGCCCCTTTAATGACCCAAGTGAAATATTAAAGTAAAACAGCGGCTGAGGACAAAGTAACCCATGCATGGCAAGCTTAAAGGGGTTACTCCATCAGAGCTCCTGGGTCCTGGCAATCAGCTTTTGCTGAGAGAAGTCAGGTCTGGCCAGACATTTCTCCTGCTGCAACTGAGCAGATGAATGGCTGTCCGTGTAATACATGAACTACTGGAGGGGGAGTCACTGACTGTAAGAGGCTCTCTGCTGGGGCTCACAGATGGGGTCCTGGGTGGGGTACCTCCCCCGCTGTGGCATCCATATGCCATAACAGAGCTTATAGACAGGGGTTGTCGTGATGCTTGTTTTTCTCATTCATTTCAAGGATCAGATTCTGATTTAACATTAGAGAAGGTAAGGCTAGGTTCACATATGCGGTCCGAACTCTTGTAATCTGTCCCAGCAGAGGATTCAGTATAGCTGGATACCGCCTCTCAGCACCGGATCCCCATTGACTTTAATGGGATCCGGCTGCTTTCCGGCATAAATGCTGGCTTTCGGCAGGATAAAAAATACTGCAAGCAGTGGTAATTGTCCAGCTGGATCCATTTTGGATTCCATTATAGTCAATAGTGATCCGATGGTGTGCAGAAAGCTGGTAAACTCTGCTGGTCTGTTCTTCTGCCAGAACAGACTACCAAAGTTGGTGCTGTATATATGACTGTACCCTAACACTACAAGCACAAAGGGTTCAGAGAAACTGCTCCTCTCTCACTGAGATTACAGCATCCTTAGGGTCCATTCACACGTCCGCAATTCTGTTCCGCATTTCAATGGGGACAGACGATGTCCCGCCCGGGTCCACAATTGCGGATCCGCACTTCCGGGTCCGTAATCGCATTCCCGAAAAAAATAGAACATGTCCTATTCTTGTCCGCAATTGCGAACAAGAAAAGGCATTTTCTATATAGTTCCGGCGATGTGCAAATAGCAGAACGCACATAGCCGATGTCCGTGTTTGCGGATCCGGACGTGTGAATGGACCCTAAACAACAGATTAGATAAGGAAGCAAACATTTTAGAAACTGTGAACCTGGTGACAAAGATGCCACATACAGTTACTACAGCATCTCAGCTATGTAGAGAAAAAAGGATTCCATTTTTAAAAAACACCAATTGAAAAGAAATTATTTTTAGCTCAAAATAAGTACAATGCAATCATAAAAAAATGGCCCTGAAGGTGTACATAGCCTTTAAAATTCTGTCGCTTGCTTTTTATGGTCAGCATACAAACTGTCATGAGCCAGCATTTACTGTAATATAAAAGGAAAGTTAGCAGCCTGTTACTATTGGGAAAGTATAACAAACCTCTGAACGGAGGTAGTCCAGAAACCTTTAGACCAGTGACAAAAAGAGAGATTTGTATATGCAGTATACACAGTATACACTGCAGTATACGTATATATCTATTACATAGTGTGCAGATTACTAGTGTCTTATTGAGCTCTCCATCATTTATTAGGCATCTTTATTAAAGGGAACCTGTCACTAGAACAGGCTTATTGAGCTATTTACATGTACACACTGGTCACACTGCCAACGTTCAGAAACAGTTTTTCTTGAAGTACTCAATTAGTGTTTTTGTGTGAAAAAAAAAGAAGTTTGAAAATGTACCTGACGTCATGAAAACATATCTAGTGGAGTTACTGGGGCGTATTCCTGCACGAGGTAAGTCACCGAGTCGTGTTCGTTCCCACTTGGCTGTTATAGACCACCCCTTGGTTCCTGGACCTGAGAGCCTGGCCGTGTGCAGGCACCTAAGACCTCGTTCCACCCCTGGGATCCTGACATGTGAAGTGAGCACTTGAAGCCGAGGTGTATACAGTGCTCATGTCAGGAACTAGGTCTTATGTGCCTGCTCTATATTTAGCATGGCCAGGCGATGATGTCCAGTTTCCAGCGTGAGCAGTGTGAACATGTACATAGCTCAACAGGCCGGTTCTGGTGGCAGGTTCCCTTTAAAGTTACTTCATAAATAAGAAGAGGGGTGTGTGGAGCAACTAATCCAAGTCTAGCTCTCACAAAGTGCATACAGGAGTATTTGTTTCCCTCAAATATACCCAGCAGTACAGTAGCCTCCTGTACTTTGATGTTCTTTTACTCCTTCGACTTGAAATCCAGATTGATTCTAATGTAAACTTTGTTTTGGAATGTAGTAGTACAGAAAGCGTGTCCGCCCCATTGTTACTTCATTTCTCGCTCACAGATGTGGACAGAGTGCTCAATAAACCAGCAGCAAAGCAGTAAATCTCTGCTACTTGCAATACTCTTTTTTCTTGCCTTTCGTTAGTGACCTTGGCTTACTTCCTGAGTCATTTCTTAATCTCAGCCTGTGGAGTGATTCATAACCCACCACCCCCTCCCTGCTCCTGAGTTATGTATGATTTTTAAACGTAAAGCCACATGCCTGGAACCGTTACCTGGCTCCGGCCTGCCCTGACGTGTCTTCGAGCCTACACCTAATTTACTTTTGTACATGCAAACGAAGGAGTGCACTGTTCTCTGATGTCTGGATAAAGGTAAGGCTGTTTCATTAATAATATATAACATGAGAATTACTTCTTGTATAACTGATAGAAAAACAAACAAATTTTAATTCTCACCGTGGTCCCCATATTTGCAGGTTCTTTGCCCTCTACAAGCCCGTGGATGGCTGCTATTGCCTCACTTGCAGGTTTGCCTTGAAATCTCTTCTCTGACAGAAGTTCCAGTGCCTTCTGAAATTCTCCATAGGTAATCACATGCGCCGCTTACCTCTAAAGAAGGGGGTGACAGACTTAAAAGTTAATAGGTGGCGTGACTTGAAACGCAAAATTGCACACTTTGTGTGAATTGTGTGGATCTAGTGAACATCTGTCCAAAAGTTATCCTGGAAAATGGGAGCTAGAACAATAAACCAACAGCCTCCTCCATCTTTTCGTGGTGACAACCACCTTCTTTTTCACAAATGGGGTTGTTGTCAGTACTTGGAGGATACACATTCCTTTTGAACTTAACTTTATTCATTTCAACTGTTGGTAACTTGGGTGAGCCGTCCTTCACAGAGGCTGGGGCCTCACTGTAATACCACCCAGGACAGGCTGCCCCTAAGCCTACATGGTCATCTTGAAGGATCAAAGCAGTGTCTTAGTTCCACTGACCCTCTTCAGCCAGTAACTGTCTGAGAAAGCATTTCCTACTATTTCCTGTGTGTCA
Source organism: Bufotes viridis (assembly GCA_033119425.1). Taxonomy (NCBI): domain Eukaryota; kingdom Metazoa; phylum Chordata; class Amphibia; order Anura; family Bufonidae; genus Bufotes; species Bufotes viridis. The sequence continues at coordinate 200,657,585 of CM065589.1, read as the reverse complement.
AGATGGGACTAGGAAGTGGAGATCAGCAGGGATCCAGTAAGAGTCCGACTGGAAATAATTGGGGATCATTGAGGTAAGTAATGCATCTTTCATTTTTTCAACCTATTCTTTCCTTTTTGTAAAAAAATAAAATAAAATTGTCTAGCGGGACATTCTCTTTAAAGGGGTATTCCAGGATTTTAATATTGGTGGCCCATTTCCAGGATAGGCCATTGGCGGGAGTCCAACACCCCTCAGTCCCACCTATCAGCTTGTTTCTGAGAAGCTCTGGCACCAAAAGTCTGTGCTGGAACTACATGGCTACATCCACTGTGCAGTGGTTACTACAATGCTACTCCAACTGAAGTGCATGGGAGAGGATCTACAATAACCACAGTGGACGGGGCTCTGTAGTTTCAGCACCGGAGCTACTCGTGAACAGCTGATAGGTTGGAGTGCGGAGTGTTAGACCCCTGATGATCACATATTAATGGTGTATCCTGCGGAATCCTTTAATACGGCAGGGGAGTGGGATATAGGACTCTCACTGATCAGATATTGATAGCCTATCATAAAGATAGATAATTGATATTAAAATCCTGGAATACCCTTTTAAAGGGGACCTGTCACCATGATTCTGTACTATCTGCAGTAATACATGAGCAGTGCTGTACATAAGAAGTCCAGATTTCCGTTTTTAATTTCCCTACTGCCTCCCATTCTCTCACTGTCACCACGCAAAGCTGCACTGAAATACAGTCTGAACCGCTGTGCCATGCTAATGTAATGGAGAGGACAGTGCGCATGCACAGCAGTCCCAACAATGTATTTTAGTGCAGCTTTAAATGCTGACAGCAGGACAACGGGTGGCAGTATAAAAAATGGTGATCTGGACTCTTCATGTGGAGTACCACTCATGTATTACAGCAGATAACAGTCCAAAAACATTTGGATATGTCATTTACCTGTTAATATACAATTCAATTTATAATAATAATTTATTAAATAATTGTATTTAAAATAATAATTCAATTATTATAATTGCTTTTCTCAAGACTCACTTCACTTTGGCAAAGACAATGTCCACATCAGTACTAGAACATCCATTTTCTTGTATGTTGCATTCCTTGCAGAGTTTGCTGAAGTTTTTGCCAGTCATTTCATTTCCAGTTGCTTTGGAGTTCCCGTAAACAGCAAATTTACGGAACGCGTTCTCAAGTTCCTGAGACATCTGAAGAAAGTAGTGTATTCCTCAGTCTTTACATAAAAAGTAATCGTTTGGCTATGTATTAGTATTAATTACATTCACACAACTGTTGCTGATTGTACAAATAATATTTGACCATCTTCATTCACTATTTTTGTAACTGATGATACATACATATGTATCTCCCTAGTGCATATGTATACACAGGCCAGAACAGTCTCTGGCTGGTAGGCTTCACAAACACTGGAGAGCCATACGTTAAAGACCATTGTATTAAACTGTACGTATGTTGATATGGAGTTTCCATGTGAGGACTTGGTTTAGGGTCCATTCACACGTCCGCAAGTGTTTTGCGGATCCGCAAAACACAGAGACCGACCAAGTGCGTTCCGCATTTTGCAGACGGCACATGGCTGGAACTTTAATAGAAATGCCTTTTCTTGTCCGTGTCTGCAGACAAGAATAGGACATGTTCTATTTTTTTGCAGAACAGAAGTGCGGATGCGGACAGCCCACTGTGTGCTGTCCGCATCTTTTGTGGCCCCATTGAAAATTAATGGGTCAGCACCCATTTTGCGGACGTGTGAATGGACCCTTAGGCTGTTATAATAGTCCCCAGACAATACTGTATGTAAACTATACATCACTAAAGACATGAAATGGATGTGCTTCATCCTTGTAGAAACCATTTGTTACTGCAATTTGGGTACATCAGCTACAATGAGGTGGGGATACATTTAGCAAACACAGGCCATCATAATGGTTAACTGCAGGGTTAAAAACAATGGTAAGACTGAACTTGTGAGCAGATTTTAGGGCCATGGGTATGGTGATGTATACAAGCAGTGTACACAAACAGCAATGTAAGCAGCACAGTCCTAGGCTAGGACAACATATACTTTCTATAGTCACGGTTCCTATGGAAGCTGTGCTGCATACGGACTACAGGAAATGAAAATTTGTGGTAGGCAAATTTATATAATATATATGTATAAATACACCCCCCCCCCCCACCCCACAGTGAACTGGTAACTTGCAGCTCTGGGGTCCTAGGTTTGTATCTGACCATGGACAACATCTGTATGGAGTTTGTATGTTCTCCCCGTGTTTGCCTGGGTTCCCTCCGGGTGGTCCGGTTTCCTCCCACACTCCAAAGACATACTGATAGGGACCTTAGATTGTGAGCCCCATGGGGACAGTTGGATGCTAATGTCTGTAAAGCGCTGCAGAATATAGTAGCGCTGTATAAGTGCATAAAATAAATATACATATAAAAAAGTTAGGCGCACATACTGGTAAACTAGTTTACTCCTTACACTGTACAGGACTTACAAACAGCAGATGCCATTTCTATCCATCTAATTATGTCTATTTCTATGTACTGCCATTGAAGAATATTCTAGATAAATAGAAGCCAGTGTTTGTCACCTCGGAAATGCCACTAAAATAAACATAAAACAGATGCCACATGTTCCAAGGGTTTGTTAAATATACATGCATATGAATGTTTGATATAGCTCTCATTGAAAAACACCAGACACAGTGGGAGCTCCTCTGTGATTTACATGCAAAATAACAGAAAGTCGATTTTTCAGATTTAGACTTGTCATAACCGCACAGCGCCAAACAATGCAGAAATAGATATGTGGATGATGAGAAGAGGGCGGAGGAATACTGTACCTTGCTGACACTGTCCACTGGATGGGCTGTCTGTAGAATGTTTCTTCTTTTATGAGAGACTTACATCATAAGAAGTGTGATGTCATCACATCGGTCACCATGTCAACTAAGTCAACCCCACCATTTAATAATCAGTGACATCTAACATCTTCTTATAATCTATCTTTGTTAGGGCTCATGCACACAAACGTATTTTCTTTCCGTGTCCGTTTTTTTGTGTGGAACCATTAATTTAAATGGGTCCACACAAAAAATGGAAGTTACTCTATGTGCATTCCTTTTCCGTGTGTCTGTATGTTCATTCCACCGAAAAATGTCCTATTATTGTCCGCATTACAAACAAGGAAGGATAGGGCTGTTCTATTAGGGGCCAGCTATTCCATTCCACAAAATATGGAATGCACACGGACGTCATCCGTATTTTTTGCGGATCGTCATATCGCACAATTAATGTTTGATCAGTTATTTCCATCAGTTAGTGTAAGCCAAAACCAGTAGTGAAGCCTACCAGAAGATCAGGTGTAATTTAAAGTTTTGCTCCTGTTCTGTTTTTAATCCGCACCTGGTTTTGGCTGACAATCACTGGGGAAATCACTGGCCAAACACTGATGGGGTCATTTATCAAACTGGTTTAAAGTAGAACTGGCTTTTCCTTTCCGTCCTAGAGTTCCGTCTTCAGGGCTCTAGGACGGAAAGATACTGATCAGGATTATCCTAATGCATTCTGAATGGTGGCCCATAACAGGTAGGACTTAGCGTTAGGAGGATTTTATGTGGCTGTCATGGCCTATAGTAGGTCAGATTTAGCGTTAGTACCCACTCTAGGAGACAACCGTGTCGGGGTGAGTGGGCTTACTACCTGTTGATCAAAATGTAAACCAATGTCTCCACTGTTTGCATGCGATATCACTGATGTCCTCTTACAGCTCCCATCTTGGGCAGAGCTCTAGTTGCTGAGTGCTGTTATATTTTTGTGTTTGTATGTATAATTGCCATAACCTACGTGCACCTGCATACAGGGAGTGCTGACTGAAACCCCCCCCCCTTTTGTTTTTACTTAGCATTCTGAATGGAGATCATTCCGTTCAGGATGCATCAGGATGTCTTCCGTTCAGTACGTGAACGTTTTTTGGACGTTGACAAAACCGCAGCATGCTGCGGATTTGTCTTCGTCCCAAAATCCGGAAACGCCGGATCCGGAATTAATGCCCATTGAAGAGCATTAATCCGGATCCGGCCTTAAGCTAAACGTCGTTTCGGCACATCGCCGGATCCGACGTTTAGCTTTTTCTCAATGGTTACCATGGCAGCCAGGACGCTAAAGTCCTGGTTGCCATGGTAAAGTGTAGTGGGGAGCGGGGGAGCAGTATACTTACCATCCGTGCGGCTCCCGGGGTGTTCCGGAGTGACGTCGGGGCGCCCCATGCGCATGGATCACGTGATCGCATGGATCACGTATCACGTAATCCATGTGTATAGGGCGTTCTGACGTCATTCAGGAGCGTCCTGGGAGCCGCACGGACTGTAAGTATACAGCTCCCGACTACTACTATGGCAACCAGGACTTTATTAGCGTCCTGGCTGCCATAGTCACCTCAAAGCATTTCGAAGACTGATCAGGATCCTGATCAGTCTTCTAATGCTTTCAGGCAACTTGCGTTCTGACGGATCCTCAGAACGCAAGTGTGAAAGAGGCCTTAGTTGCCCATAGGAACCAATCAGCTTCCACCTTTCATTTTTCCCAGCTCCTTTGGAAAATGAAAGGTGAAATCTGATTGGTTGCTATGGACAACTAAGACAGTTCTACTTTACACCAGTTTTATAAATGACCCCATGACTCTGTAAAAAGCAGCCTTAGTGTTAATCTGTACAATGCAATTAGGTTACTACCTGGAAACTGTCAACAAACAGATGTTTATGGATATTATTAAAAGCTGTATTTTTATTCTACTTGAAAACTGTGATATTATTAAGACATTGCTTAAAAAACAAGCAGTTAGGCTACTTTCACACTAGCGTTTTTTGCGGATCCGTCCTGGATATGCAAAAACGCTTCCATTACAATATTACAACCGCATGCATCCGTCATGAACGGATCCGGTTGTATTATGTCTTCTATAGCCATGACGGATTGTGCCAGATTGTGTCAGAGAAAACGGATCCGTCCCCATTAACTTACATTGTGTGCCAGCACGGATCTGTTTGGCTCCGCTTCGTCAGGCGGACAGCAAAACGCTGCAGCCTCCAGAGTGGAATGGAGACTGATCGGAGGCAAACTGATGCATTCTGAGCGATCTGAATGCATTAGGGCAAAACGGATCCGTTTTGGACCGCTTGTGAGAGCCCTGAACGGATCTCAGAAACGGAAAGCCAAAACGATAGTGTAAAAGTAGCCAAAGGCTCCATTCAAACGTCCGCAAATGGGTCTACATCCGTTTCGCAATTTTGCGGAACAGACGAGGACCCATTCATTCTCTATGGGGACAGAAAATATGCGGACAGCACTCAGTGTGCTGTCCGCATCTGCATTTCCATGCCACAGCCCCGAACTTCTGAGCTTCGGCCCCGAACTTCCAGGCCACAGCTCTGCAAGAAAATAGAGCATGTCCTATTCTTGTCCGCAGCAGCTGTTCTATGGGGGTGCCGGCCGGGTGTATTGCGGATCCGCAATACACCACAGACATGTGAATGGACCTTAAAAGTGTGTAAAAGTACTGAAAATTTTTAAATTGCTTGTTTTTGAGACTCTGGTCCTGATTTACTAATGTATCTGTGCCAAATATCTGTCTAAAAAGTGGTGCAAAATTGCGCCATCTAGGGTTTCTACACTTTTTCCTGTCATGCTCAAAAAAGGGGTGGGGCTTAGCAGAAAGTGAGCAGGACATTACGGGAAAAGTGTGGGCCTAAGAAGCGCTATTTTATGCCAAAATGTTGGAGCAATTCTGGCTTAAAAAGCTGTCTCAAAGTAAGCCAACTAGTAGTTATCATATATAGGTATAGGGGCTCATTTATTAAGACTAGCGGTTTATATGTCTTAATACTGATGTGCTGGTGGCGGATGTACCTATGTTATGTAGAGGAGCTGGCCTCTACATAACTTTGGCACTTAGTTTTGACTGCCATGCGACATGAATTAAAGGGTTTGTCCCACGAAAAATATTTCAGTTTTCAAACCATCCCCTGGTAATTGCATGTCATTACAAATTTAGTATAGCCGGTGAATTATTCAATACAATGTATATGTATAGTGCCACCTGCTGTTTATTCTCTTTCTTATTCCTTTGACCTGCTCACTGAGAAAGCCGCACATGCTCAGTTTCATCCTTCAACTGCCTCCTGAGCTGTGATAGGGAGAGAGCTGCAGCAGAAGAGACACCCCCCCCTGAGCTGTGATAGGGAGAGCTGAGACACTCCCCCTGAACTGTGATAGGGCGAGCTGAGACACGCCCCCTGAGCTGCAGCAGAAGAGACACTTCCCTTGAGCTGCCAGCTTGATATAAGTCTAGCAGGGCAATGAATGGGGAGATCTGTGGATCCATGTGAGAGACAGGGCTGGTTCTAGCTTTGTTAGAAAGAGATTGTCATGTCTTATATGATGTCTGATTTTCATTTTTTACATTAGTCATGGGATAGCCCCTTTAAAGGGCTTCTGTCACGTTTTGACATTATAAGCTGTCTGACATTAGCTATGTGCTAATGTCAGAGCAGCTTGATAATGTCTTTTTTATAAAAATCCGATTTATATTCGGGCTAAAAAACGTACTTTTATAATATGTAAATTAGCCTCTAGGAGCAAGGGGGGCGTTGCCCTGCTCCTAGAAGCTCCGTGCGGCAACCTGCTGGCACGCCCCTTCTTACTTTGAGTGACAGTGCCGGGCAGCGATCCTCCGGCAGTGTCTCCTTGTGAAATCCAGCGCCTGCACGCCGCTCTGTATTCGGCGCAGGCGCGGTGAGCAGAGGACGCTGGTGTCTGCTGTCCTCTGCTCACCGCGCCTGCGCCGAATACAGAGCGGCAGCACGGCAGTGCACGGGCACTTGTGGCAATTCAGCCTGCCGGATCCGTCCTGCCGCAAGTGTAAAAGTACCCTAATAGGACCATTTACACAGGAATGCATCAAAAAACAAATCTGTCGCACACTTGTATAATCATGGAATTTCATGAATATCTTGTAACTTGATCTGTATATAAGAGAAGACAATATTCTGAGTTTACAAAGTAACATAAATCATCCTGTGCGACAGATCAGTCACGAATAAGGAAAATCTGCAGCAAGGAATGCAAGGAACATCTGTCAAAAATATGCAGCACCGGTCTCATCTTGGCTCCTAGATTCTGGTCATTAAAGTTGTTTTCTGGAATTTTGATATTTTCAGTATGAGATTGGATCCGACTCCCGACACTCCTGCTGATCAGCTGTTCTGCGGTGTTCACCTGAGGTCTGGTTAGCGCAGTGGCCTCCTCGTGCTTACCAAGTCCATCACTGACCCTTGTATAGCGCCAGCGCTTGGTATTGCAGCTCAGCTCTATTCACTTGAATTGGACTGAGCTGCACCTAGGCCATGTGACCGATGAACGTGACATCGGATGGCCTAAGAAGAGGCCTAATCACCCACAGAAAGGCCATCAATATAAAAATTCCTGTATCCTGCCAGTTAAAGGGGTTCTCCGGGCTATGAATATTGATGACTAATTCTCAGGATAGGTCATCAATATCAGATCGGAGGGGGTCCGACGCCCGGCACCTCCGCACATGCGACCTCTCTTCCTGCTCACCGCTGCTGTCTACAGCAAAGCAGCAGCGAACATGAAGAGAGACTGGACACGGCCCGTGCACACTGCGTTCCTCATAGAGATGATATGCGGGGGTGCTGGGTGTCAGAATCCTGCCGATCTGATATTGATGACCTATCCAGATCGCCGGGAGAACCCCTTTAACTAATCCTATTTTTTTAACAGTAAATATTCAGTTGTCTCCTTCAAGTGTAGTTTTGCTTCACAATCCTCCAAAATATCAACTTAAGGCCCCTTGCACACGACCGTATGCCCTCCGAGACACAAGGTCCTCGGAAGGCATGTCCCGGAGAAGCATACATCGTGCGCATGGGAGCGCACAGCATCATAGATTACAATGATGCTGTGCCTTCGTGCCGTGTCTTATGAGTACGGGACAATAGTCCCGCGGGTGGCCCGAAGCCTTCCGAAGGTACAGCATCATTGTAATCTATGATGCTGTGCGCTCCCATGCGCACGATGTATGCCGCTCTGGGACATATGGCCTGCTCACAGACCGTATGTCTCGGAGGGCATACGGTCGTGTGCAAGGGTCCTAAAGGAGTTGTCCAGGCCCTGAAAGAAAGGTCCTTTATCTCCCAGAAACTGTTTCCAAATACAGGACAGCACATATAATATGACATAAGCCCTAGAGCAGGGCTAGGAATTGTAGTTTTACAACAGCTGCCCACCCCTGCCCTAGAACATGACCAGGAAAGAATCAGTTATGAGATATAGAAAAAGAACCAGTTTGTAATGATCAGTAGAAGGTATGCAGCAAGAAAATTAACATCATACTGAATAAATTAAAAATTAAAAAAATACTAAGAAGTCATATGCAATAAAACCACTGGCAGATAAATGGCTGGCAGTGCTCCACCACTTCTCGCCACTAGAGGTCAGTGAGCAGATAGGCCTCACCTCTGAGTCTGGATGAGCCGATCAAGCCTTCTGCTTATACAGGCAAAACAACAACTAGACCCCGCCCTCAGTATGGGTCACGTGAGAGAGGAGATCGGCTGCACTCCTAGTAGGCGGTCCACAGGTCCACAGCTGCCGGAGCAATGTGTAGCTCCTCCTCCCGACTCTGTCGGCCATAGATTACCTCCTGAGATTATGCAGGTGAGCGGTAGTCAGACTCGGACTTGTTTAGCGGGCTTTATGTGTCTGTTCTGCTGCTGAGGGTAAGGTAGGTGAGAGCTAGCGCTCATCATGGGCAAGGAGCTGGACTGACTACTGTACTGCTCCTCCGTCTTGTAATTAGATATTACACTTGTTACAAATCAATTTATTCATGTTTGTAAGATCTCTGCTTGTTGTCATTGACCGGTAACCATGTGAAAAGCTCTCCAGTTTTGCTTGTGGAGTAGGGTCCTAGGTAGTTATTTCTCATAATGCAAATATTTTTTGCCATGTTAAAGGGGTTTTCCAATTTTTTTTTTAATCTGGCACAGAGCAGGGGGTTGTGCAAAATAAATAAAAATTTTTTTAAAGGTTCTGCACCGCCACTCCTATATCCGTTGGGCCTGCAGTGGCATCATGCCGTTCATTGTTCACATGACCCCTGCAGCCTATCCCTGGCCTCAGTGGCCCACGTACCATTTGTGAAACATGTAAGAAAAAAAGGTATTTTTATTAATTTATTTTACACAGCTCTCTGCCAGATTTAGATAAATCTTGGAAGATCCCTTAAAGCTGCGTTCACATCACCATTTTGTCCCACAGTTAAAGGGGTTGTCCGGTTCAGAGCTGAACCCGGACATTCCTCCATTTTCACCCCGGCAGCCCCCCTGACAGGAGCATCAGAGCAGTTCATGCTCCTTTGCCCTCTTTTGCCCTTTGCTAAATCGCGCAGGGCAAAGGAATTTTCTGGAGTTTCGGTGACAAACCGGGCTCTCCATGGGGCAGCCAGGAAGCCCGGTGATGTCACCGACACCGATGGGTGCCCTTTAGTGCTGCCCTAGCCAGTAAAATGGCTAGGGCAGCATTAAAACACGCCCATCAGAGCCGGTGACGTCACCAAACACACTGCCGGGCGGAAGCTTCAGGGGGGCTGCCTGGGTGAAATTATGGGTATGTCTGGGTACAGCTCTGAACCTGGACAACCCCTTTAATGCATATGTGTGATGTATGTATTAAATGGAAGGCACCCCCAGGCAGGGGGTGTAGCTAAAGGCTCACGGGCCCTGGTGCAAGAGTTCAGCTTGGGCCCCCCTTCCCTCAGTGCTTTGTGACCAGGGGCAGGGAAGCTCACAGCCTTCTTGCTGGCTGAGGCAAAAATTGAAACGGTACCCCCCAGCCCCCCCCCCCCCCCCCACCATGTCAAATTCTTGACCTAACCCCTTCCCTCCAGCCAGAGGTGTAACTTGACCGGCATTTCTATAATACCAGTGTCTTCTTATGAGGCACAAGGGGTCTTTGGGCCCCGTAGCGACTGCTACCTCTGCTCCCCTATATCTACACCCCTGCTCCCAGATATCATAGAGTGGCGTCTGTCACCATAGGGTTCTATTGTTAAACGGGTTAAAAATCTCGGACAAGTCCTAAAATGCTTTAAAAATTCTTATACTCACCTTTCTCTCCAGCGCCGTTCTCTTCTCCTGCTGCTGGTGTGCAGCACGTGACCACTGCAGCCAATCACTGGTACAAAGTACCGCAGGGGAACAGAATCAGCACCTTGCTTGCTCCGATCGGTTACCATGGCAACCAGGACGCTACTGAAGCCCTGGCTGCCATGATCGAGACTGTGAGATCCTATTCACCCTGATAGAGCTGTATCAGGGTGAATAGGATGAGAATATCCCAGGTTCTAGCCCCTAAGGGGGGGAAAAGTTAATAAATGATACTGTAAAAAAAAAAAAAGTTAAAAAAGTACACCAAAATATTAAGTATAAATCACCCCCTTTCCCAATTTTAGATATAAAATATATAAACAATAAATAAATAAAATATTATATATCGCCACGTTCGAAAAGTCCAAACTATTAAAAAAAATCCTCTTAAGCGGTGAACGCCCATAAAAGAAAAAAAAAGAAAAGAAAAACTGCACAATTCGCCATTTTCTTTTAGTCGCCTTGTCCCCCAAAAAATAGGATCGGACTGTTGTATTATTGGCCGGACCTTCCATAAAATGAGAAATGCACGCGGCTTTTTTTGGCATTTTATTTTTTTCGCGTGGTATCGAGTATCGCAATACTTTTTTATGGTATCGATACCGAATCAAAATTTTGGTACCGAAACAACCCTAGTCCCCAATGCATGGACGGCAGCCGGGACGGATCAAGACCCATTCAACTTGAATGGGTCCGTGATCCGTCCGCACCACAAAAAAATAGAGCATGTTCAAGTGAATGGGTCCGCATCCGTGATGCGGGGGGCACACGGCCGGGCAGCATCCGTGTGCATGAGGCCTTAATCTGTGCAGTGGAAAATGTCCTGGCATTGCCCCTCGTGCACTTCTTTCTCACCATAGAAAATACTGTAACCAGAGAAAACGTTTTTATTCTACCGTGGACAATACAATAGTGAATAATCATGACATTGTTTGGATTTCTAAAGGGGTTCTCCTACTTAAAGGGTTATTTCCATCTCAGGTATTGGGGGCATATCGCTAGGATATGCCCCCAATATCTGATAGGTGCGGGCCCCGTGTGGCCGCCCTCCATTCACTCCTATGAGAGTGCTGACTAGGCTATTCCCGTCAGCCCCATAGAAGTGAGTGGAGCAGTGGCCGCACTTCTGTCGTGCACTTCTTATTCATTTCAATGTGACTTCCAAAAATGTTCGGCACACCCACAGGTGGGACCCACGCCTATCAGACATTGGGGGCATGTCTTAGGCTGAGTACACATCACCATTTAGCTTTCCGTTCTTCTGATCCGACGAGAAGAGAGAGAAAAAAACCCAGGATCATTTATGTCTGAGATCGGAATAACCCTTTAATAAAAAACGCTGTGAAGTGAAAGGGAAAGTGTTAACAAAAGAACACGTACTTACTGTTTGTTCACATGGCGGCAGAGGTGACATGCCCATATACCGCACATGAACACTGCAGCCAGCCTCGTGCCATATACCGCCAAGGCCAGTGATTGCCTGCAAAAGATGCGTGCGGTATACGGGCACATCTTCACTGCTGCCAAGATATAATAATAGTAATAAAATTACCACGGAACTGCCTGCCAGAGGTTCGTGCCGCTCGTGTGAAACTAGCCTTTAACTTCTTCCTTACCTCTCACCATTTTTTTTATTACCTTTAACCTCTCAATGACCAGCCTGTTTTGGGCCTTACTGACCAAGTGTTTTGTTTCTTTTTTTTCCCACTTTTTCATCGTCTTGTTCCAAGAGTTATAACTTTTTTATTTTTCCGTCTATGTAGTTGTATGAGGGCTTGTTTTTTACGGGACAAGTTGTAGTTCTTAATGGTGTCATTTTGGGGTACACATAACTTTCTGATTAGCTTTATTAACTCTTTATGTGAAAAAACTGCAATACCGCCACTGAGTTTTTACATTATAGATTTAGCGGATTTCATTTTTCATTCCAAATAATCTAATAACTTTGTTGTCTGGGTCAGTACGATTACAATGGTGCAATAAAACCCCTTTTAAAAAAAAAAAAAAAAAAGTTTTTGCATTGCCGCCTCACCAGACTCATAACTTTTTTTTTCTTTTTTTTCTATGGAGTTGTGTGAGGAGGCCTGATTTTTGCCTTTAGTTTTTATTGGTATCATTATGGGTAAATAACACTTTTTGATTTGTTATTACGTTTTTTTGGTGGCAACTAAGCAAAAATGAGCAATTCTGGCTTTTTTTCTTAATGGCGTTCACTGTAGGGGATAATTTACATGATATTTGTGTAGTGCGGGTTGTTACAGATGTGACCATACCAAACATGTGGGGGAGATTTTATTTTTGCAATTTCTTTCATTGAAAAGCATTTTTATTACAATATAATTGTTCATTGGAATTTTTTTATGTAATAATTTTTTTTAACCACTTAATAGTCCCACAAGGGGACCATAACAGGCGTTCTTTTGATTGTTTATAAAATACAATGAACTATCCCTATAGTGCATTCAATTTTAATGTCAGTGCTGCACAGCCTGCTGGAGAACACTCAAGGCAGGCTTGGGGCCTGTACCAGGTCCCAGCCTGCCTATACACACATCGGCACTCCATGATCTCATTTGTGGGATGCCAATGGGAGACAGAGGGAGTCTGCTCACTCTCTCACCGCTTACATGCAGCTGGCACCATTGCATGCAGCATGTAAGGGGTTTAACAGCCCTGATCGGCACTCTTGCCGGTGCGGGCTACTAAAGCAGAAGCAAAGCTCTCATTTGAGAGTTGGACCTCCGCTCTCCACTGCATAATGGAGCCGTGCAGTGCTTTGACTGGGCCACCGTGATCTGTCTAAGCAGTGTCGGACTGGGGTGCCTCAGGCCCACCAGTAAAATTTATTTTGGGGGCCCACCGTGCGGATACATTCATATATTACCTGCTCACACAGCAGCAAGATGTGTTTTCTTCTATGAACATAGACTGGTTGAAGTACTGTACATTGAATATAAGTAAGTAAGTTTGCTGTGTTATTTGCCACTTGTGCAGTGGGTGGGAAACTAGGGGCCCACCTTGCTCAGTGGCCCTCCGGGGGATTCACCTGTACCCCTGTGGGCCAGTCCGAGCCTGTGTCTAAGGGTACTTTCACACTTGCGGCAGGACGGATCCGGCAGGCTATTCAGCCTGCCGGATCCATCCTGCCGCAACTGGCCGTGCACTGCCGTGCTGCCGCTCCGTCCCCATTGACTATAATGGGGCGGAGCTATGGCGCAGCACGGCAAAGATCGCCGGACTGAAAAGTCGGACATGCAGGACTTTTAGTCCGGCGATCTCCGGCCGTGCTGCGCTGTAGCTCCGCCCCCCGCCCCATTATAGTCAATGGGGACGGAGCGGCAGCATGGCAGTGCACGGCCACTTGCGGCAGGACGGCTCTGACAGGCTGAATAACCTGCCGGATCCGTCCTGCCGCAAGTGTGAAAGTCCCCCAAGGCCCCTTAGTGACCGCCATAACAAGGTGTATTGGTGGTCAGTAAGGGGTTAAAGACCGAAATGGGAATAACCAGAGTAAGTGTCAGCATGGGGAATGCAAGTTAGTATAACAGATGCTCCTCTATAATGATAATGTTCTAGCTTGTATCTCTGGACGGATTGTGCAGTGTATAGAGGTGGCCATGGTCACAAATGGAAAGATTGTTGTGGGATACAAGCATTTAGGAGTTGGCAGAAGGTCCAAAAACATTTTCTGCCAATTGTCTACTTTAGAAAAATGCTGAAAAACGTCACCAGTGTGACCTGGTGTGATTTTTAGCCTAGGCCACAGTGATGAATCTGGCCTACACTACAAGGGTGAGAGATATAGGCCCTCTCCCCAGTATATTAAATCTGTGCTGACTGGGAGCACACTGGATTATACCCTCAGATAGCTGTGGCCATGCTTGTTTGGCCAGCAGATTTCTCTCCCAATTCTCCCCCCAGGGCGGACTGGCTGATGCCTAGGGGCCACCCAAGCTCCACTGCCGGATACATAATAATCTGATGCTCTCAGCCCCCTGCCCTGCTGTTCAGCCTCATAGGCCACTATATGGGGCAGTGTACAAATGGTGCAGGGACACAGGCGTCGCAGGCCGCAGGTTGGAAGAGGACCGCGGCCTGCACAGAAGACTGGGACTGGGAATGGCACTCAGGTACTTTATTTTTTTTCTTGTTTACTTGGCCACTTGGGCAACATACTACTTGGGGCACTATGCTAGGTCATTTCTAGGGCGGTCCAGGCAGCATGCTGAAGTTAGGGCTGGCTCAGTGCTTTTGCCTGCATCTCATCTTCTAAGCCCCCTACTCCAACTCTTAATTAGAGACAACTGGTGGAGGAGGAGGACAGAACATGGCAACTATTGATGGCCACCAAAGAGGGACGGTTCTGGTGCAGTATGTTGTGATGCTCTATGGTTTTGGTTCTGCTAGGACGGTATTTTGTGATGCACTATGGTATTGCTGACCCCAACTACTTGTCTTGGACCCATCTACTTGGGTTGGATCAGCCTATTTGTGTTGACCTGCCTTCTATCAATTTGGACCCAACTACAACAAGGGGCCACTTTTAGTATTTTTCAGGTCCCAGTCTGGACCCAGATGGATTGCTCCAGCTCTTCCCTTCAGCCTGCGCTTTCTCATGTTCGGCTTTATGGGAAGAGTATTCTTAATCAATACTCATCACCTATCCATAGATGATAAGTGTCCCAGCGCTTGCACCCCCACTGATCATTAAACGGGTAGAGGCAGGGGTGGACTGGGAACTTAAAGTGGCCCTGGAAAAAATTAAAAGTGGCCCTATTTAGTAGTGGGGCCCAAAGTGACATAAGGCAGGGTCAAAACCAATGCCAAGAGGCACATTATAAAGCAAAGCCAAATACCACAGTGCATCACAAAATACCTCCCTGGTAGCTGCCCCTCTGTGGTGGCCAGTGCCAGCTGCCACCTTCAGTCGTCCTCCTACTCTAGTTGCCTTAGGATGCCAATACAACTGAATCCAGGAGTCAGTAAGATGGCGTGAGAGCATTACTTACCTGGCTGCTGGTTGTGAGGAGGGCTCAAGCACCTCCTTGGGCATAGGCCCATTGGGAAGTTTCTCTGTAGGGTCTATGGCCAGTCCGCCCCTGCCTTCCAGCAGAGGACATTGTAGCACACATGGAAGGAAGGTCGGATGGCACATTGTGGCTTAGTTTATACAGTGACCATAAATTCCACCACTCTGAGGCCTTTAAAACAGGGCTGTGGAGTCGGAGTCGAGGAGTCGGAGTCGGAGGCAATTTTGGGTACCTGGAGTCGGAGTCGGAGTCGGCAAAAAATGGACCGACTCCGACTCCGACTCCTACTAGATTTAAATTGGAATAAAAAAAAATTGGAATAAAAAAAAAGCAAGTTTAAATGTCCCAATTCAGATAAAGTTATAATTAGTTACTTCTCTACTGTAAGAATAAAGGCCAATGCATGCAGTGCGTCACGTTACCGCTAAACAAAGACGTTAAGTGACCGTGAAGAAGCTTTTCATATGCTTTACTATGCAGTTAAAGGGACACTGACAGGCTGATATATCTGCTGGTATTCATCAGAGGATTAGGAATACAACTAGACGACTGTTACCCCCAGTTGAGGTTTACTTGTGTTTAAAAATGTTTTAATCAATATGCAAATTCTCTACCTTTGTGCCCAAGGGGCAGGCGCACATGTAGAGTACTGGCAGCACTAGACAGGACTAGGTAGCGAGGAGGAAGAGAGAAAGCTGGCACAGCCTCAGCATAGCCAGACGAGGCTGCTGCCAGCACTCTACACGTGCGCCTGCGCAGGAATTCAGCGCTCGGCTAGCCTGAAAAAAGGCCAGTGCAGTGAATAATAACGAGGGAAACAGCGCTGGGAAAATGTACTTCGGGCAAGGCTAGCACAAATCCAGCAGGAGACGCTGCCCCATTGGGCACAAAGATAGTAAATTTGCATACAGATTAAAATGTTTTTAAACACAAGTACAGTTTAACTGGGGGTAACATTAGTATAGTTTTATTCCTAATTCTCTGATGAATACCAGTATATATATATCTTTAGCTGGAAAATCAGCCTGTCAGTGTCCCTTTAAGGAGCGGCAATACTTACACTTTCCATTGTCTTGTGGTCTGCTGTTACAGGGAACCCATGGTTATCCTCGCCTCTCACTGATAACTGATTAAGGACTGGAGACACTTGTATAAGTGAAGGGAATGGATAGTCAATAGTTCAAGACTGAAGCTGTAAACCATTTGAAAAACTGCTATCATTCAGCTAAGGCTATAAAACATGTAAACTCAGATTGTTAGCTTAAATTTTAAACATGACTATGGGATTCTACTAGGAAAATCATGTTTTAAAATAAATGCCCTTCCCCTGCTCCCTTCCTGGATCCTCCCACTGCTCTATCTTAAGCAGAAGATCAGCACACAAAGGAGAAGGCAGCAGCTTCTGCTCAACTACCTCTCTGTGCTAGAGGAGATTAGAAAAACTTGGTGGAACAGCTTCGTATTTGCATATTATATACAGAGGAGTCGGAGTCGAGGAGTCGGAGTCGGAGTCGGAAGTTTCAAAATCTGAGGAGTCGGAGTCGGAGTCGGAGTCGGACAATTTATCTACCGACTCCACAGCCCTGCTTTAAAAGGACCTATCACCTCTCCTGACATGTCTGTTTAATAGCTTCATGCATTCCCCAATGTAATAACAATTATGGAGCATCTATTCTTATGTCTCTGCGATGTACCAATCCTTTATTATGTCTACTAGAAGTTATGATTGAATTGCTAGCAGCCTGCAGTAAGAGTACAGAAGAAGGGTAACCAGTTTGGGGGGTCTGCACAGTCTCACTCTATCCAGTCAGTGCTGGCTGCCATTGTCAGACTGTGCAGGGACCCCCCAATTGGTTACAACTCCTTTGTACCCTTACTGCAGACTGCTAGTGATTGATTCATAAACCTCTAGCAGGAATGATAGAGGCATAACACAACATACATGGTCGTCCTGGAACCACTTAATATTGTAACTTGAAGGACCACTGTAGTTTTATGGGAAATGATCCATCAAAACTAGGGATGAGCGAATCGATTTTGGATGAAACATCCAAAGTCGATTTACATAAAACTTCGTTCTAATACTGTGCGGAGCAGGAACTCCGTACATAAATTCATTTGTACTGTAAAAAACCATTTCCTGAACTCGGCTTCGGTTCTTCCTATGCTTAGGGGTCATGTTGGTGGACCTACTCCATGATCGACAGCCTTCCCTGTGTGCTGGGCCATGTAGGATAGCTGTCCTAAGCAGAGAAAAAGTTACAGGTTTTGCTGAATTATTGCCCATAAAACCATATAATCTGCTCAGTTCCTCCTGCTCTATAATATTCTGCCTGCAGATTGCACTGTGTTTCATGGTGACAGGTTCCCTTTAAATTTAAGAAAGATGAGATACATAGATAATTGGTAAATATCTAGATAATAGATGGATAGATAGATGGATAGATAGATAGATAGATAGATAGATAGATGAGATAGATAATTAGAAAATATCTAGATAATTGATTGATTGATAAATAAATAGATAGATAATAGATATGAGATGATAGATAGATACAAAGATTAGATAGATAATTGGTAGATAGATAGATAGATAGATAGATAGATAGATATAAGATAATAGATAGATAGATAATTGGTAAATATCTAGATGATTGATAACAAGGAAAGATGATTGATAGATAGATAGACAGACAGATAGAAAGTTTAGATAGATAGATAGATAGATAATTAGTAAATATCTAGATAATTGATTGATAAATAAATAAATAAATAGATAGATAATAGATATGAGATGATAGATAGATACAAAGATTAGATAGATAATTAGTAGATAGATAGATAGATAAATAGATATAAGATAATAGATAGATAGATAATTGGTAAATATCTAGATAATTGATAGATAAATAGAAAGATTAGATAGATAGATAGATAGATAGATAGATAGATACAAAGATTAGATAGATAATTGGTAGATAGCTAGATGATTGATAGATTGATAGATAGATAGATAGATAGATATGAGATAGATAGATAGATAGATAGATAGAAAGATGAGATAGATAGATAGATAATTGGTAAATATCTAGATAATAGATAGATAGATAGATTGATAGATAGATAGATATAGATAATTGATAGATATAGATAATTGATATAAATAGATAGATGATACATACTAGATAATTGATAGATAGATAGATAGATAGATAAATAAATAGAAAGATGAGATAGATAAATAATTGGTAAATATCTAGATAATTGATGGATAGATAGATAGATACATATGAGATGATAGATAGATAATTGGTAAACATCTAGATGATAGATAGGAGATGGTAGATAGATAGATGAGATAGATAGATAATTGGTAAATATCTAGATAATTGATAGATAGATATGAGAAGATAGGTAGATAGATAGATATGAGATGATAGATAGATAGATAATACATGATAATAGGTAGATAGATAGATAGATAGATAGATTAAAGGTAGATAAATAGAAAGATAAGATAAATAGATAATTGGTAAATATCTCGTTAATAGATAGATAGATATGAGATGATAGATAGATAATTGGTAAATATCTACATAATAGATAGATAGATAGATGGAAAGATTAGATAGATAGATAGATAGATAGATAGATAGTTGGTAAATATCTAGAAAATAGATAGGATAGATAGATAGATAGATAGATATGAAATAGATAGATATACAGATAGAAAGATGAGATAGATAGATAATTGGTAAATATAATTGATAGATAGATATGAGATTATAGATAGATAAAACATGATAATAGGTTGATATATAGATAGATAGATAGATAGATAGATAGATAGATAGATAGATAGATAGATATGAGATCAGGGGCGGACATATCGCCGGTGCAGCTGCAGCTGCACAGGGGCCCGGCGTATGAGGGGGCCCATTCATACTAGTGACCGCATCCCAAGCGCTCACTAGTATGATGGCCACGGGCCCCCTGCGCTAATATGAGGATTCCTGCAATCCCCCCCCCCCCCCCCATCCATTACCCCAGTAAGCGCGCGCCGCGGCGCTCCGGCTCAGCTTACTGTCCAGAAGGCAGCGCAGCTGCTCCTCTCTCCTCCAGGCAGACTGCGCAGAGCTGTGACCTGACGCGCTGTACGCAGTCAGGTCACGTGACTGTGCAGCGCGGACTGTTGGAGAGCAGAGAGCAGGGCGGCAGCAGTGGCGCAGACACCCCGGCGGATAGATTAGAGAGTGGAGTAGGAGGAACGAAAAGAGGTAATATTTTTTTTTTTGTTTGTTTGTTTTTTGTATTTCAGTCTGATCTGAGGTCTGGACTATATTGTGGCACCTGGGGGCCAGGGGGGGCAAGACATATGGGGGGATGATGCATAAGAGCTATATGGGCATGGGGGGTAGCAGAGCAGAGCATAAGACCTATATGGGCATGGGGGGGCAGCAGAGCATAAGAGCTATATGGGCATGGGGGTGTGCAGCAGAGCATAAGAGCTATACGGGCATGGGGGTGCAGCAGAGCATAAAAGCTATATGGGCATGGGAGGTGCAGCAGAGCATAAGACCTATATGGGCATGGGGGTGCAGCAGAGCATAAGAGCTATATGGGCAGGGGTGCAGCAGAGCATAAGAGCTATACGGGCATGGGGGGTGCAGCAGAGCATAAGAGCTATATGGGCATGGGGGGTGCAGCAGAGCATAAGAGCTATATGGGCATGGGGGGCAGTGCATAAGAGCTATATGGGCATGGGGGGCATGAGCATAAGAGCTATATGGGCATGGGGGTGCAGCAGAGCATAAGAGCTATATGGGCATGGGGGGATGCATAAGAGCTATATGGGCATGGGGGCATGCATAAGAGCTATATGGGCATGGGGGTGCAGCAGAGCATAAGAGCTATATGGGCATGGGGGATGCAGCAGAGCATAAGAGCTATATGGGCATGGGGGGATGCATAAGAGCTATATGGGCATGGGGGGATGCATAAGAGCTATATGGGCATGGGGGATGCATAAGAGCTATATGGGCATGAGGGGATGTATAAGAGCTATATGGGCATTGGGGGATGCATAAGAGCTATATGGGCATGGGGGGATGTATAAGAGCTATATGGGCATGGGGGGGATGTATAAGAGCTATATGGGCATGGGGGGATGTATAAGAGCTATATGGGCATGGGGGGATGCATAAGAGCTATATGGGCATTTGGGGGATGCATAAGAGCTATATGGGCATGGGGGGGATGTATAAGAGCTATATGGGCATGGGGGGGATGTATAAGAGCTATATGGGCATGGGGGGATGTATAAGAGCTATATGGGCATGGGGGGATGTATAAGAGCTATATGGGCATGGGGGGGATGCATAAGAGCTATATGGGCATGGGGGGGATGTATAAGAGCTATATGGGCATGGGGGGGATGCATAAGAGCTATATGTTTATATCTGTATGTGTGCTTTGATATGGGGGGGGGGCCCATACACATTCTTTGCACAGGGGCCCTCTGCTGTCTGTGTCCGCCACTGTTTGAGATGATTGATAAGTAGATAACTAGATAATTGGTAGATAGCTAGATAAAAGATAGATAGATAAATAAAAAGATGAGATAGATTATTGATAGATAGATAGATAGATATAAGATGATAGATAGATAGATAGATAGATAGATAGATAATATGATAATAGATAGATGGATATATAGATAAATAGATGATAGATATGAGATGATAGAGAAATAGATAGATATAATTGATCGATATATAGGTAGATATAAGAGATGAGCGAACTTTAAAAAATAGTTTGGCGTTCGGGTTGTGGTAATCGCCGCATCCCGTTATGGATTCCACTACCGCGGACTGTCCCGGCATATGGAATCCATAAGGGGCGGCTTCCACGAACCCGAACTTTGGAAAAGCTGAAGGACCTGGGGTGACGTCACCGTCATGTGATCAGTGCAGGGGGCGTGGCTCAGCACTGGATTTGATCCCGTGCTGAGCCACGCCCCCTGCACTGATCACATGACGGTGACGTCACCCCAGGTCCTCCGGCTTTTCAACAGTTCGGGTTCGTGGAAGCCGCCCTTTATGGATTCCATATGCCAGGATAGTCCGCGGTAGTGGAATCCATAACGGGATGCGGCGATTACCACAACCCGAACGCCGAACTATTTTTTAAAGTTCGCTCATCTCTAGTAGATATGAGATGATAGATAGATGGATAGATAGATACAGATAATAGATAGATAGATAGATAGATATGTAGATAGATAGATATGTAGATAGATAGATATGTAGATAGATAGATAGATATGAGATGATAGATTGATAATACATGATAATAGGTAGATAGATAGATAGATAGATAGATAGATAGATAGATAAATAGCTAGATATGATAGATAGATAGATATATAATTGATTGATAGATAGATAGATAATTGATAGATAGATAGATATGAGATGATAGATAGATAGATAGATATGAGATGATAGATAGATAGATAGATAGATAGATGTGAGATGATAGATAGATAGATAGATAGAAAGATTAGATAGATAGATAGATAGATAATTGGTAAATATCTACATAATAGATAGGTAGATGTGAGATGATAGATAGAAAGAAAGATTAGATAGATAGATAGATAGATAGATATATAGATAGTTGGTAAATATCTAGATAATTGATAGATAGATAGATAGATAGATATGAGATGATTGATAGGTGGATAGCTAGATAATTGGTAGATAGCTAGATAATTGATAGATAGATAGATAGATAGATCAATAGATAGATATCTAGATAATTGATTGATAGATAGATAGATGAGATAGATAGATAATTGGTAAATATCTAGATAATTTATAGATAGATAGATAGATAGATAGATAGATATGAGATGATAGATAGATAGATAGATAGATAAATATGAGATGATAGATAGATAATACATGATAATAGGTAGATAGATATATAGATAGATGATAGGTAGATAGATAGATATGAGAGAATAGATAGATAGAAAGATAAGATAGATAGATAATTGGTAAATATAATTGATAGATAGATATGAGATCATAGATACATAAAACATGATAATAGGTTGATATATAGATAAATAGATAGATGATAGATAGATAGATAATTAGTAAATATCTAGATAATTGATTGATAAATAAATAAATAGATAGATAATAGATATGAGATGATAGATAGATACAAAGATTAGATAGATAATTAGTAGATAGATAGATAGATATAAGATAATATATAGATAGATAGATAGATAGATAGATAATTGGTAGATACATATGAGATGATAGATAGATAATGGTAAAAATCTAGATGATAGATAGGTAGATAGATATGAGATGATAGGTAGATAGATAGATAGATAGATAGATATGAGATGATAGATAGATAATACATGATAATAGGTAGATAGATAGATATATAGATAGATGGTAGATAGATAGATAGATAGATAGATAGATAAGATAGATAGATAATTGGTAAATATCTCGTTAATAGATAGATAGATATGGGATGATAGATAAAAACATAGCTAGATAATTGGTAGATATGAGATAATAGATAGATAGATATTTGGTAAATATCTAGTTGATAGATAGATATGAGATGATAGATAGATAGACAGATAGAAAGATGAGATAGATAGATCATTGGTAAATATCTAGATAATTGATAGATAGATAGATAGATATGAGATGATAGATAATTGGTAAATATCTACATAATAGATAGATAGATATAAATAGATAGATAGATGTGAGATGATAGATAGATGGAAAGATTAGATAGATAGATAGATAGATAGATAGATAGTTGGTAAATATCTAGAAAATAGATAGAATAGATAGATAGATAGATAGATAGATATGAGATAGATAGATAGATAGATGTACAGATAGAAAGATGAGATAGATAGATAATTGGTAAATATAATTGATAGATAGATATGAGATCATAGATAGATAAAACATGATAATAGGTTGATAGATAGATAGATAGATAGATAGATAGATATGAGATGATTGATAAGTAGATAACTAGATAATTGATAGATAGCTAGATAAAAGATAGATAGATAGATAGATAGATAGTTAAATAAAAAGATGAGATAGATAATTGATGGATAGATAGATACAGATAATAGATAGATAGATATAAGATGATAGATAGATAGATAGATAGATAATATGATAATAGATAGATGGATATATAGATAAATAGATGATAGATAGATATGAGATGATAGATAAATAGATAGATATAATTGATCGATATATAGGTAGATATAAGAGATGAGCGAACTTTAAAAAATAGTTCGGCGTTCGGGTTGTGGTAATCGCCGCATCCCGTTATGGATTCCACTACCGCGGACTATCCCGGCATATGGAATCCATAAGGGGCGGCTTCCACGAACCCGAACTTTGGAAAAGCCGAAGGACCTGGGGTGACGTCACGTGATCGGTGCAGGGGGCGTGGCTCAGCACTGGATTTGATCCCGTGTTGAGCCACGCCCCCTGCACTGATCACATGACGGTGATGTCACCCCAGGTCCTCCGGCTTTTCAACAGTTCGGGTTTGTGGAAGCCGCCCTTTATGGATTCCATATGCCAGGATAGTCCGCGGTAGTGGAATCCATAACGGGATGCGGCGATTACCACAACCCGAACGCCGAACTATTTTTTAAAGTTCGCTCATCTCTAGTAGATATGAGATGATAGATAGATAGATGGATAGATAGATAGATACAGATAATAGATAAATAGATATGTAGATAGATATGAGATGATAGATTGATAATACATGATAATAGGTAGATAGATAGATAAATAGCTAGATATGAGATGATAGATAGATAATTGGTAGGTATCTAGATAATTGATAGATAGATAGATAGATAGATAGATAGATAGATATGAGATGATAAATAGATAGATGTGAGATGATAGATAGATAGATAGATAGATAGATAGATAGATAGATAGATAGATAGATATAAGATGATAGATAATACGTGATGATAGATAGATAGATAGATAGATAGATATATATAGATATAGATAGATAGATATAGATAATAGATAGATACATATGAGATGATAGATAGATAGATAGGATAGATAATACGTGATGATAGATAGATAGATGGTGTGTTTTACGTGTAGTCTGGGCTTGACTTATCTAGGTCATCAGAATATGAATAAAATGAGCTGGGGCAGTGTTGTGGAAATTGTAGAAGACAGATAAAGTAACTGCGATGGATATTACAATAGTCCTCTGTTCCCGGTGTAGTATTCCGGTGGAATAAAAATACTACCCTTAGTACTTTGGGGTATTTTTAACCAAGGAAGAGTATGGAATTTGCAGTAATTCAGATACATCATATTGAGCGGTAGCTGTGCAGGGAAACCATTGCTGTCGCTGTCTTCCATGCCCACCTGGAGGATTCCTATAAATGTATCTTACATCCTGTAGACGCAGCAGCAGCTGCAGCCAGGTGATAGGCCTCAGACGCACAATCCAGTATCAGTTCAGTATAGCGCCTGATTCTGTCCCTTATCACTTGGCTATACCTGGCTGCTCCCCAGGACCCCAGCCCAACATCCACTCCTGTCCACCTCTCAGAGGACAACTTACCTAAAAGTGATGGATAACCAACATTTTTATGGTCAAAACTGGAAAACCATAATGAATGGTAAAGATGAAGGGGAGGAGGTAAGGCTGTAGCTGCTACGTTACTGTTTAGGGGTGGCCACTGTGGCTTAGGCTACTTTCACACTTGCGTTGTTGTTTTCCGGTATTGAGGTCCATTATTGAGATCTCTATAATGGAAAAAAAACGTTTCCGTTTTGTCCCCATGCATTCTGAATGGAAAGAGATCCGTTCAGGATGCATCAGGATGTCTTCCGTTCCAGCAGCATTGCGTTTTGTGACCGCTGCAAGCTGCGGTTTTGTGCCTGGTCAAAAAACATAAAAATGTAATTTAATGGTGATAAATCCGAGCCTAAAAAACTGTATCCGTCACCCATTGACGTTCAGTGTGTTTGGTGACGAATCCGTTTTTTGCCGTTTTGATTTCACACAACCGCATCCTAACGGAACGGAACTCACCCGTTTAATTCTGCTATTGAGATCGTCTGCCGGACCTCAAAACCGAAATTAGCAACGCAAGTGTAAAAGCAGCCTTACACTTTTTGGTGGCTCTGTGGCTGGCAGTTCTTGTGGCTCACAATGGCTAATGCTGTCTCCTTAGGTACTGTGGCTGGAGCATATTGGAGGCACTGGGCCACCCGATATTGGGGCGTTGTAACTGGCACTGTATTGGGCGATATGTGTATGGAGAATGTTTTGGGGAGCATTACGGCTAGCAGTGTTGGGGGGGGTCAGCACTATATGGAGGTATTCGTAGCTGGCATTGTAAGAGGGTATTTATTACGGCTGGCACTGTAAGGGGGGCACTGCCGCTGGTTCAGCCACTTTATGAGGGACAGAGGAAGGATATTTGTATTATTCACTTAGTCACTGACTATTGCATCCTTTTCACGAAGAGGTTCTGCAGCATCTGAGTACCATATGGCACTGAAGCCGCAGTCACGCCCAGTTATGATTGCAGTAGTGACGTCACACTCAGTTGCTCCTTTTTCTATAGACTCCTGATTTTCTAAAAAGAATATTCTGGTCTACGTGTCAGCTTACAATCAGCTTGTGCGTAGAAGGAGGCTACGAAAAAATAGACTTTCCCTAGACCCCGGTCCATAGAGAGGAACATTAAATCCTGCGTCCCTCATCTTTTTTTGCTCACATGCCTGAAAAACGGCAAATAACTTGTCATGTAGTGGATGAAAGGGTTAAACCAAACCCATGTGATTAAAGGCATACAATGCCAATGCTATAGGGGGTGCATTGTTTGATGTATTTGAGGGAGGCGAATGCCTCTTGCGTCACTCGGGTGACTTTGATATGGGAATAAACAGGGCGACTGTAGTGTTAATATTCCATCTGCAGAGCTGCGTTAAGAGAGGAGAAGCCCTGATTATTCAATCAATCTTATTAATATTCATTAGAGATGATAAATATTCATCGTCCTGTTTTAGACGACTTGTTTCTATGGCAACCCTCTACCCTCCACCCCCCCCCCCCACCCTGCCCCAAACAAACACACACAGCTCTGTCACAGCACCTCAATCAGACACAGATGCACCCTGTGCTATTCCTGATCCAGCAGGCCGCAGTCTTGAGACTCCACAGCCGTCACATCACGTGGGTGTCATAGACCTGCATTCACACCGTATCACTTTCATCACTTTAAAAGAGGTTCCCCCTGCGGCCGACCCCCCCAAAAAAGAGCACCTCGCTGTCCTTCTGCTTCCTCCTCTAAATGTCATGTAAATGAGGTGAAATCCTATCAAGGGCACGGTACGCAGCATACATCCAGGTCATATAACATGATCATCTGTATATTATTTCACAGTGTGCACTGCAGTCTATAAAACTGATATATGCGGATGTGTCAGCGGTGGACGTAACCATTCTGCTGATTGAGGCAGCAAATGGAGCATCACATTACCCATTGCACTTGGGCGGTGTGTACGGCAGAGCAGGACCATTGTCACTATGTATAGAAGGGGGGAGCTAAAAATCAGATACCTCTCTGTAACTAATAAAGCCATCTCTGCTCTGTCTACTGATGGAACCAACTGGGCGACTTGCAAATGCAAACATTTTTCAGCAAATACAATTTGCCTGAATGGAATTGATATCTATCCAGCGTGGCTGACACCAAAATAGAAGCCACCCTGCATATACATTGTTACAGGGATCGAAACACGTCCGTCACTGGGTTTAAAAAATGTAATGTATAATGATGGCATATAAAGCATAGATTATGACGGATCTGTTGGATTGCGTGTCTGTGTAATCTGTTCTCTGACTCGCATGTCCTGGAGACATCAGAACTTAATAAGGCTGGACCTTCATTCTTGGGCCCCGTTTTCACATGTCCGTTTTTCTCAGGCGTGTGCTATTCTTATTTTCTATGGACAGCACACTCGCCCATTGATTTAATATGTTTGTTTGCACATACTTGTTTTTAATGTGTTTATTTACACAGAGACATGCATTAACCCCTTCTACCCCGGGCCAGTTTTCGCCCTTCTGCCCAGGCCATTTTTTGCAAATCTGTCACTTTATGTGGTAATAGCTTTGTAACTCTTTTATTTATCCAAGCCATTCTGAGGATATTTTCTCATTGTACTTCATGATAGTCATAAATTTGAGTCAATAAATTTCACCTTTATTTGTGAAAAAATCCCAAATTTACCAAATTCAGAAACATTATCAATTTTCAAAATTTCAATTTTCTGCTTTTAAAACAGAAAGTGATACCTCAGAAAATATTTATTACTTAACATTCCCCATATGTCCACTTTATGTTGGCATCATTTTGTAAATGTGATTTTATTTTTTTAGGACGTTAGAAGGCTTAGGGTCCTTTCACACTGGCGTTTTTGTTTTCCGGCATAGAGATCCGTCATCGGGTCTCTATGCCGGAAAAATCCTGATCAGGATTATCCCAATGCATTCTGAATGGAGAGAAATCCGTTCAGGATGCATCAGGATATCTTCAGTTCAGGACCGGAGCGTTTTTGGGCGCAGCAAATACCGCAGCATGCTGCGCTTTGTTCCGTCCAAAATCCGGAACACTTGCCGCATAGGCGGATCCGGAATTAATGCCCATTGAAAGGCATTAATCGGATCCGACCTTAAGCTAAACGTCGTTCAGCGCATCGCCGGATCCGACGTTTAGCTTTCTCAATGGTTACCATGGCAGCCAGGGCGCTAAAGTCCTGGTTGCCATGGTAAAATGTAGTGGGGAGCGAGGAGCAGTATACTTACCATCCGTGCGGCTCCCGGGCGCTCCAGAGTGACGTCAGGGCACCCTACACGCATGGATCATGTGATCGCATGGATCACATGATCCATGGGCATGGGGCGCTCTGACGTCATTCAGGAGCGCCCCGGGAGCCGCACGGACTGTAAGTATACCGCTCCCCACTACTACTATGGAGACCAGGACTTTAATAGCGTCCTGGCTGCCATAGTAACCTGAAAGCAATTCGAAGACTGATCAGGATCCTGATCAGTCTTCTAATGCTTCAGGCGACTTGCGTTCTGACAGATCCGGCGGGACGGAAGTGCCTGCCGGATCCTCAAAACGCAAGTGTGAAAGGACCTTTAGAATTTTAGAAGCAATTCTTAAAAATTTTAAAAAAATCTCCATTACCCACTTTTAAGGACCAGTTCAGGTCTAAAGTCACTTTGTGGGGCTTACATAGTGGAAACCCCCCATAAATGACCCCATTGTAGAAACTACACCCCTCAAGTTACTCAAAACTGATTTTACAAACTTTGCTAACCCTTTAGATGTTCCACAACAATTAAAGTAAAATGGAGATGAAATTTCTACATTTCATTTTTTGGGCAGATTTTCCATTTTAATCCATTTTTTTCTTTAACACATCGAGGGGTAACAGCCAAACAAAGCTCAATATTTATTACCCTGATTCTGCGGTTTTCAGAAACACCTAACATGGGTTAAAAACTGACGTAAGGGCACACGGCAGGGCGCAGAAGAAAAGGAGCGCCATATGGTTTTTTGAAGGCAGATTTTGCTGGACTGGTTTTTAGACGCCATGTCCCATTTGAAGCCTCCCTGATGGCAAGGTAACCAAAAAATTGCTATTTTGGCATTTTTTTTTTTTTTACAACATTCATCTGACAGGGTAGCTCATGTACTATTTTTATAGAGCAGGTTGTTACAGAGCCAATTATATCGAATATGTCTACTTTCTTTGTTTGTTTCAGTTTTACATAATAAAGTATTTTTGAAAAAAAAAATATGTTTTTGTCTCCGTTCAAAAATCCGGAAGACATGCCGTAACGCCGGCATTAAGCTAAATGTCGTTTCGGCGCATCGACGGATCCGACGTTTAGCTTTTGTGAATGGTTACCATGGCAGCCAGGACGCTAAATTCCCGGCTGCCATGGTAAAGTGTAGTGGGGAGCGGGGGAGCAGTATACTTACCGCCCGTGTGGCTTCCGGGGCGCTCCAGAGTGACGTCAGGGCGCCCCATGCACATGGATCACGTGATCGCATGGAT
Organism: Bufotes viridis; assembly: GCA_033119425.1. NCBI lineage: Eukaryota > Metazoa > Chordata > Amphibia > Anura > Bufonidae > Bufotes > Bufotes viridis. Next base: position 200,628,102 of record CM065589.1, on the reverse strand, counting down.
CACGTGATCCATGCACGTGGGGCGCTGTGACGTCATTGTGGAGCGCCCCGGGAGCCGCACGGACTGTAAGTATATGCTCCCCTGGCTCCCCACTACTTACTATGGCAACCAAGACTTTAGTAGCGTCCTGGCTGCCATAGTAACACTGAAAGCATTTTGCAGTCTTTGTGACGGATCCGGCGGGCATTTCCGGCGATGGAAGTGTACGCCGGATCCTCACAACGCAAGTGTGAAAGAGGCCTTATTTTTTTTACTTTTCTGCCGATCGTCTTCTGCAGGGGCTCGTGTTTTGCAGGAAGAGTTGATATTTTCTTGTTGTTTCTTTTTTTTTTTTTATGGCGTTCATCTGAGGGGTGGTCATGTGATATTTTTATAGAGCAGATCGTTACGGAAGGGGCAATACGGCTTCATATAAAACATGTAAACTACAGCATGTAAAGGATTTGTCTGCATTGGGATTTATGTCGCAACAATAAAAGGGAGATTTTATGGCATGGGATTATTGTGCCGGACACCTTTCTTTTCTTCTGTGTGATTCCAAGGACTTACCTGTTTGTTCTGAGCACGTGGAGTGAGCTGGAAATGTAACATTGTGGGCAATACCTAATATGTATACTTTTTCTTATTTATTTAAGTTTTACACAATAATAGCATTTTTGAAACAAAACAAATTATGTTTTAGTAACTCCATAGTCTGAGAGCCATAGCTTTTTTATTTTTTGACAGATTGGCTTAGGTAGGGTCTAAGTTTTTTGCAGGATGAGGTGACGGTTTGATTGGTACTATTTTGGGGTGGCATATGCCTTTTTGATCGCTTGATGTTGCGCTTTATGTTAAGTTAGGTGACAAAAAATTGCTTTTTTGGCATTGTTGTTATTTAATTTTTTTTTTGACGGTGTTCATCTGAGGGGTAATATCATGTGATATTTTTATAGAGCTGGTTGTTATGGACGCAGCGATACATAATATGTCAACTCTTTTATTTATTTATTTCATTTTAACACAATAATAGCATATTTTAAACCAAAAAATGATGTTTTAGTGTCTCCATGTTCTGAGAGCTATAGTTTTTTTAAATTTTCGAGCGATTTTATTATGTAGGGGCTCATTTTTTTGCGGGATGAGGTGACGGTTTTAATTGTTCCATTTTGTGGGACATACGTCTTTTTGGTCGCTTGGTGTTGCAATTTTTGTGATGTAAGGTGTTTATCAGACAGGGTATATCATGTGATCTATTTATAGAGCTGGTTCTTACGAACGTGGTGATACCTAATATGTGTGTCTTTTGCGTTTTTTGTGAACCCATTCACTGCATCCGTATGTCCGTTCCGTAGTGCAGTTTTTCAGACAAGAATAGGCATTGTTACAATGGGTCCTCAAAAAAAACAAAAAACAGATGTAACATGGACGTCATAGGGATGACATCTATGTTTTTTGCAGACCGCAAAATACGTACGGTCATGTGAATGCGCCATTATGGTGGTGGGTGTTGTACCTGAACCTTTTTTGCATTTTGAATGGTTTAAATGGTGGCATATTTTTCAATTGTAATATGGGGTCAATAAAATTAGTTGCTCGGTGTTAGAGATTATGATTCCCTTAGTGTTAGTGTGCTGTAAAATATATACGTTTTTAAAGGGGTCGTCCACTGAGCTTATCGCGGCAACGCTGCTTCCATTGAAGTTAGGAGCAATCCTGTGATGCCAAGCTGAGTCCACCGCAAAGTGGTGTCTGCTTCCAGCATCTGAACTATTGCCAACCAGCTGATCAGCAGTGGTGCGAGGTGTTGGACCTCCACCTATCAGCTAGGGATAGGATACGCTATCACTTAATAAGCGATGGAAAACCACTTTAATACCCCAGTTCTTGAAATAAACATACCTGAGCTTGAATTTTTTAATTTATGTTGATTATAATTTGCACTGGCATTACATCAGTTATCCTACAAAGGCCATTTAACACCTACCTGCAGGGCTACACGGTTATCATCATATCCTGTGACAAGGTCATATATGTACATCCTAGCAGCCTTAAAAGGATTTTCACACTAACAAATCTAATCCCCTATACACAGGATAAGTGTTCATGCACACAACCGTTCTGTGTTTTGCGGTCCGAAAATTGCGGATCCACAATTTATGGAACGGGCGGAAATGCCTATTCTTGTCTGCAAAACGGACAAGAATGGGACATGTTCTATTTTTTTTGCGGGGACACAGAACAGAGCAACAGATTCAGACAGCACACGGAGTGCTGCCCACATCTTTTGCGGCCCCATTGAAGTAAATGGTCCACATCCGAGTTGAAAAAAGTGCGGCTTGGATGCGAATCCCAAACAACGGTCATTTGCATTAGCCCTAAGGGATGTGTCTGATTATTCCCACTGGAACTCCAAGGGAGTACAGCACTTGGCACCGTCTCCAGCAGTCCTATAAAGGTAAATGAAGGGGAGGGGGGGGGGGGTCATACATGCGTACCACCGCTCCATTTAGGTGACTCTGGGAACACCATGTTCTTGATTGCTGGGCTTCCTGGTGATCAACTACTTATCCCATATCCTGTGGATAGAGGACAACAGTTGCTAATGGGGAAAACCCCTTTAGCCCTTCTTTTAAAACCTGTTTAAGCAGGGTCCAAGCATGACAGATATTTTCAGAAGCCTCATTTTCCACTTATTATCGCAGTGGGTGAAATCTAATGTGAAAATTCGAGGAACTGTTGGTTCATTTTTTCATATACAAATAGTATAAGCGATGATAAAAATCTTTGTTCTCAATTCACTTTTCAAATCCATCTTCATTGATGATGGACTGCCTGCTCACCGAAGGATCAGCTTACATAGAATGGAGGAAGGAGGGGGAAAAAGGTGGGAGGCAGCTGGACAAAGTCAGAGAATGCTGAAGCTGGTTTGTAAGTGATTCACGGTCTTCTTTAACTGCTAAATTCACCTCTACTCAGCTCAGTTCTTTTGTATAGTGTCCTCCTTTACCGTTGATACTTCTGTGGGTATGCTACAGAGAGTTAGAAAACACAATTGTTTAGCCATGTGCTATGTATAAGCAGACATGAAACCAGCTAGTCTCCACCTACCAGCTCAGGAAAAAAATTGAGATTTACAAATTGCAGAGGTCAAAACTGCTAAAAAATGTCAGATACGAGTCATGTAATGGTCAGAAATAGCGTTATCCCTCATGTACACACATGATAGCTTATTCTGGAAAATTTCCTGAAGCGACAGTTGCACTCTAACACTGGGTTCAGACCTGAGCGTTTAGAAGCCTATCGTTTTATGTGCGTTCAAGATGGGCGTTTAGGCGCGTTTTTTCAAGCGTTTTGGTAAATAGTGTAGGCGCGTTTGACGCGCGTTTATGTGATTGACTGCAAAGTTGGCCAATGACCAATGATATAGTTTGGCCAATCTGAGTGCTTTAGAGGTGTGACATTCCATGGTGGCTGATTCAGCATGTTGCAAACTTTGTAAAACGCGCATCCATAGGCGCGTTTTACGCTGCACAAACGCCCGAACAACACGCCTATCGCGTTTCCCATTGAAGTCTATTGGCACCAAACGCTCGAAAAAAGCCCGAATTAACGCGAACATACTTGCTTATGCGTCGGACGTTTATAGGCGCCTACGAACGCGCATAAAAACCCGCAAGTGTGAACCACCCCCATTGGAATGCATGGTTCCTGTACTGTTGTGCGTTTTTATGTGCGTTCGAACGCGGCGTTTTACGCGAAAGTGTGAACTGAGTGTAAAGGGATTTTCATATGGATGACCTATTCTCAGTATGAGATTGGCAAGGGTCTGACTCCCAGCACCCCCTGACAATAAGCCAATTTGAGGACGCCATGGCTTACCAATCACAGCGCCGTCCATTGTATAGTGGCTGTGCTTGGTGTTGCAGCTCAGCCCCATTCACTTAAATGGAACTGAGCCGCACTTAGGTCATTTGACCGATGTTAGTGATGCTACATAGGAAGAGGCCTAAGCGCTCATAGAGTGCTGCAGTCTCTTTTAATGCTGATCAGCAGGGGTAGCAGCAGTTAGACCACTACTGATCTTATATTGATGACCTATTGTGAGAGTAGGCCATCAATATGAAAATCCTGGAAAACCCCTCTAATCCATTCCTTTTGCTATTTATCATTTCACATAAACAATTATTTTGCACAAATAAATTAAGATGTAGAACATTTCACCCTTCCCAGAGGTGACTTAGTGAACGGTTTACATGGAATTGACAGCTGCCCTCCAGTGAACAGTGAACTCCCTCCATGTAACCCCTTTATTGTAGCAATCCATATGACCCTGGCATTCCTCTGGTTATATCAGCAGGCTTGCTGGTGATGCAAACAGACAATATGTTGAAGCCCCCTGTGTATTAGGCCTTATGCACACGGCCATGGAGCCTCTTATTGATAGGTCTATCTATTTTTCATCTATCTATCTATCTTGCTGTTTTTATTCCAATTATTCACTTACACTTCAGGTGATCTTATTAACTCTTTATGCACTGTGCACTTTACTTTCATGAATTCCTTTTTTGATTTATTGTATTTTTTGATGGCATATTAATGATTAGGCACTTTGATTATGTATCCTACACACTTTGATGTACATTTTATGAATTTGATGCATAGAAACATGTTAATTGATACCAATCATGTAATTATGAATTGAATCACATTTTGGGTATATATGAATGCACATAACAGCAATTCATTTGCCTGACAAAGGCCTCATTGTGCTGGGCTGAAACGTTGCTGGGGAATAAACCGGGTCTAACACCCTTCACTGATTTTGGAGTGCTGCCTCATCATTTCTTTTTGGATATCTATCTATCTATCTATCTATCTATCATAGTTCTCCTGTAATCGTCTTGTATTGAAATGATATGACATAATTGATCTGTGAACCAGACTGCCATCAGTGTCCTTACAGCAATTATTTTTGTCAGGATACATGTAGCTAGCATGGGGAGATGCAGTGGCCACATACATTACATTTACAATGCTTTCAAAAAGTAATATTTTGTTTTGTCGCAACCTTTTGCTAAAATAAAAAAAATCTAGTTTTCCCCATCAATCTGCACTCCATAATGAGAAAGTGAAAACTGAATTTTAGAAATTTTTTAATTTATTAAGACGGAGAAACTAAAATTTTGCATGGACATAAGTATTCATACCCTTTGCTATGACGCTTGAAATTAGCTCTGGGGGCCTCCCATTTCTCTTGATCATCTTTAACCACTTCAGCCCCCCTAGCTTAAAGAGGACCTTTCACCTAAAAAAAAAATATCCAAAAGTTATATCACCTTATAGGGGTCAAACCCCTGATGTCTTCACCATTTTTCTTTTTTTAAAACGACCCCCCATTCGCCCGCCTTGCTCCCCGATATCTTCTGCGCCTCATATGCAAATGAGGCGTCTTGGTTATAGTAGGCGTTATCTCCAAAGTTATGGTGGGCGTGTCCGGGCGTTCCTCCTCACTCCCTGGCTGCGAGCGCATCCAATAGCAGCGCTCGGCTCTTATCCAGGGAGAAGGAGCTCAAGTTCTCGCGAGAACAGCGAGAACTTGAGCTTGCTGAGTCCCGGAACCCGCGCCATCTTGGTACACTCGCTACGCTCCTCTTCTGCGCTGGGAATCCAAGATGGCGCGGGTTCCAGGACTCGGCAAGCTCAAGTACTCGCTGTTCTCGCGAGAACTGACTCCTTCTCCTGGCTAAGAGCCGGCGCTGCTGGATGCGCTGCAGCCAGGAGTGAGGAGAACGCCTGACACGCCCACCATAACTTTGGAGATAACGCCTACTATAACCAAGACGCCTCATTTGCATATGAAGCGCAGAAGATATCGGGGAGCAAGGCGGGCGAATGGGGGGTCGTTTTAAAAAAAAAAATGGTGAAGACATCAGGGGTTTGACCCCTATAAGGTGATATAACTTTTGGATATTTTTTTTTTTAGGTGAAAGGTCCTCTTTAATCACCCTTAATGATCAGACCACTTTTTACAATTCCGCACTATGCTACTTTCTCCGTTTATTGCTCGGCCATACAACTTACCACCCAAATGAATTTTACCTCATTTACTTCTCACTAATAGAGCTTTCATTTGGTGATATTTCATTGTTGCTGACATTTTTACTTTTTTTGATATTAATAAAAAATGACCGAAATTTTTGCAAAAAAATGACAATTTTCGCTTTCTGTTGTAATTTTTTTTTTAAAAACTACATTTCTATGTAAATTTTTCTCTAAATTTATTGTTCTACATGTCTTTGATAAAAAAAAATGCAATAAGTTATATTTATTGGTTTGGGTAAAAGTTATAGCGTTTACAAACTATGGTGCAAAAAAGTGAATTTCCGCATTTTGAAGCAGCTCTGACTTTCTGAGCACCTGTCATGTTCCTTCAGGTGCTAGAATGTCAGGATAGTATAAATACCCCCCAAATGACACCATTTTAGAAAGAAGACACCCCAAAGTATTCGCGGAGGGGCATGGTGAGTTCATGTATCATTTCATTTTTTTTCACAAGTTAGCGGAAAATGACACTTTCTGAGGAAGAAAAAAAAAGAATAAAGTTTCCATTTCTGCTAACTTCTGGCAAAAAAAAAAAATCTCCCATGGACTCACTATGCAGCTCAGTGAATACCTTGGGGTGTCTACTTTCCGAAATGGGGTCATTTGTGGGGTGTGTTTACTGTTCTGGCATTTTGGGTGGGGCTAAATTGTGAGCAACCCTGTAAAGCCTAAAGGTACTCGTTGGACTTTACGCACCTAGGCTGCAAAAAAGTGGCACACATGTGGTATCGCCGTACTCAGAAGAAGTAGGGCAATGTTCTTTGGGGTGTATTTTTACATATATCCATGCTGGGTGAGAGAAATATCTCTGTAAAAAGTTGTCATTTACAGATATATTTCTTTCACCCAGCATGGGTATATGTAAAATGCACTCAAGCTACATTGACCTACTTCTCTGAAGCAGCGATACCATGTGTGTTACCTTTACAGCCTGGAGTGCTAAAGGCTTAAATTGCAATGAGTACCTTTAGGATTTCACAGGGCATTTTTACGCATTTGGATTCCAAACTACTTCTCACGCTTTAGGGGCCCCTAAAATGCCAGGGCAGTAAAAATACCCCACAAGTGACCCCATTTTAGAAAGAAGACACCCCAAGGTATTCCATGAGGGGCATGATGAGTTCATGTAAAATTTTATTTTTTGTCACAAGTTAGTGGAATATTAGACTTTGTAAGAAAGAAAAAAAAGTCAATTTCCGCTAACTTGTGCCAAAGAAAAAATCTCCTATGAACTCGCCATCCCTCATAGAATACCTTGGGGTGTCTTCTTTCCAAAATGGGGTCACTTGTGGGGTATTTATACTGCCCTGGCATTTTAGGGGCCCTAAAGCGTGAGAAGAAGTCTGGAATCCAAATGCGTAAAAATGCCCTCCTAAAAGGTACTCATTGGAATTAGGGCCCGTTTGCGCATCTTGGCTGCAAAAAAAAACTTCACACATGTGGTATCGCCGTACTCAGGAGAAGTAGGGCAATGTGTTTTGGGGTGTATTTTCACATATACCCATACTGTGTGTGAGAAATATCTCTGTAAATGATAACTTTTTAATTTATTTTTATACAAAGTTGTCAATTTACACATACGGACGTCTGAATGAGCCTTACAGGGGGGTGATTAGTGATGGGGGGGGTGATCAGGGGGTGACATGGAGTGATCAGGGGTTAATCAGTGATGGGGGGGGGGTTGGTGTGTGGTGATTGGTGCAGCGTCTGATATGCGATTTAGATGGCGTTTTTTTAACATCTACAGCCTGCCAGCGCATGATCAGCGCTGGCAGGCTGTAATTGAACTTCCTCCCGACGCGAGAACCCCACCGATCAGCTGTTTGAGAAAGCATCAGCACCCCTGTGACATCATGTTCATCTGTCGTATGGCCTAGGAGCAGCTCAGCCCTATAGAAGTGAATTGAGCTGTGTGCAATACCAAGCACAGCCGCTATACAATGTGCAGCACTGTGCTCGGTGAGCACGGAGTAGGCCGCGGCATTCACAGGAGCGCAGGTGACTTCTCAAACAGCTAATAGTCAGGGTTCCGGTTATTGGACCCCCACAGATCAGATAAAATCTATCCTGAGGATAGGTCATCAGTGTAAAAATCTCAGAAAAGCCTTTTAAGTAAATTACAAAAGTAATTAGTTTTTCATTTAGTGTAGGGATAACCCCTTTAAATGATTGTTGGTGCTTCTACACCCATTGGACACCTACCAAACACTTGTTTAAAGGCTGTATGCTAAGGCCGGGTTCATATCTGCATTGTTAACGCCGGCACTGTAAACCAGTCACTGTATCTGGCGTAGATTTTTGTCTGGCCGAAAGCCAGCATATATGCCGGAAAGCAGCCGGATCGCAGTATCCGGGTATGCCGGATATGATCAACTCTGGCAGTCTGTTCCTCCCCCTAGAGGACTTAAACATTCGATCATTAGATCGCTTGTCCTATAGACTGCAATGAATTACCAACAGATTTAATATGTTCTTATAGATCCCTGCCACAGCCAGAGCTCCATAGGAATGTATTGGTCTAGCAGCCAAGGAACGAACAGCTACCCTGGTTGCTACAAGGGGGAGCCATTCAAGCCCTGGGAGTACAGCACTCCAGAGAAAAAAACTCTCAGGTGCCACGGACACAATTGACTGCGGCATCTGTGGGGTTAAATGTCTGTGAAGTTACCGCCGATCATAGACATTAGCTCCAAGTGTCTGCTGTTTAAAACATTTGAAACCCGGTGGTTATGGTGCCTGCCCAGCTTCTGAGGAGACACCATGTTTTGCAGTTGTGTGAGAGGGTAAGAAAATGTACCAATGCCCCCGAATACTGTAAAAAAATTATTACACGCTACTTTCTGTGCAGTCTTTATCTGCATCATCAGACCTGTCCTTCTTCTTTTGTTTTTTTCACAGACTGCAGTGGGGGTATACTGCCAATCACTGTCCTCAGTGGTGTACAGCTGAGGACAGTGATTGGCTGCAGTGGTCAAGTGCCATATACATGAACTTCTCTGCTGCAGTCCATAAACAAACAGTAGGAGAGAGACCAGTCTAGTGATGCAGAGAAAGATGGCGGAAAAAGTAACGCATATGAACTTTTTTTTTTTTTTTTACAGTATCTGGGGGCATTCATTTTCTAAAGATCTCAGACAACACTTTTTAACAGTAACCCTGAAACACACACCAAAAGAAATCCATGACAGCGCTGTCCTGAGATAATTCAGAAAATTCTATATATATTTATTATACTTTTATATGATAACTTTTATTAATATATTTTATTATTTATATAATACACTATTATTTGTTTTAAATGTATATTCTAATTTTTTTCTTTTATTTCCAGGTTTAATGGAAAATACAAACAATGAAAAAACAGCAGCAGGTTTTCAATGCGGCCACAGACTTTTGGACCCTAGACGGTCAAGAAGTTGGTATCTGGGGGCATTATTACTATGCAGACATCCAAGCTGCGGGTGGGCATGGAACTGGCTGGACACAGCTGGTGGAAAGATTGTATGTCAGAAAACAAGCTAGATCCTTATTTGTGAAGAGTGTGTATGTAATTGATATGCTTACGGGTATTTCAGAATATGGTGGCAGTAAAACTGACATCTTCACAGTAAGGTCTAATGCATACGGCCGTTCCGTGCATTGGGGACCGCAATTTGCAGTCCCCAATGCATGGGCAACGTCCGTGCGGCAGCCGGGACGGACTTATTTAACTTGAATGGGTCCGTGATCCGTCCGCACTGCAAAAAATAGAACATGTTCGATTTTTTTGCGGTGTGGAGGCACGGACAGAAACACCCCAGAAGCACTCCTTAGTGCTTCCGTGGGGTTCCATGCCTCCGTACCGCACCACAGCTCTGGATTGCGTACCCATTTAGGCAGTGGCGTACACACAATCCATGGGGCCCTGGTGGTGCAAAACTGATTCATGGGACCCCCTCCCCGTCGCCCCGCCCCCCCCCCCCCCCCATTTCTGAGAGTGCTGCTAAGGGCCATTTCAGCCCCAGTTTACTACTAAAATTAAACGTTTTGGCTAAATAAAGTATATTACAAAAATGTTACCTATCACTTGCCCTACACTTTAGCAAAAAAATAATAATTTATATGGCAGTTACACTTTGAACTTTGGGCTACTAAGGGCTCTTTCCGTGCGGCTAATCCGCTGCGTGAATGAGTGCCAAGCCCCATCCGGACAGCAGAGACTCGGAGCAGTAACATGATTGACTGATCTTTTAACTACAAAATCACGGTGACGACTTTATCTCACTGTGATTTTGTAGTAAGAGGGGCACGGAGCATTAGCAATCATGTTACTACTCCGTGTCTCTGCTGTCCAGAACGGGGCTTGGCACTCTTTAACGCAGCGGATTACCCGCACAGGATCCGCTCGTGTGAAAGAGCCCTAAGCCCAATGGTTACACTCACCCAGTCCTAATAAAATCTGGTCCTACCTCATCCAGAGTGTCGCTGGCGTCGGCGTGATGTCCGCTGGATCCAGAACAAGGTCCCTGTGGTGAGAAAAAAAGAATAATCACATCAGGAAAGGATGGTGACTGCCCCTGTGAAATCTCCAGCAGGGGGCGCTGTGCTGGCCTGTAAGACTGAGCCATGCCAATGTATAGCAGGGGAATCTAGTGCTACAACACAGTATTAATGCCCACCTTGAGGCCCCTCACAGTACTAATGCCCACCTTTGTTCCTGTAACAGTAGTTGTATTTAGATATGTGCCCCCCACAGTAGTTATGCCAAATATGTGCCCCCTTTCAGTAGTTATGCCCAGTTATGTGTCCCCTCACAGTAGTAATGCCCAGAACATGTGTCCCCTCAAAGTAGTAATGACCAGAATATGTGTCCCCTAACAGTAGTAATGCCAGATTATGTACCCCTTCACAGTAGTTATGCCAGATTATGTGTCCCCTCACAGTAGTAATGCCAGATTATGTGCTCCTTCACAGTATTTATGCTCAGTTGTGCCCCCCTCAAAGTAGTTATGCCCAGATATGTGCCCCTCACATTAGATAAGCCCCTTCAAAATATTTATGCCCAGTTATGTGCCCGCTCACAGTAGTAATGCCCAGATATGTGCCCTCACATTAGATAAGCCCACATATGTGCCCCTCACAGTGGTTTTGCCAGATTACCTTCCCCCTCACAGTAGTTATACCTTCATATGTGCCCCCTCATAGTTATGCCTTCATATGTGCCCCCCTCACAGTAGCTATGCCAGCTTAGGTGCCCCCTCAAATTATGTATGTACGCCACTGCATTCAAGTAAATGGGTCCGGGAGCACATGGACAGTGCCCGCATATTGTGGACCCGCTGTTTGCCGGGCAACGGTCGTGTGCATGAGGCCTCAAGCAGTGAGTTTGCAGATTATTCAATGAAGAGGATTAATGTGTGCTCACTGCCAGTCTGGAGCCCACCTATGCTGGTCAAATCATAACTTAGAGCTAAGCGTACGACCACATGGTCAGGTTTCTCCATGCAGTTTTGGGAGCCAAAACCAAGAGTGAATTCTAAAAACGCTCGCCGTATGTGTTATTCATACTTTCTTTCCTTTTATGAGCCACTCCTGATTTTGGCTTTCAAAACTGCATCTGGAAACATGACTGTTTGACCATACCCTAATATATTATTTGTGAAAAAAAAACTTCTTAAAGGGGTTTTGTCACTTCAGCAAACAGCGCTAATTATGGAGAGAATGTTAATACAAGGCACTTACTAATATATTGTTATTACCCATATTGCTTCCTTTGCTGGCTGGATTCATTTTTCCATCACATTATACACTTCTCGTTTCCATGGTTATGGCCACCCTGCAATCCAGCAGCAGTGGTCGTGCTTGCACACTGTAGGAAAAAGTGCCAGCCTCTCTGGTGGCCGGGACTGTGGGAGCGCACATAGGCTGGTGCTAATTTTCTATAGTGTGTAAGCACGGCCACCGCTGCTGGATTGCTGGGCCACCGCTGTTTAATGGCACTTACTGAAGTGACACAACCCCTTTAAGTGATTTACCTCATGAGAGAGAGAGAAATCTGTATGACTTCGGCTACATGCACACGACCGTATGTGTTTTGCGGTCCGTACGGCATCCGTTTTTTTGCGGATCAGTTTTTTTTTTGCGGATCCATTGTAATAATTCCTATCCTTGTCCGCAAAATGGACAAGAATAGGACATGCTCTGTTTTTTTGGCGGGGCTACGGAATGGACATACGGAAATCCATGGGTGCGGATAGCACACAGTGTGCTGTCTGCATTTTTTGCTGACCCATTGAAATGAATGGGTCTGCATCCTATCCGCAAAAAAACGGAACGGACACGGAAACAAAATATGTTTATGTGCATGAGGTTTCTTGTGATGAGGTGCTGTTTTTATCTGCTGATAGTTTTCAGGCATTGTCCTGACTGGGCCTTATCATGTCGGAATCGGGGTCCAGTGGAGCATCCAAACCTACATCGGTTTTTATAGGCTGCAGTTATTTCTGCATTTTTGTGCTTTAACATTATGCTTCAGTCAGCAGTGGACTAAAATATACTGTTCAGACTGTGTAATGTGTACTGCTAGGATGTAATCTGCCATGTTCATTTAGATAGCAGAATTGAGTCCTATCTCACGTTTCCAAATGCCTGTAGCTTTTTAGGCTTGTCGCAGAGTCTTAAAGGGGTTGTGCTACCAATATATGATATTTTAATATTATCCAGCAGGAAAAATGGGTTACTTTTATAACTCATTTTCTGTTACAGAAATGCTCCAGTTGTGATATATTCTCTTTACTTCATTATAATGGTGCCCTCTGGTGTATCATCTATATAGTTATGCAAATACCCCTACTGAGATGGTCACACATGCTCAGTTCCATCCATGAACTACCATCAACCTTATCTACGTTAGAAGAGGGAAAGAGCTGCAGCAGAAAAGACATGCCCCCTTCGCTGTGACAGGGAGAGAGCAGAAGCAGAAAGGCCATGTCCCTTGAACTGTGATGCAGGGCCAGTTTAACTATAGGGTGAATGGTGCCACTGCATTGGACCCACCAGCAGCAGCTTGTATGACTTCTTTCTCCCAACCATACTGGATATGGTGGGACAGTTAAGAGGATGCATCATGTCCCACATTCAACTGTATCTGCGTCCTCACAATGCAGATACAGTTGAATACAGCGGTGAAGCAGGAAGCTCCTTGCCTCACCATTCTCAGGCCTGTGTGGTCCCCATCAGTAGAAACGAAGGAGGGACCTCATTGTGCCTGATGTGCTGACTGGGAGAAGCTTTTTATTAGACTACAGGGGCATCACTGTTGGGGCACTAATATGGCTTAATTGTTATGAGGGGCATTAAGGGGGAAAAATATTGTAAGGGGACATTAAAATAACAGCAATATTGTGAGGAGAGCACTTAGAGGGAATAACTGATGTAAGGGGGCAGTAAGTTGGCATAACTACTGTGAGATGACACTAAGGGGGCATATATACTGTGTGGGGCCACTAAGGTGGCATAACTACTATGTGGGATCACTAAGGGGGCATATCTACTGTAAGGGGGCCCTAAGGAGGCATACTTATTGTCAGGCAGCATAACTACTGTGAGGAGGCATTAACGGAGCATAGCTACTGTAAGAGGGCACTAAAGGGTCATACCTACTGTGAGGAGGCACTAAGGGGACATAACTACTGTAAGGGGACACTAACGGGGCATAACTACTGTGACGGAGCACTAAGGGGACATAACTACTGGGTAAGGCCCTAATGGGGCATATGTACTGTAAGGGGTCACTAAGGGACATATCTACTGTGAGGGGGAATAACTACTGTGAGAGGAACTAAGGGGGAACACCTACTGTCATGGGGCCCTAAGAAGGCATACTTTTTGTCAGACAGCATAACTACTGTGAGGAGGCACTAACGGAGCATAGCTACTGTAAGAGGGCACTAAAGGGTCATAGCTACTGTGAGGAGGCACTAAGGGGGCATAACTACTGTAAGGGGACACTAACAGGGCATAACTACTGTGATGGAGCACTAAGGGGGCCTAACTACTGGGAAAGGGCACTAATGGGGCATATGTACTTTGAGGGGTCACTAAGGGACATAGCTACTGTGAGGGGGCATAACTACTGTGAGGGGCACTACTATGGCGTCATAACTACTGTGAGGGGCCACTAAGCAGGCATATCTACTGTGAGGGGACACTAAGGGGTCATAAATACTGTGAGGAGACACTAAGGGGGCATATCTACTGTGAGCGAGCGTAACTACTCTGAAGGGGCACTAAGGGGGCATAACTACTATGAGGGAGCACTAAGGGATCATAACTACTGCAAGGAGGCACTAAAGATGCATAACTACTGTGAGAGGCACTAAGGGGGACACATCTACTAAGTGGGGAGGCAAATATGTAAGCCCTGGATCCATGTGAGGTACAGGGCTGGTTCTAGCTTTGTTAGAAAGAAGTTGTCCTGTTCTATATGATGTCTGATTTTCCCTTTTTACATCAATCATGGCACGAGGAGCTTGCTGGCAGAGTCTGATTAGTAAAACTGTGATGAATTGTCTGACTGCATTGATGTATCTTCCTGCTCAAAATCTGCCAGCATAGTGTGGGTTATCTTTATCCACCCTTATCAATTTTCAACCCCCCCAAAGACTCCTTGTTAGAATTTTAGGGTTCTAGTCGGAGGAACAATGATTAGGGAATGACTTGAGTCATTGTTTTCCAGTCATTGGATCACTGAAAGGTATGTTTCTGAGGGATAAGTTGTCACTACGTATTGTAATGGATGCTAGGTAGACAAGAGCTCTACTATCTTGCTGTAATTTGCTGTAATTACCAACATGATCCCTTCATTTTTGCAGAAAAATGTAGAAATGTGGACTTCATGTTTGTCTTTTAGCACAAATACCTTACACAGATTCCATGGGGCCCCATAGCAACACTTAGTAAGGACCCCCCTGCCCCACCCAGTTTTCCAGTATGCATTAATCACTCCCATGCAATGCAGAAGGCAAAACGCAACGCTCCAGATTTCTGATTAATTTTTTTATTTTTTATTAATTAAACATGTTTTTAAAAGTGTAATAAAGAAGTCACCCTTGGCATCACTCATTTCTATATTAGAAAAGTGGAACAGGTGCTTAATAAATATGAACACCATATTCTGAACACCATATTTCCCAATGTATTCAAGGCAGACAATTGGCATGAATGCATCGATAAACCCCCCGTTTCTTTTCTATTACAAAGCTGGCTGCCTGCTGCCACCACTAGGTGGAGCTCAGTTAATAGGAATGTATGCCAATGCAATTGATTGAAGCTGTGTAATAACCCATTTGCACTGAGATCCCCTTAGTGGTGGCTGCCTGAAAATGCAGTGTTTTCACATTGGGAAGAGGAGGAGGAAATGAGTGTCGGGCTCGCATGGTCTGCCTCCATTGAAGGTACGCCACTGCAAATACCACAAGGAATGAACCTGCGTTGTCCGTATGTGTGTCTGTTCTCATAGCTAAACTAATAGCAAGGCTGCAGTGGAGGTTGAAGAGGACCTGTTGCCTCTCCTCACATGTCTATTTTAGGCTGCTTTCACACTAGCGTTTTAGTTGTCCGGTATTGAGATCCATCATAGGGGATCAATACCGGAAAAAAACGCTTCAGTTTTGTCCCCATTCATTGTCAATAGGGACAAAATGTAACTGAACAGAACGGAAGGCTCCAAAATACGTTCCGTTCCGTTTAGTTGCGTTCTCATACCAGAGAGCAAACCCCAACATGTTGTGGTTTGCTTTCTGTCCTGGGATGCGGAGCAAGACGGACCCGGCATGACCTACAATCAGACACAACAGAAAACAGAACCGTCCCCCACTGACTTTCAATGGTGTTCATGACGGATCCGTCTTGGGTATGTTAAAGATAATTCAACCGGATCCGTTCATAACGGATGCAGGCGGTTGTATTTTCAGGACCGGAAGCGTTTTTGCTGAACCCTGCCAGATCCAGTAAAAACGCTAGTGTGAAAGTAGCCTTACTAGTGACTTGCATACTCCATGTATAATAATTCTGGAGCATCTATTCTTATGATTTTTGTTGTGCAGTTCTTTTATTATGGAAGTTATGAATAAATTACTAGCAATTTGCAGTGCTGGTCCAGCTGGGTGTAACCAGTTAGGGGTGTCCCTAAACAGTATGACAATAGCAGCACTGAGTGGATAATGTCAGATTGTGCCGAGGCAACTGGTAACAGCCCTCTGGACCATCATTGCCTAGTAATTTATTCATAACTTCTAGCAGGAATAATAAAGGAATGGCACAATATAGAGTCGTAAGAAGAGATGCTCTATAATTGTTATCACAAGGGAGATGAAAGTAAGGGTTAGCGAGCTTGGATGTTAAAAAGAAAAACTAAATACTACTTACCTTTTCTTTCCCTCTGTGATCCAGTGTAGAAGCTATGGCGGCCCTCTAGGTCATTGATTACAAGCTGCCAACATGTGACTGCTGCAGCCAGTCATATGGTGTCCTATTAGTGGCATGACCACTCAGTCCTAGGAGCCATAATGTCGGCAATACCTGCTGCAACGGTCATTCTCTAGGCACTTTGAAGTAATGATGGGGAGGATCCCCGGAGCTTCTGCTCTAGATTGCCAGAGAAAAGGAGAGGCGAGTAGTGTTTATTTTAATGTTTTCTAACATTTGCAGGGGGTTTTATTATTTTTGGTTTTACATATGATTTTTGGTTGCTCTATATTACACTTTTTGTGAGGCAAGGTAACAAAAAAAAGCTGTTTTGGCACCATTTTTATTTCTTGTTATTTACAATGTTCATCTGACAGGTTAGATTATGTGGTATTTTTATAGAGCAGGTTGTTACGGATGTGACAATACCAAATATGACTACTTTTTTGGTTGTTTGTTTCAGTTTTACATAATAAAGCATTTTTGAAAAAAATGATTTTTTTAGTGTCTCCATATTCTGAAAGCCATTTTTATTTTTATTTTTTGGACGACTGTCTCATGTAGGGGCTCATTTTTTCACTATGAGATGATGGTTTGATTGGCACTATTTTGGGGTGCATATGACTTTTTGATCGCTTGCTATTACACTATTTGCGATGTAAGGTGACAAAAAAATGGCTGTTTTTATTTTATCTTTTTGACTATGTTCATCTGAGGGGTTAGGTCATGTGGTATTTTTATAGAGCAGGTTGTTAAGGATGCGGTGATACCTAATATGTCTACTTTTTTACTGTCTAGTTTTTTTTTACATTTAACACAATAAAAGCATTTTTAATACCAACAAAAAAAATCATGTTTTAGTGTCTCCATAGTCTGAGAGCCTTAGTTTTATTTATTTTTTGGGCGATTGTCTTAGGGGCTAATTTTTTGCGGGATGAGGTGACGGTTAGATTGGTACTATTGTAGGGGCATATGCCTTTTTGATCGCTTTTAGTGATGTAAAAAAAAGTTATACTTTTAGCACAGTTTTTATTTTACTTTTTTGACGATGTTCATCTGAGGGGTTAGATCAGGTGATATATTTATAGAGCCGGTCGATACGGATGCGTCGATACCTAATTTGTCTACTTTTCTTTTTTCCCTATTTTTTATAATTTTTTTTACTTTATTTTGGAAAAAATACGCTTTTTTTTTTACTTGAAACTTTAAATTTTTTTGTAAAACTTTATTTTTTTCACATTTTTTTCACTTATTTTTTTGTCCCACTCTGGGACTTCAGCTTTTGGGGGTCTGTTCCTCTTTACAATGCATTACAATACTTCTGTATTGTAATGTATTGGCTGTAAGTGTATTACACCTGCTTGCCTGTGAGATCCAGGGGGCTGGAAGGCATCGGGCTGCCTTCCCTGCCATCGGGTCCCCGTCACAGCAGCACGGGGACCCGATGGACACCACGCACCCGGCAGGCTTCCGATTGTACTGCGGTCAGTGCTGACCGTGGCAGTGTGAGGGTTAATGCGCTGGTATCGGTACGCATACAGCAGGGGTACGGCTACCAGTGACTGCCGGACCCCATGTCGCTGATCGGGCAGGCGCAGCTCCTGCACCCGCCCGATCAGCCCGCCCTACATGTACGGCACTGGTCCTTAAGTCACGTCCACCAGCACTGTACATGTACGGCGCGTGTCCTTAAGGGGTTAAGGTCCACATCTTGTACTCTCAAACATGCATCTTGACAGGCACATAATAATCACAAGTAGGTACGTAGGGCAAAATTAAAGATAAAATACGGCAAGTAAAGCCAAAAGTATAAAAAGGGGTTCTCTGGCAATCACAGTCAAACTTAAAGTAGACCAGTAACCTCTTTTAACATGTCTGTTTTAGTAATTTCTTGTATTCCCCATGTAATAAAAATTCTGGAACATCTATTCTATTGACTGTGTTTGTCCCATCCCTTCATTATTCCTACTAGAAATTTGTGAATGAATTACCGGCAGTCTGCAATAAAAGTCCAACTTGGCGTTACCCATTGGGGGTGTGTTTCTGCACAGTCCGAGACTATCCAAACAATGCTGTCAGTGTCAGACTGTGCAGGAACACCCCACCAGTGGATAGCATCCAAATGGACCTTTATTGCAGAATGCTGGCAATTCATTCATACACTTCAAGTAGGAATATTAGAAGAATGATTACAAGTCATTATGGAACAACAAGTGTTTTTACATTTTAAGGTCATTAAAAGTTTTTTAGGCTCCATTCACATTGCATCAGGAGTATTCACCGAAATATATAGACAATCAATACAGCTATATAGCCATACTGGGACATACATTGTCCATTGGCCACAATACCAAAAAAGTATATCATATTCGGAAAGTCTTTAGACCCTTTCACTTTTATCACATTTTGTTTTGTTGCGACCTTGTGCTAAAATAAAAACAAAATCAGGTTTTCCCCGTTAATCTGCTCTGCACTCAATACCCCATAATGAGAAAATGAAAATAGAATTTTAGAAATGTGTACAAATTTATTTAAAAAAAATAATAATAATTTTGCATGGGCATGAGTATTCAGACCCTTTACTATGACACTTGAACTTTAGCTCTGGGGGCCTCTCATTTCTCTTATTCAGCTTTGAGATGTTTCTGCACCTTAATTGGAGTCCACCAGTGGTAAATTCAGTTGATTGGACATGATTAAGAAAAACCCATCACTGTCTATATAAGGTCTCATAGCTGACAATGTATATCACAGTAAAAACCAAGCCATGAGGAGGAAAGAACTGCCTGTAGAGCTCAGAGACAGGATCTTGTGGAGGCACAGATCTAGAGAAATTCTGCTGCACTGAAAGTTCCGAGGAGCACAGTGGCCTCCACAATTCTTAAATGGAAAGTGTTTGGAACAACTAGGACTCTTCCTAGAGCTGGCTGTCCCACCAAACGGGAAAAAGACCTTCGTAAGAGAGTTGCCCAAGAACCCAATGGTCAATCTGGCTGAGTTCCAAAGATCATCTGTATAGATGGGAGAAAATTCCAAAAGGTCAACCATCACTGCAGCATTCCACCAATCTGGGCTTTGTGCCAGAGAGGCCAGACAGAAAGAAACCTCTCCTCAGTAAAAGACACATGAAAGCCTGCCTGCAGTTAAACAAAAACACCTAAAGCTCTCTTAGGCCTCTTTCACATTTGCGTTGTGGGGATCCGGCGTGCACTTCCGTCGCTTCTATGTGAACCATGCGGCGCAGGGACCTGGTGACGTCATCGAGGAGCGCCCCGGCCGCCGCACGGAATGTAAGTAGCTTCTGCCCCGGCTCCCCGCTTCTTTACCATGGCAGCCGGGACTTTAGTAGCGTCCTGGCTTCCATGGTTACCATTCTTTAAAGCGAAACGTCGGATTTTCTTTTCAATGGGCATTAATTCCGGATCCGTCCTTGTGGCATGTCTTCCGCATGCTGCGGTTTTGTCAACGTCCAGAAAACGTTCTCATACTGAACGGATGGTATTCTGAACGGATTTCTCTCCATTCAGAATGCATTGGGATAATCCTGATCAATTTCTTTCCGGCGTAGAGACCCGAGGACGGAACTCTAGGACGGAAAGCAAAAACGCTGATGTGAAAGGGGCCTTAGACGAAGAGAAACAAAATTCTCTGGTTTCACAAAACCACGATTAAACATTTTTGCCTCAATTCTAAGCGTCATGTCTGAAGTGAACTAGGCACTACTCATCACCTGCTCAATACAGTCCGTACAGTGAAGTATGGTGGTGGTAGCATCATGCTGTGGGGGTGTTTTTCAGCTGCTGGGACAGGAAGACTAGTCAGGGTTGAGGGAAAGATGAATGGAGCAAAGTACGGAGATATTCTTAATTGAAACCTGATTCCGAGTGCTCTGGACCTCAGATTTAGTGACTTAGGGATAACTCTATGACCGTCCTTGAGTGGCCCAGCTGAGCCCTGACTTGAAACCAATTGAACATCTCTGGAAATAGCTGACCACCCATGGTCCCCATCTAACCTGAACGAGTTTGAGAGGATCTGCAGAGAAGAATGGCAGAAAATTCCCAAATCCAGGTGTAAAACCCTTGTGGCACACCCAAGAAGAATGAAGGCTGCAATTGCTGCCAAAGGTTTTTCTTATTTTTAACATTCTGTTTTCACTTTCTCATTATGGAGTATTGAGTGCAAAATGGAGGGTAAAAACTTGAATTAGCACAAAACCGCAACAAAACAAAATGTGAAAAAAATGAAAGGGTCTGAAGATTGTTTTGGGGGGTGGTTTGCAATGGCCCACTGTATAGGAAAGCATAGTCTGCTACTGTTTTCTAGAAAGTTAAAAAGGTATGCTGATGCCCACCACCCCAACATAGGCTGAAAGGACGCACTTTGGGGCTTCATCGGATTTATGGGTACCTATAGCCACATTTTCACTTTGTTAATTTATATAAACAGGTTTATAACAATGGCAGTGAACATCTTTGATGTTCACTGACTTGACTGTGCATGTTCTCTATAAACTTTTGCAGAGGCTATCATCCATCCACAGTCATAAATGTATGATCACTGGGTCCCCCCTACTGAGACCTCTCACCAGCCTCTAGAACATTCTATGTCTATAAGGCTAACAGAGACAGCTGAGTACAGTGCTTAGGTGTTTATGTTGGTCCTATAAAGATTGTATTAAGAGATATTATGCATATTCAACCTCTGCTCAACTCAAACACCACCTAGCCTTGGTTTTCTGGCTGGGGGAGCAGGGGGCTGAGCTGTTACCCATACCCATCTAGCTTTTATCACCTTTAGGTGGACAGGTGATAAATATTTCAAGCTAGAATATCCTTTTAAAGTATAAATTGGATTAAGGATTATTTTGTTAATGGTGAAAGGTAACTAATAAAGTGGTATTGTCAATAGGCACAACTCTCCTTTAGTGGTAGTGGACTCTTATTTCAGAAGACACTTGGGAGGTTGAGTGGTCTATGGAAAGAAGATTCGATATTGACCCATAGTGGGCCTTTGGATCATACATGCACCATGCCACGTGTATACCCATTCCATGCTTATGGCGCTGACAGATAAGAACAGGACTCAGCTGTGTCTGTCAGTCCCATAAGAATTAAATGGATTGACACGGCACATGCTTGACCACCACTCCATTAAAACACCTCATGCAATGAAGAAGCAATGTTATATATTCACTTTCTGAAAAGGTTTTTTGTCCCTGTTTGGAACCCCCATTGAAAGTCAGAAGAGCAGCTCCCGCTTTAATGGACCCACTCTTTCATTTGAACACTTGAGCTTCAACAGTTGGAGGACAAATATCTGGCCAGATACAGGTTTCACCAGTAACAATCATTGATTGCTTAGAGTTAGATAAGCTCTTTAAGCTGTTTGATGTCCACATTCAGTTTGTTAGAATCTGATTGTTTGGAGACTTTGGTATGGGCATCTTGAGGGGGAAAAAAGATCCTGGACATTAAATAACTGGTCTGGTTCATTCTTTATTGACCTCTGAATGCCAAAAAGAGTTCTGACTGCATTCAAAGATAAACGACTTGAAGGTCCACCAGTAAATACCATGATCTGTCAGAAAATAAGCTCCCGTAGTCAGGACCCTCTATTCTTGTGTCTCATTTTGTCTACAAAAAAGTCATTTTCTTTGGACTTTATATATGGTGATTGTAAGGTTCTTTGATATTATGGGTCCTGTTAGACAGGCAGATATTTTTTCATTAGTGAGAGGCAGGGAGCGATTTAACGAGTCGTTTGCGTTCAAAAGGCGTTCAGTTACACAAAACAATAATCACTAAATATTCTTCGCTGTTTGCTGATTATTCCGATCATTGCTCGTTCACCCTTAGAGCATTTGCATTGCTAACGATTAGCACATTTCTGATTAGACGAGGATATGTGGCAGCGACTAACGATAATCTTTCAGTCAGGCAGATCTGTCCGACCCATAGAAAATGAACGATTTATTGCTCATCATCCAGTTGCTGCACGGTATAATAATTCCTGAAATTAGAGTGATATGAAAATTCAAATAATAATTTCTACGTCTAATAGGCCCTTTAGAATAAATATATTGTCTGCAGCCCCTTAAGATCAAAGCACACAGATTGTGAGGGGTCCATTAGAAAAATTGGCAGCTTCTTGGACGGTTGGTAGATTTAATGCACATGATATAAAGAATCTGTGACAGGGCATTCATGGAGGCACATGGGGCATTACTGTACTTCCATGTTCCTCTAATTTCATGCTCTATTGGATGCTGTATGTACAGACAGCAGAACTTGACGGGAATGGTCCAACAGCAAATGCAAGACCCTTGCTGCCTTACAGCCACCTGTAAAAGGCTCTAATGAATGCATGAGGCCGTAACGTGTTCTGTAAGCTTAGAAACAAAAGTTATACATGGGAAGTAGGCTGGCTAGATGTCGACTTTAGGCCGAATAGTTTGGCTTCCTGGCTCCTGCAACTCCGACTGTTGCAAGGCCTGGACGGACGCCTGGGTGTCCTCCTTTTTTGTGGCTCTTGAGCTCAGTCAGTTATTAGAGCTGGCCTGACATCCCACTCTATGACTGGAGTGACCTAAGCTATTCACTTGCTGCTGAGCCAATCCAGTGGTGAGTGAATAGCTTGTGTCATTACATTCAGTCAGCCACACAGCGGGATATCGCTCTAGTGACTGACTGAGCTCGAGAGAAGCAGCAGCTTCTTTAGAAGTTATGAAAGTGGCAACCCTAATGGGAAGAGTGCTAGTAGGACACATGACTTAAAGAAGTTATCCCATGAATAATGTAAAAAATGAAAAACAAACATCATATAGTACATGGTGATACCTTTCTAAAAAAGCTAGAACCAGCCCTGTACCTTACATGGATCCAAATATATCCCCATTCATTGCTCTGCTAGATTTATATCAAGCTGGAAGCTCAGGGGAGTGTCTTTTCTGCTGCAGCTCAGGAGGTGTGTCTCAGCTCGCCCTATCACA
Source organism: Bufotes viridis (assembly GCA_033119425.1). Lineage (NCBI taxonomy): Eukaryota > Metazoa > Chordata > Amphibia > Anura > Bufonidae > Bufotes > Bufotes viridis. The sequence goes on along the minus strand of CM065589.1, from coordinate 200,604,581 downwards.
GCTCAGGAAGCAGTTGAAGGATGAAACTGAGCATGTGCGGCCATCTCAGTGAGCAGGTCAAAGAAATAAGAAAAAGAACACAGAGCAGGTGGCGCTATACATATACTTTATATTGAATAACTCAGTGGCTATGCAACATTTCTAATTACATGCAATTACAAAGGTATTCAGATCCAGGGGCCGGTTTGAAACCTGTACAATATTTTTAGTGGGACAACTCCTTTAAGACTAAAAGCTTAAGTTCCTGAAAGCCTTTTACACTGGACAATAATTGTAACGATTAAAAAAAAAAATATCAATGGTTGCCGATACAAATTGATCATGCATACATAAAGACCACCTGCCTGACACAGTGCATATAGTTCATGAACTTGTGTTTGGAAATGGCATTATATGTACGAGAACTGTTCTGATGGAAATGACCTTGTGGTGAGAACAATTTATCAAGCCCTTTATTTTTCATTGGTGGCATGAAAAATGTTTCTGCTTTTGAACTGAAGACATGAAAGAACACTTAAAGGGGTAATCCGGGAATTTATATTAATGACCTATCCTCTGGATAGTAAGGAAATTCAGTCGGCACTCCGGTTTGCACTTGGTGCTCGCTTCAGGGGAAGGCGTCCCAATAAAGACCAAGGACCAGCTTGCTGAAGAAAGTTATCTCTTTATTAAGGACACTAAAGTATCAAATGTGACGCGTTTTGGCTCAAGCCTGAGCCTTTTTCTAACTTCCTCTGGATAGGTCATCAAAATCAGATAGGCGGGGGTTCAAAATCCGGGACGCCCGCCGATCAGCTGTTAAAAGAAGCCTGACAACACCTTACTTCAGTCACATGGCCTACTTGCAGCTTAGCCTCATTCAATTCAATGGGGCTGAGCTGCAATACCAAGCACAGCCACTATACGATGTACGGCGCTGTGCTTGGTAAGCCTCCAGGAGTCGGCTGCACCCACCAGAGCGCCGATGAGTGCGGCTGCTCCCTGTAACAGCTGATTGGCGGGTTGTCCGGCCTCGGACCCCTGCAGATGTGATAATGATGACCTATGCTGAGGAAAGGTCTTCATTATCAATTCCTGGATAACCCCTTTCAAACAGGAAGGTTACATTCAGGAAAAAGGGAGATATAAAAGAAAAAGTTTAGGGAAAGAGAACAAGCAGTAGGGTGGAAGAGGACAGAACTGCAGAGACTTCATTTTGTGGCACACAGAGAGGACGTGCCAACGGATTGAAGAAAATCATCACTATGAGATTTGATATCATTTCTTGGAACTGCATAAGTCCAGGGGCTGCACCTTAGGAAAAAGTATCAGCGGGGCACATAAGATGGAGATGAAGGAAGTGACATACTGATAGTACACATATTGAGGGCGTAGTGACTTGATTTGAGAATGAACTTTTAATGAAGGAAGTCTGTGGCCGAGCAAAACTTCCTTCACTGACATTCGTCAAATCTACAGTATCTTTACATATGACAAGTTTGTTTTTGTGCCAAGGACGCTTGTGTCGACATATTGTACCCACAGTATGCCAACTAGCCAAGTTTAAAATAGCAAACATAGAACTGTGATTTCTTACTGGAAAATTCCGTTATTTTAGTCAGACTTTAACATAGTTATAATAAGCTGAAGCTGGCGATAGTTCTGATATGGTTCTAATATATACAGAATATCTTCCCAATGAAAACAGCGGATGAGCCTACATACAGTAAATTTCTTTTCAGAAGAAATAGAAGAATACCAGACATGAAATTCTAATATTACAATGATCAAGTGTTTGAACCCTTTTGGTAAAATCCTGTTCACACTTGAAAAGCAGCACGGTGGCTCAGTGGTTAGCACTGGTACCTTGCAGCGATGGGCTCCTAGGTTCAAGTCTGACCAAGGACAACATCTGTGTGGAGTTTGTATGTTCTCCTTGTGTTTTGAGTGGCTTTCCTCGGGGTACCACCTTAATACTCCTTATTACAATAAAGGGGTTTTCCGATCAGTATCTGATTGGTGCTGACCTGAGACCTCCGCCGTAGAGCTGTTTAAGAAGGCAGCGGCCTTTTTTCAGCTTTTTCTAGGCCAGTGACAAAACGTTCAGCAGTCACATGGCCTAGACGCTGCTCAGTCCCAGTGAATGTGGCTGAGCTACAATACCAAGCACAGCCGCTATACAATGTATGGCGCTGTGCTTGGCGAACATGGAAAAGGCTGCGGCCCGCTGTGTTCTCAAACAGTTGATCGGCAGGGGTCCCGGGTGTCGGATAACCTATCCAGAATATGGGTCATCAGCAGTAAAATCTCGGAAAACCCTTTTAAGTCCCAATGCATACTACCGAATCTGTTTTGTGGTCCACAATTATATGGATGCTGTCTGTCTGTCGTCCACATTATTATTTTTTTTTGCTGACCCATTGACTTCAATGGGTCAGTGGTCCGCATTTTGCAGGTACATTCTATCTTTCTGCGGAAAGCACATGGATGTCCTATACTTAACTGCAAAAATGCAGACCACAGACCCATTGAAGTCGGGGTCTGCAAAAAATGCGGATGCCACGTTGACGGTATCCCTATTTTTGTGTGTATGAGGCCTAATACATGGCTTGTAAATTGCATTTGTGTTTCTTCCACTACAAAGAACATATGCAAAATCAATGTATACTGCGCACAAAGAGATGACAGCCCCACAAGCCGCACCAGCGTGCATACACATACACAGTATATCATAGATGTATTTGGAAGTGTACATCCTATAATTTGGAAGGTGTCTTTTCTCCACGCAGGTGGTGTGTTTGTGGGAGCTGAACATGTTTGTATACTTGACATGGATGTGTGTATCTGTCTGCGTGGAAGGTAATAACAGCCCTTTCTTGCCTCTGTCTCACTCCTCTCTGTTGTCATTCAGACTGTGTCCTCATTATCTGCTGATCAATAAATTGAGTCTTCACTGGGATGTGAGGCTCGAAATAAACAGAAACCCAGAGAAATGGAGGCGGAGGATACAGGTAATACACCGAATGAAAGGGAAGAAATAGAGTGCAGGTGAGATATGATAAAAGGGACTAAGGGGCTTCTGAAAAAGGAAAGGGTGGCTTTAAGCCAGAGAGAAGAGGAGGCAAATAGGAAAGGAATGCAGAATAATAGCCAGAGAGAGAAAATGAGCAGACTCCGGGAGGAAACAGAGACAATATTTATTTGTATTTCAATGGATTTTACATATTTAATATTGGGTTTTGGACAAAACTGGCATTTTAATCATTTGAATGGGGCGTATACTGGTCATATGGAATGACATTCCTTCACTGAGCAAGGTGACGGATTGCTTTAGAGACACATTTATAGTCTTCTACACTGGTTACAGAGTGATCGCAGTAACCTTGTGAGCTATATGAACATAGTACATAGTACTGTTTTCGGATCCATTCACACGAACGTGTGTGTTTTTCGGATCCACGGATCCGCAAAACACAGACACCGGCAATAGACCGGCGATCTCATAGAAAAGGCCTTTTCTTGTCCGCAATTGCGGACAAGAATAGGTCATGTTCTATTTTTTTTCGGGAACGTGATTGTGGACCCGGAAGTGCGGATCCGCAATTGCGGATGCGGGCGGGACATAGTGTGTCCCCATAGAAATGAATGGGTCCCCAATTCCGTTCCGCAAAATGTGGAACAGAATTGCGGACGTGTGAATGGAGCCTTACAGTGCATCCGATATGCAGAATATAGACTGCTGTACAGGGTGGCCTATCATTTATTCTCTTCATCTAAGTGCAAGTGTGGGAACTTAAATTTTACTGCCATATGGTTGCATTTGGCTAATAATATATTCTAACATTACGGATGATGACATGCCATCATTTTTTTTTAAATGGAGGTAATTTAAAATTTCTATAGACTGCGGGTGGAACTTTTCGGCTGATTATAGATTTCTGCCCACTATGTTAGCAGCAGATTAGATTTTAGGTAAAGTATGTGACTTGATGAAGCTAACGCATCACTTTTCTCTTTATCCCAGGAGGAATGGGAACTTCCCCAACTTGCTTGTTTTGAAGCTGCAGTACTAAGGTAGGCGACACTAAGACCTCGCAGGCACCCATTCATTTAAACAGGGGCACACAGAGGCATGCACACATGTTAGAAAGCATCATGCATCATTTGTATTCTTTAGACGTCCGCATTAAATTGTTCTCAGAGACATGTGATGATGCAGACACACAAAAGAATATACAGGCAAGACTGCTCTGTGTCTGTCCATCTGAAATGACTCCCATGATGTGTTGGCACAAAATGAGTGAGGACAAAGAGACAGGGCTATAAAAAAAAGGTAACTGAGGGGGGCATGTGCAGGATAAGAGATGGAAGAGACAAGGAGATTTATAGGAGAAATATAGTTCATGTGAGCTAATCCTCGGAGATGAGAAATAAGTGTAAAGAAAGGTGAGGAAAGATGGGGAAGACAGCATAGATATCATAAGCTTGACTCTCTCTCTCTATATATATATATATATATTATATATATTATATGTATATTTATATACATAGCTGGATAAAGTTTATATCTATGTGTATGTATGTATATATATATTTATATGTATATATAAATATCAGCTTTATATAAGTAAAATAAATAAATAAAAATTAGATAGACAGAGATATATGTCATGGACAGACATTGAGAATAAGAGTGAGTGCCAGACGAAAAGGCAAAGAGAGTGCAGGTGTGAGACACATCGTGAGAGAACAGGGCTCAAGACAGATATTTAGGTGTTAAAGAGGAGGGACAATGTTAGGATACAGACTGGAAAACTATGAGTGTAAGAAAAGCAAGGGTAGAGAATCAAAAGAAAAGTATAGGTAAATCAAAAGAGAGAAGTGAGCAGACTGAAGAAAAGAGAAAGCAAATGATGAAGTGAGACACCGAGGGAAAGAGCGAGGGAGATTATAAAATGAAAGAGAAAAAAATCAGCCCAGAGAGAGAGAGAGACAGAGCAGTGTTGACAGACAGAAATTAATCAATAGGCAGACAGGAAGAGAGACAGGAGAGAGAGAGGCACTGAAAGAGAGACTGTTGATAAAAAGAGAGGGAAAAGGAGAGAAAGTGAGAGAGAGAGGCAGTCAGCGAGAGGAGAGAGATAGAGGAGGAGAAGGGGGAGGAAGGGGGGCATCCATTTTTGTGGCGGGGATTTGAGCTGCTTTTGTGTAACTCTCCCTGAGAGATCGCATGCTTGATGAAAGGCCCTTAGAAAATGCAAATTGCAGCACGCATGAAAAGCACAAAGAGGCATCTCGCTGTCCCTGCCATGGGTTTAATTCTTCACCAACCACGTAGCACTGACGTCGGGAGCAGATAATCTCTTCTCTGCCCGGGAGTGTGAGTATAACACACAGACTTTCCTGCTCGGGGAACACTATTTTATCCATTTATTGTCCGGGAATTGTTACTCTGATTCTGCAGAAGGGTCTGGGGAGTGCGGATGAAGTAAGGGATGGTTGGGTGTATTTGAAGTGGGGGGAATTTTGTCTTGTGTTTTTTTTTTTTTTTTTTTTGTAGATGGTAAAAGAAGGGAGAGGAAAAAATGAATTATTGGTTAAAAAAACTTAGCAGGTGCAGAGGGTACTAGAGAGGAGGGGGGAGAGAGAGAAGGAGAGGGAGGGTATAGGGAGACAGAAACGGGAGAGAGAGAAAGAGAGGAAGGAGGAAAAAAGGAGAGAGGGAAACGGAGAGGGAGAGAGAGAGGGGGCGGAGAAAGGGAGTGAGAGAGAAGGAGAGAAACAGAAAGAGGAATGTGAGATAGAGAGAGACGGAGAATACAGAAGGATGCAGAAAGACACCGGACGGAATCAGAATGAGAGATGGGAGACAAGTGTCAACATGCAGAATCTTACATAGGCTGCTTGAAAAGTGTGCTAAAATCCAGGGAAGAAACATTAACGGAACAACGGGGCAACTTTTTTCCCTTTAAGTGTGTGTTTTTCTCTCTCAGTCCTTCTTTGCTGTGCATGGGAAGGGGGTAGGAAGAGGGGGAATGTGAGAATAAAGGAGGGAGGGTTAGGGGAATGAGAGGGTCTTTGTACTGTGAAGCAGTGGGGGGGGGGTGAAGTGAGTAAGGGAGGGGGAGCCACAGAATAAGGTGAAAGGGTTTTTGGTGAAAGAAAGAGAGGACAGGGTGCAAGAGGGAGGGGGGAGGAATGCTGTTTTAACTCTGTGATTACTTGAGTGAGGAGTAGACGATTTCATAAGTGCTGTAACCCCTTTTCTGATAGACCGTCCTTGCAGTCCCTTGCTGGATTCACTTTTGGCTGAGAATGGGTTAAGTGGGGTGCAGCAAAGGGTGGGTTCTCACCCCCGCCCCACATATACATGCCCGCCTGTCTGTCTGGGGCCTGGGCAGGGAGGGGGTAGAATGAGGCCTTGTGATTTTCTGTCTCTCGCTCTCTCTGTCTCTATTACATGGCTGAGTGAATCTGAGTAATGAATGTGTGATGAAATTACACGGCGCACACATACACACAGGAATATGCACACTTACATCCAGATATGCATGTATATATATCTAACATGTACAGCCTGTCATTGTGCAGTGCACATGGGATTAATAACACATCTGCAACTGGGGCAATGGAGAGGAAATATAGATTCACTTTTCTCATACTTTCTCAGGGAGGTAAACTGCAGGAAGATAGGTACGGAAAAAAAAGTAGTGACAACTCCTAGTAATAAAAGTTAGGACTCGGCAACCCAGAATCACATATAAAGGACCGGCAGTGTTTCATTTAGGGAAAGAAGTGTCTTGACGTAAATTGAAATGTTCCAGTTGTTACATGGAGATTTGCTTCTTGCAGCGGAGATGTACTGAGAATAAGGCTGCATTGTGAAATGTTGCATACTGTATTTCAGGAATAAGACTATTCACTGTGGTGAGGAGACATGATCCTCCTACTTCATCTGTGCCCCAGAATGTCTAATGGCGACTGCATGCACAGTTACAAAGGCTCAGGGATATGGAGAATACAAACAGGTATAGACATGAGCATGGAGCATTAGAAATCGAAGTCTGCTTACACAGATGTGAGGATACGCATGAATGGATACCCTGTGCACACACATATAGACCCCTGTGAACAGTCATAGCATGAGTGTTATGAGTTCATTCTTCTGGAAAGAGATGAGAGCTCTGCTTGTAACCGTTCCCAGCCTATGACATAATGTAGTACAGAAGGTATAAGGACCTCCTGGCATGAAAATGCTCCATGCCACATAGAATTTCTCCAAAGTAACCGGGAGCTCTGAAAATCGTACAAGAGCCAGCCACCCATCTGGTGCATCTAGGGAATGGCAGGTGAAACTGTGCTAACCACATGGTGCATCCCCGTAGGGAACACATGGTGACCACACGGCTGATATCACTTGCATTGGTGATCATACAGGATCTACATCTGATCACTTGTCACAATAATGGTTCTGATTGTCCATATTTTATCATATGGGTCTGGTGTCTTTTCTCAGCATGCTCTTATACTTTGATGGCCATTCCTAATGTAACCTCATATTCACTTTGGTTAACTAATGTATTGGGCAATTATCAGCAGCCTGTAAACACACCAACATGTTTAATCCTCTAGAGAACATCTAATTGCTCAGACCACACACAAGCATCCCATCACCAGCAACCGGGGACCAGAACGCTGTATAAATGCTGCTGTGAGTAATATTAGTACGAGATCCCTCGTATGACTCACCTCAGCTTCATTCTGAAAATGTGTGTGTGTATATATATATATATACACAATGCATTCTGAAAGTCTTCAGATCAACCCTTTCACTTTTTTCATATTTTGTTTTGTTGCAGCCTAAAATTGAAAAAAATCCGATTTTTTTCCCGATCAGTCTGCACTCAATACCCCATAATGAGAAAGTGGAAGCAGAATGTTAGAATTCTCGCTAATTTATTGAAAAGGAGAAACTAAAAACTTGCATTGACCTAAGTATTCAGACCCTTTAGGCTACATGCACACTAACGCTGTTTGTTTCCGTGTCCGTTACGTTTTTCTTGCGGATAGGATGCGGACCAATTCATTTCAATGGGTCCGTGAAAAATGCGGACAGCACACCGTGTGCTGTCCGCATCCATATGTCCATTCCGTAGCCACGCAAAAAAAATAGAACATGTCCTATTCTTGTCCGTTTTAGGCATTGTTACAATGGATTTGCAAAAATAACGGATAGCATACGGATGTCATCCGCAAAATACATACGGTCGTGTGCATGTAGCCATACTCAGTACTTAGTTGCAGCACCTTTGGTAGCGATTACAATATTCAGGCTTCTTGGGTATGATGCCACAAGGTATGTACACATGGATTTGTAGATTTTCTGCCATTCTTATCTGCAGACCCTCTCACCCTCTGTCAGTTTGGATGGGGACCGTCTGTGGACAGCCAGAGATGCTCTGGCTGGGCCACTCAAGGACTTTCACAGAGTTGTCCCTAAGCCTCTCCTGTGTTGTCTTGGCTGCAGTGCTTCGGGTCATTGTCTTATCTGAAGGTGAACCTTCAGCCCAGTCTGAGGTCCAGAGCACTCTGGATCAGGTTTAAGTATATCTCTGTACTTTGCTCCATTCATCTTTCCCTGTCTTCCTGTCCCACCTGCTGAAAAAAAAGCCACAGCATGATGTGGCCATCACTGTGTTTAACTGTAAGGATGGTATTGGGTGATGAACAGTGCCTGGTTTCCTCCAAACATGACGCTTAGAACTGAGGTCAAAAAGTTCAATCTTGGTTTTATCAGACCAGATTATCTTGTTTCTCACAGTCTGAGAGTCCTTTAGGTGCTTTTTTGCAAAGGTCTAGGCCAGCTTCTTTTACTTTTTTGTACCCTCCAGATCTGTGCCTAAGCACAATCCTGTCTCTGAGCCCTACAGGCAGTTCTTTACTGCTCAAAGCTTGGTTTTTGCTGTGATATGCACGGTCAGCTGTCAGACCTTATATAGACAGTGATGGGTTTTTCCTAATCATGTCCAATCAACTGGATTTGACTGGTGGACTCTAGTCAAGGTGTAGAAACATCTTAAAGGTGATCAAAAGAAATGGGAGGCCCGCAGAGATCAATTTCAAGTGTCATAGCAAAGGGTCTGGATGCTTATGGCCAAGCGAAATTTTAGTTTTTCCTTTTTATTCAATTTGCAAAAATGTCTAAAATTCAGTTTTCATTTTTCATTATGGGGTATTGAGATTGATGGGGGAAAACTTTTTCCCCCATTTTAGCACAAGGTCGCAACAGAACAAAATGTGGAAAGGGTCTAAAGACTTTCCAAATGCATTGTGTGTGTGTGTGTATATATATATATATATATATATATATATATATAATGCTGCTAACACATGATTCCTAGCTGTCCCACTTTTTTTAGACCTGGTGTGAGCGGGAAGAAGTAGTAGATTGCAGCACAAAGGACTATTGCACCGCAGTCTGCGCCAGAAATACGCCTAAATTAGGCATATTTCTGTTTAATAGATGACCCCCCTAAGTTCTCATAATGTGCCATAATTTAGACTGTGTTCACATTTGTGTCAGAAGCTCCATTAGGATCCTCCATCTCAGGTTCTGTAAAAATACACAGGACAAAATAGCACAGCTGCTGTTGTATTTTGTCTGGCAAAATGCAGGGTCAGTGAAAGATACCTGATGGACTCCCATTATAGTCAGTGGCGTCCATAAGACGCGAGTATATTATGTGACAGTCATGTGATGGTGTTGGTCATGTGACAGTCTGATGCCATCTAATCAGTGAGGCCTGTACAGGGACACACCACCAGCTAGTAACACTCAGCTGGACCTTCAATGCAAACTGCTTGCAATTCATTCATAATTTCTAGTAGAAATAATAAAGGAATGGCACAGCACAGTTATGAGAATAGATGCTCCAGAATTGCTATTACATGGGGAACGAAAGTAGTTACCAGAAGAGACATGTCAAGAGAGGTGACAGGACCTCTTTAAAGGGGCTGTTTGAGTTATAGGAAAACTCAGGCAACCCATGTAAATGGCCTAAAATAACAAATGAATGGATACTTGTTTCCTCCTTTGCTTCTTCCTGCGCTGGTCCTTACCGCTGCAATTTGATTTTCTGGCTACAGCGGTGACGTTCTGTGCTGCAGCCAGTCAATGGTCTCAGCTAAGGCTACTTTCACACCAGCATTTTTGCTGGATCCGTCATGGATCAGCAAAAACGCTTCCATTATGATAATACAACTGTCTGCATTATGAACGAATCCGGTTGTATTATCTTTAAAATGGCCAAGACGGATCCGTCATGAACACCATTGAAAGTCAATGGGGGACGGATCAGTTTTCTATTATGTTCACGAAAACGGATCCGTCCGCATTGACTTACATTGTGAGTCACGACGGATCAGTCTTGCTCTGCACCATATCGCGGACAGAAAACTCTGCTTGCAGCGTTATTCTGTCCGCGATGGGGACGCAGCCAAACAGAATGGAATGCATTCTGGTGAATTCCGTTTCGTTCACTTCAGTTTTGTCCCTATTGACAATGAGTGGGGACAAAACGGAAACGTTTTCCCCCCTCTATTGACATCCTATGACAGATCTCAATAGCCGAAAGGGAAAGCGCAAGTGTGAAAGTTGCCTAAGACATCTTGTGCATGGCTGAGGCTGGCAGTTGGCTGCAGCAGTGAACCTCACCTCTGCGGCCAAAAAGATGACATCAGCAGCAGGAGGGCCAGAGCGCAGCACTCGAAAAAAACAGCAGAGAAGATGGGTAAGTACCCAATCATTTGACAGGGGTTGCCCAATTTTTATGTAACTCAGACAACCCCATTAAATGCAAGAAACAAAATGGCTGATATAAATTCAGCAGAAGAGGGAATGCTCTGGACTTTCTGATGAAACCCCACAGACAGTCAGTAGTGTATGGAGGAGGCAAACAGATTTACAAATATAACAAGGCAACTATGTAACAGGTAGAGACAAGTACACATGCAGAGAAGTAGCTATTGTATATCTGATGTAGATGTGGACAGAAATATTAAATGATTTGGCAACTAATGAACATGAAACTGTGAGAATTACCAGAAGAAATCATTTATTCGGTTGCTGTACTTTTGATCCTGAAGTCCTGGAGTATAGTGCCATGGTTCTGCTCAGTAAATCAGACACAATGCTTTATTATTTCCACTGGTAGCATAGAATTAGGAGACAGCCTGACACATGCAGAGGACTACATGAAAGGATGATTTGTGCCACTGATAGTTATTACACATTACTACCATTTGGGGACGTCTGGTGTGAACATGGCTAAAGATGCTCATACACATAAGAGAATTGTCAGATGAAAAGGCCATTTTGGGGCATTTTTGCTGTCTATCATGGAACGGTCAGAGAATGCACATGCTCGACTTTCACTCCATTCGTACAGAACCTGCATTCTTCTGATCCTGGGAATCCCAGGGGTCAGACCCCAACAATCAGACACTTATCCCCTATCCTATGCATAGGAGATCTATTTCAAACTGGGCACAAGCCTTTAAAGCAACAAACTTACTGCAGAATTTGTTGCAATCCTGTTTGAACAGTGAGAATTTAGGTCGGTATTAAAGTGTTAACCCCTTGATAACATGCGCCGAACATGTACTGCGGATGCTGCATGCTGTCGATCGCAGACATTCAACCCCTCTGATGTCATGGTCAATTGTGACCCCAGCATCTGTGGTGGCTTTCTGGGAGGCTACCAGGTCTATCACAGGAATATTCTAATGTAGGCCTGCAGGTGGCAGTTCTGCTTAAAAATATACTGAATTTACCATATAGCTCTGTATTAAATCACAGTAGTATATGGTAGAAGCAAGTTTTTAAAAACATTTTTTTTTTAAATCAAATCACCCCCTTTTCTCTCCAGTCTTCTTGGGTATGATGACACATGATTTGAACACCTGGATTTGGGGCTTTTCTGCCATTTTCCTCTGCGGGTCCTCTCTAGCTCTGCAAGCTTGGAAGGGGCCTGCCAGCAGGCAGCTATTTTCAGGTCTCTCCAGAAATGTTCGATTGGATTCAAGTCAAGACTCTGGGTGGGCCCCTCAAGGACATTGAAATAGTTGTCCTTAAGCCACTCATGTGTTGTCTTGGCTGTCTGCTTAGGGTCATTATCTTGTTGGAAGATGAACCTTCGGCCCAGTCTGAGGTTCCGAGCACTCTTAGGCCCCATTCCCCCGTCCGCAATTCTGTTCCGCAGAGTTCCGCAATTGCGGACAAGAAAAGGCATTTTCTATATAGTGCCGACAATGTGCGGTCCGCAAATTGCAGAACGCACATCGCCGATGTCTGTGTTTTGCGGACCTGTGGATCCACAAAACACTTGCGGACGTGTGAATGGGGCCTAAATCAGGTTTTCATTATAAATATCTCTGTACTTTGTTCCATTCATCTTTCCCTCAACTCTGACCAGTCTGATGTTAACACCACTATTCTTTACTGTAGGGATAGTATTGGACAGTGCCTGGTTTCCTCCAGACATGACATTTAGAATTGAGGCCAGAAAGTTTAATCTTGGTATTATCAGACCAAAGAATCTTGTTTTTCACAGTTTGAGAGTTCTTTAGGTGCCTTTTTGCAAACTTTCATGTGTCTTTTACTGAGGAGGCTTCTTTGTGGCCACTCTGCCATAAAGTCCAGATTGGTGGAATGCTGCAGTGATGGTTGAAGTTTATCCCATCTGCACAAATGATCTTTGGAGCCCATCCAGAGTGAACATTGGGTATTTGGTCACCTCTATTACTAAGGCTCTTCTCCACTGGGTCCTTTGTTTGTTGTGGCAGCCAGCTCTAGGAGGAGTCCTGGTTGTTCCAAACGTATTCGATTTAAAAATTATGTAGGCCACTGTACTCTCGGATACCTTCAGTGCATCAGAATTTATTTGGTACCCTTCTTCAGATCTCTGCCTCCACACAAACCTGTCTCTGAGCTCTATAGGCAGTTCTTTCCTCCTCATGGCTTGGTTTTTGCTCTGATATGCATTGTCAGCTGTGAGACCTTGTATAGACAGGGGTATGTCTCGTGCAATGAATGATTCTTGTTGACACATATGCTTCATAAATAGGCCTAGAACATGATGAAACGTTATATATCAGATAGGTGAATTTTTTTTCCACGTTTTACTATGATGTTGAGGTACACTCACATTTTTTAATTTGTCTTTTCTCACAGGTAAAGAGTAACACCAACTAAAACTGAAAACTCAGTTACTCCTGGTTAGGAAAGTAAGAACTGAAAACTAAAATAACTATTTTGAATGGAGCTACTCTTTAACTCCTTCATAACCAGGATTCATTCATATTACTGAGTCCTTTTGAGATATATTTTTGGGAGCATTTTTTTTTTGTCACATCTGCATTTACATTTATACATTGCAGTTTTCAACTGATTTAGCGATGGTTAAATATCATCCATTTCCGACAGTAGCTAGAAGTTAATGCGGTTTCAGCAATGGTCGAGAGATGATTTTTAGGTATGCATCATCAATTTTGATCAACAATAAGCTATTCATTCATTACTTAATGAAAATTACAACTAAAAATAATGCTGTCATTTTCCCATGTATAGTGATACAAAATGCCAACCTCTTATCCAACATCTGATGTAGCTATAAGGCTTGAGAACAAAGGTCTCCATTTTAATTTATATGCAGCATCTGCACAAGGGTGCTGAGCACCAGTGTACAACAGCATTCTCGTGTGAGACAGTCATGGTGATGGGAGGTTGCATTCTTTTTTTTTTTTTTTGTAGCCATTATATCTTTGTGTGTTTGGTGGGTAATTTTTATCTATTTCTGTTTAAGTGGATATTTTTACGTAAAGCCAAAAAATGTTTCCTTTGGATTCCACAGATAATTTGAACTGTGTCCTTGCTTTGCTCAATGTAGAGATTATCCGTAGTAGTAATCATGTGACGCCTGGCTGATAGATCACTACTATCAGTGATATGTATATAGTACATGTGCCATTTCACCCTGAGGAATTTGTGATGTCCACTCGAGTTTGTAAATGAGCAGAATAGGGGGACTTCAGATAGTAAAAGCAAGGTGTATTACATTAATCTGTTCTTCTGTAGTATACACTAGTACTTTTTCCCTGATATGTGTAAGTGCTTTTGAACCAGAGAAGGTAACCTGGGATGAACCCAAATACTAATGCATTTAGGATCTGATAAAATCAAAAGGTTATTTATTCCTGACTCCCTCGTCTTTTTTAAGGATATGATCATGCACAACAGATTCATTGCAGAAATCGATTCAGTCTATTTGAATGGTGTTGTTTTGTTTAGGTGCTAGTGCTATTATTTTATTTGGTTTTCTTCATCGGATATTATTCTAGTCAATTGCCATCATCATATTAATTGTATTTGGATTTTGTGTTAAGTAACAGGATTTGATACGTGGGTTAGCTTAACTTTTAAGATAGGTTATCAATATTAGATCAGTGGTGGTCTAACTCTCTCACCCTGCCAATCATCTGTTTAAAGAGGCATCACCGCTCCCCTTCATTGTATACCAAGCACAGCTCCATATTTTAGTAGCAGCTGTACCAGGTGTCGAAACTCATTTACTTGAATCAGGCAAAGTTGTAATAAACTTGGATACCAGACAAAGCCACTACTAAAAGTACGAGCTATGCCTGGTGAACAATGAAGGGAAGCATCGCAACTCTTTCATACAAGTGATTGGTCCGGTGCCGTTAGTTGGAGCCCCACCAATCTGATTTTGATTGCGTATCCTAAGGATAGACAGTCAGTTATAAAAGCCTGGACAAGGTGTGTGGTTTCACCCATAGGGAGAGATTAGTTGTCCATACATAGCGTCACCTGCGATGCTAGGGGGGCTCGTTCCTGTCGCGGCCTGCTATTGGCATTCCCCCCCCATCGCAGATGTTTTCATACGCGCGACAGGGAGATGCAACCACTGCATGCTGGCATCAGAAGTGACGCTGGTGCCAGTAAGTACTATCTGTGTGAGGGGCCCAGGCATATGGGGGGCATTATAGCTCTTGGATAACCCCTTTAATGCAGGGGTTGGATATAGTGGTGTTGTGTTGTATATACTGTACAGAACTTCCAAAATGTGCCTTTTCTAAACTGAAAGGGGTCGTCTAAAAGTCCCAAAATATGGAGCATACCCCGCTTGCATAAATGTTGCTGTTTTCAGCCCCTCTCGCCACTTTTTAAAAAAGTGAATGGTGGTGTGCATCGCCAAGCCATTTATTGTAGTCTACTCTAGGAAACTGGTGTAGATTGTATCTGAAATTACATCAGCTCTCTTGCTGGGGTAGATTTCAGTTCTGACACACAGATCAGCTCAAATGAGCCAACATCATTGTGGTGCATCTGATGCCAGCAGGGGATAGTTTTGGACCGGTGTGTAAAATACTGGGTTTAATAAATGCCCCCAATGCTTTTTTTTGCAAAGGTCAAGTAACGGTACTACTGCAAGACACTTCAGAATTCTTGCACCAAAAAGTCGAAAAATAGGGAATTTGGGGCATATTTGTGCAAAAATGTAATGACATTTAGCATTTTTAGGTCCCATACACACACATACTTTCTTTACTTTGTGAACCACTAAAAAATGCCGAAAGCTTCAACATGCTGCATTAAAAATAAACACCCCTGCATTAAAAACATACTGCATTAAAAAAAAAAACACCCAAAAATGGCATCTAATTAAAAAAAAACGCCTAGCCAAAACAAGCTTGTGTGTTCTGCATTTCATATTTCCTGTAGACTTTCAGCTAACATCTGGAGCTGGCAATTTTACTGTAAAAAAAGGCACCAAAAAGCCGACGCAAGAAATGAAGATGCAAAAGTGCCCAAAAATGCAATTATACACCACACTTATACACCACACTTAGCTATGTTAATTAGCTCCACTCCCGATTTATCACTGCAACATTTTTAAAAAGTTGAAAAAATCATTCCAGTAGGTCAGGGGGTAGTAAGTAGCATTTCTAGAAAAAAGTGAGAGGTTTAAATACGGTATGTATTAAATTTTACAAATAGCATGCAACACATTTGTTACGTTTGTCAGAAAGTATAAAACACTGACTCAAGAAAAACTGACTACAGATATTCCCCAAGCCTTTCAGGGCTCAGATGGGAGTAACCCATGTTAGTGCTGGCTGGGGGTGGCATTCACTTCTATGGGAGTTACGGAAACTGTGTATTGGAAACCATTCAGCCGTTTCAGTAACTCCGGCCACCCCCAGCAGCCGCTTACTGTGGTTATTCCTATCTGAGGGATGAAAGGCCAAGATAGGAATACCAATCAATAACTCTGGCCACCCCCAGCCGCATACTGTGGTTATTCCTATCTGAGCCATGAGAGGCCAAGATAGAAATACCCCTTTAAGGGCTTATGCACACAAACGTATTGTGACTTGGAAACAGCGGGGGTGTCAACAGTGAATTTTTCCACAGTCTGCAAGATATGAAGCAGTGCGGAGCGGAAGCCCACGGAAGCACTACAGAGCTCCTCTGTGGGATTTCTGTCCCTGCTTCCGCACTGCTCTATTTTTTTGCACTGCGGAATGAATCTTGTGGATTGTGGACCCATTCAAGTGAAGGGCTACGCAAACGGCGAGCACACAGCCTGTGCATTGCAGACCACTATTTGCAGTCCCCGGCATGGGCACGGGCTGCACACACGCCTATGCATGAGCTCTAATCCTGGAGATCTGCACATCAATGACTTACCTGTAACCAAAGCTCTGACAGGCGTACCCTACCTCTTTTTTACCATGTAAGTCTAATGTTTGTTCACCAGACTTTCTTATCATTATGGCATATAGCATTAGCACACAGACATGTAGCTCGAAGATTTACCTAGGCCCACTGCCTAAGACCACTTTCACATGGTCAATACTTGGCAAGTTTTTGCATCGCATTGGCGTTATGAATTCTGTTAATAGCGGAATTTGTAAGACGAAATTCAAAACGGAAACCTTTAGAGGCATTCCATTTTAATCCATCATAATAGAAATCTCTAGCCAAGCATAACGGATTCGTCTGGTTTCCGTTATGCAGGACAGAAAAGAAAGTCCTGTCAATGAATAGAGTGCGGTCGCGCATGTGCGGTTTGCCCTCCAGGAATTTTTTGTTCCGTTCTAAGTATGAATGCGGGTCTCAGAGGTGGGACTTGCACCTATCAGACATTGGGGGCATATCCTATCGATATGCCCCCAATGTCTGAGATGTTATGACCCCTTTAATGTGTGTGAAGGAGCCCTAAAGCATAACTATATCATGGGGTAGTACCTACATATGTAGTTCTCTGTTCATTTATGTAATATCTGGGGCCTTATAGGGTTAGGGGCTGCTAACGCTACAGCCTAAACTCTTGTCACTGGCAACAGATTTTGATTATAAGAGTCCTAGGCTTATATATGTTAGCTCTTCCCCACATACTGTATAATAACTAGCAATCATGGCAAATCATCTTCCACTGTATGTTATAAAGTGATCTGATATTATTTCTACAAATCCAAGGGTCATCTTATTCCACAGTAATTAAATTTAATAGGGCGAAATATTTGGTTAGAGGTAAAATGGACCTTTTCATGTACAGTGTCACAATTTGAAGTTACCATTGAGAAGAGATTCACTAGATGTTTGGGCTCTACGTTCAGCATATATGCCGGATAAATCTCACAATGTATATATCTATGTTTTTCATCTAATTGTATGAATACAAAAAAGGACCCAGTGTGGTATATATTTTATTTTTCCATGTGTCACTGGCAGATGTATCTATAGACAATGGGGCACATTTATTAAGACAGGCATTTTAGACGCCGGTCTTAAAGCTGTGTACACCTTCGGAGGCAATTCATGATTACATTTTACTAATTTTTGGCTAAAAATCATTTTTTCAATTGGTCTTTATCAAAAATATTGAGCTATTCTGTCACAAAGGGTTAACTGTTTTTCTAGCTGTGTGACTAGTACTTTCCCTTTGTGTAGTTCATCTAATAACCCTCATCTCTAAACTAATAAGAGGTTATAAACACTTATTTAAGCCACATTCTTATTAGTAACATAAGAACTAAGCTATAATGAGTGTTTAGGAGGTCAGAGAGCAGAGATAAGGACCCTGTCAGCTCCTGGTCTGACGGATAAGACAGAAAATCCAAAGGGTACTACTAGAGCATCTCAGCTCTGTACAGAAAAAGGGATGCCATATTTTTAATAAAGATCAATTTAAAAAATAATTTAAGCTCAAAGTAAGTACAATGCAATAATTTAAAAAAAATTGCCCCCAAAAGGTGTACATAGACTTTAATAAGCCCTATAGCTGGTGGTGGATCGCCGAAGTTATGTAGAGGCGCAGCCTCCGAGCTGTCTTACATTTAGACCATTTTGTACACCTAAACCAGGCGTAGAAAATGATGAATGAGACAGGCCTACTGGCCCGTCCCTGCCACGCACACTTTTTTAGACCTGGTGTGAGCAGGGAAGAAGTTGCAGATTCTGCTGCACCATGGTGTGCGAAAGGATCTGCGCCAGATATACGCCACAGTGGCGTATATCTGGTCATAAATGACCTCCATAGAGCTGCATTTTTCGTGGGCATATGTCTGGTTGAATGTTTCAAACAGTGCTGCCAAAACCCAGTGTGAATCTAGTCTTGCAGTACCTGTAACTTTGGAGGTGAGTCATATAACAAGTAGTAAAGTTTAATTCACAGTTTATTGACATATTTGTCTAATCACACCCCAAGGGTCAGTGCTATGTCATACAAGGTACATGCTCCCACATGGCCAACACGCCCGCTGAATAGCATTTGTGTAGTCAATTCATTAAGTGAGAGTGAGCTTAAAGAGGACCTGTCACCACTTCTGACATGTCTGTTTTAGTAAGAAATTGTATGCCACATGAAATGACAATTCTGGAGCATCTGTTCTTGTGTCTCTGGGTTTTGCATTCTTCTTGTATTCTAGCTAGAAGTGTATGGATAAAGGTACAGAAGAGAGTTACTATTTGGGGGGGGTGTCCCTTCACAGTCTGGCATTATCCATTCAGTGCTGCCAGTGACAGACTATGCAGGGACACACTTCCAACTACTACCACCCAGAAGCCCTTTGATTCTTTGCTGGATTATCACCTTGAAATCACAGATCTAACAATTGCAGCTCCTCCTGTGTCCCCCTCATGGGTCAACTGATTTTAGAGTAATTGGCTGCATCTTAAAGGGTTTTCGGAAATTTCAATACTGATGATCTATCCTCTGGATAGGTCATCAATATCAGATCAGCGGGGGTCCGACACCAGACACCCCCACCAATCGGCTGTTTGAGGGGATGGCTGTGCTCCATGTGAGTGTATTCATTGTAGTGAATGGGATGGCTTGTAATTATACCTGCCCGACGCTGCAGTGTTGATGGGGAGCAGGTAAGCAATGAAGGGAAAGCAGCACTCTCATGGAGAGTGGTCTTCTTGTTAAACAGCTGAATGGCGGGGGTGTCGGACCTGAGGATAGGTCATCAATATTAAAATCCCGGAAAACCCCTTTTACTGGTTGGAATAGTGGTTATGTGTGCATTTACTGTATTATGTGGATGGTGATTTCCGCATAACAGGCCTTATTTATTAAAACGGTCTTAAACCAGCTTTGTTGACCATAGCAATCACATCAACTAAAAGCTGCACTGTGATTGGTCATTGCCAACTTCTGTCTTAGACTAATATGATAATTAAGGTCCAGTGTTCCTAGGTGAAAAGAAATCTGTGTTATGTCTAGTGCATGGCCTGAGGGGGCAGCACGAGACATAGAGGTTTTAATGGTGTTTAAATTCCTATGTCAAGCCCCCACCCCACCCCCAGCAGGTCCAGCAGTAGGCATATTACTGTGCATTGGTTTGTCCCAGTGCTCTTTAGCCTACAGCTAATACACTTGCCAGAAAGGATCTCAGATGAACACCAGAGCACTGTGCCTACTCTACGTACTTTTACATTGAGTGAGTGATGATAGATTTCATACTGAACAATGCTGTTTGATTATTTTTGTGTTCACAGAAATTGCACCTCTTCAAATGATTGAATTCACTTTACTTACATGACCTTAAATCTCAAATTGCATAGAGATCTGTTAAAAATTGCAAACTTTCGCCTCTTGCATCCCCAGCTATTGGGATAATCGGCAATTTGCCAAGCCAGGTTGGCGGCAGCAGCCATGGAGGGCATCAAATGATTCTCTCCATTGAAGTCTATTTAAATAACGCCTATAGACTTCAATGGATAGAAGGGTATACCTGCTCCATTGGGTTTTCTTCTACATGTGTCTGCAGCCAGACACTTTGGCTTCCCAATAAGTGCGGAATCCAATGGGACCCCACATTACAGATGTTGTCTTGTGGATGCCAGATGTCTATCTGAAAGAAGCCTTAACTATTCTTCCCTTACTCCAGAGATATTGCTAGCAGCTGCCAGAGTTCTGCTGTAACTTATATGATACTTTTAAGCACCTCTGTATAAAGTGTCTGTGAACAACTTCACTCACTGTGCTCATTGCTGACTCGCACAACCAGAATTCCTCATCCTTTAAATCTTCTTTTCACTTTGGATAAATCTGATGTATACTCAGTGACTCTGGTGCCTTCATTTTTAGCTCATGCCTTTCAGACACGTGGAAGACTTGGAAGTTATTCTGTGTAGATGTGAGATCCCCCTGGCATGAAACCACTTGATGTAACTTTTTTCTAACAACTTCAATTCCACTATTCCCAAAACTCATTGAAAGTTGGAGGTGAAACAGTATTTCAGTAGTTGAGTTAAAGAGGCTGTATGATATAATATGCCGTATAAGCCACAGAATAAATGAGAGCTGTATAATTTTTGTATGTAAAAAAAAAGTATGTAAAGAAAAAGTTAACATTTTTACTTTACTTTATTTCAAGTGTCATGTTCTGTGTTTCTTTAGGAGAATAATCAACACCCCTGGAGAGAACCTCTGAGAAATCTTAGCAATGGACTCTGCTCCACCCCTTCTCACTCAAGCTTTACTGCCTTCGCAATCCCCTCCTCTTTCTCATATGAACCCTTCTCCCCCTTCTCCATCTGTTTCTCAAAAAATCAATATTTCTCATGCATCATCTCAATCTGCTTCCCCTTCTTCCCTAACAGCATCTCCTATTCACATCTCACCCCCTCCTGAGTCTCCTTCTTCACCTCCTACTGTTTTAGTCCATAATGTCACTCTGCCCCTCCTCTCCCAATGTTCACCTTCTAAATCTTCACCTTTAGCGTGTATCAGCCCTCCTGCTACTTCCCTTCCTCTTACTTCTCCTCCAGTTTCCCCGTTACCTGTTTCTCTCTGCCCCCCACCTGAGAATCTTTCTCCTCAAATGGTAACTTTCTGTCCTCTTCCTGTAGCTCCTAGTCCACCTTCCATTGCACTGTCTCCCCCTCCACCATCTGTTTCCCCTCCTCCTCTTTCTCCTACCCCTTCACCAATTTCTCCCTGCCCTCCTGCAGATTCTTCTGCTCCTTCCTCACCTCCAAGCTCCCCTTGTGTTACAGTTATTCCAACCTCACCGCAGAATCATGATGCCTCACCAGTATATTCATTACCACCAACCTCTCCCTCTCCTCCTCCATCTTCCTTATCTCCATCTCAAGCCTCACCTTCTCCTCCTGCCCCTTCTTCCCTCCTTAGCCTTTCATTTGCTGATGAAGAACTGGACCTTCAACGTCATTCCAATGGTTTTTCTGATGGCTCAAGTTCTAAGTCTCGTCAATTCCCATGTACAATATGTGGAAAGCAGTTTCGTTTTATCAGCATTTTAGCACTCCATGCAAGCACGCACAAGGTGCGTGGGGCTCTAAACCAAGGCCGTGGAGGGCTCAAGAACTTTGAGACAAACTCCCAACAAAGGCCTCTGTTGCTTGAGCAGCAGCATGAGAGAGAATCGAATTCTTCTGATATACAAAACTCACCACCAGATGACATTCAGGAACCAGTCCCTCTTTTGTCTATACCTGCTCCTCTTCCAACACTACGCCACCCTTGTCCTTTCTGCAAAGGAAAATTTCGCAAAGCAGCTGAACTGGAGCGTCACCTCAGAATACTTCATAGGCCTTATAAGTGTCACCTGTGTGACTTTGCAGCATCTCAGGAGGGTGAGCTGATGGGACATGTTGAAAGGAGACATTCAGCACCCCAGCTACCCAAGATTGTTCCGCCTTTACCTACCCCAAAACCCACTCCAGCTCTGCCTCCTGCTGAGTTCAAATGTGAGATATGTTCTCAGAGCTTCACTCAGTCCTGGTTCTTGAAGGGTCATATGCGCAAACATAAAGATTCCTTTGATCATCGTTGTTCAGTTTGTGGTCGATGCTTCAAGGAGTCATGGTTTTTGAAAAACCATATGAAGGTCCACCTTGGCAAAATAAAAGGAGTCGGGGGTCAGGAACCACCTGTGCATCAACCATCGCAATCTTCTCATAACACCACTACAAATTCTCCATCATCGTCCTCCTCTTCCAGGCTCCTGGGATATCAAAATTTCTACTCTGGCCTCTTATTGAGGTTGCCTCCTCCTGGGGATGCTACCTGTTCTCAAATGCTTCAAGCTACAGCAAGAGCAGTGCAGAGTGGGGATGGAGATAAGGATGGAGCAGGGGCATCTGCTAGGGGTCAGGCAATAAGTGCAACAATCGGAGAAGCAACCTCTTCCAAGGTTATGCTACCCCAGGGATCATCTGGAATTGTCCTGAAAACAGTGGGTTTTCCTGGTAAGGATCTCTGTTTTTAGTTGTTGTTTTTTTGTGGTTTTGTGTGATTTATATTATACAAAAGGTAAGGACTTACATATGAAAATAGAAAATATTTATTGTCAAAGACAGAAAATTGTTGCTTCTGCTGCTGATCTATTTAAATAAGCTTCACAAACATTTGGTGCCACTTTAGGAATGGAATTAGATGGGTTGAATTTCAGACTCCCTGATTCTTCTTTTCCCAAGAGTACACAGCCAGTCACTACATACATGTGATCTGTGGATCCCAATTACTTCAACTGGAGCAGTATGAGAGTGTGCAAGCAAGTAGGCAGGCGCCATTGCCAGCCCCAAAGTCTTTCTTAAGAAGAAGTTATTAAGCCCCTTTCACTCGATGTGGTTGAGGCATACAGTTCTGTTGCATGGATTTTTTTTTTTTTTCATGCCCATTTAACTGTATGCCTTACAATTTCACATATAAAACAGCCATTTCCATTGCAGTGTTGATATATTTTTTTATATTCTGCACCAGATTCCTTACTTTGCATGTTAATTTTATGCTAAATTCATTGGGGGAAACTTATCACGAGGGTAACATTTGAAGTCAGTTGTTCTTGAGTCTGTGTTGGCGTACTTTGTGATAATTTTATCAAATGTTACTCCAGTTATTTTACTGGAGTGAGTTTGCAACTTTTTTTGGAACTTTTTAAAAAAAAGGCAAAGTGATAAATCTAGGGTGAAACTAATTAGCATAGCTAAAATTGCCCACAGTGGAGTGAGTGGTTTAAAAATGAAAACAAAAAATTATTGTGCATGTAACTCCCAAAAAGCGATATTTTACAACTTTTTGAAGCCAGAATTCAGGAGTCCAGAGCTTGATAGATTACCCCTAATATCTTAGCAGCATACATATAAAGGGAAAAAAGATCCAGATGTTAATTAGTCATTTTTTAATCTTCCATTAAAGAGTATCAGTCTGAGATAATGTGAAAGGGCTTTACTCTGCCACCGTACAGCTGTATTTTATCACAAAACCTCATGCCCCTAAGGGGGCTTTTACAACAACAGGTCATCTGATGGATATTCTGACCAATCATTGGTCATATGACCGTTTACACACCCAGATCTATTGTTATATATACCAACCATTGGTCTGACTGCACAGAAATTGGTCAGATAATATGTTGGTGTAAATAAACTTATGTAGATCTAAGTTTGGGCCAGATATTGCATCTGTAATGTGGATGCTAAAGTGAAACTAACTGGCCTGTCCTCACTGTGATCATATATTTTGTCATGCTGTTTTAATAACCATTGTTTGACAGCCCTGATTTCACTGAATCATCCACAAATTGTGTATGCTGCAAACATATGAATAAGATTCATATAATTTAGAGAAGGCTTTGTTAAACATAAAGCTGTGTCGTAAGATGAACTAATCGATTTGTCTCATTAATAAGAGCTCTTCAACTGCACCGCAATCTGTGACTTCTTCCCGCTCACACCAGGTCTAAAAAAGTAGGCGGGAAGGGGACGGGCCTTTCTCATTTACCATTTTCTACGCCTGTTTTAGGTGTAGAAAAAGGTTAAAATGTAAGACCGATAGGAAGCTATCTTACATTTACAAGCGGCATCCGCCGAAATTATGAAGAGGACAGCGCTTATTAAGATCGTCATCTAAAATGCTGGTCTTAATAAATGTGCCCCATAGGGTAGTTGAAAACATAAAATAACACATATAAACAGGGGAAGATTTACTAATCTGGTTTTATTTTTAGCCAGTATAAAGTTGGACTAGACAGTTAAAAAATTTGACAGATTTATCACAGTGGCTGCAATAATTGGACAAACGCGGATTCCTAAGAATCTGCTCATGTAAAGGTGCAAACAATAACATGATGAACAAGCGAAGCAGTCGTTCATCGGGTGATCCTGTCATTTGTGCAGGCACCTAAATTATCATTTCTGGGCAGCAGATCGTGCTGTCTAAACAACGATCGGCTGCTCAGAAACAATGTAGATGTATAAGATCCCTTGTATAGCGATCCCTTGTTCTCATACCGAGTAGGTGATCACTGCATGTAAAAACAGCGCTTTCACCTCCACTTAACGAGCAGTGGACTGTCAGGAGGGAACACTTCCTCCGCCCGTGTAAATGCATCTTTACTTTAAACTAGGGTTTTGGTGCATTTTTTTGGATCAAGTTAAGCCACATTCCTTTCTGACAGGCCGAACCCCCTACCTGTTAGGTCACGCCCTTTGTTGGTCAAATTGGAAAAAGTGACCAAAATAATAACTGTAGTGCAAAGCATGTACATCAGTTTTTTGGCATAAATGAAGCCAGAATCCTGGAGCATTTTGATCAGTAAGTCTCCTCCACAATAGTTATCGTTGGTTTTCACTCATCCAGTCGTGAAACATATTCTTTACATATGGAACCCAGTGAGTTAGGGTTAATAAAGTTTTCAGCATAAATTGGTATCTTGATTTTACAGATGAGTTAAATGACATCCGAGGTCGCACAGGTGACCCTTGTGACAATAGTGGGGTTATTGCAGCATGATGGACCATGCATGGCACCATATGAAAGTACATTGGTATATTAGATCAAGCCTCCCCTATTGACATCCTGAGGAACACTCCAAGAAAGGAAACTTTACTTTCAAGAGGCAGCAATATGGTGTGCATTATGGTTAACTATATGTCAGCTGTAACTTGCTGCTGACACGTTGCTCCAGTGCCTAGGACTGGAGGTGTTGGAGCCGGGATCCTCCCGCTGCTCTCATGTTCCCAGGTTACCAACCTCTGTTCTTCCTGCTCCACCATAAGGAACATGACTGCTGCAGCCAATTACTGGGTGTAACAGTAATGTGTCAATACCGCTGAGGACCCCACTATAGATAGCGATTGGCTGCAGTGGTCACATGTTTTGTTGACAAGTCATCGCTGGAGCAGGAAGAACAGAGACTGTTAGGGGACTGCGAAGCATCAGTACAGGAGCGCTGGGGATTGGTAAGCTAAGTATTTCTTCTTTTACTGCCATATTGCATTCTGAGCAATTTAAAATCTATGTAACTGAACAACACCTTTAACCCCTTACTTGCTGCAGTTACAGGGCTTGTGCCTCCATTAAATTACTTTCTGTTACAAAAATGCTCCAGTTGCGAAAATGCTCACCCATGAGCGGCCTCTACAATGTGTCCCGCAAAAAAAACAAGTTATCATAAAGTGCTATGTAAAAAATAAAACTATTATGGGTGTTGGAATGCGGAGATACTAAAAAATAATATTGCTTAAAAAAGATATTGCTTATATGAAAAAAGCCAAATTTAGCAGGATAGGTGTGATGTGTGATAGTTGAGGGTCCAACTGCTGGTACCCCCCACTAATCACAAGAATGTGGGCCCCTGAGTCACCGGTTGAGTGAAGCTGTGGTGCTTCATGTACTTCTGTGGGACTGCCGAGTCCAGAGCTTGTCAAGCTCCATCAGTCCCAGAAATGTCACCAGTCAGACCCCCAAGTGATTTTATATTTATCTCTTATCCTGTAGATAATCCCAAGAAGTCTCCAATCTCTCAGAAGTATTCAAAATGTGGTTATTTTATGGCTGCGTTGAGCTTTCTGTTCCTCTGATCCGTCATAAGAGCAGAAAAATGAAAAAAAAAATAACTGATCAGTTTTTGTTTTGAGAATCACCTGTGCTCTGTTTGCATCATTTTGTATCAGAAAGTCCTGTCTGCTATACTTTTTCTTTAATCAAAAATAACTAATTTCTGATGGGACTGATGCAAACTGAGCACAACTAATGCTCAAAAAAAGACGGATCTGTTTTTTTTCTGCACTTTTGACGGATGAAAACGAATGCAAACTGAGCATAACTGATGCCCATTCAAACAAATTGGTATTAAATCTTTTATTGTTCTGTTCTTCTGACAGATCAGAAAGCGAAATGCTCAGTGCAGATATGAACGAGCCCTAACCCCTGCGTGTAACCAGTGTGATATTTTCGTTCACGTTTTAGTAACTAATTTCATCCCCTTTGGGGGGGTGTCCCTGAACAGCCTGCCAGAGGCAGCACAGATTGAATAGTCTTAGACCAGGCATCCTCAAACTGCGGCCCTCCAGCTGTTGTAAAACTACAACCCCCACAATGCCCTGCTGTAGGCTGATACCTGTAGGCTGTTCGGGCATGCTGGGAGTTGTAGTTTTGCAACAGCTGGAGGGCCGCAGTTTGAGGATGCCTGTCTTAGACTGTGTAGGGACACACTTCCCAATGGTAACACCCATTTGACTCTTGTAAATTCATGGCTGAACTTCAGGTTGGAATAATAGCGGAATGGTGCAACATAGAGTTATATGAAAAGATGACCCAGAGTTATTGTCAGGAGAGGTTACCATCCTGGCTGTGTACCACTTTGGGAGCATTTTAGATCATTAAAGCATTTTTCCAGTTAGTACTTATTGTCATTTGTCTTCCACAGCTTTCAGGTTTCATTGACTTTGCAGACTGTTCGCTCTCCTTCTTACTGAAATCCACCACAGTTGCGCTCCGTCTTCGCCTTCCCTCTGCACTTTTAAAGGGCTTATAAATACTCATTTAAGATGAATAATGGTAAAACTGGTAAGAGTTCAGCTTATAACTGAGTGTTTATGAGCTGTCAGGAGACCAGAGATAAGGCTACAGTCGGAGCAGCTCTCTGACAAATTTCAGTGAAAAGCAGAAAGAACAGTCTGCAAAGTCCTGCAGAAACCTGAAGGCTGTGGAGGACAAACAGTTATTTATTTTTACAAATACCAATTTAAAATATTATTTTAGCCCAAAATAAGTAAAATGAAATAATTAAAAATAGCCTTTAGGGGGTAGTTAAACATCTATGTTTACAGATAATTACAGAATATCTGAGTAGGGATAGTCATATTGAAGCTCTTCCTTAAGCCTCATTCACACAGTCAGTGTTCGATCAGTAATTTCCATCACCAGTACTGGAGCCTTCACAGACATAAGGTATAAGGGAAAGATCTGCACCTGTTCTGTGTTTAGAGCCACACGTGCTTTTGGCTCAAAATCACTGATGGAAATCACTGACCGAACACTGGCGTGTGAATGAGGCATTAAAGGGGTTTTCAAGACTGATAAATAATTGCCATGGGGCCGGACATGATGTTAAAAAAAAAAAAAAATCACCATGTCAGAGCATCCTGGTTCCAGTGTCGTGGCTCCCGTCCCCATCAGACCGAAGGCGTAATGTGACAGCTACTCCTCCTGGCAAGTTTTTATCAGTCTCAGACAACCCCTTTAAAGTCTTTGCTGTACACAGGTATGCATATATGCAGAGATAGTTAAGTAACTGCTTCAATCTTTTTCTTATTTTAGCTTTATTTTCAACCCACGCATGAGATCAGCAGCACTTTAATGATGTGAAATAAACTGTCAGTCATTTCTTCATTTCTTTCATCTTGGTCTGACAGACATATGTCATCATTATAAGTTTAGATTTGGCAAACGTTGCAGTTGGGCAGAAATTGAGCATATTTGAAGAAGTTACCATATTATATAGTTTTAAAGTGTACAAGGCAATGTTTCTATAGCTACCAAATAGGAAATGAAGATGTTACGGGAAATATTACTCATTTTGTACAACATGTTTCTTAAATGTCCAAAGGCAAGGAAGGCTAGGCCGTGATCACACCTTTTGAACCACAACCACAGTGTAATACTGGTGGGTTTGCTATAATCAGTGGGAACAAACATGTAGCTTGGTGGGAAAGCTCCTTTTTTACCCTTTCAAATATTAGTATGAACTGAAAGTATTGGTAGGGTCGATGGTAACATATTCAGATGTAGTGGTGCTGAGTGTTTATTAATTGCTCCTTTTAAGCTTTGTGATGACTTGGTTGGTTTGTCTATGGAAAACCACTGATACCATATCATGACTGAGACTAGCAGAGCTTACATTAACAAGTTCTGCTTCATCTGCATATAGTATTAACTCTAATGTCTATATCCATTCCAGGGGAACCTATCTTTTTGAATTTGTTCTTTTCACAGGAACACAAGAAGAGTAAGTTATTTGTGTGATTTTTCAGAATTCACCTAATTTCTTCTTCAGATAAGAATGGATGGAGCGTTAATTCCTCCCAGGTAGAGAGACCACGTGGATCAACTGGAAGAGACTGTCCTTTTTGCGCCAAATCCTTCCGTTCTTCCCATCACCTTAAGGTGCATCTCCGTGTACACACAGGTAAGACCTAGTCTGTGAGACTGCAATAAGGTTCCTATTAAGGCTTCTTTTCTTATTTACCGTATTTTTGCCCGATAAGACTCACCGGCCCATAGGAATCACCTAGGTTTTAGAGGAGAACAATAAGAAAAAATATGTTTCATTACACCTCAGGTCAGACCACCAATCAGACCCCCAATGTTAATCAGACCTCAGATCAGAACCCCAATCAGACCCCAATGTAAATGACCCCCAATCAGATCTCAGATAAAAGCCCCCATGCCTCTCATCAGCCCCTATGCCTCTCATCAACCCCCATATCAGCCCCTATGCCTCTCATCAGCCCCCTTAATCAGTTCTTATGCCTCTCATCAGCCCCCATAATCAGTCCTTATGCCTCTCATCAGCCCCCATAATCAGTCCTTATGCCTCTGATCAGCACCCATAATCAGTCCTTATGCCTCTCATCAGCCCCCATAATCAGTCCTTATGCCTCTGATCAGCACCCATAATCAGTCCTTATGCCTCTCATCAGCACCCACAATCAGCCCTTATGCCTCTCATCAGCCCCCATAATCAGTCCTTATGCCTCTCATCAGCCCCCAATATCAGTCCTTATGTCTCTCATCAGCCCCCATAATCAGTCCTTATGCCTCACATCAGCCCCATTGCCTCAGATCAGACCCCAGCCTCATGCCAGAAAAATAAATAAACCACTTAAGGTGGGTTCACATCAGCGTTATGTATTCTGTTATGGCTTTCCGTTATAACATGGTTATAACGGAATCCATAAAATAGAAGCCTTTAAGAGGCATTCCCTTTTGATGTGTCATAATAGAAGTCTATGGGAATCATAACGGATCTGTCTGGATCCCATTATGCAAGACAGAAAACAAAGTCCTGTCGACAGGACTTTTTTTTCCGTTCTGCATAACAGGAACCAGATGGATATGTTCTGATGCCCATAGACTTGTATTATGAAGGATCAAATCGGAATGCCTTTAAAGGCTTTCGTTTTGACTTCCGTCTTATGGATTCCGTTATAACCGAGTTATAACGGAATACAGAATGCTGATGTGAACCCACCCTTACCTCTCTTTCTCACGGACGTCGCCACTCCTCACCGCCCTGCGCTTCATCTTTCCTCTGGCTGTGCTGTGAACTGGCGCGCACAGCATGAGGTCACAGAGCGCCCTCACACTGTGCGCAGCCACTGCACAGCCAACTACAGGGGACCAGGAAGCGGTGAGTACAGAGCCTTCACCGCTTCCTGGTCCTCTGGTACTAATGAGCACTTCCATAATTTAAGTGCTCATTAGTATTCACCCCAGAAGACGCCGGGACATTTTTCCCCACTTTTGGGGTGGAAAAAATGCATCTTATGGGGTTAAAAATACGGTACTTTAACTATTCTCTCATATTTTGCTAATATAAAAGTTGCCCATTAGAGGGTATCTGTCAGTTGTTACATGTACACTTAGCAGCTGAAGGCATCTATGTTGGTCCCAGGTACATAAGCCTGCATTGCTGAAAAAAATGATGTTTAATATATGCAAACGGGCCTCTAGGAACAACGGGGGCGTTGACATTACACCTATAGGCTAAGCTCTCTCTGCAACTGCCACGCTCTCTGCATTTTGATTGAGAGGGCCAAGCATGATGAGGTTTTTACTGCCTGGCCCTATCAATTAAAGTGCAGAGGGCGTGGCAGTTCCAGAGAGAGCTGAGCCTATAGGTGTAATGGCAATGCTCCCATTGCTCCCATTTGCATATATTATCACTTGAACATGAGACCAACACAGAGGCCTTCAGCTTCCAAGCACATGTAACAGGTCAGACAGTGTCATAGGTTTCAAATCTACTGACAAATGCCCTTTAAAGCTAAGTTTTTCTTTTCTGCATCCAGTTTCGGTTTGGAAAAAAAAACATTTTATTCATGTATTCCTTCTTCCAATGTGATGCTTACATCTGTTCTGCTTTCTACACAGGAGAGCGACCCTATAAGTGTCCTCATTGTTCATATGCTGGCACTCAATCTGGGTCTCTGAAATACCACCTGCAGAGACATCACCGGGACTCCAAACTTGCTGCAGGTGTCCCCCTGAGGGGCAAGAATCTTCAGCAAGGTGCAACCCAGCAAGATCGACTACTTCCTGTGTCTACAGCTTGGGCCAATTCCTGCACTGATTTGCCCACAACTTGTGAAGATGGAACCTCTCTACCCCTCCGTCTTCATGTGACCGAAGGCCAGGGTCCTAGTGCATTTCCTCGCATGCCCGGTAGAGGCGGACAACGGAGAAGGAGTCCCTCACATCAGCCAACTAATGGAAGACCAGAGCATGAGCCTTTGGATTTGTCTCAAGGAAACCCTTTTCACCGCTGCATGTACTGTCCATTTGTAACTTCTGTAGGAGAGCTAATGAGCCTACATCTGCAAGTTCATCATGGGAGGAGATCACGTAGAAAGGGAGGCTACATAAGAGGAAGACCCCGTCCTGTGCTTTCTCCACAGTCCCAAGGCCCTAGCCTGAGAGACAGCCCAGAACCATGTGAAAGCACTGAGTGAACTAAGAATTAAAGGGCAGATGGTATGAGAAGTGCCCTGTAACTGCCCAAAAATCCATTGTCCACATAAAAAGAGAGATGAAACGTTTAAGCATGATGAAATGTGATGGTTAGATAGAGAAGATGTGAGGGCTTATGATGGATAGAGAGGGGAGACAGCTAGAAATTGGAAGGAGTGATTGAGGAACATAGAAAATGGGTGAGTGGGTGTAACAGCTAGGAATCGGTAGACTGTGGCAGAGACAGGAAAAATGGAGGTCGAATGTGAGAGAACTGGGGAAGGTATTGTAGGAAGATAGCTGGACTTGAAAGGTATATTGCAGTTGAGAGAAAGAGACAGTCAGTGATACCCTTTCCTGGGGGAGACAGTCAGTGACAGTAAGGACAATAAGGTTAGCCGTCAAGAGATAGCTGATTATCAAAATGACTGGCTCTCAAAGGTCACAAGAGTAAGCAATAAATGTGCGATTGAAATACAGTTTTAGAGAGTGGATGCAGGCAAGACATTGGAACCGCACTAGTGAAAGAGTACAGGAGGATACATTTCACTACTGCGGTAGAATGCTGGCAACATATCCGTGGTATGAGACAAAAGAACCAGCTATAGAAATAGGATCACAGAAAGTTAGAGATAGAACGAGAAACACTAGACATAGGGTTAATAAAGGATTAATAGACATGCTAGTAATAATGATTATTTTGCCCCAGAAATATCCTTTCTGGTTGTTGCTGAGACTTTATTTTTGATATTATAATTTGGATCTTTCTTCAGACCCAGCCGCCAGTAGACACCCCAAAACACATGCTCCTTCTTCAACATTTCCAATGATTTAGAATTCTGCTGAAAGAATACATTTCGACGTTTAGAGATTTCTATATTTTTTTTTATTCTTTTCTTGTAGAAAAAAAATAAATTTGGAAAAAATTAAATAAACTCTGTTTTAAAACAACAATGGGAATCTAAGGCTGACAAAGCCTCTTCACCACAGAATTATTAATAATGCCACCAGTTTCTTCAGTTGTTACATAGAAAATCATAAAAATCAACATAAATATCTACTCGGAAGATAGTGAGAAGGTCTTTTCTTAACTCAAGAACTAGGGTCGATTTTTAAGTACTTTTAACGGCATTTAATAGTTTCATGGCTCAAGGGCATACAGAGGTGCAGTAGAAGACTTAAGCATCTTTCTTAGGCCTCATGTACACAACCGTATCCGCGGATCCGCCAAACACAGACACCGGCCGTGTGCATCCGACACTTTCTGCGGGCAGTATTGTAGAATTGCTTATTGTTCGCGAAACAACAATAATAGGGCATGTATCTTTTTTTGTGGCATGGACATACAGATGCAGATATCACACACTGTGCTGTCTGCACTTTTTGCAGCCCCATTAAAATAAATGGATCCACATCTGATCCGCAAAAATATGGTTGTATACATGAGGCCTTAAGCAATAGCTTATCTCATCAAAAAACAAGACCTTGTACAGCTATGTCAGTGCACATAATAAAATAATAGCTCATACAGCTGTAAATGTCAGAAGGCAAAAATTAAAAAAACATTGGCAGTCTGAACAAGAATAGCGCCAACATTTCCTGCAATAAAAGGGTTAACTTACAACCTTTGCTGGCATAAAGCTGCCTCTCCTTCTTAGGGAGGGATCACACATGGTTGGTATTTTGGCATTCTTTGGCTGAAATAAGAACATGAATGACAGAGGTTTAGGCAAAACTGGATTCACAGTGGACTTGACTTGAGATGTTTTTTGCAAACTATCAGTGAAGTAAAATAAAAGTCTGTTAAGTTTTTAACCCCTGAGGACAAATGTGTACCTAGATCTGTGAACGGGTTGCCTGACTTATTTCAAAATCTCACCAAAGCTTCTAAATGTGTTAAAATAATAAAAGGTTGTGCACCCACCAAGGGCGTAGGAAGCCCCAAAAATCTGGGGGGGACAGCACTTATGGGGCCCGTGTCCCCGCCCACCCTCAAGCCACGCCCACATATTTTTCCGCCCCCCCCCCAAGTGCCAAAAATCTCTCTCTACCCCCACCCCCCTTATGGGCCAGTGGTTCCAGTAAAAAAAAAAAAACACACACACACAAAACAAGACACTTATACTTACCTCCATCCTTCACAGCGATGCGATGCAGGCCTCTTCCGGCCTGTGTCCCGCGCTGTACGGCTCACAGACGGCGCGATGACGTCATCGCGCCGCCTGTACCAACATCTGATAGGCTGCCGGCCTAGTGCCGGCAGCCTATCAGAGGAGCAGGGAAGGGAGACGCCTCTCCCTCTACTGCTCCGCAGCACAGCCATCTGTATCGCTGTCCTGGGGACGGCGATACAGATAACTGTGGAGATGAACGCTTCCACAATGGAAGCGTTCATCTCCCTGTGCCCCGCAACCGCCGCACACATTGTGCTGCCGCTGGGGGGGATTTTTACATACCTGTCCCCCCCGCATTATTTCCTGGGGGGGATTTGTCCCCCCCGTGGTTCCTACGCCCGTGGCACCCACCACATAATCCCCCACTGTTTTCTGCACTGATGCTCCTCTTCTCACATCCAGTCTGTAGCGGTCATATAGCAGTAAACCCCATGTGAACTGAGGCCAGTGACCGGTTGCAGTGGTCATATGGGGTATACCACACATCATCGATTCGGTAAAGTAAACAAATCCTGGTGGGCTGGAATGGAGAAGTAATGGAAACGGCAGGGCATTAAGAGGTAAGTGTACAATCTTTTATTGTTTTGACACATTTAGGGAGCTTTTGAAATAAGTCAGACAACTCTCTCAGCCATCACTTACCATTCGTATGGCTGCTGTCTTGTCATGTGGTATGTTCAGGCACCAGTATCCAGCTGGAACTGCAAGCTATGTGGTTTCCATGTCCATTATGCTATTTACAACTATGGGTCCTACTATATGGACATGTGAAATGAACCAGCCTTAAATTTACACCAGTCAACAACAACAACAAAAAAGCACCTGTCATTGGGTGGGATACATTCAGGACCAGCGCGTCCTATACGCGGAATAGAGAGCCGCGTAGAGCGCCCCTTGGGAAGGGGCGCTGCTAGGAGCGCCGGCCCCGCCTCATGCTGCAGCCGCCCGAGCGCTCTGAATTGAGCCTTTGGCGGCTGCAGCACTGCCCGGGCTGGTGCATCCATGAGGGCGCACCGCCCGGGCGCAGCAAGAGGAGAGGAGCTGACAGGAGGGAAGCACTCAGCGCTCCCTCCTGTCACTCCATTGTAGCGTGGCCGAGCTCTTTATGGTCTGCGGGCACAGGAGCATCTGTCTCCTGTACCCGGCCGGACAGACATGAAGTGCGCACACAGTGTGCACAGTGTGTAGTTAAAGGGGTTCTGCAGTTTATTTAAACTGATGACCTATCCTCTGGATAGATCATCAGCATCTGCTCGGCAGGGGTCCGAGGCCCAGGACCCCCGCCGATCAGATGTTTGGGAAGGCAGCGGCACTGGCAGTAGCGCCTCAGCCTTCTTGCTGTTTACCGCAGGTTCAGTGACGTCACGACTAATATCACTGGCCTTGGCGGGGTTAAGCTCTGTTCACTTGAATGTAGCTTAGCCCCACCCAGGCCAATGATACTAGTCGTGACGTCACTGCGAGAAGGCTGAGGCGCTAATGCCAGCGCCGCTGCCTTCTCAAACAGCTGATTGGCGGGGGTCCCGGGTGTCAGACCCCTGCCGATCAGTTTAAATAAACTGCAGAACCCCTTTAATATGGCAGATCGTATGGGTGGGGCATTGTGATGTCACATGGGGGGGGCGGCAAACTTTTCTTTTGCCTAGGGCGGCAAAAATCCTTGCATCGGCCCTGGATACATTAACAGCAAGTGAACAGTATGTGCTTGATACTGATGTGTTAAAAGCAACAAAAATGTAAGCATCTGAGAGACAATTGCCATAAAATGATGACTCAAACAAAACAATAGCTGATCTCATAGAGACCAGCTACAGAAAACACAGTGGAGCCTCATTTAAGAGTCTCAACACAGCAATCCAAAGGCATTGCTCCCGGTTAGCCAGAATCCTACTCCGCACTGATGAGGGGCAACACCCCGAAACAGCTGTCTGTGGATGGGTAACTGGCTTAGGTTTTCCCCGTCACATCCTTAAAGCTTGTCAAAGAGCGGGATCTTGACATAGGGGCCACTTAATATGGTGGATTTGGTGATCTCTGTAATGCAGACACCCCTTTGCTCGGTTTTGCTTCCTTTAAGGGATATCTGGCTTTCACTGTGTTGTAGACCCATAACTGGGGCTCCACATTTATTTTGCATAATATGATGACTAGATGACTGGGTCAAACCATCTCCAAAATGGAAAGTCTTGTGTTAATGTTTGTGGTATTCAGCAGTTATTACCTAACAAGAGTGATCCAAGGAAGGGCAGCAGGCGAGCCAGCAATAGGAGCGGGGGTTCCAAAGGGTATCAAATGCGAGCATGTCTAATCTAGTCCCACAGGAGAGCTACTGTAGGAGCAAATTGCTGAAACGATAATGCTGGCTATGATAGAAAGGTGGACTGAAATATAGAAAGACTATGTGCTCACCAATCTGCCCTTACAGTATCTCAGTGAGTACACCCCTCACATGTTTGTGAATATTTTATTCTATCTTTTCATGCGACAACACTGAAGATCTGACACTTTGATACAATGTAAAGTAGTCAGTGTACAGCTTAACAGAATAACAGTGTAAATTTGGTGCGCCCCTCACTCAGCCATTAATGTCTAAACTGCTGGAAACAAAAGTGAGTACACCCCTAACTGAAAATGGCCAAACTGTGCCCAATTAACCATTTTCCCTCCTCACACTCATTAGTGTTACAAAGTCTCAAGTGTGAATGGGGAGCACGTTAAATTTGGTGTTATCGCTCTTACACTCTCTCATAGGATTCTCTGAGGATCTGGAAAAAAGAATTGTGGCTCTACATAAAGATGGTCTAGGCCAGGGATCAGCAACCTTCAGCACTCCAGCTGCTGTGAAACTACAACTCCCAGCATGCACACTTTCTTGGCTGTTCTTGTAACAC
The DNA here is from genome assembly GCA_033119425.1 of Bufotes viridis. Lineage (NCBI taxonomy): Eukaryota > Metazoa > Chordata > Amphibia > Anura > Bufonidae > Bufotes > Bufotes viridis. The sequence goes on along the minus strand of CM065589.1, from coordinate 200,567,966 downwards.
CCATAGAAGTGAAAGGAGAATTCTGGGAGTTGTAGTTTCAGAACAGCTGGAGTGCCAGAGGTTGAGGATCCCTGGCCTAGACTATAAGAAGACAGCCAACACCCTGAAACTGAGCTGGAGCACGCTGGCCAAGACAATACAGCGGTTTAACAAGACAGGTTCCACTCAGAACAGACCTTGCCATGGTCAACCAAAGAAGTTGAGTGCACGTGCTCAGCGTCATATCCAGAGGTTGTCTTTTTGAAATAGACATATGAGTGCTGCCAGCATTGCTACAGAGGTTAAACGGGTGGTAGTCAGCATATCAGTGCTTAAAAACTACATGAAATTGGTCTGCATGGCTGTCATCCCAGAAGGAAGCCTCTTCTAAAGATGATGCACAAGAAAGTCTGCAAACAGTTTGCTGAAGACTAGACTAAGAACATGGATTATTGGAACCATGTCCTGTGGTCTGATGAGACCAAGATGAACTTATTTGGTTCAGATGGCGTCAAGCGTGTGTTGCGGCAACCAGGTGAGGAGCACAAAGACAAGTGTGTCTTGCCTACACTCAAGCATGGTGGTGGGACTGTGATGGTTTGGGGGCTGCATGAGTGCTGTAGGGAGCTACAGTTCATTGAGGGAACCATGAATGCCAACATCTACTGTGGCATACTGAAGCAGAGCATGATCCCCTCCCTTTGGAAACTAGGCTGCAGGTCAGTATTCTAACATGATAACGACCCCAAATACACCTCCAAGACGACCACTGCCTTGCTAAAGAAACTGAAGGTAAAGGTGTTGGACTGGCCAAGCATGTCTCCAGACCTAAATCCTATTGAGCATCTGTGAAGGATCCCCAAACGGAAGGTGGAGGAGTGCAAGGTCTCTAACATCCACCAGCAACGTGATGTCATCATGGAGGAGTGGAAGAGGATTCCAGTGGCAACAGGTGAAGCTCTAGTGAACTCCATGCCCAAAAGTGTTAATGCAGTGCTGGGAAATAATGGTGGACACATAAAATATTGACCCTTTGGGCACTATTTGGCCATTTTCACTTAGGGATGTACTAATTTTTGTTGCCAGGTGTTTAGACATTAATGGCTGTGTGTTGAGTTATTTTGAGAGCACACAAAATTTACACTGCTATACAAGCTGTACACTGACTACTTTACATTGTATTAAAGTGTCATATCTTCAGTGTTGTCCCATGAAAAGATATAATACAATATTTACAAAAATATGAGGGGTGTACTCACTTTTGTTAGATACTGTATATTATGTTCCTTTTATTTTACTCTTGGGATAAATATATTTATCCTAGTCATGTTTAAATTCACTTTCTATTAATTTCCCAAACATATTTACTGGAAGCATTTTGTAAGGGGTTGTAGCCAGTCCTCTTAGAGAAAATCGGGGATCTTTTTGGCCCCAAGTGGTATGTGTGGCTCCCCTGCTATAGGATGGTGGAAGGAATCAGACGGGCTCGGTTGTAACATACACAGGGTGGTATATAACATAAGTGGTGTAACAAGTTTAGGCAGGGCCGGCTCCAGGTTCATGTGGGCCCTTGGGCCCCCTTGTGGCATTTTGCACAGCGCTTACAGCAATGAAACTGCATGTATTATAGATTAAATACCTTACACAGAGCATGCTACAGAGCCGATATATGTGAATCAGTCCTTATGTGCCTACTTTTATTCTCTACACAGTGTTTCAGTCCCTCAGGTCTACTCACAGATATGTGCCCCCTCACAGTAGATATGCCAAGATATATGCTCCTTTCTCTGACCCCCTCCCCTCCACTCACAGTAGTATTGCCCTCATTGTACAACCTTCACAGTAGTTTTGTACAGAAGTGTGCCCCCTCACAGTAGTTATGCCCACATTGTGCCTTCTCACAGTAGTTATGCCCATATTGTGCCCTCTCACAGTAGTTATGCCCTCTCTGTGCCCCTTTCACAGTTGTAATGCCCTATCCAGGATGCGTGGATTAGGCAGCTTCTCTTTACCTCTCAGCTCTAGCTCCAAAGCATCGATGGTATATGGCTTCTGTTGCCCTAGCTCAGTGATGGGCAAAGTGCGGCTCTCCAGCTGTTGCTAAACTACAACTCCCACCATGCCCTGCAGTAGGCTAATAGCTATAGACAGGCTTTGCATGCTGGGAGTTGTAGTTCTGCAACAGCTGGAGAGCCGCACGTTGCCCATCACTGCCCTAGCTAAGCTCTCATGTGTTGTACGTTATTTCCAGGATCAATCACCTCTGCTAGTTCATGTAGAAATTTAAACTGGATCTGTCACCAACTACATTCACATCTGCATTTTTGCTGTATCCGTCATAGATCAGAAAAACTATTCCGTCATGATAATACAACTGCCTGTATCCGTTATGAACAGATCCGGTTGTATTATCTCCAAAATGGCAGTGACATTGTAAGTCAATGGGCGTCAGATCCTTTTTCTTTTGTGTCCCAAAAAAATGGCATCTTTGACTTACATTGTGTTTCATGCTGGATCTGTCTTGCTCCACATCCCATGACGCACTAAAAATTCTGCTTGCGCCATTTTTTTGTCTGCGATGGGAACGCAACCAAATGGAACGGAATGCATTCTGGTGCATTCTGTTCAGTATCGTCCCCATTGACAATGAATAGGGACAGAACTGAAGCGTTTTCTGCATGTATTGAGATCCTATGACGGATCTCAATAGCAAAAAGAAACACGCTGATGTGAAAGCCTTATCCATTTCCTGCCTGCTACTGACAAAATGTCTGCCAAGCCAGTCCTATTTCTAATCTCTTACATGTGTTTCACTACAAACCAAAGAACCTTACAATGGGCAGTCTCCAAAACGAAGAACCTCGTGCTTATTAAGTCAGGTGACCAGAAAAGCATTGAACCGCCCCTTGTATTATCCAACTGTGATAACATTATTTCTCAGAAGATGGCAGCATAACCTCAGTGTTGTCCTAAACACAAATGCTTTAAACCAGGGGTACACAACCTGCGGCTCGGGGCCACATGCGGCCCTCGATACCATTCTGTGCGGCCCCCAAACATCTAGTAAACGACATGTAGGTCTATATCTTATGGCTTCTTACATGTATCTTTCATGTATTCTCCTATTAGATGGGAGTCCTACAACTGTAACTAGACATTTATAGTATATACTGTATGTTCAATATGCCAGAAATACAGTATTTCAGTTGGTAATACCCCTTTAAGTTTTATTTTCAGCCCTTGGAATTGGTTCAGGCTGACAATGTGGCCCCCAACCAGAAAAGGTTGTGCACCCCTGCTTTAAACGCATTTATTTATAGTGACATGCAAAAGTTTGGGCACCCCAGGTCACAATTAATATTAAGCAAGTTGAAGATGACATGATCTCTTTTTTTGCATTCTGTGGCTGAATTTTTATTTTTTTTTCTCTGATGCCATTTATAGGTATATAGGAGGAGATTTATCAAACTGGTGTAAAGTGGAACCGTCTTAGTTGCCCATAAAAACCAGATCAGATCAGATTCCGCCTTTGACTTTTCACAGCTGGAATCAGTTTAATAAATCTCTCCCATAGTGTACCTGGTGAATGACGTTTGATGTTTAGGCAAAACTGGGTTCACAATGGACTTGACTTGAGATGTTTTTGCAAACTATCAGTCAGGAAAAATAAAAGTCTGCTATGTTTTTAACCCCTGGGCCCTGAGGACAAATGTGTTGCCAGGTCTGTGAACAGGTTGTCTGACTTATTTCAAAATCCCACCAAAGTCTCTAAATATGTTAAAATAATAAAAGGTTGTGCACTCACCACATAATCCCTCACTGTTTCCTCTTCTCACATCCAGTCTGTAGCAGTCATATAGCAGTAAACCCCATGTGAGCTGAGGCTAGTGACCAGTTGCAGTGGTCATGTGGGGTATACCACACATCTCCTGGTGGGCTGGAATGGAGAAGTTATGCTGGAAACAGCCAGGTGATGCTCTTAGGATTGCTAGAAAGGCAAATCGGAACCCATGGTTAACTGCAAAAGACCTTCAGGAAGTTTTAGCCGACTCTGGGGTTTTGATACAAAAAAAAAACATCATGCAAAATGTAGTAAATGAATATGCATAAAAGAAAAATTACCAAAAATAGTGCACAATGCCCGCCTACCAGCTCAAAGGTGGTCTCAGTCAGGCAGGACCTACTCTAAACTTATCTATGCCGTTGGACATCTACATTCAGGGGACCAGACCCTGCACCTATAGTGTGCTGCTACTTATTTCCTCTGTGTACAATGACTGTTCTAGGCTACAATAATTATAATGCTGGTTTTCAGCACCCACTTACTTTTAGCTTATTAATGACACATAGTGCTGAAATTAGCAGGTCTGTCACTACTTTATGCTGCCCTCAGTGAGGTCACCCTAAGGCCTTATTCACACGTCCATCGTGTTTTGCGGATCCACGGGTCCGCAAAACACGGACATCGGCGATGTGCGTTCCGCAATTTGCGGACCGCACATCGCCAGCACTCTCATAGAAAATGCCTTTTATTGTCCGCAATTGCGGACAAGAATAGGACATGTTCTATTTTTTTCGTGAACGCAATTGCGGACCCGGAAGTGCGGATCCGCAATTGCGGACCCGGCCGGGACATCGTCTGTCCCCATTGAAACTAATGGGTCCGCAAAATGCGGAACAGAATTGCGGACGTGGGAATAAGGCCTAAAGTTGATGACAGGTTCTTTTTACATTTCCAGGTACTATTAATTGAATAAGGCCCTGTTCACAGTTACGTTTGAATTCCAGTAGCGTGATCCAACTGAGGATCAGGCTACCGTATCTGGCATTGCTGGATATGACCGCGTACCTACAGATCCCCATTCACTATAATGGTATCCGGTGGTGAACCAACATAAATTGCAGGTTTTGGCTGGACAAATACCATTGCATGCAGCAGTTTTTGTGCGGCTGACAGATGGCAATTCTGCCGTAACAGCCTGTCAGATCAGGCTACCAGATTCACAACGCAACTGGGAACATAACCTAACCTAACAAAGCTTCATACCAGTAATTATCATTCACGCTGCAGATTGTTTCAGGTAAGGTAGGCATGTTTTTGTATCTCCAGTTTTTAACAATTTGCTCTCTAGCTATTATTAGAATGCAGGTAATAAAGGGGCTTCACGCTACAAATTTTGTTGCTGAAAATTCGACTGAAAATCAGTTTCATTCATCTGACTGGAGCTTGCAAAAATCAGTGTGCTTGCTGGCCCATTTAAATGAATGGAACTGACTTTTAGTCGTGAAATTTTCTGCATCAAAATCTGCAGCATGTGAAGGTACCCTAAGGCCTCTTTCACACGGGCGTTGCGGGTGCACTCCGTCAAACAGTGCGGGTGCGTTGCGGGAATCGCCGCGATTTTTCCCTGCGAGTGCAAAGCGCTGTCATGCGTTTTGCACGCGCGGGAGAAAAATCGGCACTTTTGGTACCCAGACCCGAACCTGCACTTCTTCACAGAAGTGCATGTTTGGGTCAGAAATTGTCCCGCTGGTATTATTTCACATTATAACATAGTTATAATGTGAAATAATACCCTTGGCCATCTTCCTAATGTTGAACCCGGTGCTGAATGGGTTAAAAATAATAAACTAATCATAACTTACCTGTTCCATTTGATCGCGAAGCCCGGCATCCTCTCCATTAGCTTGCTACTAGGTAAAGGACCTGTGATGATGTCACAGCATCACATGGCCCAATCACATGCTCCATCACCATAGTGATGGAGCATGTGATTGGGCCATGTGATGTGACGTCATCATTGGTCCTTTAGATCATAGATGCTGCAGGGAAAGAGAGGACAGATCGCGACTACGCGATCAAGTGGCTAAGGTAAGTTAACTTTTATTATTTTTAACCCCTTCCTCATCATTTAACAATGCATTCTTTATTTAGAATGCTATTATTTCCCCTTATGACCATGTTATAAGGGGAAATAATAGAGATTGGGTCCCGTTGCTAAGCAACAATGCGGGAAAATCGCAACGCATCCGCACTTGGTTGCGGATGCTTGCGATTTTCCCGCAGCCCCATTCACTTCTATGGGGCCTGCGTTGCGTGAAAAATGCAGAATATAGAACATGCTGCGATTTTCACGCAACGCAGAAGTGATGCGTGAAAATCACCGCTCATGTGCACAGCCCCAAAGAAATGAATGGGTCCGGATTCAGTGCGGGTGCAATGCGTCCTCCTCACGCATTGCACCCGCGCGGAAAACTCGCCCGTGTGAAAGGGGCCTAATGGTTCTGAAAACATCACAAAAAGATCAAGAAGTTGACTTGGCCTCCAAATTCCCCAGATCTCAATGATATCAAGCATCTCGGAGATGTGCTGCAAGAACAATTCTGATCCACTGAGGTCCCAACTCATAACTTACAGGAAAGGAACTTACAGGAAAGGACACATTCAGAGGTCTCGTAGAGTCCAAGCTTCGATGGGTCAGAGTTGTTTTGGTGGAACAAGGATCCTCTTCCCAATATAAGGCAGCAGTTAATGTAATTGTTGATTGGTGAATAAATATGGAGGTGCTTTCATAATGGTTATTGTGTGCATCTGCCTCACTTACCATATTTTATGGGGGGATGATTTTATCTGTGGTGTATTTTAGGTGACAAGCATCCTAAGCTCAAGCAGTAATAGATCTCATAGAAGAAATGTTTGGCTCACATTATAAATTGAGCAATAACAAATGACAAAACACGTGCACACTGCGGTCTTACTAAGCCCTCAAACTGATGTTAAAATTGAGAGATTAGTCAACATGTCCTGCAGTGGAGGACATGTCTTTAGCCCAAGCACCACGCCAAGGTTTCTCAAGTAGCTTGGGACCTAACACTCACCTACCTGTGCCATATGGGCAATACCAGGAGCCAGTGGGCATTATAGGAATGTATAGGCCGGCTCACAGCAAACTCCCCAGTTACCTCCAGCTTGTAGCCATGTCTGCAATGGGAGGAGGGAGAGGGCTAAGAACCCCACCCAAGACTCGCTGATATGGCCCAGGCCTCACAGGTGCACCATAATGTAGCCTGTGGATGGAAAACAGGCTACATTTACATAGGAGTTTATACACCTCTAAAAATTTTATATACACAAACCAACTGAAAGGTGGCATAAAGCAGGATGTGCTCAACCCAAAAAGGCAGTTGTTCATATATATACAGGGGAGCAGATCCTGCACTTGTGGCCTGTTGCTTCACATTATAAATTGCCAGTCATCTACAATGAATAATGAATCCTACTACTTGATGCTGATCTGTGGACTACTAAATTCTGCATGGTGGACGCAAGTAAATTTGGGGAAAAGCCATAGACTAGCAGAAATTGACTTTTTGGGGTAATGCTTATTATGACATTTTATTAATTTAAAAGTGGATACTTATCTATTTTAAATGGAAAATGAGTTATCAACTCAGATAGAGTACTGATTGTTCTATAGAAAGGGACCTACTCAGTACAGATGGGTTTAGTCCTACATTGGGAAGATCTTAATAGAGTCAAACATAAATTAAATAACCAACTAAGGACGAGCGAACCACTTCAGACCGAACCAAGTTTTGTCCAAACTTTGCTATTTTTTGGACAGCAGACAATCCTTAATATTTTCAGGTTTGTTTTGGAAAAATCCCATAAAACGGCACTTAGTGCCATTTTAGTGCACATGTCAGCAGGAAAAAACACTAGGGAGGAAGAAGAAGGGTTCTCACAGTACTCTGAGAGGTAGTGGGAGGGGTACAGACAGACTTGATGAGCCAATCAATGCTGCAGCAGGCAGGGAGGTGCCCTAGCAGAACAAGCAGAACGTCATTCTGTACTGGGTTATGAATGAGGATGGATAGGTCTTACAGTGTCTGGGAGAGTGAAAGGGAAAGGCTACAATTACAAAGAAGAAGAAGAATTGTGTGTGTAGAATAGGCACAAGCAGGGAAGCTGTCAGCCAGGGAGGAAGGAGTGAGGAGTTGAGGCTGGGTGTGATTGAGGATTGATGCTCAATTTTATGTTAACACTCACAGGTAAGTTGTTACCACACCCTGTGTATTCTGTACTGATTTCAATAAATTGAACAATTCCCCCCCCCCCCCAAAAAAAAAAAATATGTAATTAAATTCCAACCGTGTAAAAATTGAATTAACGGAAAGGGACAATTAGGCTTGATGCTCAATTTCGCTTTAACAATCACAAGTAGATTGCTGCCCTACCCTGTGTATTGTAGTAATCACATATATCCGTTGGTTTGCATTGGCTTGTGCAATGCATTGGCTTGTGCAAGGTGCTGGCAATGTCCAGCAGACTGTCCCCCTTTTCAGCCATCCTCACGTGGTGAGGAATGTTCTCCTGGACTTTAAGTGTCAAAATGTCTGCAGCTACACTGTTTAATCTGTGATGTTTCAACTCGCTAGAAATCAACATTGCACATGCTTGAGCGTCTATACAAGAATGATTTGGTCATGCCAAGAAGGATTTGGTCATGCACCAGACCACCTCAGCAGGGAGCATGCGTTTGTTTCCAGGTCGGGCAGTGGCAGCTGCCACTTTTGTTAAAATGAACCAAGCTTGGATTCAGAAGAATTTCCACACTCCTCCGGCTGACGCTTATAAATAGATCTGGCCTTACTTGTGATGTCCCCCCATCTTGCCACTGTTGCTGTTGGGGACCGACAATAAAAACTGCCATATGGGAGGAGGAGGTGCTGCCACTTAGCCTCTTAAGGACACAACGTGTACATGTACGCCCTGTGTCCGGTCTTTAAAGACACGGGTGTCCGCATGGTTCTTGTAGCTGACATCCGCGGCTAATGTCCGCGATCGTCAGCAATGCCGATCACGGACATTAAACCCCTAACATTTAACATTTAACATAAAACTTTCAGTTGTGCCTCGGCTCCCCCGTGTGGTGATCGGAAGAGGCGGAGCGTGCCTGTAGTAGCCTGGGTTTCTATGAATGAAACCCAGGCTGCTCTGTAGTATTTCCTATAGAGCCTTGCCTGTAATAGGTTCATAGGAAATATTTGCGATTTTTTCATACATTCCAATGCTATTGCATTGGAATGTATGATAATCGCAATCAGATGATTGTAAGTTATAGTTCCCTATAGGAACTATATAAAAGTGTAAAAAATAAATAAAAAGTTTTTAAAAAAATAAATAAAAAAACATAAAAGTTCAAATAACCCCCCTTTTGCCAAAATAAAAATAAAAAAGACAAAAAAAAAAAAATCATTGGTGTCGCAATGTGCGAAAACGCCCATACTATAAAAATATTAAAAAATATTCCCCATACGTCAAACAGCAAAACGGAAAAAAGCGTCCAAATGGCGGATTCGCCATATTTGGTTGCTTCATTTTACACAAAAAATTTATTTAAAGGTGATCAAAAGGTCATACACACTACAGAATGGTATTAATAAAAAGATAAGATTATGACGCAAAAAATGAGCCCCCATACAGCTCTGTACATATAATTACAAAAAAGTTATAGGGGTCAAAACATGGCAACAAAAAGTAAAACTGATTTTTTTTTCCCACTTTTGAATTTTTTTTTCACACTATCAAAACGTAAGAAAACATACATACATATAGGGTATCTCCGGATTCGTACTGACCTGTAGAATAAAAGTAATCAGTCAGTTTTATCGCACATCGAACGTCAGAATTTAAAAACCCGCAAAACTGTGGTGGAATTGCTTTTTTTTTTTTGCAATTTCACCTCATTTGGAATTTTTTTCCCTCTTCGCACTACATCATATGCAATATTAAATGGTGGCGTTGGAAAGTAAAACTTGTCCCGCAAAAAGCAAGCCCTCATATGGCTATGTGAACCAAAAATAAAAAAGCTATGGCTCTGGGAAGGCACGAAGCGCAAAAAAAAACACGCAAAAAATAAAAAACCTCTGGTCCTTAAGGGGTTAAGGAGGAGGAAGAGGAGTCACAGTTGGAGAAGAAAGGGGATGATAATGATGGTGACAACGGCTAGGACACCCAATCGTCTCAGTATCGGTGGAATAAACTAGCTAGTAACCTGTAGACTCGCTTGGATAGCTATGCTTTTAGACCTCACTTTCAAGGCAAAATGGGGTAATTTTTTCCTGTTACAGAAAGGGAGGACAAATTACGTTATTACCAGGAAACCCTGTGTACGCAGCTTGCTGCAGCTTACAGCGAGCAGATGCCTGCCACCAGCGTGTCTGAGAGCAAGGCCTCTCCGCTCCATGCAGAGTCACCCCCCTCCCATCACCACAAGCATCAGAAGCCGCACCTTCATCTGTACGGCTGCTGCTGCCATCTCCATCATGCTATTGCTGCAAGCTGCCTATCATCACGTTCTGTACGAATGCTGCTGCTGCCTCCATCATGCCACTGCAGCGAGTTGCCTACCTTCACGTTCTGTATGGCTGCTGCTGCCCCCACCATCATACCACTGCTATGACCTGCCTATCATCATGCTCTGTACAGCTGCTATTGCTGCCTCCATTATGCAACCACCGTCGATATGCCACTGCTACAGCTTGCCGACCACTATCTTCCGTAAGGCTGCTGCTGCCTCTATTATTTTGTGGCCTTTCTGATAACATGTGCCATATAGTTGTTGCTCCTTCTTGCTGCTAATCCCCTACTGCCACCATGATTAATGCAAAGCATAAGCCACTACTATCACTACTACTACTACTACTACTACTACCACCCCCCATAGACAGCCTTGTATGTTCCATGCTTTACTGCTTCTGCTGCCACTACTATTGTGGCCACATGCCACTATGCCACTATATCTGTACCATACCCTTTCCAAATCCACACTTTACTGCTCCAAATTAAAAGGGAGAGTTTTTTTAGGCTTGTTCACAACAAGCCACTTTTTCTTCTGACAATCAACACTTGTGCGTGTTGTGCGGGCAGGCGTTCCGACCCTGCAGGTACCCCTAAGCTACTTTTTTTTTATTCCATAACACTCTGTCTGCCCCCGATAAAGGATAATTTTTGGAATATGAAAAAGCACAACACATGTGCCGGTTATGTGTTTTTAAACACGCTATATGTTAACACTAGCTGTATGCTGGTGCCTTCTCAAACAGCTGATCGACTGGGGTCTTGGGTGTCGGACCCCCACCAATCAGATAATGATGACCTATCTGGAAGATAGGTCATCAGTATCCAAATCCCAGAAAAACCTTTAACAATCACATTGGTATCTCTGTCACTCTCACACCGGACTCCATCCCCAGAACTCATTTCCCTCTGTCTTAAGCAGTCGCACTAATCTTTATCCTCAATTAAGTAGATATCAAGGTGCTATTAGTATGGATCCCACTAGGGTTGCCAACCGTCCAGAAATTTCTGGACAGTCTGTAAAAATAGATGACTTTTTTCCTGTGTTCATGAAAACAAATAGACGTGTCAATGATTTTTTGAGGCTGGTGCTCTTTATTAGATTATTTGGTAATTATCATTATTTTACAGCTTACAGTAAATGCTAGTAATTAGTCTTTTGAGCTATAGGCATATATTACTGATAAATACCTTAGATATTAGATATTGTTCTTTAAACACCAAGAACATACACTTGAGATCATAAACACAAAAAAGTCATGTTATAAATAACGACGACGCTCCTCTCCTCCAGCACTCTATCTCTTCCTCCTGCTGCCGGCTGTGCTGTGAACTGGCGCACACAGCGTGAGGTCACAGAGCGCCCTCACGCTGTGTGCAGCCACTGCACAGCCGACAGCCGAGGACCAGGAAGCGTTGAGTACAGAGTCTTCACCACTTCCTGGTCCTCCGGTACTAATGAACGCTTCCGTAATGGAAGCGCTCATTAGTATTCGCCCCATAAGACGCACTTTTGGGGGGGGAAAATGCGTCTCATGGGTCGAATAATACGGTAAATGTGCATCACAGCAAAATCAACGCCAACATATTCCGCAGTGCTTTACAATCAGGGGGTTCATGTATAAACAGTCATAAAAACATAACAGACAAATCCAGAATTAGAACAAGAGGAACAAGGGCCTTGCTCGCAAGAGCTTACAATCTATGTGGGCAGGGCCGGTGCAAGGATTTTTGCCAGCACAAGTGAAGCTACATTTTGGTGCCCCCCACCCCCCATTATCACATCACGTAAGTGATTTAAAAAGAAAAAAGTTCATTTTGGAGCCCCCCTCCCTTCTATGCGCCCTAAGGCAGCCGCTTGGTCTGCCTTATCATAGCACCGGCCCTGTATGTGGGGACACATAATCTTTGTCATTCATTTTCCAATTTGTCCGTAAAAAATGTTGGCTGTCCGTAATTTTGGGATCAGTTGTTCAGAAAAAGAAAAATTCAGGTTGGCAACCCTGGTTCCCACCCTGTCTATACAGTATAGAAAAAACTCCAGCATTCTAGATTCATTTTCAAAGATGTAAAATGTGCTTTATATACATGCGGCTTCACACATGATGTTTCAATCCAAGTGGGGCCTTTTTCAAACTAGTGCTGCAATAGAAAAGGAACATAGTAAATGAGATGGTATCTGTGTATGGTAATGTGTATTCACAAGAAAGTGCTTTCTCCTCCACATTCCCATAGCGCCTTTTCAATGGACAAATGAAATGCAGTACCTGTAGATGTCCACTGGATGTCACCACTGCACTACTCTGCTGGTTATTTTGTAACATATTTTGTAACAGCTTGTGCTTGCATAATAATTTCTTAAGCTAAAATATGAAAACCTAAATTTAAAGTGTAGATGGAAGGGAATATTATACTTTATCTAATGTGTGTTGTTTAAAAAAAAGTTAGAGGTGAGCTGCTAGTGTATACTACAGGTACTGTGTTCTGTTAAACTCTAGATGGCGCTACATCACTACACATAGCTACAAATATAGATCTACATCAGCTTTTCATTTGGAACAGTTTTTGACAATTTATCCATTGCTGTGGGTTTAGTGCATTATTCATAATTAGCATTTGAAGGAGATATTGTAGCAAATCAAGGACCTGTTCAGACATGGCATTATTGATGAATATACAATGTATTCAGAAAGTCTTCAGACCTTTTCACTTTTATCACATTTTGTTATGTTGCAGCCTTGTTAAAAAAAAAAAAAAAACATTTTTTCCTCCATCATTCTGCACTCAATACCCCATAATGAGAAAGTAAAAACAGAATGTTCAATGTACGCATGTTTTAGGTGTAGAAAATGGTCTAAGCTTAAGCCAGCAAGGAAGCAGTCTTACATTTATACCTGCGGTCAGGGGCGTAACTATAGGGGAAGCAGGGGAAGCGGCTGCTTTGGGGCCCTGACCCAGAAGGGGCCCATCCAGGAGGAGAAGTACTAAAAGATTTTGTCAGGGCCCCTCAACAGTATTACACAATGAAATTATATCCAGTGGCAGTATAGACAGTGCAGAAAACGGATGAAACAGCTGCCAGGCCTGGTCTGAGAGAGCGATCTTTACTAGCCACAGGAATGGGCCGGCACGAAAGGAAGGGATTGCAAAAAAGTTACTGGGGGAGGGGGGGCCCATTCAAAAATTTGCTGTGGGGCCCAGTTATTTCTAGGTACGCCACTGCCGGCGGTGGATGCACCGAAGTTATATAGTGGCCTTATATGCGATCCAACGCCAGCGCAGGGGTTTTTATGACCAGCGTCTAAAACGCTGGTCTTACTAAATGACCCCTATAATGCTTAGAATTGAGGACAAAAATTCAATCTTGGTTTCATCTTGTTTCTTACAGTGTCCTTTAGGTTCTTACAAACTTACGTTTGTCTTCCACTCTAGGTTCTTGGTCACCTCTCTTACTAAGGCCCTTCTTCCCGATTACTAAGTTTGGTGGGGTCCCCAGCTCTAGGAAGAGTCCTGGTTATCTCAAACATCCTTCAGTTTAGAATTATAGAGGCTGCTGTGCTCTTGGGAACCTTCGGTGCAGATTTTTATTTTTTTTCCCATTCTCCAGATCTGTGCCTGTATAAAATCCTGTCTCTGCGCTCTACAGGCAGTTCTTTCCTCCTCATGGCTTGCTCTGATATGCATAGTCAGCTGTGAGACCTTATATAGACAGGGCTGTGTCTTTTCAAATTATGTACAATCAACTGGATTTACCACTGGTGGACTCCAATCAAGGTGCAGAATCATCTCAAAGATAATCAAGAGAAATGAGAGGCCCCAAGAGCTAAATTTCAAGTGTCACACACAGCACAAGGACGCAACGTAACAAAATGTGAAAAAAGTCTATGAAGACTTTGCAAATGCATTGAAATTATATAAGACTTTAAAGAAGACCAATAACGTCTCCTGACATGTTAGTTTTAACAACTACTAGTATTCCATATTAAATAAAAACTCTGGAGCATCTATTACAGTTCTGCATTGTGCAATTCCTCTGTTATTCCTACTATAAATTTAAGAATAAATAATAAACTTAACAAACTAGGTGTTACCATTCCCTTTATTAAAGGGACATACACAGTCTGATAGTGGATCCAATGATTGGACAGTATGAGACATTGTAGGGACCAATCCCTAGCAAGTTGTCAACTTATTCATACATTTCTAGAAGGAATAACAGAGGAATGGAATGGCACAAAGTTCTAAGAAAAGTTGCACCAGAATTGATATAGGATAGAGAATACAAGAATTTACTAAAACAGACAAGTCAAGAGAGGTGAGAAGCCCTCTCATGAACAGTTCATGATCAGCCATTCCCAGGGGCAGACTGGGGACTTAAAGAGGCCCTGGAAAAAAAAAAAAATGGCCGACCTGCAATACCATAGTGCAGCACAAAATACTGCTACAGTATTCAACTGTATCTCCAGCCTGAGGACGGTAATACCGTTTTGTTCAGGAGGGCATGGATATCCCCCTGGGCATCGGCCCAACAGGAAATTTCCCTGTAGGGTCTATGGCCAATCCGCCTCTGGCCATTCCTTTGAATGGACATTTCCACTGCAGCAGCCATTGCAGGATAATGTATAACAGGCTAGAAATTCCACCAGAGATCCCACTTGACTGCTGTGGATTTCTGAAGCCAAACCTAAATCGATGAGTTGATCACTGGTCCAGCTTCAATCTAAAATGTATTCATGAGACAACCTTCTTTAATAGGGTCTAATGACAAGGAAGTGCCATATTTACCTAAGATTAAAAGGGTTGTCTCACTTCAGCAAATGGCATTAACCACTTCAGCCTCCTAGCTTAAACACCCTTAATGACCAGGCCACTTTTTACAATTCTGCACTACACTACTTTCACCGTTTATTGCTCCGTCATGCAACTTACCACCCAAATGAATGTTACCTCCTTTTCTTCTCACTAATAGAGCTTTCATTTGGTGGTATTTCATTGCTGCTGACATTTTTACTTTTTTTTGCTATTAATCAAAAATGACCGCGCGCGTTCACAGGAAATCTCGCCTCTCGCGAGATGACGCGCCCGCGCGTCAAGGAGGAACAAACCGACCGCCCGCAGGACGCAATCCTGCGTGAGGCGGTCGGCAACAAGTTAATCAAGCATCAGTGGCCGTGCGTGCAGGGGTCAAGTCCTGGGAAAAAAAGTGTGGGAACTCACCCAAATGCTTCCGTGTGACGTCACGGCGCACGGCGTACGCAAAGGGCAGGGGAGGTCGGGAGGAGGAGCAAGCAAGTACCGTATTTTTCACCCCATAAAACGCACCTAGGTTTTAGAGGGGGGACAATAAGAAAAAAATATTTTTCATTACACCTCAGGTCAGACCACCAATCAGACCCCCAATGTTAATCAGACCTCAGGTAACAGCCCCAATAAGATCCTCAATGTTAATAAGACCCCAATAAGACCTCAGATCACACCTCAGCTCAGCCCCCAATATGAATGACCCCCAATCAGACCTCAAATAAGAGCCCCATGCCTTATAGCAGCCACCAGTGCCTCTCACCAGCTCCCAGTGCCTCTCACCAGCTCCCAGTGCCTCTCATCAGCCCCCAGTGCCTCTCCATCAGCCCCCAGTGCCTCTCCATCAGCCCCCAGTGGCTCTCCTTCAGCCCCCAGTGCCTCTCATCAGCCCCCAGTGCTTCTCTATCAGCCCCCAGTGCCTCTCCATCACCCCCCAGTGCCTCTCCATCAGCCCCCAGTGCCTCTCCATCAGCCCCAGTGCCTCTCCTTCAGCCCCCAGTGCCTCTTACCAGCCCCAGTGTCTCTCACCAGCCCCCAGTGCCTCTCCACCAGCCCCCAGTGCCTCTCACCAGCCCCAGTGCCTCTCACCAGCCCCCAGTGCCTCTCCATCAGCCCGAAGTGCCTCTCCACCAGCCCCCAGTGCCTCTCACCAGCCCCCAGTTTCTCTCACCAGCCCCCAGTGCCTCTCCTTCTGCCCCCAGTGCCTCTCCTTCAGCCCCCAGTGCCTCTCATCAGCCCCCAGTGCCTCTCCATCATCCCCCAGTGCCTCTCCTTCAGCCCCCAGTGCCTCTTATCAGCCCCCAGTGCCTCTCACCAGCCCCCAGTGCCTCTCCATCAGCCCCCAGTGCCTCTCACCAGCCCCAGTGTCTCTCACCAGCCCCCAGTGCCTCTCCATCATCCCCCAGTGCCTCTCCATCAGCCCCCAGTGCCTCTCCATAAGCCCCCCGTGCCTCTCCATCAGCCCCAGTGCCTCTCCATAAGCCCCCCGTGCCTCTCCATCAGCCCCAGTGCCTCTCACCAGCCCCCAGTGCCTCTCCATCAGCCCTTCTATGCTGTCCATATACCAGGCCTACCCTGCCTGGTGGTATATGGATGGACATGGACTGGACACGAGAGATGGGCAGAAGATGGCATCCCACAGGCAGTACTAGTGTCTCAGTGTCCCTGGTCATCCTTCACCAGCAGCACCCTGACTGCACCTGCTTGGCTATCATGGCACTTCACTCACTCAGTAATTTATTTATTTTATTTCTTAATTATTATATAAATTAATATATATAGATATATATATATATAATACCTCCTCCTTTCCTGCTCTGCTCTGTTTCTCACTGTCGATTAGCTTAGCTGCCTGTGGTGTGTGTGTCATTATACTGGTCTGGGCTCTGGCCTCTGAGCAAAAAAAATCGCTGCAGTGAAGAGGAACACTTTTGTGCTCTCCTTCTTGTTCTGGCTCCGCACTGCCTTTCCCGCCTGGAAGGTGGGTGGAGCCTATCGATGAGATCGGTGCGCGCCCTGCCCTGGTAATCAGCGCTCCTAGCAGACTAGTGAGCATAAAAACATGGTGGGTGAATGGGTGATATATTTAAAAACAATTTTTGCCACTGGCCAGTGCTCCCCTGCAGACTGGCTGCCCAGTGCAACGGCCCCCGTCACAGCCCTTAAAGGGAATGGCGTTCCTGCTGTGAAAAAAGTGCAGGAACACCGTTCCCATGCGTTCCTACTGGACTCGAGCCCTGCGTGCGTGTACACTATAGGATAAAGTGCCGCCTCTCTGGTGGCTTGGACAGCGAGAGTGCACAGAGACTGGCGCTTTTTTCTATAGTGTGCAAGCACGCCCATCACTGTTGGATTACAGGGTGCTCAAAACCATACAAACAAGCAGGGTATAATGTGATAAAAAAATGAATCCAGCCAGCAAAGGAAGCAATATGGACAATCATTATACATTAGTAAGTGCCTTGTATTAACTTTGTTCACATGATAAATGCCACTTGCTGAAGTGACAAAACCCCTTTAATTGAATTATATTCACAAGTGCCACTTGTTCCTCCTGAATACCAATCCAATAGCCCCCACCTACTTTGTGGCATTAATGATACTGGCGACTACTTATAGGACAGAGGAGCCAGGCCCAGTTGCTAATCCTTTGCATTCCATATAGCTACATAGGGAGTCATTAGCACATGTAATCTACCATCATTTGACTTTTAGGTGCGGAAGAAAGTCCGATCAGTAGCATGGGCCAACATCCTGTCCTAGAAATAGCGAGAAGGTTCTCAGGATTGGAAGTCCTCCTTTAGAAATGTAATGGGGAACCATGGGCGTGTTGTTGTTGATGAAAAATATGAATGTGCTGGAAGCACGTCAATGTTAACATGGGCCAAAGCTGTGAAAACAATCTCAAGCCGACTGACCTCAACTGTGATTACAGATTAAAGAGCAAATGTAAAAGAAATTAAAAAACTAAATTCAAAGTCATTGGTGTAAGGAAAAAAATCAAGGCTCATTCCGACAAGCAGTTTTTCATGCGGACTGAATCAGTTTTGCCTCCCATTGTATTGTTTCTCTGCGTTTTCCATCCGCATGGCCTTAGTACGTCTTCCGTTTTTCACATCCACCAAAAAAACAACAACTGCTTTCTCTTCTTTTTATTGACTCAGCAACCATCCTTCAAATTTGAATAGGGTGTGGATGGCGTCCATGTGCTGTTTTTGTTCTTCACAGATCGTTGACTTGAACGGGTAATGCTAGTGAGAAGAAGAACATTGCTTGACTAAGCCCTAAAGCACAGTGCACTCAAGGGTTCCAGGACCTTGTCATTGATGACATACACCCACATTAAAGAGTTTTTCAGGAGTTTGATATTGATGACATCCTTAGGGTAGGTCATCAATATCAGATCAGCTTGACCATTACAGTGGACGGAGCTGTCTGCTTCCCACTCTGTCCAGTATATTATTTCCAGTGGCTACAGCTTCTGCTAGCATCTGATCGGTGAAGATTCCAGATGTCCGATATTGTTGACCAATCCGAAGGATAAGTCATCAATAATAAAGGGGTTTTCCAGCTGCAGCTATAAAATTGGTGGGGTTCCTACCACTGTGGGTTTTCACAACCCACTTTAAGGATATGTCATCAATGACAAAGTCCTGAAATCCTTTACCCTGGGAACACACCTGAGCGTTTTTCAGCGCGTTCAAACGCGCTGAAAAACGCTCAACATGTGAAAAGCCATGCATCCCTATGGGCATGGTTCACATTTGGGCGTTTTACAGCGCGTTTGAACGCGCTGTAAAACGCCCAACGCCCAAAAAAGTACATGAGCTTCTTTTGGGCGTTTTAACGCGCCTATGGACAATGTTGCCATAGGGGAGAATCACTAATCGCGCGTATGACGCGCGTTTCTTAGTTACAAAAATGCGCATCCAAAAACGCGCGATTCAGAAACGCCTAGGTGTGTTCCCAGCCTTACTGCAACATGCTTTAGGGCAGGCATCCTCAAACTGCGGCCCCCCAGCTGTTGCAAAACTACAACTCCCAGCATGCCCAAACAGCATACAGTAGGGCATTGTAGGAGTTGTAGTTTTACAACAGCTGGAGGGCCGCAGTTTGAGGATGCCTGCTTTAGGGCTTGGTCAGTCAAGCAATGTTCTTCTTCTCACTAACCTCACCCTTTCAAGTCGATGGGTCTGTGAACAACAGAAACCGCACAGGGACGCCATCCACGGCCTATTCAAATTTGAAGGATGGTTGTTGAGTCAATAAAAAGAAAAGGAAGCTTTTTTTTTTTTGTGGATGTGAAAAACGGAAGACATACTGAGGCCAGGCAGACGGAAAACGCAGAAAAACAACGCAATGGGAGGCAAAACTGATTCAGCTCGCATGGAAAACTGAATGAGCTTTGATTTTTCTTACACTAATGACTTTGAATTTAGTATTTTCATTTCTTTTACATTTAGGCTACATTCACACCAACGTATTTTGTTTTTCGTGTCGGTTACATTTTGTTTTTGCGGGTAGGATGCAGACTCATACAAAGATGTATGTCACTATCTGTAGCAGTAGACCACCGGATTTTGCAGCGTATAGCCTCCTCTGTGCAGACTGTATTGTGCAAGAGACTTGACAACTAAAATGATCCAGTCTTTGAAAGTGTTTCATGATTAGTGACCATTAAGAGCCGGGGTAAAGCTAGGGTCACACAAAACGCTGGCTCTAGATGTTACATGGAAGTCTGTGGGAAATATTAAAAGCACGACAAACAGGCATTTTCTGTGTACTGGCGTTTTTTAACTTTTGAGGTGCATTTTTGGGGGAATAGATAGTGGTTTTGTTTTTTTTACACAGTATGATCTGGCATTTTTGTCCTATAGACATCAATTTTACTTTTGCCCTGCTTGAAAAAATGCAAGTGCCAGTGGCCCAGATTCACTAATCCTATATATGGTGTAAGCTTAAACCGGCTGTCTGGACCTGAACCAGCTTTATCAGAGGGGCTCAGGCTGGACGGTAAATCTTTCCCATGAAGCTCCACCCACTTTTAGCTAAGCCCCAGGCCCCCAGCTTCTTTGAGTATGTCAAGGAAAAAAGTGTAGAAACCCTAGATGCGCCATTTTGCGCCACCTTTTTTGGCACAGATACTTTAATAAATCTGGGCCAGTGTGTTTTGTGGTGTTTTTTTTTGCTTGGTATTTTTTTTTGCTATTATAGGGGGTACATACTTCCCTATTAATATGATGCAAGGCATACAAAAAGCACCATTAAACAAAACACCTCAAAATCTCTAAAAAAACAACCAGGTCAGGCATCTTTTTGGCTACAAAATACATATCATACATCCCATACGTGTGTGTGTATATGTGTATGTATATATATATATAGCGGTCTTAATAAACCCCTAAGCTGGCGGCGGCTCCGCCGAAGTTATGAAAAGGTGCAGGCCTCTCCATAACTTCGGCGGATCCTCCGCCAGTTCTAAATGTAAGGCCTCTTTCACACGGCCGTAGTTGTCGCGTGCCCGTGCTGCGGGCCACAAGTTGCGGCCCGTAATGCACGGGCACCAATCGTCGGGCGGCCGCAGCGGAACGCGGACCCATTCACTTGAATGGGTCCGCGATCTGCCTGTTCCACAAAAAGATAGGACATGTTCTATCTTTTTGCGGGATGGAAGTACAGAACGGAACACCACGGAAGCACTCCAAAGTGCTTTCGTAGTGTTCCGCTCCGTCATTCCGTTCTGCACCATTCCGCATCTCCGGATTTGCGGACCCATTAAAATGAATGGGTCCGTATATGAGACCATTCATTTCAATGGTCCTGCAAAAAAATGGAAGTGTTTCCGTGTGCATTCCGTTTTCGTATTTCCGTTTTTCCGTACAAATATAGAACATGTCCTATTATTGCCCGCAAATCACGATCCGTGGCTCCATTCAGGTCAATGGGTCCGCAAAAAACGGAAAGCATACGGAAATACATTCGTATGTCTTCCGTATCCATTCCGTTTTTTGCGGAACCATCTATTGAAACTTTTAAGTCCATCTGTGGCTCTATTCAAGTCAATGGGTCCGAAAAAAAAAACGGGAAGCATACGAAAATGCATCCGTATGTCTTCCGTATAGGTTCCGTTTTTTGTGGAACCATCTATTGATAATTTTAAGTCCAGCCCAAATTTTTCTATGTAATTACTGTATACTGTATATGCCATACGGAAAAACTGAACTAAAATGGAAACACAACTGAAACAAAAAATGGAAAAACAGATCTGATAAAAATGGCCCACAAAACACTGAAAAAGCCATACGGTTATGTGAATGAAGTCTAATCCTGTGCAACCACTGTATGCAATATTTTTTTTGTATGGATTAAAATGTTCACAGTGAAGCAAGAAATGAGAATTCATACCATCAGTCATTACATTTCCCAGCCTGTGATATATTTGCATTTCCTGAACATTCCTGTACATTGAAAGAGTCGTACTTGCAGTTTATGTGGGAACATTTCGTTTTGCACTATTTATACCATACATTTTTGGTACATGTTTTTTTTAGACATAAGACAATATTTGCACAACTCTTGGTGCATATTTGGTGGAAAATCTATGGGATTCACATGGTCTGAATTTGTGAGACTTAATTCCCTGCTTATGATTGCCAGAGGCAAGGAGAAAAGTAGCTGAAAAATTTCCAGTAACGTGGTAACATAATAAAGAAAAGTAAGTAAATTGCAGACCTGTGCATTGTACTCTTACATAGACCAGGCAAAAAATATTACCATAATGCTGCCTGCTCATGTTGAGGTGCGTACATGTTTGTACATGTGAGTGTATGAGATTAGACAAAATCATCAAATCCGCAACAAAATTAA
Organism: Bufotes viridis; assembly: GCA_033119425.1. Taxonomy (NCBI): domain Eukaryota; kingdom Metazoa; phylum Chordata; class Amphibia; order Anura; family Bufonidae; genus Bufotes; species Bufotes viridis. The sequence continues at coordinate 200,545,957 of CM065589.1, read as the reverse complement.
GTACCACATGTGGATTTGGTGTGGAAATGCACAGAAATCCAGATTGAAATTCATGTGGAATTTCTGCAAGTCTACCCATATAAATACATATAAATAATTAGGCAAGTTATGTCAGGATGGTCCGACTTTCTCAGTCCCATATATTCCATTCATATTCCCCAGATAATTTCTTACTTTACCGTTTGTGTTTTCATATCTGTAAAAGTTTACTATTTTTGGATGTTCAGATCTAATTTTTAAAGGGGTTATCCCATGACTAATGTAAAAAATGAAAATCAGACATCATATAGTACAAAATAACCTCTTTATAACAAAGCTAGAACCCTGTACCTCACATGGATCCACAGATCTCCCCATTCATTGCTCTGCTAGATTGATATAAAGCTGACAACTCAAGGGGAGTGTCTTTTCTGCTGCAGCTCAGGGGGTGTATCCATGCTCTACCTATCACAGCTCAGGGGGCTGTCTATGCTCTACCTATCACAGCTCAGGAGGCAGGTGAAGGATGAAACTGAGCATGTGCGACCTTCTCAGTGAGCAGGACAAATAAATTAGAAAAAAACAAACAGCAGGTGGCGCTATACAGATACATTTTATTGAATAACTCAGTGGCTATGCAAAATTTTTAAATACATGCAATTAAAAAGTATTCAGATCCAGGTGCTGGTTTAAAAACTGTAGAATATTTTTCGTGGGACAACCTCTTTAAGTTTTAAAAGTTGCCTATACCGTCATGGAAGGGTCATAACGAAATGACTCTGGGTCATAGATACTTAAATAAAAAATAGGATTAGATAGCTTGAATACATGTTGTATATGCAAGCATGTGCAGGATGTTGTCAATGAGGGGGTTCACAAACTTGAATATATATAGGGAGCACTTGGATAAACACTGATCAGAAATTCACATGGATGGACAAATACAGTCAAGTGCCTTCACAAACAGCAAATGTACATCCATCACAACCATATACAGCTATATCTAAAAAATGCTTTTCTACTGTACAACTAACAAATTGTGCGCTAATCTTCATATAGTAATCTAAAAAGTACTAAAATAAATGTAAATGTGCTTAAAACCAACATATGTTTTTCAAAATAATGATGCCAAAACAGTAGTGAAATAATATTGCTATGCGAAACCCATTTTTCTATTGATTTACTTATTTTGCAGCTTTATTCATACGCACATCTGACAGAGGGAACACATGCACACACAGCAGATCCCTATATACTGTATAATCAGGGAACAAACCCGACAATTTATCCAGGCACATAATTAAATTCAGACCCCAGATAAAGGGCCTTTTACACGGGTCGAGAATCGCACAGATTATCGCTAACGAGCGTTCATAGTAATACTTGTTAGCGATGATTGGGCAGTGTAAATGTACTGCTGATTACTAGATGAACAAGCAAAATGCTCATTCATCATGTAATTGGATCGCTTGTGCGCACGCAAAATGGTAGTTTATCGACAGCAGATCGTGCTGTGTAAAGACAATCTGCTACTAGCAAACAAGTCAGTATAGAGAAGAGCAATGGCATTAGCGATCGTTCCTCACCACCTCTGGAGAATATCTCTGCATCTATTGCAGCCATCTCCTCAGGGGCGGACACAGACAGCAGAGGGCCTCTGTGCAAAGCATGTGCCTGCCCCTCCCACCCCTCAAGCCAAATTCTCAACCTAACCTATTCCCTCCTAACATTACATATAGCAATACAAAACATACAGGGTAAGGCTATCACACCTGCGGCACTACGTTCCGGCCACCTGATCCAGCAGAGAATCCAAGGAATTGATATCTGCCGGACCCCATTATAGATAATGGGGCTGGCGGGCATTCCGTCTGCATCCAGCAGTGCTGTATCTGGTGAATTCCAGCAGGCTGTTCTCAGTTGGAACAGCCTGCCAGAATTACTAACGCAGATGTGAAAGTAGCCTCATACCTATTACATCCAGTGACGTCTCTTTGGATGTAGATGTTCTCTGTCCTCGTCTTCTCCTTTCAGACCAGACCGCCATGATGATTTCTTTCAGCCATCTCTCGTCTTTGCAGAGTTTGACTGACAGACATCTTAGTTTCCTACTTCTCCATCATCCTCCCTCCTTCTGAACACCCCATCCTGCCACCCCCATTACTGTGCCCACTGTGTTCCCCAATACTATACTGCAAAAACAGTCCCCCTGAAAATACTAGTACCACACAGATATTGCCTCCTTCAATAATTATTGGCACACAATGCCCTAAAAAATAACTGTGCCCAGGAAACAGTTTCCCTGACACTAATAATATTTCCCCAAAATAATTGTGCTAAGCTGATACTGTGCCAGGGTGCCCCCCATAGTAATAGTGCTCCCCAAAGTCCAACCAATAGTAATAATTCTCTGCCAGAGTGCATTTAGTAGTAATAGTGTCCCTACAGTGGCCCCAACATTAATGTCTCCACTGTGCCCCAGAAGTAATAATGCTCCCACAGTGCCCATACTAGTATCCATTTTCCCCATAGTCCCCCCAATTGTAATAAAGCCCATCATAATGCCCCTGGTAGTAATAATTCTCTTTATGATGTGTAACAGTAGAAAAATGCCCCCTTATAATGTGCGCCAGTACAAAAAAATGCCCTGTTGTGTGGCAGTATAAAAGATACCTTCTTTTAAGTCTCCCAGTAGAGCCAATGTCCCCATAGTGCCCTCATAATACCCCCTGCTGCGTGCCTAGAAAAAAAAAAACTTTCTTAGTGCCCCCAGTTGAGCTAAGGTCCCCATAGTGCCCTATAATTTACGCCAGTATAAAATTCTCCTATATAATGCCCCCAGTAGATGCCCCCATAGTGCTCCTTCCCTCCATCCACATGGTGCCTGACATAATGTGCCAGCATAAAATGCGCCTATAGAGTGCCCCAAGTAGATGCACCCAATATGCTCCTCTCCCCTTTCCTCATAGTGCCCCATAATGTGTGCCAGTATAAAATGACAGTATATAATGCCCCCCCAGTAAATGCCCCATAGTGCATCACCAAAAATTCTTCATCTCCAGACAGTTTGCATATTGTTGGCAGCACATCACTGTTTACACAGGGAGGTGTTCTGCCAGGATATGATCATTTGTATGCCCACATAAAAGATGCGATCAACAGCAAACTATCAATCCGTTGTTGTTTGTTGGTGGACCATTGGACATGATAGAACATTCATTTGGGTGCACAGCTGAGTGCAATATCAAGCACAGCCACTATAGAATGTACTGCACTGTGCTTGGTAAACACGGAGAAGGCCGCAGCGCTCACAGAAACACCGGTCCCTTCTCAAACAGCTAAGCGCCCGGGTCCCAGTTGTTGGACCCCCACTGATCAGATACTGAGGAGAGGTCATCACCATCAAAATCTCAGAAAACCCCTGTCCGCATCCGCATTTCTGGTCTGCGGCTCCCGAATAGCGGACAAGAATAGGCATTTCTATGGCGGTGCCGGCCGGGTGTATTGCGGATCCGCAATACACTACGGACGTGTGAATGGACCCTTAGTCTTGATGAGTGTTATGGATTTCATTTTATAACGTAACTTGTGTATGTCTTAGCCCTTAATCTGCTGGATGTGATGATTACGGAAGGAGATTATTGTAGACTGGCTATCCAAAAGTAAAAGAACTAGATTTTGAGCTGTCCCCATAAATAACCTCTAGGCATGTGCCGCTCTTTATAAATAACCAGGTACCGTAATTTGCCGGTGTGTAATTATATAATATCCTGTTTCATTTCACCTGTGGTTTCGAGAACAGTGACCGAAACTGCTCACTGCAAAGCCTTTACAGACCATTTTATTGATGGTGGATCATGTTCTAGCTAAATAGAGGCCATTTAGTGAATTAACAAGGATCAGCTGTAATTAAGCATGAATGAGGGAGCTAGATAATAGCGGCCTATACTGCTCTTACAGTCTAGTGTGACAACCTGTGCAATAGTGACAGGGAATGCAATCCGATGGTTACAGAAGCCATAGTCTAATGAGGTTCAATCAGTGCCCTGCTCAGATTCTAGATAGATGAATGTGTGGGGCTGTCTGGGGTGCCACATGCCATGTTATTTTTCCTGGCGTACACTTAAATGCATTGAATATTGTTGATATTTTGTGCGTCCTCATTGTGTACTGGTAGCGGCTTCTGGCACTCCAGGCAGGCCAATAACAAAAAGCTGCATGTGTCTCAAGCTGCACTGTACAAACAGAGACTTATCCACTGTACCCGGAGTGACAAACGAGCCATCGGCCTTGTGTGTCTGAGCCTTGTTCTTTGCACTGTCTCTGATAAGAGCTCACTATTCCCCCAGCTGAGCTTTTCCTTTTCCTGCCAGAGAATCCCTGCAGCTGTCCCAGAATAACATTCATTTCCTTCCTGAATATCGGCCTGGAGTGGCTGGACACCCCAACGTACAACCGAGAGGGAAGACAGAAGCAGACAGCACATAAGTCAAGAGCTGGCACTGCCCCAGTCGCTAATGAACTGGCACTGATTTACTGATGAAAGAGCTGGAGAAACAGGACATATGCACACACAATGTCATAGTGTCACGGCCCGTGGGCTGAGGACAATAATGTGTTGACAAGGACAAGGAGACATTTAGACTCTTTGAGACCTTAGAAAGAAACTGTGATGCTTAGAATTATTGAGCACAATTTTCGACTAAATTTGGTATTTAAGGGCTTCTTTAGCAACAAAATAGATTTATTTACATGGCACCTCCATAAAATGCAATTCACAGAGATAGAAATGCGTTGTTAGTCAATATTATAGAATTATATCTCTACATGTTTCGACTGCTAGAACGATTTCTTAAGAAATGAAAAGGATTGTCACCATCATTTTGGAGTTTTACCTGCAGTGATACATGAATAGCAGTGCAGATAAGAAGAACAGATCACTTTTTATTTTCCTACTGCCCCCCGTTCCCCCATTGTCAGTGCTCATAGCTGCTCTGAAATACATTGTCAGGACTGCTGAGGAGCATGCGCAGTCCTCTTCATTATGTTAGCACAGCACAGCAGTCCTGACAATGTATTTCAGAGCAGCAAGTGCTGACAGCGAGGAAATGGGGGAAGTAGGAAAATAAAAAAATAGAGATCTGGGCTCCTTATCTGCCGCCCCGCTCATATATTATTGCAGGTAAAATTCCCAAATTATGGTGACGGATTCCTAGTTGGAACCCGATTTTTCTCATACTGAGCTCCAAATTCTCTGTAAAGACAAAGAGGAAGATTCATCATGAGGAGGAATTTTTTTAAGGCAGCTTTGCGGCAGTCGGCAGCCCTGATTTATCAACAGGAGAAAATTTGAAATTTGTCTTAACATTTGTCTATTTGTGTAAGGGCCTATTCACATGATCCTATCCATTTTGCGGCATATCTGCAAAACGGACAACAATAGGACATGTTCTATCTTTTTTACGGGGCCCACAGAACAGACATATGGACGTCAAATTTGGCTCAGGTAACCTATCATATTCTGACTTTTTTTCCCTGCCACAGCATTTCCAAATTTGACAAATAAGGTAAAAAACAACAACATAAGAACACCCATAAAGTCTGTCTCGGGTGAGTTTTAGAGTTGTGTTGAGAATGACACATTTATCCAAGATTTCTCAAGCCTTTCTGATATCAGCAGATCTTGTAGATTGTAAGCCCACATGGGCAGGGCCCTCTCTCCCTCTGTATCAGTCTATAACTCGTCTTGTTCATGCAATTCTCTGTATTATGTATGTGCACCCTTTATCATATGTACAGTGCCATGCAGGGGTGTAACTAAGGCTCATGGGCCCTAGTGCAAGAGTTCAGCTTGGGCCCCCCTTCCCTCAGTGCTTTGTGGCCAGGGGCCGGAGGCAAAAATTAAACCGGCACCCCCGCCATGCCAAATTCTTGACCTCACCCCTTCCCTCTAGGCAGAGGTGTAATAGTACCGAGAGGGGGCCATGACTATAATAATACAGAGGGTGGCATAATATTAATACAAAGGGGGGCATAATAATAATACAGAAGGGGTTGGTCATATTATTATTATCCCCTCTGTATTTCTATTATTATCATTGCCCCCTCTGTGTTGTTATTATTATTATTATTATTATTATTACCCCCTCTGTATTATTATTATCATGGACCCTGCTGTATTAGTATTAATATTATAATGCCCCCTCTGTATTATTATTATAATGGCCCCCTCTATATTAGTATTGTGATATATAAAGGCCCCCTCTGTATTAGTATTGTGATATATAAAGGCTCCCTCTGTATTATTTATTATTATAATGGCCCCCCCTATACTAATATTATTATAATGCCCCCCTCTGTATTACCATTATAATGGCCCCCTCTGTATTAGTATTGTGATATATAAAGGCTCCATCTGTATTTATTATTATAATGGCCCCCCCTATACTAATAGTATTATAATGCCCCCCTCTGTATTACCATTATAATGGCCCCCTCTGTATTACTATTATTATGGCCCCCTCTGTATTACTATTATGGCCCCCTCTGTATTATTATTATCATGGCCCCCTCTGTATTAGTATTGTGATATATAAAGGCTCCCTCTGTATTATTTATTATTATAATGGCCCCCCTATACTAATATTATTATAATGCCCCACTCTGTATTACCATTATAATGGCCCCCTCTGTATTACTATTATTATGGCCCCCTCTGTATTATTATTATCATGGCCCCCTCTGTACAGAGGGGGTCATAATAATAATAGTACACAGGGGGCCATAATAATTATAATAATAATAATACAGAGGGGGCAATAATAATAATATAGAGGGGGGCATTATAATAATATAGAGGGGTCCATTATAATAATAATAATACAGAGGGGGTCATAATAATAATAGTACACAGGGGGCCATAATAATTATAATAATAATACAGAGGGGGCAATAATAATAATATAGAGGGGGGCATTATAATAATAATACAAAGGGGGCCATAATTATAATATAGGGGCCTTGTTACTGATGGGGGCACTATAGGAAGCCTTATTTCTACTAGGGGCCCTATGGGGGCATTTTTATTTAGCACATATTAATGGGGATGCTATTGAAGGTACTGTGGGGCAGTGTTCCTCAACTCCAGCCCTCAGGGCCCTCCACTAATTATATCACCTGCTCAATACTAAGGAAATCCTGAGCACAGGACCGGCAGGAGGTCCCTGAGGACCGGATGTGGGAAGCCCTGGTGTAGGGAATGCTATTACCATGGAGGACAGTTTGGGATCATGGTATTATGGGGACTATCTGTCTGGCTCTACCACAGAGCATGGATGTCAATAAAATTATGCCAACCCCACCCGCCCCCCTGCGGACGCCCATGCCAGAGGAGTGTCCCTTTGCCCTCTGTTGGGCAAGTATGCATCAATAAGTCTCCTTTCCTACTGCATGGAATAGTAAAATCTGCTGCAATATTTCATACATAGCAAAAAAATAAAAATACCGTACCGTAAACATTTATTAGCAACGGAACATATGGCTATACGGTGGTATACGTCAGAGACATCCGTACATTCATCTATGCATTTTCAAATACGGGTGACATGTTAGAACTCCTCAGCTGAGAAACACGCCATGCTTCTTCCATGAGGCTGTTTATGTTTCTCTCATAATGAACTGACAATATCTTGGAAGGCATCTTAACCACTTGTCAGGGTGTTTTCTTCCTCTTCATGTGAACTGGATGTGGATGACGTTTTTTCTGGCACTGACAAGTCGATTACTGTGATAAGTTTATTTAGCTCTTTATTCATTATTTCCAGCGTTATTGTCCAAGTAACTTCTATCAACTTCATGGGTTATTTCAGTCTACAAGCGGCTCTGTATCCTTTGGCCTTGTGAGGATGAAATGTCCAAAAATATGTCTAGCAAATTATTAACACATAATCTATAGTAATGGCTGAGTACTCTAAAACAGATGTCCACCTTTTATTAAGTGATAGTCTATCCTCAGGATAGGCTACCACTAGCTGATCAGCAGAGGTCTGACACCCTGCATGCCCGCCAACCAGTGGCTGGCTGGCAAATTTTAGCCTGAGGGGAGGCACACATAATTGGCCCATGTTTCTCCGTTTTTTGTTTGAGTAGTGTTTCCGTTTCCGTTCCGTTTCCGTATGGTTTACGTAAGTGATACGTTTTTTGCGGATCGCAAACGGAAATTGAAGCATGTAGTATACAGTAATTACATAGGAAAATTGGGCTGGTCAGAAAATTTTCAATAGATGGTTCCGCAAAGAACGGAACGGATACGGAAGACATACGGATGCATTCCGTATCTGTTCCGTTTTTTTTACAGCCCCAATGACTTAAATGGAGCCACGGAACGTGATTTGCGGGCAATTATAGGACATGTTCTATCTTTGAACGTAACGGAAACGGAATGCATACGTAGAACATTCCATTTTTTTGCAGACCCATTGAAATGAATGGTTCCGTATACGGAACGCAAAAAAACCGGAACGTAAACGGAAAAAAAACATTCATGTGCAAGAGGCCGGACAAAAAAGGCTTGCATGCAGGACCTTTTTGTCTGGTCTTTTTGGCAGAATCTGTCACAGTGGCCCGAAAGCAGATGTGAATGTTTAGTATTAGATCGAAGTGTAGCATCAGATGCACATTTAACGCACACATACAGTGCAAGAACTAAGATCACTACATAAATACAGCACCAGAACCAAGTTCACTACCGAAATACAGCGCCAGAACCATGTGCAGTACATATATACATCGCCAGATTTTAAAAGTTCAATACAGATAGCATTTGAGTAGTCAGGTTAGCCCCGCCATATAAGATTTTACGGTGTAAAACCACAGCTCCCAGTATGGCCTGAACAGCAGTAAAGGGATGCTGGGAGTTGTTGTTTCACAAAACCGCATACTACAAGCCATCATCAGCTGTAGATCATCCAGGTGACTACAGCACTCATCGTACACAGTCAGCAGCAGAATAATAATTTCCATTTAGTGATTTACAATTGACATCTCCTCCTGAGTTCTTCCCTATCTGGTTCAGGCCACCATGATGACATCTCCAGGCCAAAACTTGTCTCTGCAGATTTTGCTGAGAAGACGTCTTCAGCTTCTCTCTTTACCAACACATTGGCACCCTGTATTCTTAGTGCCACATGGTGTGCCCTGAATATAATAGCAGCATTAGTGCCACACACAGTGCCCCCAATGGTAGTGCCACATACTCTGTGCACTCTGTATATAGTGCATGTGCTCCGTGACCCCTGTATATAGTGGCACATGCTCTGTGGCTTCTGTTTATAGTTGCCACACACAGACCCCCTAATGCTAGTACCACATGCTCTATGTCGCTTATAAATAGCGCCACTTATATGTGCCCCTTTTATGTATAGCACCTCTTATATGTGCCCCCGTTATGTATAGTGCCTCTTATATGTGTGATATAACAGGTCACATATTGACATACTGTATCAGAGGAGCAGTGGGTATATGCAGTACACTGCTTTATATACCATATATCTGTACATAGTGCATCTACAGTATTATACCTCATACCTCACATTTCAGTACACTGCTGTATATATTACATATCTGTAGCCATTGCATCTATTATACTGTATAATATATGCAGTGTGTACATATATGTTATATACAGCAGTGTACTGAAATGTGAGGTATGAGGTATAATAAATGCAGTGTGTATATAGCATATTTTAGGGTCAGGACCAGTATTAGGGTCATTATTAGGGTTAGGGCTGGTATTAGGGGCCAGTATTAGGGTCAGGAGCTAGGTTAGGATTAGGGGTCAGTATGAGGGTTAGGGCATGATGTCATTGTGACACCTACATCACATCAATGCATCGGGAATGGAGGAGCAGAGAACCAGTGGCTCCCTTTTCTCACCTTCACTGGCTGATGCTCAATTGACGCAGATACCCTTGAGTGCAGGGGCCGCAGAAACCAGAGGTCCTAAATATCTACTTGGGACTGGCCCAAGGGGCATATGCCACCCTGCCCCCCAGCCCATCTCACTGTCTTTCCGCTAATTTCTCCTGAGACACCCGTACACATGCATGTTTGACCACTGCTTCTCATTGGGTAGAGGAGAATAAGCGGCTGCCACATACTTCTGGCGGCAGCTTATCTGTCACGAGAACAAAGGATGTGGTATGGGCAGCACAGTGGCTCAGTGGTTATCGCTGGGGTCCTAGGTTCAAATCCGACCAAGGACAACATCTGCATGGAGTTTGTATGTTCTCCCCGTGTTTGCGTGGGTTTCCTCCCATGCTCCAAAGACATACTGATAGGGAACTTAGATTGTGAGCCCCATTGGGGACAGTTGGATGCTAATGTCTGTAAAGCGAGGCGGAATATAGTAGCGCTGTATAAGTGTGCATAAAATAAATAAATGTGGCATGTTGATATTGGTAGGGGTCTTTGCTCGTGCACTCTTACTGATGCCATTTCAGATGATGTTTTTACTAAGCACTTTATGGTCCAATGGCATGTGACAGCTCCTGGTGTCTTCACAGCACAGATGGAGCTGGTAATGTCACTGAGATTGGGGTAAACTGGAAGAAATTTTGAATGTCCTACTAATCTTACTTCAGCAGTAGGGTGGAGTACAAAAAAAACGGGATTAACAACTCTAGACAAAAGTGTTATGTTTAAAGACCCAACAAATTTATCAAACGGTATGTGCTGTATGATGGTGCAAATTACGCATAAGCATAACTGACTTCAATAATTCCCCTAATGATAAGTTCCACCAATATGTTTAAAACCTGAGATCCGATTGTTCTAACACTTGCCATGTGCCTATGACGATGGCATGCTGCTGTGGAACCTTAAAGAGGTTTCCAGGATTTTGATATTGATGGTCTATCCTCATGATAGGCCATCTCTATAAGATCAGTAGGGGTCCACCACCCCGTTCACCTACTGATCAGCTGTTTAGTTGTATCTCCAGCACTGGAACAACGCAGCTGCATCCATTGTGTAGTGGCCGTGAAGTGAATGGGAGCAGCGCCGCAGTTACTAACTTTACTCACTACACAAAAGATGGAGCTTTGTAGTTCCGGTGCCGGAGCTACAACTGAACAACTGATCGGCAGGGGTGCGGGGTGTCAGACTACTGCAGATCTGATATTTATGACCTGTCCGAAATCCTGGACAACCCTTTAAGTGATAGTATTAGGGGCTGAATAGCTGGACATTATGCAATCCTAGTTCTGTTCCATTAACTGATAAAGCCGAGAGAGATAAAAATTGCACAGCGTCACAATACCTATAGTGAATTGAGTTCCGCAGCTTTTTTTAATCCTTTAAAAGCCTGACTTAAGAGCCCTTTACATGGGCCGAGAATCAACGCTAACGAGCATTCATAGTAACGCTTGTTAGCGATGATCTGGCGGTGTAAATGTACCGCCGATTACCCAATAAACGAGCAAAAGGTGAACACAAAATTCCTGACAGCAGCATGTGCTCTGTAAACACGATCTGCTGCCGGGAGTCGTTATGGGGAATGGTATTAGCGATCGCTCCTCTACATCTCTGGAGGAGATCGCTGCATGTAAATCCAGCGGTCTCCTCCACCAGTGAGCAGCAGAATGTCGGGAAGGAACGCTTCCTTCCTGACAATCTGATGTAATATCGTCCTGGGTAAAGGGACCTGTAGGCCTTGTGCATTTTAAAGACAAATGGCAGATTACAATAGGGTATTTTTTGCAGCCTCCTGGGGCCCTAGGATGCGGGCAACTCAGTCCATAGGCCAAAAGAGGTCTGTGGCCTGCATCGCAGACAGCATGAGTGAGGTAGATATTTTTTTTTCATTTTGTCACTACTACTGCAGGCACTAGAAGGGGGGATTTTAAACACAAGGTACTCTAAAAGGGGCATTATAGATACTATACTAAAGGCATTATGAACACTAGGGGCACTACTGAAGGCATGTTATAACCAATGGTGAATAACTACTGGGGCATTACTGGGGGCACATAACTACTGGAGGCATAATAGAGAACATTATAATATCTGGGGACATTATTGGGACAGTGTAACTATCATAGTGCTATAGGGTACTTTATAAATGCTGGGGGCACTACAGTGGGCATTATTACTACTGTAGCCACTATTAAAGGGCCTTATTACTACTGGGGGCTTTATAAGAATGTCTTATAGAGGGGCATTATTATTAGTGGCACAATATGGATGGTACTGCTACTAATGGGGGCACTCTTGGGGAGCACTATCACTACTGGAAGCAATGTAGAGAGCATTATTACTATTTAGGACACTTCGGGAGAAAATTACCATTGATGGGACTTTTAGGATCACTATTACTATTGGGGGACTATCTGCATTGCACTATTGTTCTTGAAGTATATTATCTGGTACTGTATTTCCTGTAGGCTTAGTAGTGCCTAATGTAATATCCATCTAAATATGTCTTTAGGACTAGGGCTGGGCGAGGATATACTGTGCAGTATACATTTTTTACTCATGGGGCCCAAGCTTGACGAACAACCAAGACCTATGGGACACTTTATCTGTCATGGCCTGGAGCAAGGGTGCTTTGGACTATAGACATTTGTGGACATTTGCACCTATTGCATTTTGATTTATACCATTGTTTACACGTATACTGTTCTATATTGTTGAATTGCATTTTATATGTCTATGACAGACTGAAATGGCAACATTGTTTCTGTTTAGGCTGTGATTCTCCAATCCACCCCTCATATTAGAAGGTTCTAGTTCAGTTAAAATTGTATATAAGGAGAGCAGTTAGAGACCCTAGTTGCCTGTAGATAGGGACTGGTGTTTAGTAGAAGAGACTCTGCCAGACTGCACAAGTGACCAGAAAAAGATCCTGATTTGGGGATACTGTGCCACAGACCCTGGGTCACCAACCTTTGAACAGAGTGCCAGCCAGACAACTGAGCCACAGACCATTGGCTACCAGACCTTTGACCAGGGTACCTGCCTTCTGAGAGTGAGAGATATAGAGAGAGAGAGAGGGACAGTTAGCTCAGGCCTTTCTGTAGCACAGAAACTTCTTCTGCCAGGGAGATGACCAGACAAGGCAGCTCAGTGCAATACTTGTATTGTGTTGCACTTGAGTTCCTCCAGTAAATACCCACACTGGTTCACTGCAAACCCTGACTCTCTGGACTTTTTTCCCATTGGGAACACTTTAACATCTAGGGGACCCAGCAAAGTGTTGGGACCACCCCAAACCTGACCACTAAAATTGTGCCACAGATACCCCATAATACGGCATACATACATTGCACTTTTTTTAATTTATGGATCCATGAGGAAAAATAGTAAACCCATAGATGTTTTTGGGTGCCATATTACAACTTCATACAACTAGTACGCAGCTGTAATACAGAGGGGTGCAAATGAGGCCTAGGTCTTGTTTAAAAATGTACAGTCTTCCCTCGCTAAAACTTTGACTATATTCAGTAGCTAAGGGTCACATAACAGACATGGCCTGGCCATGAGCTTCCCCATGTGCCACCATACTTTCGATTTCCCAGGCGTCCAGATATGTTTGTGTATTGAGTATTTTAACATTTATTTTAAAAGTTTCTAGAAAAACTCCTCCCAGGATAAAGTTTAATAAATACCCAGGATACGATAAAAAAATACCTAGTCCTTTCTAGTCATTTAGGAGAGGGTAGATATTAGTCCATCAAGTTCAAACAAGGGATAGGTGGGCATGTGAATTTTAGAAAAGGGGAGTTAGACCCAGACTTCTACGCATTAATGTTATTTAATTTAAAAAATTAATCTTAGCCTTTTTTAATATTGTCCACTGTTCCTGCTGTGACCACGTCCCGAGCTAGACTATTCCACAGATTTAAAGTTCTTATGGTAAAGAAGCCTTGTCTCCTCTTATTTTTCAGTTAATAAAACCCCTAGATTTTTAATCATTTATTAAACATACATACAATGATAGTTATAGAACCATGTTGTATGGTGTTTTTCTAAAGTGTTAGTTACCAACAAACATAACAATTCTTTAAAGGGATTTTGCAAGGATTTTCATATTGATGGCCTATCCTCAGGCTAGGTAAAAAACATAGGGTAGACAGCACCACTTACTTCCAAACCGCTGGAGTTTCCAAACAGTGGCGGTGCCGACAGTGTAGGATCCCAACCTCCAAATCCCTTTCTTGTCCAAGGCATGTATAAAGATTGACTGCGGCACTCCAATTTTCAGCAAAAAACTCTTATTTTATTTGCACCAAAGTGTAGCAACGTTTCAACCTTGCGGTCTTTGTCAAGCTCCTTACTATCCTCAGGCTAGGCCATCAATATCTGATTGGTGGGGGTCCAACTCCTGGCACCCTAGCTGATCAGCTGTTTGAAGAGTCCAGGGCACTCCAGTGAGCACTGTAGCCTCTTCCTAGGCCAGTGATGTCATGTTCATCGGTCACTTGCCCTAGTTGCAGCTCAGTCCTATTCAAGTGAATGGGCCTGAGCTGCAATAACAAGCACAGCCATTATACAATATACAGAACTGTGCTTGGTTAACTGTGAGGAGGTCACATTTACCACAGCGCGGAGGCCTCCTCAACAGCTGATTGGCAGACCCCCAGCATAGGTTATCAATATATAAAACATAAAACCCCTTTAAATCTGATGTTTCAACTTAAAATGTTTTCACTTACAACATCATATTGTTTTATGGAGTGGAACACGTTAACGAGATGCTGCAAAATTAGAAAAATGATTAGTAAAAAAAAGCTGTATATTGTCAAGGACAAAGAATATTAGTCTACTTTCACACTAGCATTTTTTGCGGATCCGTCCTGGATCTTCAAAAAGGCTTCTGTTACAATAATACAACCGCATGCATCCGTCATGAACGGATCCGGTTGTATTATGTCTTCTATAGCCATGACGGATCCATCTTAAACTTCATTGAAAGTCAATGGGGGACGGATCTGTTTTTTATTGTGCCAGAGAAAACGGATCCATCCCCATTGACTGAGGGTACTTTCACACTGGCATTTGGATTCCGTTGGTAAGATCCGTTTCAGGGCTCTCAAAACGGTCTAAAACGGATCAATTCAGCCCCAATGCATTTTGAATAGATAAGGATCCGTTCAGAATGCATCAGTTCGGCTCCGTTCCACCTCTATTCCGTTCTGGAGGCGGACACGAAAACGCAGCTTGCAGCATTTTGGTGTCCATCTGACGATGCAGAGCCGAACGGATCCGTTTTGACTTACAATGTAAGTCAATGGGGACGGATCCGTTTTCAATGACACAATATGGTGCATTTGAAAACGGATCCGTCCCCCATTGACTTTCAATGCAATTCAAAACGGATCCGTTTTGACTTTGCCATTTTTCTTTAAAGCCAATGCAAACGGATCCGTTCTGAACGGATACAAATGTTTGCATTATAGGTGCGGATCCGTCTGTGCAAATAACAGACGGATCCGCACCCAACGCAAGTGTGAAAGTACCCTTACATTGTGTGCCAGGACGGATCCGTCTTGCTCCGCATCCCAGGACAGACAGAAAAACGCTGCAGGCAGCGTTTTGGTGTCCGCCTCCAGAGCGGAATGGTAACTGAATGGAGGCAAACTGATGCGTTCTGAGCGGATCCTTTTCCATTCAGAATGCTTTAGGGCAAAACTGGTCCGTTTTGGATCTCTTCTGAGAGCCCTGAACGGATCTCACAAACGGAAAGCCAAAACGATAGTGTGAAAGTAGCCTTATTTACATGGCAATTCTAGCTTAAGATAATCCTTTACGTGTAGGCCCATAAGGCTGCCATAGTTGTCTATTGTCATATGTGGTCCTGGTCCAGATAAAAGAGCGAGCAAGATAAGCATCTCTCAAGTCTGCAGAGCTGTATAATAAAGAGTTAAAATAATGGCTCCTTAAGTATCGGCAGGTATCCAAGGCTATAGACTTTTAGAATGGGCGTGCTTGCATCTCTTCCTGTTTTTCCTCTCCCTTTCCCTGTTGAATTAATGAACTGGCCCTACATACAGCAAAGGAACCCAGAATTACTGATTAGTGTTTTTTCAGAAGGACTCCTCTGACCCTCTTAAGACAATGGCAGGAAAACGTTTAGAGACAGACTGATGTTTTCCCCAAATGTATAGATATTTTCATTCAATCAGTCTTTTTTTATCTCAGGTCCTCTTTCCTGGTCTCTTCACCAATGATTCATTGCTGCTTTTCAGTCCAAGATTTAAATTAAGACTCATGTTTTGTCTTGATTTCTCGGGAGAATATGTGTGATTGTTCATGAAATGCAATATACTTACCGTATTTTCTGGCCATAGAAAGGTTTGCCTCCCTTCCATAACTATCGGAACACTGAGCACGGAGTAATGGATATTTTACTACTGGAATATTGCTACGTCTTGGGCCAAGACGTCACGTACATCACTCTAATTTAAGGGGTTGTCTTATAAAGAAAACCCTGGTATATATGCCCTATTAGGGCAAATTTACCTTATAGAGCACGGTTCAGTAACCTCTGGCACTCCTGTTAATTGGAAACTACAAATCCCAGCATGCTCTATTCATTTCCATGGGAGTTCTGAGTACAGCTGAATAAGTGTGCATGCTGGGAATTGTAGTTTTACCACAGCTGGAGTCCATGGCTCTATGAGCCAGAACGGAGAGCAACTTTGCAAGAGCAGCTCCAGATCTGCTGGACTCCAATCGTCTTTTCATTTCAAGGACAGCATTCATCTGAAAGTCCACTGTGTAATACTACATATGTCACTGTTTGCTGGGAATGTTGGGCCCAGGAGATGGGGAGACAACCCCTTTAATGACTTAAATTGAGTCCTAAGCTGACCATACCCATTAACGTTGGCAGATTCCACCAAATGTAATCTACTCACAAGTTAAACGCCCATTCACCTTCAATAGCTGTCAGTCTAATGATCGCTCAGAATGCAGCTATCTCACCTAAGTTTCCCACACACATACATGCTCACCTCAACCAAGCCTGTGAAAAAGGGTCTCTGGAGCACCAAAACGCATTGTTTTTATGAGACTGCAACAAACTTCAACTTTCTCTAGTCTACAGATCCAATCTACCATTGGTTTTGCGATCCGGAAATAGTGACCACTGTGTTATCCCTCTATTTACCCAGATGCAGCTGGAGGCTAATAGTGTTTGTATTGGAACTTTTTGATGGTCCACTTGCCAGAAAGTCTGTCATGGGGAGACAACCATGTTATGTTTATGGCCATCGTTACTCAGAACTTACAGGGGTTTTCCAGACTTAGAATATTGATGGCTTGTCCTCAGGATAGGACATCATTATCTGATCAGTATGGATCTTAAATCTTGGCATCCCTTGCAGATCAGCTGTCTGAAGATGCCATGGATATGCAGTTTCTACAATGTTTGTCTGCACACGGTCTACACAGTGGACAGCTTTGTCAAGTTCCTCTGTGCTAGAAGCAGGCCATTATTATAATGTGTAAAGTTTTACTATTATTCTATTATGAGGTCATTTATTGAGACCAGCGTTTTAGACGCCAGCCTTAACAGCCCTGTGCCTGATGCGGCACCGGCCTCTAAATAACTAAGGAGCTGGCCGTGAGACTTGCTTGTAAAGATTTTAGTAATTTTCTACACCAAAAACAGGCATAGAAAATTATAAATGAAACGGGCCGACCAGTATGCCCGCTTCCCCACCAACGCCACGCCCCCTTTTTCTACCACCTCGGAAAAGTGGCACTTTGCGACCGAATCTGCGACAAAAGTACGCCAAAAAGTGTCGTGTTTCATAAATAATCCCCTTAATCTGTATTTGGCTTTCTTAAAATGTCCCTACACATTACATGATAGCCAAACCAGCCAATTCAGAGGGGCTTGCTAACTATCTAATTTGTATGGGGGTGTCACAACTGTCCTATACGGGAGAAAGAGACAGAATGAGACACGTTGGAACTCAACTTGCCTGATCATTTGCTTCCACGGGAGATAAGCCGCTGAAAACATGCAAATGCCCAAGTGGGTATATCCAAGGAGGAATGGCTGTCGGCTGAACATCTCAAAGAAGCATTTTCTAAAATTTCGTCAGATATGATGAGCTCTATAATGGTGTATATGTAAAAATGATTCAATTTCTCTCTTTTTTAACAAAAACATTGGTTGCTGCAAACCAATCCGATCCCTTCTGATAAACAATCTCAACAATATGAGCTTGGTTAAAGCAGACCTCTCAAGTATCCCTCTTTTTGACCTGAGGTATAGATTTGAATTATTACATTCACAATATTGATCCAGAAAGTGTTTTTCTGGTTCCTATCTGTATATTCAAGCCTGGCATGTATATTATGTCATTTTTTGATGCTATTTGGATTGTGGAAATTTTAATTTTCTTGTATAAAAGAAAAGTGTATAGATATGAAGGGAAAAATGGATCTTTCACACAATGAACCATTAATGTCCCTCTTTGACCATCCAAAAAGTTGGGAGGTGTGGTTAACCCCTTAGTGACCACCCATATGCCTTTTTACGGCGGTCACTAAGGGTCCTTAGGCTGGGCTGCTGCTTTTTCACGAGCATTGGCTCCCGCCGCAAGTTAAGCGGTGACAGAGGGAGCGGACTCCCCCTGTCTTCCATCGGCACGCCGCAAATGTGTTCACGGGGTGCCATTAAGTATAAAGGTTGGCTAGGGTCTGATATAGGCCCCAAATCAGCCTTGAGTAGTTTTCAGTAGGATGTGCCTCTCTGGCGCAGCCTGCTGGTCAATGTCACAATAGCACTGACATAAAAATTCAATGCACTATAGGGATTGCAAAAAGCAACCAAAATGTTGTCTGTTATAGTTCCCTTGCGGGACTATTAAGTTGTAAAAAAAAAAAACACATTTACAAATTTTAAAAAATTCCAATAAAAAGAACAAAACTTTTTTTTTCTTATTGAAAAAAAATTTCAAAAAAAATCTCCCACATATGTTTGGTATCTCTGCATCCATAATGACCCGCACTGAATAAACATCATGTAAATTATCCCCTACGGTGAACACCATAAAAAAAAAATATATATATATACATACAGTGGATATAAAATGTCTACACACCCCTGTTAAAATGTCAGGTTATATAAAAAAAATGCTGTAAAAAAATGATACAGAGATAAATCATTTCAGACCTTTTTCACCTATGTGACCTATAAACTGTCAACTTAATTGAAAAACAAACTGAAATCTTTTAGGTAGAGGGAAGAAAAATATAAAAATAAAAGAATATGGTTGCATAAGTGTGCACACCCTTATAACTAATACTTTGTTGAAGCACCTTTTGATTTTATTACAGCGCTCAGTCTTTTTGGGTATGAGACTATCAGCATGGCACATTTTGACTTGGCAAGATTTGCCCACTCTTCTTTGCAAAACCACTCCAAATCTGTCAGATTGCGAGGGCATCTCCTGTGCACAGCCATCTTCAGATCACCCCACAGATTTTCAATCGGATTCAGGTCTGGGCTCTGGCTGGGCCATTCCAAAACTTTAATCTTCTTCTGGTGAAGCCATTCCTTTGTTGATTTGGATGTATGCTTTGGGTCGTTGTCATGCTGAAAGATGAAGTTCCTCTTCATGTTCAGTTTTCTAGAAGAAGTCTAAAAGTTTTGTGCCAATATTGACTGGTATTTGGAACTGTTCATAATTTCCTCTATCTTAGCTAAGGCCCCAGATACAGCTGAAGAAAAACAGCCCCAAAGCATGATGCTGCCACCACCATGCTTCACTGTGGCTATGGTGTTCTTTTGGTGATGTGCAGTGTTGTTTTTGCACCAAACATATCTTTTGGAATTATGGCCAAAAAGTTCAACCTTGGTTTCATCAGACCATAACACCTTTTCCCACATGCTTTTGGGAGACTTCAGATGTGTTTTTGCAAAATGTAGCCTGGCTTGGATGTTTTTCTTTGTAAAAAAAGGCTTTCATCCTGCCACTCTACCCCATAGCCCAGACATAAGAAGAATACGGGAGATTGTGGTCACATGTACCACACAGCTAGTACTTGCCAGATATTCCGGCAGCTCCTTTAATGTTGCTGTAGGCCTCTTGGTAGCCTCCCAGACCAGTTTTCTTCTCGTCTTTTCATCAATTTTGGAGAGACGTCCAGTTCTTGGTAATGTCACTGTTGTGCCATATTTTCTCCACTTGATGATGACTGTCTTCACTGTGTTCCATGGTATATCTAATGCCTTGGAAATTCTTTTGTACCCTTCTCCTGACTGATACCTTTTAACAATGAGATCCCTCTGATTCTTTGGAAGCTCTCTGTGGACCATGGCTTTTGCTGTGGGATGCGACTAAGAAAATTTCAGGAAAGACCAACTAGAGCAGCTGAACTTTATTTGGGGTTAATCAGAGGAACTGTAAATGATGGCGGGTGTATGCTGACTCCTATTTAACATGATTGTGAATGTGATTGCTTAATTCTGAACACAGCTACAGCCCCAGTTATAAGAGGGTGTGCACACTTATGCAACCACATTATTTTAGTTTGTTTGTTTTGTTTTCTTCAATTGAGCGGTACAGTTTATAGGTCACATTAAGGCCTCTTGCACACGGGCGTCGCGGGTGCACTCCGTCAAACAGTGCGGGTGCGTTGCGGGAATTGCCGCGATTTTTCCCTGCGAGTGCAAAGCGCTGTCATGCGTTTTGCACGCGCGGGAGAAAAATCGGCACTTTTGGTACCCAGACCCGAACCTGCACTTCTTCACAGAAGTGCATGTTTGGGTCAGAAATTGTCCCGCTGGTATTATTTCTCATTATAACATAGTTATAATGTAAAATAATACCCTTGGCCATCTCCCTAATGTTGAACCCGGTGCAGAATGGGTTAAAAATAATAAACTAATCATAACTTACCTGGTCCATTTGATCGCGAAGCCCGGCCTCCTCTCCGTTAGCTTGAAAGATGTAAAGGACCTGTGATGATAACACAGCATCACATGGCTCAATCACCTGCTCCATCACTATGGTGATGGAGCATGTATTGGTCCATGTGACCACGTGACATCATCCAAGGTCCTTAAGCACTATCCACAGCCTGAGGATAGTGATTATGACCTTGGATGATGTCACATGGTCACATGGACCATCACATGCCCATCACCATAGTGATGGAGCAGGTGATTGGGCCATGTGATGTGACGTCATCACAGGTCCTTTAGATCATCGATGCTGCAGGGAAAGAGAGGACAGATCGCGACTACGCGATCAAGTGGCTAAGGTAAGTTAACTTTTATTATTTTTAACCCCTTCCTCATCATTTAACAATGCATTCTTTATTAAGAATGCTATTATTTCCCTTATAACCATGTTATAAGGGGAAATAATAGAGATTGGGTCCCGTTGTTAAGCAACAATGCGGAAAACGCAACGCATCCGCACTTGGCTGCGGATGCTTGCGATTTTCCCGCATCCCCATTCACTTCTATGGGGCCTGCGTTGCGTGAAAAACGCAGAATATAGAACATGCTGCGATTTTCACGCAACGCAGAAGTGATGCGTGAAAATCACCGCTCATGTGCACAGCCCCATAGAAATAGGTGGAAAAAGTTCTGAAATGATTTATCTTTGTCTCATTTTTTTACAGCACAGAAACCTGACATTTTAACAGGGGTGTGTAGACTTTTTATATCCACTGTATATATTACAGAATTGCTCATTTATTCCAAGTTGCCACCAAAAAAAAGTAATAACAAGTGATCATTATTATGTTATCGTAAAATTTATAAGGCCTCTTTCACACTTGCGTTGTGAAGATCCGGCACAACGCAAGTGAACTGAAAGCATTTGAAGACTGATCAGTCTTCAAAATGCTTTCAGTGTTACTATGGCAGCCAGGACGCTACTAGCGTCCTGGTTGCCATAGCAGCAGTGGGGAGCGGGGGAGCGGCATACTTAAATTCTGTGCGGCTCCCGGGGCACTCCTGAATGACGTCAGAGCGCCCCGCGCGCATGGATCACGTGATCCATGCGATCACGTGATCTATGCACTGGGGTGCCCTGACGTCATCCTGGAGCGTCCCGGGAGCCGCACGGATGGTAAGTATACTGCTCCCCCGCTCCCCACTACATTTTACCATGGCAACCAGGACTTTACCGTCCTGGCTGCCATAGTAACCATTGACAAAAAGCTAAACGTCGGATCCGGCGATGCAAAGGCCGGATCCGGACTAATGCCTTTCAATGGGCATTAATTCCGGATCCGTCCTTCCGGCATGCTTTCAGGATTTTTTGCTGCGGCCAAAAAACGTGTCAGTACTGAACTGAGGACATCCTGATGCATCCTGATTTCTCTCCATTCAGGATGCATGGGGATAATCCTGATCAGTAGCTTTCCATCCTAAAGACCCGAGGACGGATCTCTAGGACGGAAAGCTAAAACGCTAGTGTGAAAGAGGCCTAACGTAAAAACTCAGTGGCAGAATTGCTGTTTTTCCCATTGCCCTACCAGAAAGAGTTAATAAAAGTTAATCAGAAAGTTATGTGTACCTCTTAATGGTGCCATTAAAAACTACAACTTGTCCCACAAAAAACAAGCCCTCATACAGCTATATAGATGGAAAAATAAAAACGTTATAGCTCTTGGAAGGCAATTATGAAAAAAGGAAGAGAAAACGCTTTGCCAGTAAGGCCCAAAACAGGCTGGTCACTAAGGGGTTAAAGGGGTTGTCCAGTTTGCATCACTATCCTTTAAAAAACCATTTATGAAGGTAGCTGTAATTTTTCAATGTACGGTATTTGTTTTACCTTTATTGCTCCTATTTTCTGTTCCGGGCTGCGGTCACATGACCATGTCCATGCAGTTTTCTTATTTCCTGTGTCAGGGTTTCAGTCCCTGCAACACACAGCTGTAAAAACCCAATGGTGTGCGAATAAAGTCATTCTGGTCCATATGACATAGACCTAAGATAACTGCTGAACTCTGACTATCCTTTTTGATCTGACCGTCACTAGAGAAGTAAATACACATTACAAAAGCATGGGTCCTTCATGAGAGATCAAATGGATAGTTTTAAACAATATGAACCAAGGAGAAGGGACAAAATTAAAGTTCAAAGGCAAGGAAATAAAGGTCAGAAGCAGAAAGGACAGAGACATATCTTGGTGAGACTAGTGTCTACATTTCATGGGAACAATAATGCAGACTTACTTCCCAAGCTATAGCAAGATCAATAGGCATTGTACTGCGAACTAGTTATTATTATTAAAGGGCATGTCCACCTTTGGACATCATTTTGCACTTTATGTCTAGTACACATTATATCTAATACATTCTGCATAAAGAGCAGGGTTACATTCCCATTCGTGGCACATTTTTCATTTTTCCGTTCTGGTGTAGGATACAAAAACAAAACAAAGAAATGGAAGCACTGGATCTAGCATACCCCATTAAACGAAATGAGTCTATCAGGGTTTGATAATTCTGCCAGATAAAATATTGCTGTATTGGGCGGTATTTTGTACTTAATCTGCGACAAAGGATTCTAAAGCCTCGTTCACATCTACGTTAACGAGAACCGGCACAGAGCAACCTGTCAGATCTTGCAGGATCTGGCATTGCCGGATTCTCTACTTCACCGCCAGATCCCCATTGGCTGTGATTAGGCCCAGTGATGATAATGTCGGGCTTCTGCCAGACAAAAACTGTTGCATGTAACTTTTTGTTTCCGGCCGACAACTGGCATTTGTACAGGCAGCTGGATCTCCTTGATGGAGAAGTGAACGAGGCCTAACAAAATGTGAGCCGGACCTAAACACGTTACCTTACTTACCATATACTAATCCTTAATTGCAGATATTATAGTCCAGAACTGGATACACACAGAGTGTTTTAATGAACTGAATTCTTAACGGGGCAAGCACCATACAATAACTGTCCTAATGGATTACGAAAGTTCTGCTAACTTTAGGTATATGTCGTGTAACAAGCATGTTTCACAACATATACCTAAACCAGATGTCCCTATACCGTAACCTGTACAGGTTATGTATAGGGACATCTAGGACCAGCATTGCCAGGGACAGGTTCTGGACGTGGTCGTCCTTCTCAGGACGAGTGCCGTGTGGTCAGGTTGCTACTTATTTCTTTAGAAGTAGGGCACAGCGGCTAGCTAGACACAGGGCATTCATAGGGACCCTACATGAAGATCTCATCAGATTGACGCCCTTATTTATGGGCTACCATCTCCTCAAAGGTGCAAGTTTCTTCAAAAGCCCCGACACGGACCTGCTAATCCCTTCTGGGTACTGGTAGGACTAAGCTGGTATTAGGTGCCGCCGTGGACCATCATTTTAATTTTATTATATTCGATTTGATGGGGAATGATAGTCTGATTATGCACACAAATTGGCTCACTGTTGATCCCCATAGGAATATTTTGGAGTTTGCACTAATTATCTAGGACAATATCGTTTTTAGCTGATTGATATTAAACGTTAAGTTTTATGATACTTGATACCATGCAAAAATAAACCCCACAAAAAGTACCCACACATTAACCCCATGTTGGTGGGCAAGTATTTTTTTTTGTGTGTTTTTTTGCTAAGTATCAATTGCCCAATATGTGAGGGGGTACTTGCGTGATGGGGTCACTTACTAAAACTTCTCCAGTAGCAAGACCTCCTGAATGCTCCTAGGATAAAGGACCTTTAATTACATCATCAGTTGATCATTAACATCTGGTCACAAGGCAATGACATCATCACAGGTCCTTTATCCTACCAGCACCCTACCAAAGCCAATGAGTGTCCTGAAGGGAAGAAATGGTGTGCCCTTCCCATCACTTCACGGCCCCAGGGAGCGCTAGAATGAGGAACACTACTGTGAGTGACTACTGCCACCATAATGGCTACCACCACTCCTGTCCTCCAGTTCTCTTTTTACTCCTGGCCTTGCCGCTGACGCTTTACATGACCACAAAGTAAATGGCTTTACTGCTGTATGTGGACATCTGTCAATGAAATGGAAGGAGGCGTGCACAGAGCATAAGTGCTTTCTGTAAGGGTACTTTCACACTAGCGTTTTGAATTCCGTTTGTGAGATCCGTTTCAGGGCTCTCACAAACGGTCCAAAACGGATCAGTTAAGCCCCAATGTATTCTGAATAGATAAGGATCCGTTCAGAATGCATCAGTTCGGCTCCGTTCCGCTTCTATTCCGTTTTGGAGGCGGACACCAAAACGCAGCATGCAGCATTTTGGTGTCCGTCTGAAGAGGCGGAGCCTAACTGATCCGTTTTTTTTTACAATGTAAGTCAATGGGGACGGATCCGTTTTCAATGACACAATATGGTGCATTTGAAAATCAATGGGGAACGGATACGTTTTCAATGTAATTCAAAACGGATTTTTCTTTAAACCTAATGCAAACGGATCCGTTCTAAACGGATACAAACTTTTGCATTATAGGTGCGGATCCGTCTGTGCAAATAAACAGACGGATCCGCACCAACGCAAGTGTGAAAGTACCCTAAGCAGTGCACCAAGGGCTCAGGTCAGCTCCTTGCTGCTCAAAATGACTCATTTGAATAGATATAAAAACAGAGATCCCTCTGCTGCAGTGCAACCTACAGAAAAAAAGGTATCATTTTACTCAGTGTGACCCTGGCAAGCAATGAGCGTGGTTTAATAGGGTTGATCATGCTGACAGATTCTCTTTAACTGTAAGTTGGTGGAGCGCAGGGAATGTATGGAGGAGGCTCACAAGCTAAACCTGCTCTTTATGCAGTAGGTGATGTTGGTATAGTACAGCTAATGTCCAGCAGCAATAACTGGGATCGGAGATGACTCCAATCCAGATCATTTAACCCCTTAGATGCTGCAATAGCAAATGCAGAATCTGGGTATTAAACAGAGGGAAGAGACTCCTTCTGTCCTTCGATTAGAGCCTCTGCGATGAACTCACAGGCCATAGAACAGCAAGTCATGTGTTCAAGTCCCCTAAGGGGACTAAAAATTACAGTAAAAAAAAGGTTTAAAAAACCTTGCTAAAATAAATAAAAATTCCAACCACTCTCTTTCCCAATTTTACATATAAAAATAAAT
Source organism: Bufotes viridis (assembly GCA_033119425.1). Taxonomy (NCBI): domain Eukaryota; kingdom Metazoa; phylum Chordata; class Amphibia; order Anura; family Bufonidae; genus Bufotes; species Bufotes viridis. The sequence goes on along the minus strand of CM065589.1, from coordinate 200,519,877 downwards.
AAGCATATTAAGTATTGCCGCGTCCGTAAATGTCCAAACTGTTAAAATATAAAAATATGTATCATGGGCAAAAAAAAAGAATGGCTGATTTTTTTTTTTATCTCATATATAAAATCACAAAAAATAGATATAAAACATCCTGCACGATATGATAGTAATTGTTGCGGATGTACATGGCTACATTTATAAAATCACAGAAAAAAATGCACTATAATAATAGATGCAAACATAACATAAGGACTAAGCCCTCATTCTAATGATAAAATCTGAGACTTTAGCCAACACATTTTGATCAAATCACATCTGTGCCCACCTACGCTGGGTAGGTGGGCACAGATGTGTTTTGATCAAAATGTGTTCGCTAAGAGTCTCAGATTATATCATTAGAGTGAGGGCTTAGTCCATATGTTATGTTTGTATCTATTATTATAGTGCATTATTTTCTGTGACTTTATAAATCTTATCATATATACCCCCAAATCTATATATATAAAAAAGGACGTATGTATGTATGTATGTATGTATGTATGTGTGTATGTTATGCAATCACTCAAACGCAACCATCGATTTCAACTAAACTCGGTATACACATCCCTTGCTACCTGAAAATAAATCTTGTGGGGGTCTCAGCTCTCTAGGACGTTCTGTTCCTGAGATATTCCCCAAAAAATGCATTAGCCAATAGAAGCTTGGTCACATGACCCTATAGGCATCGCTACAGGGGGGCCAAGGGGGTAAATTGCCCCCCTAGGTTATTCCTTGTCCCCCCGGCGTAGTACTACTAGTACAGTAGTCACGGCGACTCTCGGCGAGACTACTGTAAGGGGCACTTTAAGTATACTCACATGATCCGAATAGAATCAAGTTACTGCTCAGAGCGCACTGACGTCACACGCTGCCTGCAGATTTGCGCCAGACCAGTAAACTCTGGTTTGCAGGCACGGCGGCCCGGTGGGAAGTGGAAGGAAGGAGCAGCTCCGAGCAGGAGGAGCAGACTCAGTCTCAGGACTCTCAGGAGCGCAGCTGCACTGAGGTTGTGTCAACTTGGTCTGAGACTAAAGACTTTGCTGTGGCAGGGGAATTGGGATTGCTGAAACTGAAAGGGCTGGGGGGAAGTTTGTTCATGGGTGGGGGGGGGGGAGTGGGGGACTGACTGTAATAACTAGGGTAGGGGGGAATTAGGTACTACTAACTAGTCTGTGCTGCTGGGGATTGCTGAAAGGGGTTAATAAATACTGTGAATGGGGGACTGCTGAGAGGGATTAATAACTATTGTGAAAGGCCCTTAACAGTATTATTATTACTATTATTATTTATTTTTAGAGCGCCATTCATTCCATAGCGCTGTACATATCATAAGCGGTGCACATACATAATACAGGCAATCGCCTTAAGCATGAACGACACAAGTTACAGACTGGTACAGAAGGATAGAGGGCCCTGCCCGTGAGGGCTTACAATCTACATGGTATGGGGGAAGGAGACAGTAGGCGAGGGTGAAGCTGGTCATGGCGGTATAGAGGCAGCAGTGTCACTGGTCGTAGGCTTGTCTGAAGAGGTGGGTTTTCAGGTTTCTTTTGAAGGATTCCACTGTAGGTGAGAGTCTGATATGTTGGGGTAGCGAGTTCCAGAGTATAGGGGATGCACGGGAGAAATCCTGGTGGCGAGTGTGGGAAGAGGTGATAAGAGGAGAGGAGAAAAGGAGGTCCTGTGAGGATCGAAGATTGCGTGTGGGGATGTATCGGGAAAGTAGCTCAGAGATGTAGGAAGGGGCCTGGTTGTGGATGGCCTTGTATGTGTTGGTTAGTATTTTAAACTGAATTCGCTGGGGAATGGGGAGCCAGTGCAGGGACTGGCAGAGGGGAGAGGCACAGGAGTAACGGGGGGAGAGGTGGATTAGTCGGGCAGCAGAGTTGAGGATAGATTGTAGGGGTGCGAGAGAGCTAGATGGAAGGCCACAGAGGAGAATGTTGCAGTAATCTAGGCAGGAGATGATGAGGGAATGTACTAGCATTTTTGCCGATTCAAAGTTGAGGAAAGGGCAGTTGCGGGAGATGTTTTTGAGTTGGAAGCGGCAGGTGGTGGAAAGGGGAGAGTGTGCAGTCCTTGATTGTGATAGATAGGTCTGTTAGGGGGGGGGGGGGTTATCCATGTTAAGTTTTAAAAGGCGAGAGGAGAAGAAGGAAGATATGCGAGATAGACATTGTGGGATTCTGGATAGTAAGGTGGGGATGTCTGGACCAGAGAGGTAGATTTGTGTGTCATCAGCATAAAAGTGATACTTAAAGCCATGGGACTCTATAAGCTGTCCCAGGCCGAAGGTGTAGATAGAGAAGAGCAGGGGTCCTAGGACGGAGCCTTGCGGGACACCAACAGAGAGGGAATGAGGCGAGGAGGTGGTGTGAGAGTAGGAGATGCTAAATGTCTGGTCTGTGAGGTATGATGTGATCCAAGAGAGGGCCAGGTCAGTGATGCCAAGAGATGAGAGAGTTTGCAACAGAAGGGAGTGGTCGACAGTGTCAAAGGCAGAGGACAAGTCAAGGAGAAGGAGGACAGAGTAATGTTTTTTGGTTTTGGCAAGTAGTAGGTCATTGGTGACTTTGGTGAGGGCAGTCTCGGTTGAGTGATGGGGTCGGAAGCCAGATTGTAGCCGGTCAAAGAGGGAGCAGGAGGAGAGGTGAGAGGACAGTTCAGAATGGACATGTTGCTTAAGTAGCTTTGAGGCATATGGAAGAAGGGATATGGGGCGATAACTGGACAAAGAAGATGGGTCAAGTGAAGGCTTTTTGAGGACGAGTGTAATGGTAGCATGTTTAAAAGCAGAGGGGAAGAGACCAGAGGTTAGTGATAGGTTGAAGAGATGAGTGAGGGCTGGGATAAACACTGTGGTTAGGTTATGGATGAGCTGGGATGGGATTGGGTCAAGTGCACAGGTGGTGAGATGGGATTTGGAGAGTAGAGTAGAGAGTTTTTCTTCTGTAATGGCGGAGAAGCTGGTTTTGGGAGAAGAGGACGTAGCAGCTGTGTGGCGGGTCTGTGGAGACTGTGTGTTGAAGCTTTCTCTGATGTTGACTATCTTTTGTTTGAAGAATGTGTCAAAATCCTAAGCCGAGATGAGAGGAGAGGGTGGGGGCGCTGGTGGACGGAAAAGAGAATTAAAGGTGTTAAAAAGTTGTTTTGGGTTGTGGGATAGGGAAGATATGAGAGATGAGAAGTAGGCCTGTTTTGCATCAGCGAGTGAGGATTTAAAAATGAGGAGGGATTGCTTGTATGCGGTGAATTCATCTTTAGAATGGGATTTCTTCCATCGCCGCTCTGCAGCCCTGGAAGCTTGTCTGAGATTTTTGGTCAGGTTGGTGTGCCAGGGTTGTCTGTTGATTTTTCTGGTTTTGTTGTGTGTAAGTGGGGCAATAGTGTCCAGAGTTGCACTTATTGTGGTGTTATATAGGGTGGTGGCAGTATCTGGGTCTTGGAGGGAAAAAATTTAAGAAAGCGGCAGAAGAGAGTCGGAGAGCAAGCGAAAGTCAAGATGTAGTTATTAACCCCTTTCAGCAGTCCCCATTTACAGTATTTATTAACCCCTCGGGGGACTGCTGAAAATGGTTAATAAATACTGTGTGAAGGGGGGACACTCCTGGACCCTCCACAAGTTCTTCTTTTATAACAGTGTGTCATCCACAGATGCCCATAACAGTGTGTCATCCACAGATGCCCATAATAGTGTGTCATCCACAGATCCCCCATATCAGTGTGTCATGCACAGATCCCCCATAACAGTATGTCATCCACAGATGCCCATAACAGTATGTCATTAACAGATGCCCATAACAGTGTGTCATCCCTACATGCCCATAATAGTGTCATCCCCACAGATGCCCATAACAGTGTGTCATCCACAGATGCCCATAACAGTGTGTCATCCACAGATGCCCTTAACAGTGTGTCATCCCCACATGCCCATAATAGTGTCATCCACAGATGCCCATAACAGTGTGTCATCCACAGTTGCCCTTAACAGTGTGTCATCCCCACATGCCCATAACAGTGTTATCCCTACATGCCCATAACAGTGTGTTATCCCTACATGCCCATAACAGTGTGTCATCCACAGATCCCCCATAACAGTGTGTCATCCACAGATCCCCCATAACAGTGTGTCATCCACAGGTGCCCCATAACAGTGTGTCATCCACAGGTGCCCCATAACAGTGTGTCATCCACAGGTGCCCCATAACAGTGTCATCCCCACAGACGCCCATAACAGTGTGTCATCCACAGATGCCCTTAACTGTGTACATCCCCACATGCCCATAACAGTGTCACCTCCACAGATGCCCCTAACAGTGTCAGCCCCACAGATGCCCATAACAGTGTGTCATCCACAGATGCCCATAACAGTGTGTCATCCACAGATGCCCATAACAATGTGTCATTTACAGATGTCAATAACAGTGTGTCAACCCCACATTCCCATAACAGTGTCATCCCCACAGATGCCCATAACAGTGTGTCATTCCGACAGATGCCCACAACAGTGTGTCATCCCCACAGATGCCCATAACAGTGTGTCATCCACAGATGCCCATAACAGTGTGTCATCCACAGATGCCCTTAACAGTGTGTCATCCACAGATGCCCTTAACAATGTGTCATCCACACATGCCCATAATAGTGTCATCCCCACAGATGCCCATAACAGTGTGTCATCCACAGATGCCCATAACAATGTGTCATCTACAAATGCCCTTAACAGTGTGTCATCCCCACTTGCCCATAACAGTGTCACCCCCACATGCCCATAACAGTGTCACCACCACATGCCCATAACAGTGTCAGCCCCACAGATGCCCCTAACAGTGTCATCTCCACACATGCCCCTAACAGTGTCATCCCCACACATGCCCCTAACAGTGTCATCTCCACAGATGCCCACAACAGTGTGTCATCCACAGATGCCCGTAACAGTGTGTCATCCACAGATGCCCATAACAGTGTGTCATCCACAGATGCCCTTAACAGTGTGTCATCCCCACATGCCCATAATAGTGTCATCCACAGATGCCCATAACAGTGTGTCATCCACAGGTCCCCCATAACAGTGTGTCATCCACAGGTCCCCCATAACAGTGTGTCATCCACAGATCCCCCATAACAGTGTGTCATCCACAGATCCCCCATAACAGTGTGTCATCCCCAGATGTCCATAACAGTGTGTCATCCACAGATCCCCCATAACAGTGTGTCATCCACAGATGCCCATAACAGTGTGTCATCCACAGGTCTGCCATAAGTGGGTCCACAGATACCCCATAACAGTGTGTCATCCACAGATCCCCCATAACAATGTGTCATCTACAGATGCCCATAATAGTGCATTCCCACAGATGCCCATAACAGTGTGTCATCCCCACATGCCCATAACAGTGTGTCATCCCCACATGCCCATAACAGTGTCAGCCCCACAGATGCCCATAACAGTGTCATCCCCACAGATGCCCATAACAGTGTGTCGTCCACAGATGCTCATAACAGTGTGTCATCCACAGATGCCTATAACAGTATATCATCCACAGATGCCCATAACAGTGTCAGTCCCACAGATGCCCCTAACAGTGTCATCCACAGATGCCCCTAACAGTGTCATCCACAGATCCCCCATAACAGTGTGTCATCCACAGATCCCCCATAACAGTGTGTCATCCACAGATCCCCTATAACAGTGTGTCATCCACAGGTCCCCCATAACAGTGTGTCATCCACAGGTGCCCCATAACAGTGTGTCATCCACAGGTGCCCCATAACAGTGTCATCCCCACAGACGCCCATAACAGTGTGTCATCCACAGATGCCCTTAACTGTGTACATCCCCACATGCCCATAACAGTGTCACCTCCACAGATGCCCCTAACAGTGTCATCCCCACAGATGCCCATAACAGTGTGTCATCCACAGATCCCCTATAACAGTGTGTCATCCACAGATCCCCTATAACAGTGTGTCATCCACAGGTCCGCCATAACAGTGTGTCATCCACAGATCCCCCATAACAGTGTGTCATCCACAGATCCCCTATAACAGTTTGTCATCTCATCCACAGACACCCCATTAAAGCGTGTCAGCCACAGACGCCCATAACAGTGTCAGCCACAGACCCCCATAACAGTGTCATCCACAGATTCCCCATAAAAGTGTCATCCACAGATCCCCCATAACAGTGTGTCATCCACAGATCCCCCATAACAGTGTGTCATCCACAGATCCCCCATAACAGTGTGTCATCCACAGATCCCCCATAACAGTGTGTCATCCACAGATCCCCTGTAACAGTGTGTCATCCACAGGTCCGCCATAACAGTGTGTCATCCACAGATCCCCCATAACAGTGTCATCCACAGATCCCCCATAACAGTGTGTCATCCACAGATCCCCCATAACAGTGTGTCATCCACAGATCCCCTATAACAGTGTGTCATCCACAGGTCCGCCATAACAGTGTGTCATCCACAGATCCCCCATAACAGTGTGTCATCCACAGATCCCCTATAACAGTTTGTCATCTCATCCACAGACACCCCATTAAAGCGTGTCAGCCACAGACGCCCATAACAGTGTCAGCCACAGACCCCCATAACAGTATCATCCACAGATTCCCCATAACAGTGTCATCCACAGATTCCCCATAACAGTGTGTCATCCACAGATCCCCATAACAGTGTGTCATCCACAGATCCCCCATAACAGTGTGTCATCCACAGATCCCCATAACAGTGTGTCATCCACAGATCCCCTATAACAGTGTCATCTCATCCACAGATACCCCATAACAGTGTGTCATCCACAGATCCCCCATAACAGTGTGTCATCCACAGATGCCCCATAACAGTGTCATCCACAGATACCCCATAACAGTGTCATCCACAGATGCCCCATAACAGTGTGTCATCCACAGATGCCCCATAACAGTGTGTCATCCACAGATCCCCATAACAGTGTGTCATCCACAGATCCCCATAACAGTGTGTCATCCACAGATCCCCCATAACAGTGTGTCATCCACAGATCCCCCATAACAGTGTGTCATCCACAGATGCCCTATAACAGTGTGTCATCCACAGATGCCCCATAACAGTGTGTCATCCACAGATCGCCCATAACAGTGTGTCATCCACAGATCCCCATAACAGTGTGTCATCCACAGATCCCCCATAACAGTGTGTCATCCACAGATCCCCTATAACAGTGTGTCATCCACAGATCCCCATAACAGTGTGTCATCCACAGATCCCCCATAACAGCGTGTCATCCACAGATCGCCCATAACAGTGTGTCATCCACAGATCCCCTATAACAGTGTGTCATCCACAGATACTCCATAACAGTGTCATCCACAGATCCCCCATAACAGTGCGTCATCCACAGATCCCCCATAACAGTGTCATCCACAGATACCCCATAACAGTGTCATCCACAGATACCCCATAACAGTGTCATCCCCACAGACGCCCATAACAGTGTGTCATCCACAGATGCCCTTAACTGTGTACATCCCCACATGCCCATAACAGTGTCACCTCCACAGATGCCCATAACAGTGTGCCATCCACAGATGCCCATAACAGTGTGTCATCCACAGATGCCCATAACAGTGCGTCATCCACAGATGCCCATAACAGTGTGTCATCCACAGGTCCGCCATAACAGTGTGTCATCCACAGATCCCCCATAACAGTGTGTCATCCACAGATCCCCCATAACAGTGTGTCATCCACAGATCCCCTATAACAGTTTGTCATCTCATCCACAGACACCCCATGAAAGCGTGTCAGCCACAGATGCCCATAACAGTGTCAGCCACAGACGCCCATAACAGTGTCATCCACAGATACCCCATAACAGTGTCATCCACAGATACCCCATAACAGTGTCATCCACAGATCCCCCATAACAGTGTGTCATCCACAGATCCCCTATGACAGTGCCATCCACAGATTCCCCATAACAGTGCTATCTACAGATTCCCCATAACAGTGTCATCCACAGATACCCCATAACAGTGTCATCCACAGATCCCCTATAACAGTGTCATCCACAGATTCCCCATAACAGTGTCATCCACAGATTCCCCATAACAGTGTAGCATCCACAGGAGAGACTGATAGGAAGTGAAAGAATCCGCGGAAGCAAGCAGAGGACGGCACAGCAGACGACTGAATAGCTTCTTTTGTAAGTAAATTGTTTTATTATAAATGTAGTTTAATGTCTGTTTTTGTCTTTTATTAGTAGATTAGTACAATAAAAAGGTATCGCTGCATACTGCAATACTCTCATATTTTGTAATCTTATTTTTATATACTTATTTCGTTTTTTTCAGTAGTATGATTAAGTGATGAAAATTATTAGTGCGCCCCTATATATTGTTCTTAGAGTCGCCACTGCATGACCCTTTTAGCCAATAGAAGCTCGCAGGCCCTTAGTTTCCACATACACACAGTTTTACTCCAGGTTTCTGTAACAACCCAGCCATTTTTCTTCACTGCTGTAGGTCAGCTTTAGGCTAGGGCTACACGACGACATGTGTCGCACGACAATTTTTATAATGATAGTCTATGGTAATGCACTGCTACATGTGACACGCTGCAACTGCTACACAGCTCAGCAGACAGTATCACACAATAGACTTAGATGGACATCAGACAGTATCAGACATGATATGATTAGATACACAACTCAACAGACAGTATCACACATGATAAAATTAGAAACACAGCTCAACAGACAGTATCAAACATGATAGGATTAGATACAAAGAGAACATCACACAATAGACTTAGATACACAGCAGACAGTATCACACATGATAGGATTAGATACACAACTCAACAGACAGTATCACACATGATAGGATTAGATACACAGACAGTATCATACAATATAAGATTAGATGCACAGCTCAGCAGACAGTATCACACAGGATTGGATTAGATACACAGCTCAGCAGACAGTATCACACGTGAAAGGATTATATACATAGCTCAGCAAGCAGTATCGCATGATATGATTAGATACACAGCTCAGCAGGCAGTATCACAGTAGATAAGATTGGATACACAGCTCAGCAGACAGTATCACACAAGATTAGATTAGATACACAGCTCGGCAGACAGTATCACACAGAATAGGATTAGATACACAGCTCAGCAGACAGTATCACACAGGATAGGATTAGATACACAGCACAGCAGACAGTATCACACAGGATAGGATTAGATACACAGCTCAGCAGACAGTATCACACAGGCAGGGGCGTAACTATAGGGGAAGCAGGGGAAGCGGCTGCTTTGGGGCCCTGACCCAGAAGGGGCCCATCCAAGAGGAGGAGAAGTACTAAAAGATTTTGTCAGGGCCCCTCAACATTATTAGGGTCCTTTCACACTGGCGTTTTTGTTTTCCAGCATTGAGTTCTGTCCTCGGCGCTCTATGCCGGAAAAATCCTGATCAGGATCATCCCCATGCATTCTGAATGGAGAGAAATCCGTTCAGGATGCATCAGGATGTCTTCAGTTCAGGACCGGAACGTTTTTTGGACGCAGCAAATACCGCAGCATGCTGCGCTTTTTGTTCCGTCCAAAAATCCGGAACACTTGCCGCAAGGCCTGATCCGGAATTAATGCCCATTGAAAGGCATTAATCCGGATCCGGCCTTAAGCTAAACGTCGTTTCGGCGCATCGCCGGATCCGACGTTTAGCTTTTTCTCAGTGGTTACCATGGCAGCCAGGACGCTAAAGAGTGACGTCAGGGCGCCCTACACGCATGGATCACGTGATCGCATGGATCACGTGATCCATGCGCATGGGGCTCTCTGACGTCATTCTGGAGCGCCCTGGGAGCCGCACGGACTGTAAGTATACCGCTCCCCACTACTACTATGGAGACCAGGACTTTAATAGCGTCCTGGCTGCCATAGTAACCTGAAAGCATTTCGAAGACTGATCAGGATCCTGATCAGTCTTCTAATGCTTTCAGGCGACTTGCGTTCTGACGGATCCGGCGGGACGGAAGTGCCTGCCGGATCCTCAGAACGCAAGTGTGAAAGAGGCCTAACACAATGAAATGATATACAGTGGCAGTATAGACAGTGTAGAAAACGGATGGAACAGCTGCTGGGCCTGGTCTGAGAGAGAGATCTTTACTAGCCACAGGAATGGGGGCGGCATGAAAGGAAGGGGTTGTGAAAAACTTACTGGGGGAGGGGGCCCCATTCAAAAATCTGGTGTGGGGCCCAGTCATTTTTAGTTACGCCACTGCACACAGGATAGGATTAGATACACAGCTCAGCAGACAGAATCACACGGGATATGATTAGATACACAGCTCAGCAGACAGTATCACACAATATAAGATTAGATGCACAGCTCAGCAGACAGTATCACACAGGATTGGATTAGATACACAGCTCAGCAGACAGTATCACACAACATAAGATTAGATACACAGCTTAGCAGACAGTATCACACATGATAGGATTAGATACACAGACAGTATCACACAATAGACTTAGATACACAGCAGAGAGTATCACATGATATAAGATTAGATGCACAGCTCAGCAATCAGTATCACACAGGATTGGATTAGATACACAGCTCAGCAGGTAGTATCACAGTAGATAAGATTGGACACATAGCTAAGCAGACAGTATCACACATGATAGAATTAGATACACAACTCAAAAGACAGTATCACACATGATAGGATTAAAAACACAGCTCAACAGACAGTATCAAACATGATAGGATTAGATACAAAGAGAGCATCACACAATAGATTTAGATACACAGCAGACAGTATCACACATGATAGGATTAGATATACAACTTAACAGACAGTATCACACATGATAGGATTAGATACACAGACAGTATCATACAATATAAGATTAGATGCACAGCTCAGCAGACAGTACCACACAGGATTGGATTAGATACACAGCTCAGCAGACAGTATCACACATGAAAGGATTAGATACATAGCTGAGCAGGCAGTATCGCATGATATGATTAGATACACAGCTCAGCAGGTAGTATCACAGTAGATAAGATTGGATACACAGCTCAGCAGACAGTATCACACAAGATTAGATTAGATACACAGCTCGGCAGACAGTATCACACAGAATAGGATTAGATACACAGCTCAGCAGACAGTATCACACAGGATAGGATTAGATACACAGCTCAGCAGACAGAATCACACGGGATATGATTAGATACACAGCTCAGCAGACAGTATCACACAGGATAGGATTAGATACACAGCTCAGCAGACAGAATCACACAATATAAGATTAGATGCACAGCAGACAGTATCACACAGGATTGGATTAGATACACAGCTCAGCAGACAGTATCACACAAAATAATATTAGATACACAGCTTAGCAGACAGTATCACACATGATAGGATTAGATACACAGCTCAACAGACAGTATCAGACATGATAGGAATAGATACACAGACAGTATCACACAATAGACTTAGATACAGAGCAGAGAGTATCACACGATAAAAGAGTAGATGCACAGCTCAGCAGACAGTATCGCATAGGATTGGATTAGATACACAGCTCAGTAGACAATATCACACATGACAGGATTAGATACACAGCTCAGCAGGCAGTATCACATGATATGATTAGATACACAGCTCAGCAGGTAGTATCACGGTAGATAAGATTGGATACACAGCTAAGCAGACAGTATCACACAGGATAGGATTAGATACACAGCTCAGGAGACAGTATCACACTGGACAGGATTAGATACACAGCTCAGAAGACAGTATCACCCAGGATAGGACTAGATACACAGCTCAACAGACAGTATCACACAGAATAGGATTAGATACACAGCTCAGCAGACAGTATCACACAGGGTAGGATTAGATACACAGCTCAGCAGACAGTATCACACAGGAAAGGATATTAGATACACAGCTCAACAGACAGTATGACACAGGATAGGATTAGATTACACAGCTCAGCAGACAGTATTACCCAGAATAGGATTAGATACACAGCTCAGCAGACAGTATCACACGGGATAGGATTAGATACACAGCTCAGCAGACAGCATCACACATGACAGGATTATATACACAACTCAGCAGGCAGTATCACACAGGATAGGATTAGATACACAGCTCAACAGATAGTATCACACAGGATAGGATATTAGATACACAGCTCAGCAGACAGTATCACACAGGATTGGATTAGATACACAGCTCAGAAGACAGTATCACACAACATAATATTAGATACACAGCTCAACAGACGGTATCACACAGGATAGGATTAGATACACAGCTCAGCAGACAGTATCACACAGGATAGGATTAGGTACACAACTCAGCAGACAGTATCACACAGGATAGGATTAGATACACAGCTCAGCAGACAGTATCACACAGGATAGGATTAGGTACACAGCTCAGCAGACAGTATCACACAGGATAGGATTAGATACATAGCTCAGCAGACAGTATCACACAGGATAGGATTAGATACATAGCTCAGCAGACAGTATCACACCCGTAGCAGCATGTCACATGTCGCAGTGCGTATCATTCTAAAAATTGTTGAGACAAAATGTCGCACGACACATGTTGTCGTGTAGCCCTAGCATTAAGCCTATTGCACGTGAACGTGTGCGCCCCGTAGCCATGCTGCGGCCCGCAATGCACAAACCCAGGCCGTGGGGCAGCAGCAGCGGATCCATCCATTCCGCAAAAAGATAGGACACGTTCTATCTTTTTGCAGAACAGTAGTACGGGACGAAAACCCACGGAAGCACTCCGTAGTGCTTCTGTAGTGTTCTTCTCTATGAGCCCGTTCCGCATCTCAGGATTTGCAGACCCATTGAAGTGAATGGGCTCACATCCGTGATGTGGAATGCACACGGAACGGTGCCCAGGTATTGCGGATCCGCATATGCGGTCCGCAATGCCGCCATGGGGTGCACATGTTGTGTGCAATAGGCCTTAAAGAGGCAGGGCACTGTGGAGGTCACTGTTAAAGAAGCGTTCACTGTGGATGTTACTGTTAAGGGGCAGGTCGCTGTGGAGGTTACTGTTTAAGGGGCGGACACTGTGAGGTCACTGTTTAAGCGGACAGGAGCCACTATTAAAGGGGAAACTGCTGTGGAGGTCACTGTTTTGGCAGCAGGGTATTGTGAGGTCACTGTTAAGGGGGCGGGAGTGGGGTGGGGTGCAGTGAAACTCACTGTTAAATGGGTGGGCTGCTGTGAAGGTCAAAGTTAAGGGGATGGGCTGCTGTGGTGGTCCCGTTTTTAAAGTGGCGGGGCACTGGGGTGGGATCAGTGTTAAGGGAAATACCAGCATACACCATATATCGAGGTAACGCTACCATTATAATACATGTAACAAGGCACAAATTTACAGGCAGTGCAATTCAATGCAACGCCAATTAAATCAGTTTGTAGACATTAAAGGATAAAATCTAGTTGAAAGGTATAAAAATACAGTAAGCCTGATTCTTATGATTACAGCTATCTAAGGCCTCTTTCACATGACCGTATGGCTTTTTCATTGTTTTGCGGGCTGTTTTTTTCGGATCCGTTTTTCCGTTTTTGTTTCTGTTGTGTTTTCGTTTCGGTTCCGTTTTTCCGTTCCGTTTTTCTGTATGGCATATACAGTATACAGTAATTACATTAAAAAAATTGGGCTGGGCTTAAAATTTTCAATAGATTGTTCCGCAAAAAACGGAACGGATACGGAAGACATACGGAAGCATTTCTGTATGCGTTCCGTTTTTTTTGCGGACCCATTGACTTGAACGGAGCCACGGATCGTGATTTGCGGGCAATAATAGGACAGAACGGAAATACGGAAACGGAATGCACACAGAAACACTTCCTTTTTTTGCAGACCCATTGAAATGAATGGGTCCGTAAACGGACCGTATACGGAGCATAAAAAAACGGCCCGTACACTCGCAAAAAAACCGTTTGCGTGCAAGAGGCCTAATGTGAACATTCTTTTGTCTTACAGACACAATAGAAAGAGGATTCTAGATCCAAGCTGAACCTCTATGTGATGAAGAGGTTAAGTGCGAGCAGACACCCTGCCATCTGCTTATGGATCTTGAAGTAGCCCTACACAAGGAGCACATCCCAGAAATGGGTTATTTATTTGTTTTACAACTTGTTAAGAGAGAGAAGTTAGCAGATGGTTTCCTGGCCAGTCCGCTTCACTGGAGGTTTAAATTCCGCTTTTAGTCACTGGCGTGTCCTTTACCTTTAACACGCTGGTAGCTCAGCTCTTGAAATCTTCACCTAAGGCCTTATGGAAGGCAATAAATATACCTTCTAACACAACCATCTGTTAATGCGTTGTACCTTCTGCTAGCTGGTCATATGCCATAGGCAATATCTGACAACCTCATCGTATCCGGAGTTGATGTTTTAGATTATATTTTATTAAATATTTTGTTGTAGGTCATATCAATTACAGTGCCCAATTCTTAAATGTTAGAATTTCTCCTATTAAGGCCTTATGCACACGACCGTATGTTTGGTCCGCGTCCGAGCCACATATTTTGCGGCTTGGGCGCAGACCCATTCACTTTAATGCGGACAGCACACGGAGTTGCCCCGTTCCGTGGCCCTGCAAAAAAAAAAATAGAGCATGTCCTATTCTTGTTCGTTTTGCGGACAAGAATAGGCATTTCTACAATGGGCCGCGTTCCGTTGCGCAAATTGCAGAATGCACACGGAGCGGCTTCCGTGTTTTGTGGATCCGCAAAACACACACGGTCGTGTGCATGAGGCCTAAGCACCATTGCCAGGGGAGTAGCTATAGGGGAAACAGGGGAAGCAGCTGCTTCAGGGCCCAAACTCGTAAGGAGGAAGACTAAAAGATTTTATTGTCAGGGCAACCTCAACAGTATTATACAATGATCTTACATACAGTGACAAGACATACAGGATATATGTGTAGGAAATGGACGGAGCGGCCTGGTCTGAGACAGCAATCTTGACTAGCTGCAGGAGCAGGGGATGCACGGGAACAGGGGCTTACGAAGAAGTTGCTAGGGGAAGGGGCTCCCTGTTCAAAAATTTGCTGTGGGACCCAGTCTTTTCTAGTTTCGCCACTGAGCATTACCATATTCAATTCTAATTATTATAATCATATAATTCTAGTGCTGAGACTGTTTATTATATACCGGTACTTTTATTTTCTGGAATTCTTGGTGGCCACAGAATTTTCTTAAAGGGCTTGCCCAATTTCATGAGGAAACCAGAAAACACAGGAGATCTGCCTGCAGCAAAAAAAAAAAAAACCTGATCAGTTCTTACCTGGTAGATCCTGCACTGCTGCTTTGGCACTGATCTTCTTGGTATCCTGCAGAGGCCAGTGATTGGCTGTAGTGGTCACATGTTGTAATGTGACATCCAGGGAAGATTGGGAACTCAAAGCGGCCCTGGAAAAAAATGTAGAAGTGGCCCCATGTTGTAGGAGGAGCGGCCAAGCCAAGTAGGCAGGGTTTGTTGTAGTTTTTATTGATACCTTTTTGGAATGTATATGCCTTTTTTATCACTTTTTATTTATTTTTTGGGGAGATGAAGCAATAAAAAAAACTGCGAATCCACAATTTTAATTTTGTTCATTACGGAGTTCACAGTAAGGAATAAATACATTTATATTTTAATAGTATGGGAATTTTGTGCACAACTATGATATTTATTTTTTACTGTTTATTTTTTTATTAATATGGGAAAATGGTCTGATTTGAATTTTTATAAATTTTATTATTTTTTTAGTTTTAAAAACTTTTTCAATTTCTTTTCACTTATTTTAAGTCCCCCTAGGGAACTTTAAAATGCGATTGTCTGATTGCATCTCCCATGGAACCCTGACACAGACAGGCCTCCATAGGAACATTGCTGTGTCAGGCCTTGGAGCAGCAGCGCAGGATCTCCCAGTAACATGATGATCACTTGTTTACTGTAGACGGATCCCCTGTGTTCTCCATTTTCCTCCTGAAAGTGAACAACCCCTTTTAGGGCTCATGCACACGAACGTATTTTTTTTTTCCGTTTACGTTCCGTTTTTTGCGTTCCGTATAAGGAACCATTCAATTCAATGGATCTGCAAAAAAAACAGAAGGTACTCCGTATGCCTTCCGTTTCCGTATTTCCGTTCCGTTCAAAGATAGAACATATGCTATTATTGTCCGCATAACGGACAAGGATAGTACTGTTCTATCAAGGGCCAGCTGTTCCGTTCCGCAAAAAACAGAATTCACATCCGTATTTTTGCAGATCCGTTTTTAGCAGACCACAAAATACTGAAAAAGCCATATGGTCATGTGCATGAGGCCTTAGACTTAATAGTACAGTACGTTTGAATGATTGCTCACTGAGTTCATAGGCAACAGTTGGGTCTGCGTTCTTGTAGAACAGTCATTTATGGAGTGTTTTCCACAGTCTATTAAGCCTTACTGGATATCACTGACTCGTATTCAGGTCAGAACCATTATGTTACTCCTCAGACTGCACTGCTATCCTGAACAAGGAGAGGGTTAAAGGGAGTCATTTTCACCAATATAACTAAGAGCACTGCGCCATAGAAGATTGCAGACACATCCCAGACATACCTGTGTGCACTTTGTGTCTGTATTTCGTGTCCAGGAAAAGCACTTTTAGGGTCCATTCACACGTCATTTGCCGGCTGCTGTGTATGGAGAAGTGGACACATGGCTCTCCTCATTCACTTCTATGGAAGCGGAGTGCAGTTGATGTTTTTCCATGAGCCTTTATTCAGGTCGACAAATATTTCTGTATCATTGTAACTAATACTGATTAAACATACCATGCCATGCCTATAGACCCACGAAATGTACATGCATAATCTGTACTAGGGCTCCCATTTGCCATTTATAATACCACAGCTTCATTTTATTTGAGAAAGGGTCCTGTGGGCCCCCTCAGGCACCATGGCCTGGGTGTGACTTCAACCTTGCACCCCCTAAAGCTATGTTTCTGTCTCAGAGAATTTTTCGCTCATCTGAGTTAGCTAAATAACAGTGAGAATTACGTTGCATGAAAGGGAAAGCTGAAATAACATGGCATCCTATGGAGAAAGCTTTTCAAATAAGTGTCCTTTTTCTGCTTTCCCTAGACAGTAGTCATGATTTATAAATCCATTCTAGCACTTGTGCTGTTCATGTGCCCCCGTGACAAGAGGCGAATAAACCTTACCAGGTCAGGTAAAGAGACTATTATAAAGAGAAAAATCCTTCCAAAACTACCGTATGTTTTTAAACTAGGTTAGCAATATCTTGATAAAAAATGCAAAATGTAAAATACTACATTACCGGTTACTGCAACTTTAGAGGCATTAGAGGTTCTACATGCTGTGACTAAGATCGCATAATCGAAACGCGCATGCGAAAATATTGAACATATGTCCATGTTAATGTTTAAGAAGTAAAGTACAGAAGATTTTATACCATTCATTGGAGTGCTGGAATTTTTTCTTTTAGTGTCTATTCACATGGCAGATTTTTCCTCTGCATTGGAGCGGTTTTCACCAGCCAGATGTTACATATTGGCCATAGGAAATCATAAAATGCTCTACCAACGCTGCGTTTTTTGAAGTGGTGTTTTAGGAAAGTTCCCAGGCTTTTTTCGTCCCTTGGCATTTTTTTTCAGGCTTTTTCCTATAGACTTTTATATAGCAAAAAAAAAAAAAAGTCCAAAAATGCTAATAAAATGTGTGACCAAAAAAAAGTATTTTACAAAATATATGAATTTTTAGAAGCCAGAACAAGGCAAGAGAAAGATATAGTTTGGCTGCATCTTTCTAGTCAAAATTTATCAAAGCCAAGTGACACCTTTGGAGCACATTTAATCATTCGTCACCCATGTGTTGTCAAGAAACTGAACCCAAATGCTGATATGGCATGACTAATTATGAATGTGTTTCATCAGGGAGATATATGAATGTGTTTCATCAGGGAGATATATGCCACATATATGCCAGCATGGAGTCCTCGTTCACATTCTTATCACATTGTTATCAATGGCTACTATCAGGGGCAGATTAGGAACTTAAAGTGGTTCTGGAAAAAAAACTAAAAGTGGCCCAATGTTGTAGGCGGGTCCAAATTGACAGAAGACGGGACAAAACAAGTAGTCAGGGAAAACAGACGTAGGCAGTGCCTGCAATATTGTAGTGCACCACAGAATACCGCCACAGCAGAACCAAATACCATAGGGCAGCACAAAATACTGCCACCCCAACCACAGTATTCAACTGTATCACAGTTGAGTTCAGGAGGAGATCATTATGTACCTGACCTGCGACCATCAAGAGGGCTTGACTGGCCCTCTTAGGCATCAGCCCACTGGGAAACTTCCCTGTAGGGTCTATGGCCAATCCGCCCCTGGTCATTATATTTTCATTTGTGTTCAATTTGTTACATCTGAAATAGTACATACGGTACTTAATACAGGAAGTTGAACTTAAGGTGGTTGTCCATGATTAGGAAAACATGGCTGCTTTCTTCTAGAAACAGCGCCACATTTGTCCATGCGTTATATCTAGTATTGTAGCTTAGCTCCATTGAAGTGAATGGTACTGAGCTGCAATACCGCACAACCTGTGGAGAGCTATGGTACTGTTCTTGAAAGGATGCAGCCATGTTCTTAATCCTGGACAACCCTTTTGAAATGTTTGTCCCAATTTTATTTTATTTTTTTAAATTCCTACACCTACCAAGCTGGACCTGTAGAAGAAGTGAATTTACCTGCTCCTCAGCTTGGTTTCATTCCATTGATCCCTGTCTTCACTGCACAGCTGTCACGTGCACCACTGCAGCCAATGAATGGCTTCAGCACAGGCATATCCCCCAGTGGCATGTCACTGCTGCGCTCAGTGTTGCTTGGGGACACATTAACGCTCAGGCCAGACATTTGCCACAGGAGCACACATGACCATATCAGTGTAGAAAGTTGTCAGGCGGCGACTGGAAGTCTAGTGACGATAGCCTGGAACCCACAGAGCCAGGGGTGGGGAGCAGGTAAGTATACCTCCCTTCACGGGTCTCACTGGGCAGGTGGTGATTAAAAGAAAAAAGGAAAAAGACATGGGCAACCCCTTTATGAGGTACCCTAGTTGTTGGCGAGACTCAGCTGGGAAGGTAGTTTTACAGAGATCATATGCAGTACAGATCTTTCTATGACTGCATCAATCTCTGGTTCAGCAACTGACTCATTTTGTGATTTTTTAATGTTCTATTGGGTTCAGGAGACAAATATTAAGATAAATTGGGTCATTTTTAGGCCTCATGCACACGACCGTTGTTTGATTCCGTGTCCGTTGCTCCGTTTTTCGTGATTTTCTGCGGACCCATTGGTTTTCAATGGGTCCGTGGAAACCTCGGCAAATGCACCGTTTGTCCTCCGCGTCCGTGGTACAGTGGTGGACTTTACCATTATACAAGCCAAGCAAATGCTGGGGGCCCCAAATACCAGGGGGCCCCCAGTTGGCCACATGTGGTTGTCTGTAAAAAAACAGCTAAAGCTACATTCACAAACATCCCATGGCCATTTTTAGAACCATTTAAAGTCTATAGCACTATTCACATGACCGTTTTTTTTTAATGGCTAGTGAATAGCGGCCATCAAAGTTTTCACAGCTGTTTAGACAGGAGTGCATTCATCTAATGACCATAAAAAAGGGGTACACTGTTGCCTTTCAGGGGTTAAAATAAAAAAATAAAATACTCACCTCACCCACTTGTATGCATGGAGACACTGGCTCTTCAGAAGATGCTGCAGGACCTGCACTCCTAGGTCCTGCTCTCTCCAGTGAAGAGCGAGTTTTCCCACGTATTCAAGTGGATGAGGTGGGTATTTTTTTTTTCTGCATAAACAGAAGGGGGACCACTACAAGAGGGGCATTATTGCTACTGGGAGGCACAAAGGGGGGCACTAATCATACTGGGGGCACTTTGTGGCCCATATGATGTCTAGAGAGAACTATGGGGGGCATTAATTACACAGTGAGGGCTCTGCTGGGGTTGAGAATGTTAAAAAAAAAAGCTATGATATTCATGAGTTTTTAATGGCTGTTTTTAAAGACCGTTAAAAACAGATGCAAAATGGCTAGGAAAAACCAGTGTTTTGGATGTACAGCCTGTCCAGCCAGTTCTGCTGCACAGAGACCCTGGGGGGCCTTCTTCCTTGTAGAGCAGTGGCAGAAGTGGCCAGGCTGCACTGCTAAGCTGAGTGTGGAGCTCAGTGGGCCGACAGGGCAAAGCTTAGCAAGCTGATGGGGCAGAGTTTAGCTGTTGCTACGAGCGTTAGGGTGCAACAGAAGCCCCAGACATAACTTTGCTTGGGGCTCCAGAAATGTTAAATCAACGCCTGTGTATCACACATAGAGGGACATTTATCAATACTTGTATTCCCATATGCCAGTCTTGATCCCTGTGTGCCGGAGTGAGATGGTCTTCCAGGCACTTGCAGACAGATGCTTCTTAATAAATTAGTCACATTTCTGGCAGTCAATGCGCCAGAAACAGAAGTCTATATCAGCTATGGGCTGGCTTAGACTTAAGATATAATTTAAGTTAAAGGGGTTGTCCCACGAAAACTATTCTACAGATTTTAAACCAGCCCCTGGATCTGAATACTTTTGTAATTGCATGTCATTAAAAATGTAGCATAGCCACTGAGTTATTCAATGATATGCATCTGTATGGTGCCACCTGCTGTTTGTCTTTTTCTTGTTTCTTTTTCCTGCTTACTGAGATGGCCGCACATGCTCAGTTCCATCCTTCAGCTGCCTCCTGAGCTGTGATAGGGAGAGCTAAGACACGCCTCCTGAGCTGCAACAGAAAAGACACTCCCCTGAGCTTTCGGCTTGATATAAATCTAGCAGAGCAATGAATGGGGAGATCTCTGGATCCATGTGAGGTACAGGGCTGGTTCTAGCTTTGTTAGAAAGAGGTTGTCATGAATTATGTGATTTTTTTTTTTCATTTTTTACATTAGTCATGGGATAACCCCTTTAAGTTATAGTACCTTATATATAGTAACTTAAGTTATAGTCAAATATATAAGTGAGTATAATAATAATAGTCCGGTGGGCTATGCAAAGCCCCTCCCCCTCTGCTAAGCCCTGCCCTCTTTCTCACCACTTTAGAAAAGTAAAATTCACCTAATTTATTAGTCATAAATTATGGCGCTAATATGGCGCATGGTGTTTTTAACAATTCATTTTAAAAAATCACCACAAAAAAAAGTGTGTACCGGAGACCTAAAATCTACATTTCTGAGAATCAGGGCATGACAGGAGTTAAACTTGGCCCCCGCATTCTGTATGAGTAATAATGATGGATAAGCCCAGAGAAACTAATTACTGGCTTGTCCCAAAGTTTTGAAATGTTTCCAGGAGCCATGCAGGATTTGGGCGCTTGTGAGAGACGTGTAGCAGCTGGAATAGGGCAAGAGTACTGATGAGAGGTGAGGAGCAGCAGGTCAGTACCTTACAGTGAATTTCAGGTATGTAAAAGTAATGGAGCAGGGTCTGAATTTAAAGACACAGAAGTATTAAAAATGAAAATTATTTGAACCAAAAGTTAAAACATGGAGAGGTCAAAGTAATAATAATATATTATCAGTATTATTACAATTGTGGTAAAAAAAAACTTCAAGTACCATCATATTTTCCTTGCTGGTTAATCGAGAACATGGATGGAAGCTCACGTTAATATAATTCCCAGCAAAATGCATTATAATATTAGTAATTTTATTAAGAACTATTTTACCCCATGCTATCTACCCAATCCCTTGGTGGACATGTATTGTCTTAATTTTTTGACCTTATACAATATGTAAATACATATAATGATAACCTTCTAGCTTTCTTCTAATATTGCCACATTTTTTGATTTTCCCATACACCAGCCTTGTTCCCTTAGAAAACAAGAAGCCAGAAAAATGTTATGTGTTCATTGTCTTTACAACCAAAGGGTAGCATTATAAAATCCAGAAATCCCATGAAGAACTCGAGACTTCTACATTAAATCATGATGTTTCTAAAATGATGGTTTCTACAAATCAATATTCCCCTGCCTGAAAACACTGCATCATTATAATCTGTATGAGAAATGTCTTTGGTGGAATAGCAGGTTAGGAAACATTGTATGGCTAAACGACTGACTTCTGTTGACCCATCTTTCTACCATACTGGAGATCTTCCTTTCACCATTACTGCCCCAGTTATGTAGAAAATGCATGCCAAACTTGACTGGATTGTCTCTCTCTCAAATGTCAAAAAAGTCAAGGGGATCTCTTTCTTGATTGCATGGAGGGCCACATAAACACACAAATCATTCAACATAACTCCATTTACATTACCTATCAGGTTTACCAAATGGAGCTCCCATGTGACAAACTAATCACACCTCATTTACAGCCATTACTGATAGTGAATTTCCAAATACCCTAGCTGTCTGCTTCCTTATCTCCCATAGTAGAGAATAGAAAGAGCCACGCATATGCACGGTCATCTCACCATTCACAATCCACCTGGATGGGGCAGCCAATTATTGGTATTCTGTTACCTTTTTCCATTATTCAAGCCAGGTGGCCCCTGAGGATATTAAAGGGGGCTCTGGGATTTATTGGTAAGCTGTTCTCAGGTTAGATCATCAATATCAGATTAGTGGGGACCCGGCCCTCCAACTGATCAGCTGTTTCAGGCAACTGCGAGCACCAAATACTATACAGTGCATGGGGCCGGAAGCAGAAGGTTCTGCTCACTGTGTAGTTTCCAGTGCTGGTGTACTGAAGCTCAGCACCAGTTCCCTTCCCATACCCTGAAATGGTGTACTGCTTTCTGCCCCGTTCACTGTAAAGTTTTTTATGTTAGCGGTGCCTTAAACAGTTGATCGGTGGAGATTACTATTATTTTATGCACTTATATATAGCGCTACTATATTCCACTTTACAGACATTAGCATCACACTAGCATCACAATCTAAAATCCCTATCAGTATGTCTTTGGAGTGCAGGAGAAACCGGAATACCCGGAGGGAACCCAGGCAAACACGGGGAGAACATACAAACTCCATGCAGATGTTGTCCTTAGGCCTCTTTCACACAAACATTTTTTTTTGCGAGTGTATTTCAATAGGTCCTAAAAAAAAAACTAAGGTACTCTGTCCTCATTCCGTTTCCGTATTTCCGTTCCGTTAAAAGATAGAACTTGTCCTATTCTTGTCCGCATCACGGAAAAGGATAGTACTGTTCTATTAGGGGCCAGATGTTCCGTAAAAAACGAAATGCACACAAATGTCATCCGTTTTTTGCGGACCGCAAAACCATACGGTTGTGTGAAAGAGGCCAGAGGTCAGATTCAAACCTAAGATCCATGCACCAACCACTGAGCCACTGGTTGTCTGCTTCCTATCTGATATCAATGACCTATCGTGAGGACATCAATATCTAAGTCCAGGAAACCCCTTTAATATCCTCTGGGGCCACCTGGCTTGTATAATAATGACTAGGCATCCGAAGTCGATTTGCATAAAACTTTTTTCGATACTGTACGGAGTGAGCGGTCCGTGCATATTATAATGTATTGGCTCCGATGAGCCGAAGTTATTACTTCGCGAAGTCTCACGAGATTTGCATAATAACTTCAGAAATTGATTTAGACTATAAAAAAACATTTCCCGAACTCGGGTACCTTGGAACCAAACCTGAGCTCGGGATATTGTTTTTCACAGTCTAAATCAATTTCTGAAGTCTCGCGAGACTTTGCGAAGTAATAACTTCGGCTCATCGGAGCCAATACATTCTAATACAGTACGGAGCGCTCGCTCTGTACAGTATTGAAACAAAGTTTTATGCGAATCGACTTCGGATGTTTCATCCGAAGTCGATTCGCTCATCCCTAATAATGACAATAGGGAGCACAATTCCCAAAATATCCTAGCTAAAATGTCAGCAAAATTCTCATGATTGTAGAAAGCAATAAATCCGATGTTGTTGTGATTTTTCATAGCATCTTAAGGTGCATTTATATGCACCAATAATCGTCCATATTATCGGGAATGACCGCTCCTGCCATCTAAAAATATGCCGCTCGTTCATCGCGTGATCCTGTCATTCAGGCAGGCACCACCGATCATGGCTTCTGGACAGCAGATTGTGTGGTCTAAACAGTGACCTGTTACTCAGAAGCCAGCGATTGCCCGTCATCATACGGTGAAGGAGATCGCTGCATGTAAATGTGCGGTCTCAATTAATGAATAAGCAGCCGACTGCCGGGAAGGAACGCTCTAAATCCACCTTTCTAGTGAATCTCCATGATGTATGTGCAAATATATTACTTCATTTAGCTGTTAGTTAATAAAAGTAGCTTTTCTTGGTCTTCATTGGCAGACACAGATTATCTCTGGCAGAGCAACTCATACTTAGTAACCAGTAATGAACCAAAAACATGATTATTTGACCCTTTACTTCCTGAACATCTGCAATCTTGAAAACGCGTTCCTGGAAATTCATCCTTCCAGTAAATATGTTCCTGCTATTACTTCTTAATGTACATCCAAAGATGAACCATATTGTGCCTGTTTGGCAGCTACACAATTGATTTAATTTTAATTTCAAAACTCAGCGGTGCCTGCCCAGGAAGTTACTGACTACAGTATAACTCATTGTGTCTGAATATCACCACGGCGGCCACAACTTCTTAGTTTTGCTCTTATGGTAAATAGGTGTCATTGACTGTCTACGTGATTGTGAACTTGGAGGGGGGGACAAAAGAAAAGTGATCTACAGAGAAAAGGAGGTTGACACCCTGAGAACACAAAACTGTTTTCCATTGGGATATACACCTTCCAACAGCTGATACTCCAGGTAAATCCACAAGGGACATCAAAGCTTTGTCTGGGACAGCGCATCTCCCACCTAAAGAGTGGCTTTCAGAGTCAATAAAGCCGTTTCACACCTTTTAATCCCACAACTGGAGCAGGATCCTTTCTGAAAGAATGGGTTTTCGGGCTGCAGGCCATCTCTACACATGGTCCTGTGAAAGGTGTATTAAAGAGAGGAAGGTGTGAAAAGTGACACGTCCCGGCTTGCCCTAGACTCAAGTCCTAACTGCATTATATCGGGATTAACGGGGCCCCAATAATCCTCTTGTGTTTTCAGAGGATCGGTAAAGTTAGCCTACTGGCCATTGATGTAGGGAAAATTGCAATATAACGAGTCACAAGGAAGCTACTATGATACTAAATGCATGTTATCTTTGCTTTACAATCTATATCCTCTATTGAGTAGAGAATCTACAACACTCATTATTTTAGGTCTATTAGCCTGTTAGTGTCAGTATATAGTCTGGCAGATGGATGAAGATCAAGTTATAGGGAAGGAATGTAAGTTAATCATAATTACCTTCAAATTGATTGAAGCTCCAATTTACACCATTCTATTTGTCATACATAATGATTCCAGCCACTGAAATGCCACTGTAGGCCTCTAACACATTTGGCTATCCACCGATTTGTAGAGATACATTAAATGTATTATTTATATTTGAACTATTTAAAGGCGTTTTTCCCTTTTTTTGGGAATTTGAGAAGACACCTCACAGTTTTTTTTTTGCCTTCCTCTGAATCAACTTGCAGGATAATAGGCCGAACTGGAAGGACAGATGTCATTTTTCGGCCTTATAAACTATGTTACTATGTTACCACCTCCTGGACAGACCTGCAAAGAGAAGCACATTTACCTGCTCCCTGCCACTGGGTCCCATCTCCCTCACTGGCGCTACTTCGTTCAGGTCCCCTGCTGTCAACATTCTCTGACTGACTGCAGCCAATAACTGAACTCAATTGGTCACATGACATTAAGTCACCGCTGCTGGTAGTAATTGGCTGCAGCGGCGTCAAAGCCGAGGAAAGGAGCTGGGACATAGTGGCGGGGGGGAGGTAAGTATGCTTGAATTTGCAGGTCTGGCCAGGAGGGGAGTCTGTACAACCCCCTCAAAAAGTGAACAACCCTTTAATTTTGAGTATTTATCTATATTTATTTATTTATTTATATTTATTTAAGTGTGTATAGTCAAGAAAAATACTGCATATGTAAATATGACATTATACAGTAAAAATAAGCTGGAAATCGCAAATTATTTGGCAAATATGGCATGAACCCTAATTTGGGACTTGTTTATAGCACAATAGTGCGATAAATAGCTTAATAATTGCCCCCCATGGAATGCTCTGGAATGGACAGCTATGGAGCTCACTAAAGGTTGTTACAGGGGTTGCAGTGCTATAGATGGCATATCATAGTTAAAGGGCCCAGTAACTGATCTTTTATGGGGCTTAAACACCTGAATTTAAGCTCTGTAGTTGACCTAGCTTTGCATGAAGTCCCAAAAGAATCCAGGAGAAGTTTGGACGAGGTGCTGCTCCCTAATCTTGTTCTTGAAAATTACAGCGCAGATTCCAAGGGCAGTTTCTGGAAAATGGGGGTCTATAGGTGGAAATTGCCCTCAAAATGTCACAACTAAAGCTTGCTGCCTATTAAATGTGGTGTAGGGTAACGTGCCATAGGCAGGTATTACATGGCCCATGACTAATTCCTCTAATTGCCACAGCAGGTTACAAATTAAGAACATCAAAGAACGATGTATGGAATATCAGTGAATGGTGTTCCATGTGACAGGCAAGAGTCTGCTTACCTCAAAATGCAAGAGGCCTCGTAGTACTGTAAGGAGGTAGAGACGCAGGCAGATAGAGTGTGTGAAACCGGAACAACCTACATGTCATCGTGTTTTTAACAAAATCCAGTTTACGGGCATAGTAGTACAACTTCTACCGCTGATTCAACGAGGACAATCAAAGGATAGAACAGAAAGGTCAGTCTGCCATGCAAGCTGCCATACGTTGAGGTGCTGCAGGAAACACCCAAGGGTGTAAATCGCTTCATCAGAGCAAATGCTACCCCTGTTTTAAAAATCAAAGATGTGTCACACACACCCCACTGCTAAATACTGTGCTGTGACAGCAGATGCTGCTCTGCATATATACCGCCCTATGATACCATCCACAAGCTGCGTGCAGGGCAGGCGGTGAAAGCTTTAGTAAGGCCATTAGAAATATGATTCTAGAGCAGTAGCAGGAAAGTGAAATGAGTGACATGTCTATATAGCGCATGCAGAAAATGAGAAACACAAAGACATTACAGGTCAGGCCCTGCATCATCTGTAGTGTCCAAGAATGATGTGTCTGGCTGGGAGTTCTCCAGATAAAAGCGATGGACTTTAAGATACGGTGATGTGATAGGGTCATTTACTTTATGTATTGGCTGCCTTTTTCGACAGCATCTGTGGTGAGACAAGGGGTTTTCTACAGAACCAGGCTGGCACATGCACCAAGTGAAAGGGTTCTTAACTGGTAGCGAATGTAAGTGAGCATAGGCAGTAACTGTCCCTCGCCTTCTGCTGTCTTTTTGTATGCGGAACAGACGACTGTTTGTCCGCCTGCGCAAGTGTGCTAGATGTTTACTGGAGACAGGGGCCCAAATCATCCACCAGGTGGCTCTTCAAATATAAAGAAGCATTCATACAACAAGTCTCCAATGATGCCTAGTCCCTCATTACATCATGTGGGTAGAGAACCCCTTTAAGCTGTAGTTGTCTAGACCGGTTCTGCCTCGCATAAGCCCTGCACTGATCAGCCTTCATAAGGCTGCATTTTCATAGCTTAGGTTGGATTTTAGTCACATCTTTAGGGCATTTTTAAGTTTGTTTTGTGGTCGCTGAAATGGAAGTGGCCAGTTTGGTGGTAATCCGTTGGAAACTACGAAGCACTCTACAAATAATACTTCTTAGACACTTTTAGATATGTATCCAGCTTTTCTGGTTATAAAACTGAAAACAAAGCAAGAAGTTGTGGAAGGGTTTGGGTTACGAACCTCTGTCCCATAATATGGGATAAAATAGCACAAAGTGCTGCCTAATTTTGTCTGGTAAAATGCCAGGTCTCAGGACTAAAACCATGGACTGCATTATAGACAATCTGGTCCAATGGGCGCCATTCCTGTACATCAAGTGAGTGATCTGGCGGTTCCTTTATTTTTATTTTCCTAAAACGGAGCACAACATGATATATAGTACCAACATAAGGGCGGCTTAAACCCCAATATCGTATTCATTGGCAGGGCATGAGTCCAGTTGATTAATATGGCCACAATGGACTAGGGTGGGAGACTGGTTCACGGTTTAAAAGGCATGCCAGTATTGATAAATCTCCCATAAATTCATTTTGTTTAGGGCACTTTTTACTTCCGTATTCTGTATTTATTTTTATTTTTTTTACAAAACACTGCATACTTCAGGTGTAACGTTTTTGAGAGCATTTTTCACCTGAAAAACTGCATCTGCTTGTGTGACATGTGTTGAAGATTTTGTGGCAGTTTCTTATGCAGGGTTGTGGCCCAGGACACTGCGATTGAGACAAACTTCATTAAGCTAGTCTGCTTATCTGGAAAACTTTGTAATGCAAGGGGTGAAGGCAACAGAAGATCTTCTACAATTCGGCTGCTGCAAAAATCAGCCCATTGGGACAGTTTTTGCACCGGCAGATTTCAGCCAGAACGGTATGTATGGACGTACACGAAGGATATATATAACAAATATATATATGTGGCCATACATTTAAGCAATTAATTCTGAGGTCATAAACTGGAGTGTCATTTTCCGTGTGAAGACGCACAGGCTCATTTCGTGATGCAAAGGAAAAGCTGAATGTAAACACGTCCATCCTTGCTCTTTACAGCCGGCACAATTCTAGTCTAGTATGTCTAGTCGCTGTATATCTTTACTAAAGATCCTGTGTGCTTGTATCCTGTTTGCAGATGACTTTAACAGTTTTTTTCTCACTATGATTTTATAAAGTATGCTTGAATGTTATTTATTATAATGTAAATCTGCATTTTACACGCTTTGTGACACTTTAGTCCCTTTTTGCAAATTTGTTATCTTAATAATATTGCGTACATACTGTTCTACAATAATATTGTTTAGTATACTCTAAAAAATATATTTTGGAGAGATTACTGTATTTATTATGTATAAATGAAGATTAATTTCATCATTTTAGGATTATTACATGAGCTCTGGTTTAACAATATTTTGTTATAATTATGCTACATTTCCTGGGGCAGGCTGCATGGTGCACGAAGGAAAAGGGGGGTAAAGACAGTGAGGGAGGGTCAGAGCCCAGGGAATGGTAGGGGAGGAGTTGAAATAATGTGGATAGACTCCTGATTGATGTCAGTGGGTGGCCTTTTGCCTTCAATTTGTCTTTCTGGGGGTGGGGAGTCCAGGGGATTCTTTAAAGAACTTGAGTGAAGGCAGCTTTCATATCACAGGTCAGAGCAGAGACAGAACACAACTAGGAGTCCTCAGCCTGAAGAAGTCCTAGCACTGAAACAAGCTCAACAATGCAGAACCATACAGAACTGGAATATGATGATTACAACTATTACTACTCGAATGATTCAGATTCAGATCTAGCATGCACCGAGTCAGACTGGGACTTGTCCTACTCCTTGTTGCCAGTGTTTTACATGCTGGTTTTTGTCTTGGGACTGTCTGGAAATGGAGTGGTAATCTTCACGGTGTGGAAAGCGAAACCTAAAAGAAGATCTGCAGACACCTACATAGGTAATCTTGCCCTTGCTGACTTGGCTTTTGTTGTTACCTTGCCTCTGTGGGCTACCTACACTGCTCTTGGCTTCCACTGGCCTTTTGGTTCTGCCCTGTGCAAGATTAGCAGTTACCTTGTCCTGCTCAACATGTTTGCAAGTGTTTTCTGTCTCACCTGCCTCAGTTTTGACAGATACTTGGCAATTGTGCATTCTTTGTCCAGTGCCAACCTGCGCTCCAGGTCAACTATGATCATATCTTTGACAGTTATATGGCTGCTCTCAGGACTGTTGGCACTTCCAAGTCTGATTCTGCGTGATACCCGCGTGGAAGACAACCGCACCCTTTGTGATCTGGACTTCAGTGGTGTCTCCAGCAAGAAAAATGAAAAACTCTGGCTTGGAGGTCTTAGCATTATGACCACATTGCCAGGCTTTCTACTTCCGCTTCTCCTCATGACAATTTTCTACTGTTTCATTGGATGCAAAGTGACCATGCATTTCCAAAACCTCAAGAAGGAAGAACAGAAGAAGAAGAGGCTTCTCAAGATCATAACTACACTTGTTGTTGTGTTTGCCATTTGCTGGCTGCCATTCCATATTGTCAAAACCATCCACTTCCTGGACCTGATGGGCTACCTGACCCTCTCCTGCTCTTCACAGAACTTGATTGTCAGCCTGCATCCGTACGCCACATGCCTGGCATATATTAACAGCTGTCTCAACCCTTTCCTCTATGCCTTTTTTGATCTCCGATTCCGCTCCCAATGTTTTTTTTTTTTTGGACTTAGTAAAACCCTCCATGGACAAATCAGTAACACCTCCTCCAGCCTGAGTGCTCAAACACAGAAATCTGAAATCCACTCTTTAGCAACTAAGGTTTAAGTGGGAAATGGACACATGATAGACAGGGGAGGGAGAGACTCTATGCTTTTAGCCTGCGTGGCTAATTGAACTTTATCTCTCAGACATGGGAGCACTGCTGATAATAGAGAAAACCGCTGTATCTTACACTGGAGCCTGAAAGACTTTATTGGTGACCGTCTGCTTGGAAGATGACAGTACTGTCTACAGGTCATCAAAGACTTGCTCAATCTCTCTCTGTGATACAGGGGAGCTGGCTGGATGGAGCAAGATATGCTATATCTTGGTGGGACAGTTACATCTGTAAATAATACTACTTCGATGACGTGCAGTATCAACCTGGCCATCACATATTACAATTTTTTTTAAGACTAAATATATGTGGCATATTATAGCACTTCTATAGCAATATAGAGCCTTTATCTAACACACTTGTTAAGAACTATAGTCTATTTGTATCATTAATATTCTGCAATGTCTTCCAATGTGGCGCCCACTTCATTATAGAAATGATGTGAATAGGGGGGTGTTAATGGGTTAATTATCAACAAGAACCCTTCAGAGCACAAGAAAGCAGCAGTTCCTTGCAGAGCAAAGTATGGCTGTTGTCTTCACTCTTGTGAATTAAGTGTGTTGCTCTCCGGATCTGTATGTATGTATGTATATATAGAATTATAACATATCCCCTCGGAGAGGGGCATCTTTTTACTGTTTGGTATACTTTTGTAAAATGTTGCAATAAAATTCCTAAATATAAAAAATAAACAGTGTATCTGAGTTTTTTTTTGTAAATGGAGGGGTCAGATATCTTCAGTGTTTCTTTGCTGTGGTTCAGGGTAAAGTTGTCCCATTAGCACAATTTATCCTCTAACCAACAGTGTCTGATCGGTGGGAGTCAAATCTTTGGGGCCCCCATCGATTATGAGAATGGGGGACCATACTCCCTTTTTGAATGGAGCAGTAGGCACACGTGTGTCTGTTGCTCCATTCAACTCAATGGGACTCTGCTATCTCTGGCAGCCCCATGCGTGACTGCTGCTCTGTTCAAACATGGGGAGCACAGACCCCCATTTTCATGACCAGCTGTCTGACCCCCACAGATCAGATGTATCCTGTGGATAGGGGATAAGTTGTCTTAACGGGATATCCCCTTTAAAAGATTTTATAAATAATCTTTTATTCCCACAAATTATAGGATTTATAAAAAAAAAAGTCAAAGAAGTAATGTGGGAAAATGGACTTATTCATAAAGTCAGCTATAAAAACCTATTCTCAGGCACTGAGGAAGTTATCAAGATTTCCTGATAACAATGGATTGCAGAACTGCTTTTCTTTCTCACAGTGCAGTTGAAAAACCCATAGTTTTTACGGAATGCTGCATTTGTTAAAATATCAGCATTCCCTAGTGCTTTTTGGCTTTCTCACAGTTTTGCTACATTTTTCCCCATTGATTTCCATGGAGAAACTGTAGGGTGAAAAACAGAATCTATATCTGTGACAGTAGATGTGTACATAAACATTTAAAGGGGTATTCCGGTTATATTAAGTTATCTCTTATCCATAGGATAGGGGATAACTACTAGAACGGTGGGTGTCCTATCGCTGGGACCCCATTGATCATAGGAATGGGGGCCCCCCTACTCCCTGCAGCCCGCTAAAACGAACTGAGCGGCTGGTTGGGCACGCGTGCAGCTGCCTCTTTCGTATCTACTGGAATTCTGGAGTTAGCCGTATTGTGTTTGGCTATCTCCAGAACGCCCCTAGAAATTAACCACTGGGACCCCCTCCAATCTAATAGTTATCTCCTATCCCTAGCCAGTTTTCCTTTACACGTTTTGATAAATCTCTCCCTATGTTACTACGTTAGGTTGACTATGAGTGCTGTGAGTACAGGACAATAGACTCATGGCTGGGCTGGGACTCACAGCATTTCAGATCATTATGATGCTGTGAGTTTGGCTCCCAGAAGTTGTGGTCGGTCTGGGAAATGCTGCCATCTCATGGACCCCCCTCAGTAATATAAATGTAGCCGTAGGGTCAAGTTTCTGCTTGCAGTTTTTGAAGCCAAAAACAGGAGTGAATTCAAAGAAGAGGAGAAGTCGTACCTCTCCTTTATAATTTCTCCTGATTTCGGCTTCC
The DNA here is from genome assembly GCA_033119425.1 of Bufotes viridis. NCBI lineage: Eukaryota > Metazoa > Chordata > Amphibia > Anura > Bufonidae > Bufotes > Bufotes viridis. The sequence goes on along the minus strand of CM065589.1, from coordinate 200,487,120 downwards.
AAAACTGCATGCAGAAACCTGACCGTGTGGTCGTACTCTTAGGGCTCATGCACACATCCGTATGTATTTTGGGGTCCAAATAAAACACGGATCAGCAAAAAATACGTATGACGTCCGTGTACATTCCGTATTTTGCAGAACAGAACATCTGGCCCTAATAGAACAGTACTATCCTTGTCCGTTACGCGGAGAATATTTTTTTTGAGGAACGGGCATACGGACATACGGAAAGGGAATGCACACGGAGTAACTTCTGTTTTTTTTTTGCGGACCCATTGAAATGAATGGCTCCGGATATGGTCCGCAAAAAAAACAACTAACGGACACGGAAAGAAAATACATTCGTGTGCATGAGCCCTTAGAGTGTGACTCAGGCTATACACACAGAGCCTGTATAACACAAAGCCACAAAACTACCCTACACTGCCATTCACATGCCTCCCAAGTGTCCCTCTTTTGGAGGGACAGTCCCTCTTTTTGACCCAAGTCCCTCTGTCCCTCTTTGATCCTTAAATGTTCCTCTTTTTGACCTGGGGAATGAATGCATAAATGAGCATTAATAAGTTTACTAAATTGCTCCTTATTAAACTATCTGTACGGTTTCTACCTGTATATTAGACCAGAACTTCATTATTTGGTGCAATTTAGACCTTAAAATATCTATAATCTGATGATTTACAAGCTAATATTTAAATAGATATTGAAGCGCAAGAAAAAAATTAAGTATATAATACTTAATTAAGTATATAACTTATACTCACCTAGCCGATCCCCAACTGCTGCAGTTCTGATGGAGTCAGTAGGTATGCTTTGGGTGGAGTTAGAGACGTGGCCTAGAATGAAATAAATTGCCGCGATGCGCGCTGCACATATTGTCCTGCTTTGCAATTTTCAAAAGTTGTGAGGTATGCATACAGTGTCCATCGGGCTCCGTGTGTACACATATTTTTCCCATAAAGCATTAGGGGAGAATACCGCTGTATATATGATGCCAGTGGGAGTATACCACAGTTTCTTTCTGTTGCAGTAATAAGGAATTCATCAGAAACCACCTCTGTATGCCTCCATATGAATTCGGAGGCATACATGGACCTCTATGGCAGCCGTATTAGGGCTCTATAACATACGCAGTGGTCTCTGCTGCAATTAGTCACGTTATCTTCAAAGAAATACTTCAATCCTTGGAAGTCAAGGAGCGGACAACTCTTGCTTAATTCAGCCTCTATTACCCATGGCGTAGAGGGGCTAACAAAGAGCATCTCTCGCTCAGATGGACTTTTGAATGTCAGATATTGATAATTCATTTTCCAGCATTTTCCCCCATATATAACAGCGCTATCCTAGGGGTTTCAGAAGCTAAACTCATGATGGTCAGCATTGATTCTGATGCACATCGCAATTAAAGGTGCCCATATAATTATTTCCTAACACAACATAAAATAGTTCAAAGCCAGTTTTAAAGATTTCATTTTCAACAAACGGTACAATTTTATGTCACTGCAATAGGTTTTATGGCATGATCCCCAAGCGCCAACATTATCATCCTAGCGATACCTACGGTAGATAAGCTGCCTGTCCATAGTGCCTTAACATTAGCAGGGATATCAGTGCTATTAAAGGGGTTTTACCATCACACACAATGGGGGCATATCGCTAGGATATGGCCCCATTGTCTGATAGGTGCGGGTCCCACCTCTGGGACCCGCAGCTACAATGAGAACGGAGCGGGGAAACGAACGGAGGGCGCACTGCACATGCGCAGCCGCCCTCCATTCATTTCTATGGGGCCGCCGAAAATAGCCAAGCGCTGGCTCGGCTATTTCCGTCTGCCCCATAGAAATGTATGGGAACAGCGGCTGTGCGTGCGTGCGCACTTCTATGGGAGCAGCGCTTGGTGGTGGACGGACCCCGGGAAATCCGGGGTCCTCCAGCCACAGCTCTCCCCGCTTTGTTTTCATTGTAGGTGCGGGTCCCAGGGGTGGGACCTGTACCTATCAGACAAAGGGGAAATATCCTAGCGATATGCCCCCATTGTATGTGATGGGAATACCCCTTTAAGTCCACAGTGTTGAGATGTAAATTGAATCCCATAGAAAGCAAGTAAAATATTGTATATGTTACAGTATATAAAGCACAAAAATATACAGATTTTAGAGACAATATTGTTAAAGGGCATCTTTTAGCATTATTAACCCTAGTAAATCAGACACACTGCCTGGTTTGGTACAACAACCCATGTCATGTAGCAATCTGTTCTGTCATTTTGCGAAATTTCCAGTTTTATTTTAACGCTAATCAGGTGCTCTGAGCACTGAGGGGTGGGCCTAGCTCCTCGAGCACGTCTTCATATATACCTTTCAGCCTTACGCTACTTTCACCGGAATTAAACAGATCCATTTTGATTTTGCACACCAGGATGCATCTGTTCCGTTAGGATGCGGTTGTGTGAAATCAAAATGGGAAAAAATGTATCCGTCACTAAATACATTGAAAGTCACCACTGACTTACATTGTTTTCAGTGCCAGATCCGTTTTTTTTCTCCGTTTTTATGACTGGACAAGAAACCCGCAGCTTTCAGCCGTCACAAAACGCAATGCTGCTGGAACAGAAGACATCCTAATGCATCCTGAACGGATCTCTTTCCATTCAGTATGCATGGGGACAAAACGGAAACGTTTTTTTTCCAGTATTGAGATCCTCTGCCGGATCTTAATACCAGAAAACAACAACGCAATTGTGAAAGTAGCCTTAGTCACTCCTCTCATATTGATCAACAGGATCAGGTATTATCACTGTTCCAATGCCTGGCCCCGAAATCTTGTGCATGCGCCATTGAGAGTTCAAGAGAGGCATGGATACTAAATCTCACTCCTGAGAACCAAACTGCACTGATAGAACTCTTTCTGGTGCATGCGCTAAATTTCATTGCCAGGCAATCGCCCCTCGGTGCTCCGAGCACCTCTGTAGCATGAAAATAATAGATCGGATTGCTACCAGACAGGAGTCGATACACTTAGCATGATCAATCCTACCAGGCAGTATGCCTGGTTTATGAGGGTTGGTCATACTGACAAATACAGCAGGAATGTGTCCTTATTACGGTAAATAACACATATACATTTGGTTTCCTTATTCACCTGCACACTGTCTGCGATGCTTTATTGCTGTCTTCACAGTAGATAACCTTTCCTGTGATGAGGGCATACTCAGAATAAGATAAAATGTCTGCAACCCATGACTTTATCTGTCAGCCCCATCTTTCCGGTCCCGTTCTAGGGCTCTGGATGTTGTCAGATATGTGAAGTTTTGATGTTTGGGGGAGGTGGTTCTTGCCATTTGCTAACATGTTTACTTCTTACTCTACCCTGTGATAAACCATCTGTTGGCTCCTAGCCTCCCACCTCCTTGTGCAAAACAACCATCACTAATGTCCTAATAAGCCAGCCCTTCCAAATCCAAAGGATCACTTTGCTAATACACAGAGATTGGTGTGAGGTTGCCCTTAGGGGCATATTCAGACACAGTAGATTTGTTGCAGAAATGTCTGCGACTGTCTCATTCATCGCTATGGGGTGTGCAGAAATCGACGTTGCAGGAAGAAGCACATTCACATGTATAGAACTGATTTTCAGTTGGGGAAATTTCTGAGGTCGACACCAGATTTTAGCATAGAAAATTCACAAATTTAGCAACAAGTCCAATTTTGTGTTTTTGTCTTTTTCTTGTTTCTTGTCATTTTACTTTGCTCTTGACGCTTTTGAAAAATGGGTGTCGAAGCGAGAGTGCTTTGCTATGATAATTAGATTTCCACTATCCAGTCAATGACACCGGTGTCAGACTATGCAGGGACAACCTCCCACAAGTAACACCCAGTTGCAGATTCACTAATAAACATCTAGTAGGGAAAATAGAGGAGAGGAACAACATAGGTTTATATGAAAAGATGCTCCAGAATGGTTATTGCATGGGAATATAATCATCAGGAGCGCTGACAGGTCCACTTGATCTCCTGCATTTTGTTTTTTCTTCCCCCTATTCCAAGAGCCATTAACTTTTGACATTTTCCCTTCTCATAGATGAGGGCTTATTTTTTTGCAGCATTTTTAAATGGCATCATTTAATTTACTATAGTTTGTATTGGAACACAGGAAAAAAATGTGTTGTGTGGTAAAAAATGTTTTTTTTTAAAAATTCACTATGCTCAACAATCTTGTTCTGCTGGTCAGTACAATTTCTGCAAAAAAAAACTACCCACATTTTTCAGACACACAAGACTATAAGACAAACCTAGGATTTGGAGGAGGAAAATAAGAAAAAAATATTTTTAATCAGACCTCCAATCATCACCATACCCCCATTTTTCATCAGACCTCAGATCAGATCCCAAAATCAAACCCCCCCAGCTCCATCAGACCTCAAATCAGACCCTCATCAGACCCCCAAGCCAGGGGCGGACACAGACAGCAGAGGGCCCCTATGCAAGGAATGTACCTGGGCCTCCCCTTAAACCACACATACAAATATAAACATATACGTGCAAAAAAAAAAACATCTTGTTAATATGGGTCAATATGTTTACAATATGTATATATATTGTTTTCATACTAGGTCACTCCTCTAACTCCGCCCAAAGCATAACTATACACACCCAGTCCCCTTAATGCCCCCACATAGTAATTACACATAGTAATTATTCCCCCTTTGTACCTGCACATAGTAGTAATGCCCATACTGTGCCCCCTAACAGCAGTTATGACCAGATATGTGCCCCCTTCACAGTAGTTATGTCCAGATATGTGCCCCCTCACTGTAGTTATGTCCAGATATGTGACCCCTCACGGTAGTTATGTCCAGATATGTGCCCCCTCACTGTAGTTATGTCCACATATGTGCCCCCTCACAGTATTTATGTCCAGATATGTGCCCCCTCACAGTAGTTATGTCCAGATATGTGCCCCCTCACAGTAGTTATGCCCAGATATGTGCCCCCTCACAGTAGTTATGCCCAGATATGTGCCCCCTCACAGTAGGTATGTCCAGATATGTGCCCCCTCACAGTAGTTATGTCTAGATATGTGACCGCCTCACAGTAGTTATGTCCAGATATGTGCCCCTTAATGGTAGTTATGCCCAGATATGTGCCCCCCTCACAGTAGCTATGTCCAGATATGTGCCCCACTCACAGTAGTTATGTCCAGATATGTGCCCCTTCACTGTAGTTATGCCCAGATATGTGCCCCCTCACAGTAGTTATGTCTAGATATGTGCCCCTCACAGTCGAAGTATGATGCCTGACACTACAATGTGCTGCTGATGTGGAGCCAGGGCCATATTTAGATTTTATGCTGCCCTAGGCACTTTAGTGCCGCCTCCCTCCCCCCACTGAAGTCCATATTTTTTAGATAGCTGACAGTAAAATCCTCCCTAAGCCTTCAGCTAGCCCTCAGGACTCTCTCATATGCTTGCACAATTAAAGGGCTGTTACATGTGCACTTGGCAGCTGAAGACATCTGTGTTGGTCCCATGTTCATTTGTGTCCATATTCCTGAGAAAAATTATGTTTTATTATATGCAAACGGGGGCCATTACTCCTAGATGCTCTGCTCTCTCTGTAACGGCCATGCCCTCTGCACCTTGTCATAGCCAGTTGTGATGACATTTTCACTGCCAGGCTCTGTCAAAGTAAACAGGGAGCCACATTTGCAAAGAAACCAGAGCCTCTAGGTGTAATGGCAACACCCCCATTGCTCCTAAAGGCTCATTTGCATAAATTAAAACATAATTTTTTTCAGCAATGCGGGCACATATGAACATGGGACCAACACAGATGCCTTCAGCTGCCAGGAGCACATGTAACAGGTGAGCCAGTGTCATAGGTTCAAAACTGCTGACAGATGCCCTTTAACCGCTACAGGACCGCCGCACGCAGGATTGCGTCCTGGCGGCGGCCCTGTAGCTCTGATCGGACGCATCGGCGCGTCATCTCGCGAGACGCGAGATGACGCGAGGACGCGCCCGCACATGCGCAATGCGCGCCATCGGCGCGCTCGCATGTAGTTATACTACAGCCTGCCAGCGCCGATCGTGCGCTGGCAGGCTGTATATGGCAGAAAAAATCGCAGATCAGGCGTTGTTCTGTGAACAGCGTCTGATCTGCTTGCTACCCGCTTCTCTGGTGGTCCCTTTGCTTGGGACCACCAGAGAAAAAATATCAAAGTGCACCAATCACCACACAACCCCCCACCGCCCCCACCCACCCACCACCCCCTGTCACTGATTAACCCCTGATCTCCCATGTCACCCCCTGATCACCCCTGTCACCCCCTGTCACTGATCACCCCTGTAAGGCTCATTCAGATGTCCGCATGTGTTTTGCGGATCCACGGATCCGCAAATCCGCGGATCCATAAACTACGGACACCAGCAATGTGCTTTCCGCATTTTGCGGATCCGCACATTGCCAGAACTATATAGAAAATGCCTTTTCTTGTCCGCAATTGCGGACAAGAATAGGACATGTTCTATACTTTGCGGATCTCCAATTACGGATCCGCAATTACGGATCGAGCGGGACAAAGTCTGTCCCCATAGAATTGAATGTATCCACATTTCTGTTCCGCAAAATTTTGCGGAACAGAATTGTGGGCAGCTAGAATGAGGCCTTAGGGTCCCTTAGCGATCGCAGCTTTATAGCTTTTCCCTCTTTTTTGCACATTTTTAGAGATTTTTTCATCCACATTGATCAATGTGAATGGAAAAATCTGTGACGTTCATTTTTTCTTTCAGCGCAGAGGCTGAACGGAAAAAAAATTCTCATTACCCGTATGGTCAATATAAGGAGAATCGCAAAAACTCCTAATTCTGGCCATACGTGTAATGATTGCGGAGACCCCTAAAATGCCAGGGCAGTACAAAAACCTCACAAGTGACCCCATTTTAGAAAGAAGACACCCCAAGGTATTCTGTGAGGGGTATGGGGAGTTCATGTAAAATTTTATTTTTGTCACAAGTTAGTGGAATGTGAGACTGTAAAAAAAAAAAAAAAAAAAAAAACACCATTTCCGCTAACTTGTGCCAAATTTTTTTTCTGTGAACTCGCCATGCCCCTCACGGAATACCTTGGGGTGTCTTCTTTCCACAATGGGGTCACTTGTGGGGTATTTATACTGCCCTGGCATTTTAGGGTCCTAAAGCGTGAGAATCCAAATGCGTAAAAATGTCCTGTGAAATCCTAAAGGTACTCATTGGTTTTAGGGCCCTTTGCGCATCTTGGCTGCAAAAAGTGTCACTCATGTGGTATCGCCGTACTCAGGAGAAGTAGGGCGATGTGTTTTGGGGTGTATTTTTATATATACCCATGCTGTGTGTGAGAAATATCTCTGTAAACGACAACTTTTTAAATTTTTTATTCAAAGTTGTCAATTTACAGAGATATTTCTCTCACCCAGCATGGGTATATGTAAAATACACCCCAAAACACATTGCCCTACTTCTCCTGAGTACGGCGATACCATAGTGACACTTTTTGCAGCCAAATATGCAAGGAACCTACAATGAGTACTGCTAGGAGAGCATTTTTACGCATTTTCCTTCTCACGCTTTAGGGCCCTAAAATGCCAGGGCAGTATAAATACCCCACATGTGACCCCATTTTGGAAAGAAGACACCTCAAGGTATTCGCTGAGGGGCATAATGAGTCCATGAAAAATTAAACTTTTGTCAAAAGTTAGCGGAAAGGGAGACTTTGTGAGAAAAACAATAAAAATCAATTTCCACTAACTTGTGCCAAAAATAAAATCTTCTATGAACTCGCCATGCCCCTCACGGATTACCTTGGGGTGTCTTCTTTCCAAAATGGGGTCACATGTGGGGTATTTATACTGCCCTGGCATTTTAGAGGCCCTAAAGCGTGAGAAGAAAAATGTGTAAAAATGCCCTCCTAAAAGGTACTCATTGGAATTAGGGCCCCTTTGTGCATCTTGGCTGCAAAAAGTGTCACTCATGTGGTATCGCCGTACTCAGGAGAAGTAGGGCAATGTGTTTTGGGGTGTATTTTTACATATACCCATACTGGGTGAGAGAAATATCTCTGTAAATTGACAACTTTGAATAAAAAAATTTAAAAGTTGTCGTTTACAGCGATATTTCTCACACGCAGCATGGGTATATGTAAATACACCCCAAGCTCATCGCTCACTTCTCCTGAGTACGGCGATACCCATGAGTGACACTTTGCAGCCTGAATGCGCAAGGGGCCCTAAACCAATGAGTACCTTTAAGATTTCACGAGCCATTTTTATGCATTTGGATTCTCACACTTTAGGGGCCCCTAAAATGCCAGGTGAGTATAAATACCCCACATGTGACCCCATTTTGGAAAGAAGACACCCGTAGGTATTCTGTGAGGGCATGGTGAGTCCACAGAATTTTTATTTTTGGCATAAGTCAGCGGAAATTGTTTTTTTGTTTTTTATTTTGTTTTTACAAAGTCTCATATTCCACTAACTTGTGACAAAAATAAAATTTTACATGAACTCGCCATGCCCCTCACGGAATACCTTGGGGTGTCTTCTTTCCAAAATGGGGTCACATGTGGGGTATTTATACTGCCCTGGCATTTTAGGAGCCCCTAAAGCGTGAGAAGAAGTCTGGAATCCAAATGCGTAAAAATGCCCTGTGAAATCCTAAAAGGTACTCATTGGTTTTAGGGCCCTTTGCGCACCCAGGCTGCAAAAAGTGGCACACATGTGGTATCGCCGTACTCAGGAGAAGTAGGGCAATGTGTTTTAGGGTGTATTTTTATATATACCCATACTTTGTGTGAAAAATATCTCTGTAACGACAACTTTTAAAAAATTTTTATACAAAGTTGACAATTTACAGAGATATTTCTCTCACCCAACATGGGTGTATGTAAAAATACACCCCAAAACACATTGCCCTACTTCTCCTGAGTACGGCGATACCACATGAGTGACACTTTTGCAGCCTGAGTCGCAAAGACCCAAATTCAACAGTACCTTTAGGTTTTCATGGCGACTCACAATTTAGCCCCGCCCAAAATGCCAGAACAGTAAACACACCCCACAAATGACCCCATTTCGGAAAGTAGACACCCCAAGGTATTCACTGAGGGGCATAGTGAGTCCGTCTGAGATTTTTTTTTTTTGCCAGAAGTTATCAGAAATTGAAACTTTTTTTTTTTTTTTTTCTCAGAAAGTGTCATTTTCCGCTAACTTGTGAAAAAAATGAAATGATACATGAACTCACCAAGCCCCTCCGCGAATACTTTGGGGTGTCTTCTTTCTAAAATGGTGTAATTTGGGGGTATTTATACTTTCCTGACATTCTAGCACCTGAAGAAACATGACAGGCGCTCAGAAAGTCAGAGCTGCTTCAAAATGCCGAAATTCACTTTTTGCACCATAGTTTGTAAACGCTATAACTTTTACCCAAACCAATAAATATACACTTATTGGATTTTTTTATCAAAGACATGTAGAACAATAAATTTAGAGAAAAATTTATATAGAAATGTAGTTTTTTTGAAAAATTTTACAACAGAAAGTGAAAAATGTCATTTTTGCAAAAATTTCGGTAATTTTTGATTAATAGCAAAAAAAGTAAAAATGTCAGCAGCAATGAAATACCACCAAATGAAAGCTCTATTAGTGAGAAGAAAAGGAGGTAAAATTCATTTGGGTGGTAAGTTGCATGACGGAGCAATAAACGGTGAAAGTAGTGTAGTGCGGAATTGTAAAAAGTGGCCTGGTCATTAAGGGTGTTTAAGCTAGGGGGGCTGAAGTGGTTAAAGCAGTTGTCCGGGTTCAGCTCCCCTTCTCCCCCCACTCAGCCCCTTTGACAGGGCCGGTGCAAGGATTTTTGCCGCCCTAGGCAAAAGAAAAGTTTGCCCCCCCCATGCTTCACCCATATGATCTGCCATATTAACTAACGCCAGTGCTGCAGTGCCACCGTGTTTACATTAAAAAGCCTGCAGGGACAGGCTATAAAGACCAGAGCCACTACATTAAGCTGCAGTGGTCCTGGGGACTATAGTGTCCCTTTAATGTGAGGTAAATTAGAGACTAGTGCCACGAATAATATACTAGATTGCCTACTTACAACCAGATGAGGATGATGATGGGCTGTAGCTACAGTCTGGCTCTCTGGAGGTTGTTTGTAACTGTGGTCACAAAAATCTATGTTCTGGGACAACGAGAGCAGCTCTATTTTTTGGGGCCCTTTACACAGCTCAAAGTCTGGGCCCCAGGGCCTGATGGTGAGTATGCCCATAAGGCCACCCATAAGTCCACCTACATGTTCCACCCATGAGTTTGTTCACAGTGGGTGAAGTGTGTAGGGGATGTGTTATGTGTTGCTGTAGAGAATCTAATGTGTGTGCTTATGGAATCTAGTGTATAGGGATAGCAGTGTGTGTGTAGTGGATTGCAGTGTGTTTTCGTGTAAGGGATAGAAAGCAGTGTGTGTTTGTGTATAAGGGATGTATTGTGTGTTTCTGAATGCGTTGTGTGAATCTGTGTATGTAAGGGATGCAGTGTGTGTGTCTGTAAGCACAATGTGTGCGGCGGTGGCGGGGCACAGGGAGATGAACGCTTCAATTGTGGAAACGTTCATCACCATAGTCATCTGTATCGCCGTCCTCAGGACAGCAATACAGATGGCTGTGCTGCGGAGCAGGAGATGGAGAGGCGTCTCACTTCCCTGCTCCTCTGATAGGCTGCCGGCACTAGGCCTGCAGCCTATCAGATGTTGGTACAGGCGGCATCACGCCGTCTGTGAGCCGTACAGCGCGGGACACAGGCCGGAAGAGGCCTGCATCGCATCGCTGTGACGGATGGAGGTAAGTATAAGTGTCTTGTTTTGTGTGTGTGTGTGTGTTTTTTGTTTTTTTTTAAACCGGACCCACTGGCCCATAAGGGGGGGGGAGAGATTTTGGCACTTGGGGGGGGCGGAGAGATATGTGGGTGTGGCTTGAGGGTGGGCAGGGACACAGGGGCCCCATAAGTGCTGTCCCCCCCAGATTTTTGGGGCTTCCTACGCCCATGTCTGTAAGGGGTGCACTGAGTGTGTGTATGGGGTGCATTGAGTGTGTGTAATGGAAGTGTGTGCGCACTTCCTGTCAGTCCGGCCGGGTACAGGAGACAGATGCTCCCTATACCTGTGGACCATACAGGGCTCGGCCACGCTACAATGGAGTGACAGGAGGAAGCACTGAGCGCTTCCCTTCTGTCAGCCTCTCTCCTCTTGCTGCGCCCGGGCGGTGCGCCCTCATGGAGACGCCAGCCCGGGCAGTGCTGCAGCCGTCTGAGGCTCTATATAGAGCGCCGTCCCTGCTCTTTGACATTTCATACTCCGATGCTCTCCCTTGGCCTGCACAGTAAAGGCAGCACTAAAGCCCGTCCATTAGTGCCGGTGCTCACTGCTAGGCGAAAGCCCCCCCTCCCCCCCAATAGTACCACTACAGTGCAGTCAGTACTAATAAGGCACCCCTAACAGAAATAAGGCCAATCTATGAGACACTCCTATGGAGTCCTCAGTAGTTGTAATGCCCGCCACCACTGCCCACAGTATTTATAATGTACCCTGCAGTGCCACCCTGTAATTATAATACCTCCTGCCATACCCCCTGGATTTATAATCTCTCTGTAGTGCCCCCATAAATTATAATGCATGTCCTCTTCCTATAGTCTTCTATACAATACAGCCCCATGCAAATAACATGACTCCTCTCCCTCCAGTCTTCTATACCATGCAGTCCCATGTAAATAACACCAGTCCTCTCCCACCAATCTTCTATATGATACAGTCCCATGTAAATAACTTAAATCCCTGCCTTCAGCCCCTCCAACACATAGTCTCTTATAAATAACATCACTCCTTACCCTCCAGTCCTCTATAATATCCAGTCCAATGAAAATAACACCAGTCATCCCCCCAATCTTCTGTAACATACAGTCCCATGTAAATAACACCCATCCCCTCCCTTCAGCTCCTCTAACAAACAGTCCCAGTTAAATAGCATATTTTCTCCCACTAAGCAGGGAGAAGGTATAACGGGAAGAACCACATCTCCCAGAAATTCTCTGGTGATGGTGACCTCATCACAGGTCCTACCACCACTTCCAGTGTTGAAAAGATCACATGACCATGATGTCATAGCAGGTCCTTCAGCTATGCAGTATAGGCAGAACGAGCAGCACATCCACAGTAAGTCCTTATCAGACCCCCCCCCCTCCACCCCAAGGTGACCAGGTTACCCTTGCAGAGTAAGGGAGAAAAAAAAAAGATAAAAAAAAACCTCAGCTGGCACTGTGAAGGGCCCCCTCCCTCTCTGGGCCCCTGTGCAGCTGAACCAGATGCACAGGCGATATGTCCGGCGCTTTCCTCACTGCTCCAAGTGCCTCCCGCATGCTGATGACTACTTCCATAATGGAAGCAGTCATTAGCATTTGGACTATAGACATAGCCAGAACCAAGAAAACCGCGATGAGACTGCACCTCCAAATATATAAAATAAGAAATATAATTTTATTGTTAAGGAAAAACACACAAACACCTAAAAAATTGCAATAAGCCCTGAACTAAAAGGTGGGCATTGTCAAGAAAACTGGGCAGTTTTCTTGACAATGTTCACCTTTTAGATTGGGGCTTATTTCATTTGCAGGTATTGTCCTATATTCATTGATGTTGCATTATCATTATAATTCTGTTTTTTGATTTGATTTTGTATCGTCCCTGAACTCACATGCTTGACCCTTATTTGTGGACTATGGTGAGCTTTTTGTCCGTGCTTGCTCTTATCTATACGGCACACTTTCTATTGAATACAATTTTTAAAGTGTGTATTTTTTCTAAACAATAAAATTGCATTTTGTATTTTATATAATTGGAGGTGCATTCTCATTGCGGTTTTGTTGGTTCTGGCTATGTATATGGTTGTGTTAAAACCGTTTCTGCACTCCATGGTATAGTGAGTGTGCCCCCTCCACCCAGTATTAGCATTTGGACTATAAGATGCGCTACCACTTTTCCCTCACTTTTGGGGGAAAAAGTCCATCTTATAGTCTGAAAAATATGGTATATAAATTTGGTATGGGGTTTCTATCTAAAAAAATAAAAACATTAACATTTCTTGCATCGCTATAACTTTTTTATTCCCACATCTAAAGAGCTGTGTGAGGATGAGCTTTAGTTTTTATTGGTACCATATTTGGACTACATTTTTTTAAAATCAATTTTAATTAGTATTGACATTTTTGGATGCGATGATACCAATGTTGTTTATTTTTTTGTTTTTTATTGTTTTTAGTGCCCGTGTTCCCCTGTTTAAATGGAGCGGCAGTCACGCATACATGCTATCTTTAGCAGTCCCATAGAGTTGAAAGCCACTCCATTCAAATGGGGAGCACAGGCCCCCATCTCATGATCAGCGGGGGCCCCAGAGGTCAAACCCCTGCCAAACAGACACCTATCCCCAATGCTGTGGGATAACCCATTTGACCCCTTTATGTCAGCTCATTTGTCTAGCTAGCAGATGTGACATATTTCAATCATGTTAACAAGCCATTTACAAACAGCAACTGAGGTTGATACGGATCTGATTGGATAGAAATTGGTCGTAAATCAGTGGTTTATGACATCATTGGTGACTCAATATGGAACGGATCTACTTCCGCAGGGTAGCTATACTACCTATAAGCTTATTTATATGGGCATCAGTAGCATAAAAATGAATAAATACATAACTATATGCAAATAATCTAGTTACTAAATAGAAGTTAGTATATGGTGTGTGCAGAATCTACTGTATATCTATCTATCTATCTATCTATCTATCTATCTATCTATCTATCTATCCTGTACACAGGAGACAGTGGAGACAGATGTGTGCTCATGTATTATTGAAACATATATATTATGTATGTATTCATTATTACCAGGAACAAATGGTCCAAACTTTAGACCATGGATTTTACACGGTATAATGAATCACTTGTTGTAAATCAGGATGAAGTCGCTGTTCCATCATTATAATAAAGCAGAAGGTCTCAGTCTAAGTGATAGTTGAGGTCATATCTCCCCAAGGTTATTTCCGATATTAAGTAGATTCTCTAGAGAGGATGAAGGACGTGGTTACTGCAAAAATTATTATATATCAGTCCTGCCTTTCCATAGCATTAGTAGACAGCGCGTCTGTTTCTGTGCCCTTCTGATCTGTCTACTAGTAATAGAATGGTTCTCCCATAGATCTCTTGCACCACACCAAGTATCATCCTCCCCCATCTCTCTATCTTCTTATCTATCATTCCCTCAGATAAATCCCAGATGTTCTGCGTCTCCTTGTGACAGATAGGGAGAAAAAGCCAAACAAACACATTGAAAAGAAACATTTAACACCTGAAATCATATCATCAAGCCTAAAGCTGACCATACACTTCAGATAGCTGTCAGCTCGTTCTGCCACAGTTATCTCTCCTGACCCCACTATACAGGCTCTTTTACAGTGTGTTTGGGTTTTAAATAGGAAGTAAGGCCTGATGCACACAAACGTTCTTTTTTTTCCGTTTACATTCCATTTTTTGCATTCCACATATGGAACCATTAATTTCAGTGGATCCGTAAAAAAAACGGAAGGCCTTCCGTTTCCATATTTCCGTTCTGTTCAAAGATAGAACATGTCCTATTATTGTCCAAATAACAGACAAGGATAGTACTGTACTATCAGGGGCCAGCTGTTCGGTTCTGCAAAAAACGGAATGTACATGGACGTCATCCGTATTTTTTGCGGATCCGTTTTTTGCGGACCCCAAAATACTGAAAAAGCCATATGGTTGTGTGCAAGAGGCCTAAAGGTGGATTTACACGGGACAATTCTGCAGCCGATTGTCGGGAAGGAAGCGTTCATTAAAGTAGACCGCACATTTACATGCAGCGATCTTCACTGTATGAGGACGGGGGATTGCTATCTCGTCCTCATACAGATTCCTGGTTTCTGAGCTGCAGGTCGCTGTTTAGACCACACGATCTGCTGCCCAGAAGCCATGATCGGCGGAGCCTACATGAACGACAGGATCACCCGATGAATTAGCATGCCGCTCATTCATCGGCGCCACATTTACACGGTCATAATCTGGACGATTATTGGCTTGTGTGAATATGCAGTTTAAGGCAGACAGGGAGACTGGTGGCGGCTTATGTCTTAGAGAATAAATGGATCGGGGATGTTAAAATGGATTGGGATATATTAAGAAGTACTCTCATACATATTAGATCAGCGTCGGCAGGTGACAGGGGAATGGGAGAAGCATTGTTGCTAATTTAGGGGTGGGTGTTGGATGATGAATCTGCATGTGATTGCTGGGAGAAAGGGGACAATGTGGAGTAAGATTCTGACAACTTTGGGGGGGGGGGTGGAGGATGGTTAGGCAGCATGTGATTGCTATGGCTGATGATGGGGAGCAAGGTTCTGACAACTTTGAGAAGTGTTGGAAGATAGCGAACCTGCATATATTTCTGGGGGGGGGGACGAATTCACCTTATATGCCACCGCACAGTAGCTATGCAAGCATTTTGGCCCCTTCACAGATTATGCCCATATATGTGCCTCCTTCGCAGTAGTTATGTCCAGATATTTGTCCCCTTACAGTAGTTATGTCCAGATATGTGCCCCCTCACAGTAGTTATGCCCAGATTTGTGCCCCCTCACAGTAGTTATGTCCAGATTGTGCCCCCTCACAGTAGTTATGCCCAGATTTGTGCCCCCTTGCAGTAATATGCCCAGGATTGTGCCCCCTCACAGTAGTTATTTCCAGATATGTGCCCCCTCACAATATTGATGCCCAGATTTGTCCCCTCAGTAATATGCCCAGTTGTGCTCCCTCACAGTAATATGCCCAGTAAAGTGCCCACTCCACAGGCAGTACATTTTTTTTATAAACTCCACATACTCACCTTGTTGCCCAGCAGCAGCAGGATAAACGGAGCTCCACACTGCTGGTCCCGGCCCCCTGCCCAGACCAGTAGTGTGGAGCGGCAGCAGGGGCAGGAATGATGGGGCAGGGAGCGGACTGACAGCTCTTGCTTCATCATTACAGAAAGCTGTCTCTGCTTGCCATTGAAGCAGGGACAGCTGCCAGAAAGCGGGACATACTTCCGCTGTACCCGGACCGTGGGACAGCCACTGAAATCTGGGACTGTCCCATTGGATCCGGGATGGTTGGGAGTTATGGTGGATGTTGGAAGATAGCAAGCCTGCATGTGATTGCCGATTGGTGTTGGGGGGACAATGGGGAGAATGCTTCTGAAAACTTTTAGTGGTATTGCAAGATAGTGAGCCTGCATGTGATTGCTGAGGGGAATGGGGAGCAAGCTTTTAACAACTTTGGGGGATGTTGGAAAATAGCAATCCTGCATGTGATCGTTTGGGGGGATGGGAAGCAACATTTTGAAAACTTTTGGGGATGTTGGGAGATAGCGAACCTGCATGTGTTTGCTGGGGGGGGGGATGGGGAAATGATGGGGAGCAAGCGTCTGACAACTTGGGGGGTGTTGGAGGATTGTGAGCCTGCATGTGCCTGGTGAGACCTGAAAGTCTCCTCATATCACAGCTGGATCATCTTTGCAAAGAAAGTGAAGAACAAGGGTCCACTGAATGATTATTTGGTTTATGTCATATACAGTTTGTGTTATATGACTTTTCTGTATTGCCCGGCACGCTGAGCGCTTCAATTTTGATTATTTTTTATTTTTTTTGTTTACTTGGCACTCCATACGAAAAAATGTTGCCGACCCTTAAATTAGGTGGGGTACTTACCACTGGGACTCCCACCAACTATGAGAACGGGGACCCTGTACTGCGTGGGCCCATCAAATGAACAGAGCGGCAGGTTGAGCATGCGCATTGCCAATCCTGCCGTTCCATTCATCTCGGAGATTTCCAGAAAGAGTGCTGTACTCGGCTGTCTCTGGAACTTTCATATAGATGAATGGAGTGCACATGCTCGACCTGCTTCTCCGTTTAAATACTTTGAATCAATGTACAGTAGATTGCATGAATTCCTTTTAGCAGATTTTCTGTTTGGGCGAGGTGCTGGGGTCAAAATGCTGTCAGCAAACTGTTAAATACTTTAATTAGTTGGAAATCAATGGCATATCCACCCTGGGGTTGTGTGTCATTTATGTTTTGTCTTGTTTTAGGACCTAGAGGAAGGCACAGTTCACAGTGCAGCCACATGAAGAGCAGTGGGATAACCTTTCACTGACATACCTATAGCTATAGGTTTTAAAAGTTCACAGACTTCAAAATATGGATTGTCAAAAGTTGTCCTGCAGATCTGTCAAAGCAAACACGAGCCTTAGGCTGGGTTCACACACGAGCCTGGGCTGTAGAGGTGCTGCACAAAGAATACTACAACAAAACCATACGTAAAGTTTTATTAAACAGCTTTTCTGGGCTAGCGATATTGATGGCATATCCTCAGAATAGCTCATTAATATCACATTAGTGGGGGGCTGACAACCGACAGGGGGGCTGACAACTGAGTCGTGCACTCCTGAACAGCCTGACTGCCCCATAGGCTGATTTTAATTAGTGTAAGTATAAAGCTTAGCCTGCTCTCCCTCACCACTGGAAGCCTTTTGGCACCAGGAGAGGTATAGGGTGGACTCCAGGGGCATAGCTATAGGGGGTGCAGAGGTAGCAGTCGCTATCAGGCCCAGGAGCCTGAGGGGGCCCAAAAACCCTTGTGCCGCATAAGAAGACACACAAACCACTGAAGGAAGGGGGGCCCAAGCTGAACTTTTGCACCAGGGCCCATGAGCCGTTAGCTACTCCCCTGGTGGACTCTCATTGCATTTGTTCGGGCCATCTGTTACCAGGAGAGGTGTGGAGTGGGCTCGGCATGCATGTTGGAACCTGCACTCCCTGAATTTTATGGTAGCCGTCATGGCACATAACAGGTAGAACTTGGTGTTAGGTTTCCGTCTTACAGAGATCGCCTTGACGTGTGGCCCAAATAATTTTGTGCAAGATGTATTTGCCAAGAATCTGATATTTACTTAATAAGCATAGTATTAGCATAAGGATACTTTCACATTAGTGGCAGGGGAGCCTATCAGGCTGTTCTGCCGGATGAACAGCCTGTCGGATCCGTCTTGCCACTAGTTCACATGTGCCCCCGGACTGCCACTCCGTCCCCATTGACTATAATGGGGGCGGGGGCAGAGTTCTGGTGGCAGCACACAGCGAGAGGCCACCGGACTAAAAGTACTGCATGTCGTACTTTTAGTGCGGCTGCCTCTCGCCGTGCGCTGCCATGCTGCCGCTGGAACTCCTCCCCTGCCGCCATTATAGTCAATGGGGAAGGAGCGGCAGTTCGGGGGCACACGTGAACTAGCGGCAGAACGGATCAAACAGGCTGGTCACCTGCTGGAACAGCCTGACGGACTCCCCTGCTGCTAGTGTGAAGATAGCCTTAGAATACTTTTTTGTACTTTATTTGGTTTGCAGAGTGCTGTTGCATTGTATTTTTTCCGCTGACACCCGACACCTATCAGCTGTTACCTGAGCCAATGGAATCGGAACTGCCATCGAGAACAGAGCCAGAGTGACGAGTTACAGTGCATTATTTTTGTCCATTTGAAATTTATTTTTTCCTTGTTAATAAATTTGTAAAAATTTCTAACATTCTGTTTTCACTTTGTTATTATGGGGTATTGAGGGCAGAATGATGGGAAATCTCTATTTTTTTTTTTATTTTAGCAAAAGGCCAGAACATAACAAAATGTGAAAAAAGTGAAAGGGTCTGAAGACTTTCTGAATGAATTGCACATTCACCTGGCTGAGCTGCAATAAGGTTACGTCCTTTGCTGGAACAGAGTACTGGAATTACAACCTCATATGTGGACACAGACTAACCCAGCACTCTGAACAGAGCTGTGCTTTCGGGTTCTTTCTTAGATGCAGCTCTGGTGCTGCTGGCTGCAGATGATCAGTGGAGGAACCAGGTGTGAGACGCCCACCGAGCTTACATTGAAGACCTACCCTGAGGAAAGGTCCTCTGGCTACAACACCACTACCATTCATAGATGCCAACTACCAATGGGTGAAATTCTGCAACGTGTGCCTTGCATTATACAACACAAATATGGGAGTATGGTCGCTAGATCACAGAGTGGCTAGCACAGTCCCTGGCTCTACACCATTCAATCTGACTTTCAGTAATAACAGAAAAACTTTACAACCGGTTATCTCTTGCTTGCAGAATACAGTGACACATTTCTTTTTTCTTTTTTATAGTGGGCCTGTAAGTTCATCTGACTGTTTTAGTACCTACTTGCATTCCCCATGTAATAAGTTTGCAATGAGACAACTGAGGAGAAGGAAAACACATTGCAGACCACCATAGAAGCACAGCTTTTGGGGCAGTATTTGGTGCTACACTGTGATATTTGGCTCTGCTGAGGCAGTATTTTGCCCTGCACTGTGGTATTGCTTACCACACCTACTTATGTGAGTCCCCATCTACTGGTATTGGCCATGCTTTGCCTATCTGTGTTACCTTACCTTCTGTAACTTTGGACCTGCCTACAGGGAGGGGCCACTTTAGGTTCCCAGTCTGGTTCGGTCCAGTACGGTCCAGTCTCACAATTGCAAATATTGTTAGAAAGAGGAGTGAGGTAGGCCAAACTCTTCCTGCAGTTGAGAAAATGCATTGAGCTGTCCTTCCTTGTATCACTGGTGTATCCCAGTGATCCCTTTTAGTCTCCAAGGTTCAAACCTCCGCAATTTGCCAATCTCACGAAACCTAACATTTTCTCTATGGGTGTATATGGCAAGCTACCCATTGTGTCCATCAACTGCCTAGTCTTCCATCATACTTTATGAATTAATTGTTAAGTAGACAATTCATCATGAGCCCTGTATACGGAAGATATATGTTCCCAATTTAGAGAGTAAATGACCAGGTCCAACCACATGTCCAATTATGCATGCCCTAGAAAGATTATATTGCACAGACCCACATCCTTGTAAATGTTGAAGCTGAAGTGCTTTTGGCACGGTCAAACCTCCCTTCTCCTTAAAAGTGGCCATATACATTAGTTTAAAGTTGATCAAAACTGACAATTTCAACCAAAAGAAACACTCGGCTAAAAATTAACAAAGAATGATCTTTTTAGCCGAGCTAAGACAGACCACTATCGCCTGAAATGAAGTTGGTCGTGTTCAATAATTTTATTTGATTGTGGGACAGAAGATCTTTCTTTCAAATAAAGATTGTTCGTGAATGAAAGATCTTTCTTTGAAAGAACGTACCCAGAAAGATCTTTCATCCATTACCCAGTTTCATTAAACATGTATGGCCACTATGAACCACCGTAACGGTTAATATGGAGTAAAATGTGTATGACCGCTTCTGCAACACGAACGTTCACTAGATGTTTGCTTGTTCAACTGCTGTTTAACCATCAACCATTTTCTATCTAATGTGTATGTCCAGCTTTAGGCAGTTGTAGTTTCACGAAACAAATTTTAGAGACCCCAGCTTCCAGATTGTCTGATAGGCAACCCGTGAATAAATTGGAACACTACAGTCTGTATCCAGACAGGGAAAATGTTTAGAGGATTCAGCAGCTGAAGCGTAACTAATCATCTTGATGAGATTCGCTCTTCCAACATGTGATAATGGAAGTTTAGCCCACACTGATATCTCAGTTTTGAATTTCTCAGATAGCAGATTGAGATTTACTTTGACAAAATATTGAAACTTCATAAAACACTGGCACCTCATTTCTGGGCTAGAAAACTAGGGAGAAGACTGCCAGCCATGAGCAGGTGGGCAGAGAGAGAGCGGGAGCTCATGAATAACTCTGACTCTTATCAGGCAGCCCATGACTCTTCTCTTGATCAAGCTGTCATGATTATATTGCAATTTCTCTGCAACCTCTTAATATAGTGACAGACCACTGAAAACAATGGGGGAGATTTATCAAACTGGTGTAAAGTAGAACTGGCTTAGTTGCCCATAGCAACCAATCAGATTCCTCCTTTCATTTTTCACAGCTCCTTTGGAAAACTGCCCTCAGTGAGGTCAGCATAAAGGTGACAGGTGCCCTTTAAGGGTTAATGTTCAGCCGGCAACTACGAAAAGTTCTATTTTAACTTTCCACAAGGGGCAGATTTCCTACTCCTGTAGACTGCATAAACTAAGGGCTGTATTACACTGGCAAAGGGTTGACCAGATCATCATTAACAATAGTTTGTAGGAATGCTCGATGGCCATGATCTGCCGGTGTAAAGGTGCTGACGATTACCCATTCATCAGGTAATCGCATCTTTTATGCGGTCACAACAATCATTGTTTGCCAGCAACAGATCGTGCCATCTATTCATGCTCTGCTGCTGGCAAATAATTATTCTGTATGGAGACGAGCAATGGCATTAGCAATCCTTCCTCCCCAAACTGTGGAGGAGATCGCCGCATGTAAATGCAGATTTTTCCTCCGCTGATGAGCAGGCGATTGTCAGGAAGGGAATCTTCTTTCCCAACAGTCACCCTGATCTGCCAGTGTGATACAGCCTAAGACAGTGATGGCGAACCTATGGCACGGGTGCCAGAGGCGGCACTCAGAGCCCACTCTGTGGGCACCCACAATCTGGAAAAAGTCTATGGTGTACCACTATGCCTTAGACTTTCCCTGCCATTCATCAGCGCAGGGCTCACTATGAACAGCACAGGCAGTGCACTGAATGTAGGCAGGCTATTATAGCTACATGACATGGAAGATATACTATATCGGACTGTAGTATTCAGGTTAAATTGCCGTGTTGGCACTTTGCGATAAATAAGTGGGTTTTGGGTTGCAGTTCGGGCACTTTGCCTCTAAAAGGTTCGCCATCACTGGCCTAAAACACGCTAAATAGAGTTATCCACAACTTCTGATCCTCAGGCTCCCATATGAATAAATGGAAAAACGGACTTCCTGTCCACACGTAAGATGCTGTGTCAGTGGGAGAGTCAGAGTGTCAGTCACATGACACAGTTGAGGATCAGAACAAAGTGGATAGTCCACATATACAGTAACCAGTAAGATTACCCTTACTACAGTTTACATCATGTTCTTTTCCTATGGGCTAGAAAATCAATCAACCCTTCCTTCCTACCTCACTTCCTTGCTTGCTTGCTTCCTTCCTTCACTCCTTCCTTTTGTAATTGCTGATTTCTCCTGAGGCTGACATATTAGCCATGGTAACAGAGTGAACACCGCCTCTAAGACCTAGCATCTAATAGAAATGACCAGGCCCTCAGTGATCACACGATCACTGTGATCCCAGCATCATGGCCGCTTCTTGATATGTATAGACAGCATTCATTGATTGTTGTGCATACAGCAATAGGGAGCACAGGGACAGTAATAAACCATCTCTGACTTCTCTATGGGGATCCTGGCAGTTACTGACAATGGGCTCCCTGCTCTTGCAGTTTCACGATATGCGTGTACCTAAATATTCTACAAGGACATTCAGAAACATTCTTGAGGAACGAAAGGCAGACCACCTAAACCTTTATATTCTATGGGGAGCCCGGAAGTGGATAGGAACTCATTCCAAGGACTTGTGTTGGTCACATTGACCTTTGTTACTTTGTTAATTTTCTTCCCTTTACACCTTTTGACTCATTAAATGGGTGTTAGCTCTTTTGGTCCCCCCACTGCTGTGCTATGGTCTGGTGTGTAAACATCTAGTTTGATGGGGTTCACACGTGGCACTGCAACCATTGACTGCTGCAGCAGTACCCTGTTCCCCATGCATCACTCAATCCATTTACGTGATGCTTGGTGAAGACGTCACCACTGTGGCCAGTCATTGGCTGACATGATAGGCACACATGATCCCCCGTGAATCAGATGTTAACACTCTGGACCAGAGCTCAGCAGGGGGTGGACCAAAGAAGCCAAAACCCAGTGACGGGGATCATGTAAATATACTTCCCTCTGCAGGGCTGAAAGACCCCCTAAAGTGTGGTTTATTTCTCTATTATATACAGTATTTTATGTGCCACATATACTTGACTTTATTTTTTTCATTACTTCTAGTCAGCATTTATTAGATCTGATCTCGTGCTGTCCATTGGATTGAATTAGGGTTAGATGATGGTTCTATTATTTTTTAACTATGCAACCACTTGTATATGCATTTTCTGTCAACCTAAGACTGCAAACAGTATTTTAAAAAACGTGTGCTTTAGGAAATAATCTTTCCCTATTTTATAAATAAATGACATAAAACATAAAGGCAAAAGGGAATACTCCTTTAAAACCTTCAGCCAGTATGTCCTATGAAACAAGTGCCTTCAAATAACTTATCATCCACTCACAAGATAAATCTCACTTATCTTCTAAGGCTCTTACCTCATTCATGATTCAGCAGAGGTTGTGCAGATAGCAGATTGTTTGAACAGTATTTTATTGGTATCAAAGAGGCTGTCAACCATATGCTTGTATATCTGTACTGCAGGAAATAAATTAAACTTTAAAGAATTTTGGGCAGTTTTTAACTCTTAAAATTGATAGTAATGTCGCACTAGAATGGAAAAACACATGATAAGGTGCACCCAACCAGTAGATTCACCACGGATCTACAGAGAGGCTGAATAAGAAGATATAATAGAGGATGGGGCACTCTTACACAAGGGATAGCAGGGATAAAATGTAAACCAAAATTTAATACATAGTAGAGATAAAAAGATACAAATAGTATCAAAGATACAAATAATAAAGTGCATGTGCAGTAGTATCGAGATAAAACACAGGGAGCCTAATTAGTGAATAGGGTCCAATCAACTCTTGATAGAAAAAAGCTCTCTGAGAGTATACAATAACAGAAGGAGGCTGAGAAAGTATCAATGATAGTAGATATCGCCTGCAGAATTAATTACTGTTCATCATCTCTAGTGGGTTGCTGTCCAAAATAATCCACGTGAACCATTAAAAACTCGGACTGCGTCCCGTTCTTCAAATTAATTGATTTAAGCGGCGTCCCGCTAAAAAAAGTTATTAAGAATCGCGATTCAAAAATGTAGTTATCCACTGGGTGGATCTTACCGGTGGTGTACAGTCTATCGTTCTGTATGATGTTCCGATCTCGCCAGCGCCCGGCTTGAGGAGTCGTATCCCCCGTACCTCACTCTGGCGTTGCACGTGCGGGGCTCGCGTGTGGAAGGGCTCCCGATTATGCCAACGTCATCTGGTGGGTTCAGGGGTCACAATGGATAGTTGTTACACGTCTTCCGGTGAGTTGGAAAGATGGAAAAAATCCTTAGTATTGGATTCAATATCTCATGGGATAAAACCAAACGCGTTTCGGGGTATATGAGGATTAAAAGCACCCCTTCATCAGTGGGTATGGCAGTATAACAACTCAAGTACGCTCCTATTGATAATAGACCGGTGTGACGTATGGTCCCGATCGGTCAAGTGGAGCTCCTACAGGGACCGGTGTGTCCCGTGCGCACTCCTTCTAAACGGGCGCACGGGACACACCGGTCCCTGTAGGAGCTCCACTTGACCGATCGGGACCATACGTCACACCGGTCTATTATCAATAGGAGCGTACTTGAGTTGTTATACTGCCATACCCAATGGTGGCCCTATGCCCCCTGAAGATACTCTGGGCCACATTATAAGCCTGACTAGAGTTGAAACGCGTCGGGATTGCACATGCAGGCTGACCTAATCAACTGGGATGGAATTTGATACGCCAATAGAATTACCAATCGATAAGTATTGATTCAATGTATTTGGATAAGATAAGTGTTACCATGCTCCATTTAGACCTCTTGCAATATCATTGAACTAGTGGTCTGTGGTACCTCTTAGCAGCAAGGTTCATGTTTATATCGGGAGACTTGGGCCTTTTGACAGGACCTTACTAGGGACGGTGTTTCCAGGGACAGGATTCGGTAACGGTGCTGTTCCTTGCGGAATAGGACACTGTTAGTAGGACCAGGGACTGTTAGGCCAAGTAGGGCTTTACTAGGGCAGATTTTATACTGATCATTCCCTTTGCCCTCCCGGATACAAGGACCGAAATTGGTGCTCTGACTAACTGAGACTTTATGTGTGTTTGTTTGGTTTACGCTGATCATGTATTTATAATATTGAGACCGATTTATTTTAATTGAGGAAGTAAACGCTACGTTTTAGATTATTGCACCCCCTTTTTTTTTTATTTGTTGTCCAATATTGGGTAGCAAGTGGCCACTTGCTCCACGAGCACAGGTTGGCCACTGAGGTAGATACCGATTATTTTTGCTAAATGGAAATAGCCAAGCCAGCGATTAGCTATTTTCTGTGGCCCCATATAAATGAATGGAGGGCGGCTGCGCATGCGCAGTGCGGCCTCCACCACTGTCAGGGCTTCTGTTTGGGAGATAGGTGCTGAGACCTGCACTTATTAGACAATGGTGGCATATCCTAACGATATGCCACCATTGTCTCAGATGAGACAACCCCTTTAAAGAGGCTGATGAAGTGCAATTAGGAGAGGGGAGCACTCCCATAATGAATACAGTGAACTCCTATGAATCTGCTGTATTCTTTGATAGCTATTATTAATCAATCAATCAATCAATATCAATGCCATTTTTGCTAATAGAGCAGCAGACCTATTACCTATCCACACCCAATGCTCCGATCCCTACCACAAGAATAGGGTCCCAGAGACCCCAGAGTGAATGAAGCATCGTTCCATTCACCTTTATGGAACAGCCGGAGATAGCTGAGTGCTTTACTTAGCTTTTCTTCAGCAGTCGCACATACTGTAGCTAAATTGAACAGCAGCACGCATGCGCGACTGTCGCTCCATTCACTCCAGTGACCCCGAAACCCTTTTCTCATAATCAGATAGGCGATAAGTTCTTTAAACAGGGCAGCACAGTCAGATGGGAGCAGCATTGCAGTAACCAGCTGTCCGCCATACAATGGACTCAGCTGTGTGGTTCCGGCGCTCACTTCTGACCAGCCGTGGTGCAGAATGTCAGACCGCCCACAATCAGATATTGAGGGCCTATCCTGAGAATTGACAGTAGTAAAGAAATGGACACCAATAATTGACTTAACTGAGATTTAACGGCTTTTTGTTTGTTGGATTAATATAAAATTCATTTAGCTGTACACTGCTCAGTGTTATGTTCCAAGATGATAATAAGGTCGGTTTTACATTAACTGTTTGCTACTGCACCATGGTCGCAAATTTGCCGGTGTAATGAGCCAAACTTATAGTTTGTCAGGGATCTTTGAGGCAGTTTAGTTCATGAGCAGCATGTTATGGTTCTGTAGAGAGCAATAATACAAACACGTATTATTGCTCTCTACAGAACCATAACATGCTGCTCATACAAGTGTATGGGTGCCCAACGTACCTCATATGCCTCCAATTTCAAAGAGTTCTTTTGTGTGTCTGATTCCATTCTAAGTTGTCAGAAAAGAACTTGGCCTTTTTCCATTGACAATGCTTGGAGAGAATATCTTGGGATGTACAGCACCAAACAGAGCATGGACAACAGCACATGGATGCCCTGTGGCTCCTTACGAAAGACCTGTACAGCCTCCAATGTTCTGCTGTGTGCCTGAGCCATATGGCTGAATATCTGGCAAGGTAGGGGCAGGTAATGATTGCTGTGGATGATCAAAAGTACTTGATAACACAATTATTCAACCATATAGATGCATTTATAAGAATATAATTCACTCATGGCAGGTATACCACATCTTAGCTGTTGTCCTTCCTAAGACAATTACTGTCCTATCCTCAATAATGTACAATTAAATGGATTCAGAAGATGACCAAAATGGAGCTATATGTGCAGTTTTGGCCATTCCTTCATAAAAGCATAGTCATTGACTGACTGTATATGTGTGGTATAGATTAGGTGATAAGATCAGATAAGTTCAAGGCAAGAGACCACTTTTGGATTTAGCTCTAGCAGTTCTAATTTTCCACCACTTTTGAACATGAGCTTCTTTTCAAACACAGGTTTACTAAAGGGATCAAAATACTGTAAAAACAGTGTCAGATCCCAGGATGGGGGAGGAATTCACACCTCGGATGGAAAGGGGGTTCCTGGGAGCAATTGGTGTCTATTTAACAACCTGTTTTAACTTCATTAGCAATGGCAGCCCAGGGGAGATAAAGCTGTGACAGGCAGCAGCTGGAGGAAAGAGAGGAGACAAAGCTGTGTACCACATCAATGCCATGCAATACTAGAAATGAACCCTTCACAGCCAGCTACAGCAGTATTAAGTGTCAGCGCATAAGCCACTTCATCAGGATTGTAACCTCAGACAACAGCAATAATAGCAGAACTTGATGGAAAATATGGTAGTAGTGTCTGATTAACAGTTACCAGATCAGAAATATTCTGGCAGGTGTAGCTGGTCATATTTCAGCCAATAATTGGCCTCAGTGGTGACCCATCATGGTGCATTAGTCTGACGCCAGAGAACAGGCATAATGGTTTGGGCTGCATTAATTAGATGTTAGATGACCAATATTATTGTATTAAACAGGAGATTTTATTTATTTATTTTATGCACTACTATATTCCGCAGCGCTTTACAGACATTAGCATCCAACTGTCCCCATGGGGCTCACAATCTAAGTTCCCTATCAGTATGTCTTTGGAGTGTTGGAGGAAACCGGAATACCCGGAGGAAACCAATGCAAACATGGGGAGAACATACAAACTCCATGTAGATGTTGTTCGTGGTCGGATTCAAACCTAAGACCCCAGCACTGCAAGCTACCAGTGCTAACCACTGAGCCACCGTGCTGCCGAGATAAAGGAAAAACAGGGCTGGTGGGGGCAGATTGATGATAAAATGTGAGTTTAGGGTCTGACTTCGCTTTAGTCAGTGTCCAACTCAGGAGATTCCCAGAAGAAGCCAATCAGTGTGCCCGTTTCTGCTCAACATGTACAGCTGAGATTGTGGACTTGAGTGCATGAAGTTCAGAGGGGTCCCTATTTCACCAGAAGACTTTGAACCCTGCTTCCTCCATCTCCTTTAAATGGATGACCCTTGAGCAAATAGGTAAAGCCTATCATGCTAAGAGGGTGTACAGGATATATGTAGATCCCTTTCCCAGTTATAAATGTAGAAACAGAGGGGGTGTTGGTGGATTTCATAAATTGCCAGAGGGAAATTACTTAGAGGTAGACAATTGTTCAAAATGGGTCTTAGGGCCCCAAACCCAGACATTTTAATGTGTGTGGGGAGCTCCTGACTCTCCGCCACCCCTTTACCAATTCTTGTATTCTGAGCCGAACGTGTGTCTGTACAGGGGCGTCAAGAGGGAGTCAGGAGAAATAGCTGTAAGCCAAATTATTGTTTGGCAGACAGCTATTGAACATTTATGACAGCCTTTACATTGCAAGAATTCCCTGGGGTCTCAAGAGAGTGAAGAGTGCAAAACTTGTGTTACTGGACACATAGATAGAGGGCAAGGTTCGGCATAGCCTAAAAGCATGAGGTTAGATTTCCTGGATGTACCAGGAAATTGGTCTAAATTGGTTAGAAAATATTTCCTCAGCTTACCTAATATAGGGAGAATAGGTGTGAGGAGATACTATATCTTTTCCCCAGGTATTTAATGTGTCAACGGATCATTCTAGGAAATATGGTAGCTTCCTTCTATGAACATCAAACTAGAATGTTTTCTACATTTACCAATTGGTGGTAGAAGGTTCACATATATAAATGATGAGTATGGTAAAAACATATTTTATGGATTAGACTAAGAGGATTTATCAGGTAACCTGGGACATTTAGCCGACATGGCATACCAGAGTATTCAAAGGCTAAATGAAACTGCTAAGATGCTGTCAATCACGGAAAGTCAGAATAACATGACATTCAATGTGTCACTGGGACTGATGTTTGACAAGTCCCAAAGGAATAAACACAGAGCGACAGAGAAGAAAACAGCCGTAGACATAAAATAACAACAGGAATGTGTGAAACATAAATATCCTGGACTCTAAGGCTAAGGCTACTTTCACATGAGCTAAAACAACCCGACAGGCTGTTCTGGCAGAGGAGCAGCCTGCCTGAGTTCTCCGGATCTGGCCTAGCCAGAAACGGACATTTACTGCCAGAGCCCATTGACTATAATGGGAACCAGCGTAAATTTTTGTCTGGCTGAATCATGGCATTTATGCTGGAGAGCGTCCGGATTCCCGCGGGTCTCATTATAGTTTATGAAACAGCGCTATCTGGCTATGCCGGATCCGGAGAATTTTGGCAGGCTGTTCCTCTGCTTTAGCATTAGTCTAAGGGTTCTATTACACAGGCAATAACAGCACAGATCAGAAATATACATGTCTATGCAAAGCGAAGGAGGGAAGATCAATCGTTATTACTAGAGATGAGCGAACTTTAAAAAAAAGTCCGGTGTTCGGCGTTCGGGTTGTGGTAAGTCGCGCATCCTGTTATGGATTCCACTATAGCGGCATATGGAATCCATAAGGGGCGGCTGCCACCAACCCGAACTGTTGAACAGCCGAAGGACCTGGGGTGACGTCACTGTCATGTGATCAGTGCAGGGGGTGTGGCTCAGCACTGGATTTGATCCCATGCTGAGCCACGCCCCCTGCACTGATCACATGACGGTGACGTCACCCCAGGTCCTTCGGATGTTCAACAGTTCGGATTGGTGGCAGCCGCCCCTTATGGATTCCATATGCCGCTATAGTGGAATCCATAATGGGATGCGCGACTTACCACAACCCGAACGCCGAACACCGGACTTTTTTTTAAAGTTCGCTCATCTCTAGTCACCAGCACATCCCTATTTGCACAGGGCATTGTTCTAATGATAATAATAATAATCTTAGGTGCTTCACAGACGATTACATCACCCAACAAATGTTTTGTTCATTTGTTGGGTGATCGGTGGCACTTTTTTACAAGCCAATTATCAATCCCAACAATTGTCTCAGTCCTTGGCCGGTGTAAAAGGGCCCTAACAGTAAACGTTATATTATTAATATTTAAATTACATCAAACTACATATTCTGGCACAATATGCTGCAAAACATGGTCATGAAACTTAGATTATAATTAGATCCCTTTTAAAAGAGAGTTAGATTTAGTCCTCCTTTTTATCCTTAATTATTTTTCAGTGCATTTTTTTTTTAAATCAAATGTAGTTTCTTTCAGTTCATTACATTTCAAATGTGTGTTTTTTTCCTGTAATTTTTCTGTCATTTTTTTAACTTGTATAGAGAAGCCCATATGGAAAAATGCCAGAAAACACCATACCTGGAGCATGCTACATTTCGGATAAAAAAAGCACAACCAAATGTGAGGAAATACCTGGAAACAAAAACGCATTGGCCCAGAATTACTCATGTGTCTACACCCAGAATTTACCTAAAAAGTGGCACAAATTGGTGGGTTTTCTCCAAATTATATTGTTACTTATTTGAAAAGGTGCAGGGTTAGCACAAAGGGGGTGTGGTCTCAGATGCAACATTAAAATAAAATGTTGCATTTTGTCTCATAGCAAACCAACCAATAATTGTTATAGAGTCAGAGAAAAGGAGTATAATATTGATTACCTATCCTCAGGATTGGTCATCAGTATCAGATTGATGAGGGTCTGGCTCCTAGCAACCCTGCCGATCAGTTATCTGAAGAGGTTGCGGCACACCGGTGAGTGTTGAGGCCTCCTCACAGCTTACCAAGCACAGCACCATACATTGTATCACAGCCAGTGACGTCATGTCCGTCAGTCACATGGTCTTTGTGCAGATCAGTCCCATACAAGCCTCTATACAAAGTATGCTGACCCCCACCAAACACATAGGCAGGGCCGCCATCAGGGGGGTACAGCCAGAACCCCAGTAAGGGGCCTGGACCCCGTGGGGGGCCCGGTCGGTCCTGTGAATTTTTTTTTTTGTGGCCTTGCGCTGGCTCTCTGGGAGGGGACCCGTGGCTGCGGCAGGTCACAGGGAGATGAACGCTTCCATTGTGAAAGCATTCATCTCCATAGTTATCTGTATCGCCGTCCTCAGGACAGCGATACAGATAGCTGTACTGCGGCAGGCAAAGGAGGGAGAGGCGTCTCCCTTCCCTCTTTCTCTGATAGGCTGCCTTCCCTCTTTCTCTGATAGACTGCAGAGACGGAAAATGGCAACAAAATGGTTGTCTGGTCTGAAGGTCTAAAAGGAGAAGGCGAGGACAGAGAACATCTACATCAAAGAAGACGTCACTGGATATAAGAGGTATGTCAGGCTGTATGGGATTGGATCAGGGGCGTAATGATCGCGGTGTGAACGGGGGGGATGGAGGTGGGATATGGGTGGGGCCTAGAAGGGGGCCCTTGATTTATTTTGCCCGGGGGCCCTGAGGGTTCTCAGTCCGCCCCTGACTTATGTTGCTGGTCTGATCCTGTACTCGCAGGCTGAGCGGGCATGAGTTCAGTCACTTCGGCTCGCTATCCCGGGAGACCTTTTACCTCTGGTGGGTCTCGCGGAATCATGCATCGCAGGACACAGGGGCCCCGTGATCTCCTATTGCCCTTCCCGAGACTAGGTGCTGGATCCGCAACTGGGGTGGGAATGGGGGGGGGCCCAGGCCCTGAGCAGTGTAAGGGGCCCCAAAATTTCTGATGGCAGCCCTGCACATAGGTCATCAATATTCTACTCTTGGAAAACCCATTTAGCAATATTCAATAGGCCTCATGAATCAAAGCGGTTTCCTATAGGGCCAATCTAAGTTCAACTTTAATTTTATACATTGTACTGGAAAATGAAAAGTGAACTCTAATTGGCTGCTATAAACAACACTGATATCCCATGGCTTATTATTTCTTTATAGATGCTCAAGAGAACGTCTCTCATTTTTGGGTTCTCCAACCCTGGATTAAAGAGTATCCTGATATGTCATTAATAGCTGTAGGTAGTAAAATGAACAGCAAGTCTAGTAAATATTTGCTTTCACACCTCAGAGCTGATCTCCCTCTTGTGATTTGTGCATTCATTAAAAGGCTAGTGAATTCTTTTTAACTCTCTGTTATATGCTGATCCCTATTAGCAAATTAATTCCCTTCTCTCCACTTAAGATCAGTTAAACAAACTTCTCTAAATTACTGCAAATTCAAAGCAGTGCCATCTCTCCTCATATCCCCTCTGACAAACACATTGGACTTTACACCCCTCCTTCCTGATGTGCTTTTCACAGGTAAGTGCCCTTCAGTGGAATTGAAGACGTACACTACTCTTTTTTTGCTTGGTTCCTTCAATTTGGTGAAAAAAGAGCCAATTAACAAGTGTTTGTTTGACACAGTCACCCAGCTACAAAAAGTTAATTGATTTTTTTTTAGAGTGCTATACGGTTTTTAGCTCAAAGACATAAATATCACAGTTCTCCAGATTTAAGACACAGGCTTTAATATGTTTCATGACTTCAAACACCTACACAAAGATTCTTTGTGTAGTCTGAGGCTCTGTTCACATGAAGGCTGTATTACACTGCCTGATGTTTGGGCAATGCAAGCGCCGATGGATCATCTCATATCCATCGGCCTGATTACACAGGCCAAGGCAAACTGAATGTGGGAGGAACACTTACTACCGCAGTCGCTCCTCCCTCATTCTGTTCTATTCCTTATCGGCAGCACATCCTTGATTACACAGGGCGATGTAAGATGCTAGATCCTGATAAAAGATGCCCATCAGCCAACATACGAACATTTGATCAATCATCAGCTGATCAACTATATGGGCCAATTATCAGGAAGGAGCCTTCCTATGAACACTTGTTTTCTATAATAGGCCTGAAAATCTAGTGGTCTAATATGGCCCTAAGATTCAGAACCTATGTTTGTGTGTATGTGATGATAAAAGATTCCATCAGATAAGCCAAACGTATCTATAACGCTGTATTCACCTGACGGAGGACAAAAGAACACTTCGCCCAGGGCAGCATACATTGTTATTGTGGTATGGAATAGCACCTTAGGCTATGCTATTCCATACAAAGGTATACAGTAATAAAAGGTAAACCACATGCTACCAGCTTTCTGGAGGTATATGTGAGGAGATCCTTCCTCCCACAGGGGAAAAGGTGAATCACCCCGTGGGCCTCTGACAAAGGTGGTCCCCCAGAACAGCATCTCAACCAGCCGACAATCTACATTATTTAACAATCTACCCAGTTTATTATATTAGATGCATTGGGTGGCTGAGATAACTTCTAGGTACAGAGACAGGCCAACCAGTATCCTCTTCCCCAGCGACCCACATTCTCAAAGTTGTTGCAGGGACCCCCATAATCAATAATCTTGAGCATCCTATTGCTGTCAACTACTATGTGGGCAGGTAGTGTTTGCATGTAGCTGTACAGTGGGGCCCCCAAATGAATTTTACTGGTGGGCCCTAGGTACCCCAGTCCAACACTGCCTCCCTCTGACTTTAGATTGTGAGCCCCAAAAGACACAGGTACCGATGTGAGCATTGAAATCACTACAGCGATGCACTTTATTCATTTTATATAGTGTTGGCACTATAAAAAATATATATGATTTTATTTCCAAATGGTTGTCATACTTTGCATAAATACTCCATGGATTTGAAATTGTAGCTTCTACATGCTTATTGCCAATTATCTAACAACTTGCCCATAAGGCTAGCCTTATACAATACAATTTTACGTAAATTTACAAGTCATTGTGGGAAACATCAGAACTACTACTCATGCACTTGAGGGTATTGTGACTCCGTGCACAAGGCATGTATTTAATGTCATGGCCTGGACTGAATCCTGTCTTGGTAGATCGGTAAAGGCTCTCCCAAAGAGAGTCAGTCTGTCCTACTGTGTAAATGAAATGGGATTGCAACTGCTTGTAAAACATTTTAATTAATGGACTGTATGATAGTTTCCTAATTGGATATGTTTTCTATATATTTCTCTACTTATGTACCTTTGGCCACATTGTGACCCAATCTCCCAAATTACCATATATAAATCAGTAAAGGAAGAGAAGTGACATTTAACTACATATATGCATGTACAGAATAACAGAAGCCAAGTCCAGCTGTTAAGCTGTAACTCAGTGGTTATTATAAAGATACAGATCTAGAAGATGTATACAGAGGTCAAATGTTTCCTTCCTCTGACTAGTTCCTATATCACAGTTGTACAGGTCATGCACGGAATATAACATTAGATGTACACATCATGTACAAGAAGTACAATAATCTGTAACATTATAACCGTTATCACTGTGCAGGGTTCATATCTAACGCCATGTAAACTGGTTACAAGCATACATAGTATATAGGTTGAAGATCTTTGTATTTTGAGGGTTTAGAGCACCCTATGGCTTCCTTCTCTCACTTTCCCAACCCTGACTATTTATATACTACAACTACTTCATCTTACCACAATAGACATTCAGTGAACAATTATTAATAGCAGTGTCGGGCAACTGGAGGCCAACTGGCTCCTCTTTTCTTCTGATCCTCCAGAAAGGGTTTTAAGGCCCCTTTGCATGGGCCAGGAATCGGAAACATTCCTAGAAACGGAGGATAGGTCATCGACATAACTTTAGTGGTGGTCCAACACCCCCAGCTTCCGAAACCAGAAACAAAACAGTGGATGAAGCCAGAAGAAGATGCAAAAGGTCTGTCCACCAGGGTTCGACTGGCCCACCAGAATACCAGAGGATCCTCAGTCTATGAAGCCATAACGGACCCCAAACATCCAAGGGAAAATCGCATTTGGAGCTGTCTTTTGAGCTAATCACTGCCACCATGGTCTGTCTTCGGTTTTGATTCATTTAGACCTTATTGATGATATGGAGGTTGGGACATGATAAAATTTCTAGTCTGATGGTGCCGTCCAATGTGTAGTGACCATGCCAGCGTCCTGCAGCTCAGCTCTCATTCACTTGAATGCTGCAAGACGCTGGCATTGCCCCAACACAGTGGACAGAGCCTTTTGGCTGAATTTACTGTTTTGTTTCTGGTGCCAACGGCTGCTGAAAACAGAGAATCAGTGGGGCTGCCAGGTGTCGGACCTCCACTGATCTACTGATCTGGAGGTGGTAACCAATCAAGCTAAACTTCCGTTGTATAAATTTGAAAAATATATGTTTTTTATTCCTGTAATTAGAATCTAATATTAGAGTTCATGTAAATCGTTCTGCTGTCTGTATTCTTTGATATACTGTACATTCTGCTTGTATTCTTCAAATTGAAACAATATTCTTGTAGTGATTCAGGTAATAGATATACATCTGTTAATTACATGTTTCTTTTAAGATAAAACTACCATGGGGATACTTCAAACCAGGCATGCTCAACCTGCGGCCCTCCAGGTGTTGTAAAACTACAACTCCCACCATGCCCTCCTGTAGGCTGATAGCTGTAGGCTGTCCGGGAATGATGGGAGTTGTAGTTTTGCAACAGCTGGAGGGCCGCAGGTTGAGCATGCCTGGTTTGAAGTATCCCCATGGTAGTTTTATCTTAAAAGAAACATGTCATCAGAAAATGACCTATTGTTTAAATCTCATTTAATATTTGTTAAATATTATTTTTTTTTTTTTATTTCCATATCACTATCTATATTTAAAACAAATGTGAATAATCTTGCAATTTTCATACCGGCCACTAGGCCTAAAATATGTTAAGACTTCCTTTCTTTTGAGAGCATCTACATGGGCCATAGACAGGAGCTGACCCCATTGACCTGTGTGGGTGAGTTTTCTAGGCGTGCTCTGTGCAGAAGTCAAGAAGGAGTAGATGATCTGTGATATCACCTTTTGTGAATAGTGGATTCTCTGTTATCTATATAGAGGTGATATCTGTCATTGTAACTCTGCCTGTGGTGATAATTATAATAGCTACTGAAAAGTTACCTGTTCAGAACAGCAAATCATGACCTTTAAATGACATAGAAAATGTAAAAAAATAAAAAATGAATAAATTTTAAATTCTAAAAAAAAATGTTTAACATAAAAATGTGATTTATAAACAATAGGTCATTTTCTGATGGAACACTCCCTTATGACATTCCAGCCAAGAAACACTGTCCTATCCCTGGCTTTTTTTTATGCAATTACAGAAATGGCAGAGACATGTCTGCGCATGAAATGGAAGTACAAAGCCATTATAATAATAATAATAAAAACTGTGAAAGCTGAAGAGGTTTTGCCCATTTGCACATCAATTCTGAGAACAACTGACTCTTGTAAGGATCAGCATCAGTATGAATAGGAAACAGACGGCTTAGGAAACAACTAAAGAGGCATTAAACCTGCCATCTACAATGCTGACAGACCGTTATAGGGCTCGCAATACACAAGTACTTTGCTATGAGCTGCATGAATACAGGTGCCAGCAGAATACAGGGATCATTGTATTCAGAATTGAAATTAACATCCTTGGCTGTTGTGTGACTCTCACTAGGGGATGTCATGTCCACTAAGATATAAAATTACAACACATTAACTGTAACCAATACGTACACCGTCTCCCATGTGTGAACAAAATTCACTCTTAAAGGAGTTGTCTCTTGAAGGCCTAATAGGGCATATGGACATCACGGAGGGGGGAAGTCTCCTGCTCAGGACCCCCCCTCTATGAGCCAGAACAGAGAGTTGCTTGTCTTACATGAGAAGCCATTCATCTGAATGTCTGCCATGTAATACTACTATTCCCAGCAGTGGACGCTGGGTGCTGGGAGCAGGCGCCACAGCGATTAGATGCAACCAGCACAGTGGCTCAGTGGTTAGCACTGTTACCTTGTAGCACTGGGGTAGAAATAAAACCAAGAGATACATCTATATAGCTGTATGCTCTCCTTGTATATGTGTAGGTTTCTACCAAGTGATCCAGTTTCTTCCCACATTCCAAAAAGGACAGGTTCATTTAGATTGTGAGTCTCAATAGGAACAAGGACTAAGGACAGGGACTGACTACCATATCTGTACAGCACTGTGGAATATGTAAGCGCTACATAAATGAACAACATAAATGTTTCTGGGTCCCATTTCCAAGACCCTGGCAACCAGCTAACACGGCTGGGTAAGCCCAAAGCCAGTTATGAACAACTGCCTTCTACAGGGGGATAACTATTGGGTCAATGGAGGTTCTACTATCAGGACCTCCACTGATCTCAAGAAGGGGGAATTCTACTTCATTCATCTCTATGGGATTTGCGGAGACAGCCATGTACAGCACTTGGCTATTTCCAAAACTCCCATAGAGTGCATGCCTGACCTGACCTGTTCATTTTGGACCCCACCGATATGATAGTGGGAGTTGTACAAGTTTTAGAACAGCTGGAGAGCCACAGGTTGGCCATCCCCGCCTTAGACTATCATCTGGTCCTGCTGACAACGGCAGCTTTGGACAACAATAGTGTAATGTGTATTGGGTCCTTTACTCTTTTTGTTTGGACTGTTTCTATATATGAGGAGGAGTTGTTTCTGTTGATACCATATCTAGCAGCAGATATTTCTAGCTTTTCCTTGGTAAGGTCTATACTACAGTAATAGTAAAACAGATGTGGCAGGCTGTTTCGGCCGGGAACAGCCTGTCGGACCTGTCCTTGCTGGTCACAGCCGGCAATCCATCCAGCCCTATTGACTATAATGGGGGTCTGGAGGAGGTCCAGCCGCAACCTGGCAAATATGCAGAGGAGTGGCCAGACGAAAACTGCTGTCTGTAGCGGTATTTGTCTGGCCGCTCCCCTGCAAATTTGACAGGCTGTGGCTGGATCTCCACTGGACCCCATTATAGTCAATGGGGCTGGAAAGATTGACAGCAGCGCACCGCTGCGCCCGGCAAGGACGGATCCCACAGGCTGTTTCCAAGCAGAACAGCCTTCTTAAAAGAAGCAGTATAATCCCATAATGCTCGTCTTAAAGGGGTTCTCTGGGAATTAAGAAATTTAAAATACTTAAATATTACTTTATTATAAATATATTCCCAAATACCTTGCATTACTTAGAATGGCTTGTTTTGTCTGGGGAGCATTCATCAGGGGAAATAAAATGGCCACTGTCCAATTAGTACACACAAAACCTGTCCTAATCACACAGGAGGACAAGTTACTGAGGTAAAGAGCTGCCTCATCCTCCTCTCTGCTCTGCTTGTCAGGGATTATGATCGTGACTACAGATGATAATATCTTTAGCTGAATCTCTGTAGGAATGGAGTTCATTCCTAAGTGCTCAGAAGTAACTTGTCCTGCTGTGTGATTAGGACAGGTTTTGTGTGAGCTAATAGGACAGCAGCCATTTTGTTTCTCCTAATAATTTCACCCTAAACAAAATTAGCCATTATAACTAATGTAAGGTATTTGGGAATATATTTATAATAAAGTAATATTTAGGTATTTAAATTTTTTTAATTCCTAGAGAACCCCTTTAAGCAGGGTGTCGGATCTCTGTAAAGAGACCAGCCATGTATGAAGACTTACTGGAAGTGCTCCATGGCAAATAATATGGGGGTCAGTTACTATGCTGAAATACGCCTAAATTAGGCGTATTGAGGCGTATTTTAAGAGCAGATAGCTAGTTGTGCCGCTATCTGCGACTTCGCACCTCTCACACCAGTTCTAAAGTTGTGGACGGGGAGTGGGAAGGGGGCGGGGTGGCAGGTCTGTCTCATTCAGCATTTTCTACTCCTGTTTTAGAAAAACGAAACGAAAAAAGTCTAAATGTAAGACAGCTCTGAAGCGGTCTTACATTTAGAACTGGCGCAGGATGCCCCGAAGTTATGGAGAGACCTGCGCCTCTTCAAAACTCCAGTGGATCCACCGCCAGTTTAGGGCTTTATTAAGACCGGCGTCTAAAAAGCCGGTTTTAATATATGTGCCCCTATTTATTTATTTTATGCACTGATATAATATGCAATATCTGGCTTGGCATTTTCCCTTGTCATATTCCAAGGCTTGTGAAAAAGTAGGATTTGGGATAGGGAGCCTTTTCTGCAAGGCGGCACTAGCGAGATGGTTCTCTTTTCTTGAGAAGTACCTCTTTGAAAGTACCCGTAGCGAAATGGTTCTCTTTTCTTAAGAAGTACCTCTTTGAAAGTACCTGTAGCGAAATGGTTCTCTTTTCTTGAGAAGTACCTCTTTGCATCTAAATGTAACCATACAATTCAGACTGCAATGTATTATCTGAACGTTTAATGGGAAATGAAGAAATCTGTTTATGTAATCCCTATCTAATCTGCACTAGACAGAGAGATGTGAAGTCATGTGTACAGCTGCCCATATACATAAGATAGAAGACGGCTATCACCCTTACCAATCACATAAACATTCCCCTTTAGCTCACCAAATGGCCATGTTGTTTCTCTTTAGGGACGGCGGAAAGTGTCTCGCAGACACCTCTGGTGCCTGTTATGTACCAGCAAAGGTCAGCATGTCTGATCCCTGTTTCCCTATCAGGAGACTTCAGGGAGACTGGCATGCTCTCCCAAGACACATAAGATTGATAAAAGATACACTTAAAATCAGCAGGATCTGCCATCAAAAATCATATGTCTGTGTGCTTGATGCCAATATTGTCTTACTAGTTTTTTATTTTATTTTTTTATTCCCTATCAACTAAAACAGTAATGTTGGATTTCCACATTTAGGTTTTTTGTGCAATTTCTGAAGTCAAAGCCATGAATGGATCATAAACAGAGGAGAAGCTTACATGTAAGTTTTTTTTTTTCATCTACTCCTGGCTTTGGCCTAAAAAACTGCATTAAAAACTTTAATGTGTCAACCCAGCTTAAAATCATTGACATTTGAAATGAATTAAAAGTGATTATATTGTGACACTGACAACTTGTCGAGGGTCCCGATATATTAGGTCAGAGGTAACAGTCAGTTTTTGAAGTTGATTTGAGCAACCCTACAAGGACCAAATTGTGTTGAGTAGACGAATGGGTCAGAGCATCTCCAAAACAGCAGGTCTTGTTGGTTGTTTCCAGTAGGCAGTGGTAAAGTACAAGCCAAAAGTAGGGCAGTCAGTGAACAGAAGACAGGATCATGAAGACCCAAGGTGTGCATGGTACAAAGGCTGGCTTGCCTGCTCCAATCCCACAGAAGAGTTACTGTCAGAGCACACAGAATGGGGCTGAGTAGCACAGAATATTAGGCTCTATATTCTAGGAACCTTTCCAGGATCTGGAGAATTCATCATGTTCTCAGTTCTGGTCAGCTAAATGTGAACGTTCTGGTCAACTAAATGTGAACGCCTTTCTTCCTGTGTATGAGATATACAATCCTGATTAAATTATTTTTTTGGGGGGATTTTACTAATCTCAGGCATGTACTTCCAAACCATGCTATTCACTTTGAGGGTGGGTGTTAAGCAATCTGTAGTCTTCTTAGAAGAATATTGCATAAAAGCAGAATAAAAAAAAAAAATAGATCAGGCTGCTTTGTATTATGAAATCACTATAGCATTATTAAAGAGGCTACATTATGGAAAAGTTGATCTTATGAAAATAATAATAATGATCTTTATATATAGAGGCAAAATATTCATCAGGTCTTTTTAATTGTCATTTACTTATACAGGTAACAGCTCTACTCCTCACATTTATTGTATATGGTGGTACATGAACATGCTCCAAACAATACACAGACCTGCGTTCAAATATCTCACGGATCCGACTCCCGACACATGAATGGGAGCAGTATTGCAGTAACCAGCTCTGTCCACTATACAATAGATGGAGCTGTTCAGTTCCGCCACCAAAGCTACTGCAGATCATCTGATTGACAGAGATTCCAGATGCCTGTCACTCTGATATTGCTGGCCTATTCTAAGGAGCATGGAAATGGAGACGGCCTCATAAACTCCCTATTGAGGCTGTCCTCTGTGTTCAGTAGCGCAGAGAAGCAGCGCTGAGCTGAGTTCATCTAATTCCTTGTTGGGGGTCTCAGTATTTCAGCCGCCACCAATCAAAACACTTGATATGTCCCTATGACATATCAAAAGTACAGTTACTATTTATGATTCATTAGTATCCAAATGATTGTAGTACTGATTGGATAGTGTAAATGCTGAAAAAGATCAGCATGAAAGAGGATTTCTGAGAGTTTTTTTTACTGATGACCTCTCCTCTGGACATGTCATCAGTATTAGATCAGTGGGGGTCCAACATCTCGGACCTCTGCTGATCAGCTGTTTAAGAAGGCAGCAGGGCTTCTCTAGATTTGCCTAGGCCATGTGACATGACGTTCATTGGCCTATGAGCAGCTCATGAGGCTGAGCTGCGATACCAAGCACAGCCGCTATACAATGTACAGCACTGTGCTTGGTGAGCAGAAGGAAGGCCGTGGCCCAGTTGTGAGCACCACTCCCTTTTCAAACAGCTGATCGGCGTGGGTCCCGGGTATTGGACCCCCACTAATCAGATACTGATGATCTATCGAGAGGATAGGTCATCTGTAAAGAAAAACTCTCAAAGAACCCCTTTAAAACCATTCTTTATCATTGATAATAATTGATTGTGCCACTATAAAAAGTATTTATGACAATATCAGTATTTACAGTGTCTACGACCTAAGTCTCAGAAAAGCCAAAACTCTTCCCAGATGATTTCTCTGATGGAATACATTCATCCGGCCTTCACAACTATATTTCAAACCGCCTATTGCTCATTGATTTGAAAAACTTCTGTGTAAATGAGTTGTTAGTGAGCCTATGAATGAGCCAGTCACTTGTCTTGACACATACAATCAATTTCCAATCGGGTCACATATGGTTCAAAGCTTCCACGTGAATTCATTGCAATGGCAAAAGCATGTATAAATGATTTTCCTGAAATTTTTAATACAACATAAAAATATATTTTTGCTTTTTTTTTTATTGTAACAACATTTTTTTTGGTACATAGATATGTCAGATAAGACATATCACTGTATTCGGAGTTTAGTGACATTTTATGGGTAATTGAAAAGATTACAATGCAAGCTTTTAAGACAGGCTGCCCTCTACTGCTACCAGTAGACTTCTTCAAAGATAAAACTGACTCAACAGGATGTACAGTACCATAATTATTGCTGCTTTCAGCCAAATCTACTTCTGGTTCAATCAAAAACTGGAACAATGAATGAAAACAGGAAAAATAAACATTGTGGTGTGCTGCACACACTTTTTAGACAAGATAAGGCCAAAAACGTCTCAAACTCTTATTGCCAGTTAGCAGCACTGAAAAGAAATGTCACAATAAAATAGAAAACAATATTGAAATTATATACGGTCACAATGGTAAGTTGACTTTCATATCAATATATCACAAATATATTATATTATAATGTAGACATTTTAAAAAATGTTCTCTTTTAGATGATCTTTAACAAATGACATATGATGCGTGTTTTCTTACATGGTAAATTCTAGTCCTAATATTATATACATATCAGTAAATAAAATCACATAAAAACATTTTAAGGCTTGTTTCACACTGACGGTACAGCCTTCAGCGGTACTTGCCCAGTAAATAAAATCACATAAAAACATTTTAAGGCTTGTTTCACACTGACGGTACAGCCTTCAGCGGTACTTGCCCGGCCAATTCCTGGCATATTTGCCAGGTTTCGGCCGGATCTCCTCCGGACCCCATTATAGTTAATGGGGCCGGGCGGCATTCCGCTCGCGACCAGCGATGCTAGATCAGCCAACGAAATCTGTCAGCGCAAATGTGAAACAAGCCTAACCACTTATCCTGCACTGCGAATCACTCTTTACTCCTCCAGATTCTCTCTTCATTAAACATCCAAGGTCTGGCTCTTCTCTTCTATCTTTCTGAAAGAACATTTAGTGCCTCCTACTCTATGCTATGTACACTCCATCCTTTTCCCCATCTATGTCTATGGGGTTTCATCAATATGATCAACATGCAGATGACACCTAAATCCAGGAACAGATTGGCCATAGACCCCACAGGAAAATTTCCCGGTGGGCTAATGCCCAGGGGGTCATTCAAGCCCTCTTGATGGCCGCAGGCCAGGTGCATAATGATCTGATGTTCAACGGCCGAAGGTGCTCTCTTGAACTCAACTGTATTACTGTCCTCATGATGGTGATACAGTTTAATACTGTAGTGAGGGTGGTAATATTTTGTGCTGTCCTGTGGTATTTGGTTCTGTAGGGCAGTATTCTGCGCTGCACTAAAGTTTTGAAGGACCTGCCTACTTCGGTTGTCCCCGTCTACTTGTTTTTGGCCCATCTTTTATCAGTTTGAACCCACCAACAACACGCGGCCACTTTTAGTTTTTTTCCAGGGCCGCTTTAAGTTCCCAATCTGCCCCTGCCTAAATCTATCTCTTCACTCATTATTTAGACTCAAATACTGCGGGTCCTTGACTGTCTATCAGACGTCTACCGCATTATGTCCTTGTCGCAAAACTAAACATGGACAAGACTGAGCTTGATACTGTTCTGATCACACTCTACTTCCACACCTGAAGTCTTTATCTGTCAGCAACACTCTTCTATCCTACTCAGGGGCAGATTGTCAATAGACCCTACAGGGAACTTTCCAGGTGGGCCAATGCCCAAGGGGCCACCCAAGCTCTCCTGATGGTCGCAGGCCAGGTACATAATGATCTGATGCTCATCGGCAGATGTTGCCCTCCTGAACTCAACTGTATTGCCATCCTCAGGACGATAATACAGTTGAATACTGTGGAGAGGGTGGCAGTATTTTGTGCTGCACTACTGTGGTATTTGATTCTGCTGCAGCGGTACTTTATGCTGCACTATGGCATTGCAGACCCTGCTAACTTCTGTTTAGAGTTGAGCGAACTTCTGTTTTAAGTTCGGCTTCCAAAGTTCGGGTTATCCAAGCATCCCGTTATGGATTCCGCTACCACGGACCATAACGGCATTTAGAACACGGGGTGAAGGACCTGGGGTGACGTCACCGTCATGCAATCAGTGCAAGGGGCGTGGCTCAGTACTGGATTGGATAAGAGGTCGTAGGCTACCACCTCTTATCTAATCCAGTA
This sequence comes from Bufotes viridis, assembly GCA_033119425.1. Lineage (NCBI taxonomy): Eukaryota > Metazoa > Chordata > Amphibia > Anura > Bufonidae > Bufotes > Bufotes viridis. Next base: position 200,443,070 of record CM065589.1, on the reverse strand, counting down.
CTGAGCCACGCCCCCTGCACTGATCACATGACGGTGACGTCACCCCAGGTCCTCCGTGTTGTCCAAGGTTCGGGTTCATTGAAGAATCCCCTTATAGATTCCAAATGCCTTTATGGTCCGTGGTAGCGGAATCCAAAACGGGATGCTTGGATGACCCGAACCCAAACTTTGGAAGCCGAACTTAAAACAGAAGTTCACTCAACTCTACTTCTGTTGTCTCTGCCCACTTATGTTACCCTGTCTTCTACCAATTTAGTCCCGCCTACAACATGGGGCCACTTTTAGGTTTTTTTCCAGGGCCACTTTAAGTTCCCAATCCACCCCTGATCTAACTTCCCGATCATTGCCAGATCGTAAACGGTAATAATTTTTACTACAATTATTTGTCCCCTTACAATTTCTTTGTTTGTCGGCAGCACATCGCTGTTTACAAAGACCAATGTGTGAGAATTTTAAGTGCCCCTGATCACAGTGATTGCATCTTAAACAGGTCAATTATAAGGAAAGAGTGTTCATGGGAACATTTGCTCCCAATAATGCTCTAATTGTTGATCTATGCTAAAAGGCCCTTAGAGTCAAGGCCATAATTCCTGTCTTTTGTCTCAAGGTACCACAAAACTTGCAATCAAATATCATGGATACAAAAGTGCATATAGTTAAATGGATTAAGCACAATTTGTTGTGGTGGTAGCCCATGCTTTCTGCTGCTTTACTATCCCTAGATGGCACGGCCAATGCTCTGCTCACCTGTCCAGGATTCCAGCAGCAATGCCTCTCACTGCCCTTAGGGCAGACATGCACATCCTAATCTTTGCCAGCAACCTTGGGGTACATAGGGCACCTTCCCCTTTGGGAAAGTGCCTGAGCAATAGGTTCTAGTTTGATAGTCTCCTGCAAGGGTGTGCTGTTTCTATGTTCATCTGCCCATGTGATGACTTCTGTTTTCCAGACTTGACCCTTTGCTGTCTGACCAGACCTCTGCCTGATCTCTATTCTGACCCTGAGCTGCCCACCCAGACCTTCCCACCTTGACCAATTTATCAGATCCCACAAACTCTGCCTGCCCTGACCTTGGCCGGTCCCTGACTACAGTTTTTCCTGATTCCTTGGGGCTCTGCAATGGTGTCTCTTGAGCCTTGTGGGTCAGCAGTCATTTGTATAGAGACTACTCCATGAAGTAGTGGCCTGGTGGTTCCCCTGCAGCGGAGTCCAAATGCCTGTATAGGGGTTAAAGGATAAAGACCAGGAGGGTACTTAGACACCATCCTTAGGAATGGCCCTAGGCCTAATCTATTCAAGTGACACAGCAGATCCACATCCACTTTGTAACACAATTATTATGTAGTACTGACTTTATATCGATGTAACTATAGACAATAACGCGTTGGACATTTAAAGCAATGAGAGAATTTGCAGCCTACTGCAAGATATGAATCAATGTTACCATGGAAGTGATTTCATAGATATACGGAATATTTGTAACGGATGGAGAAGCAACATCATCCAAACAAATTACTCAAGATGTTTTCAGCCCACGGTGGTTAACCTTGGGCTCCACTCGGCCATACATGGCATTATGGCGGCTAATGTCCAGGAAGGAAATGAATGTTATTCTGAGACAGCTGCAGGGATTCTCTGGCAGGAAAGGGAAAAGCTCAGCTGGGGGAATAGTGGTTGCTTATCAGATATACAAAGACGATGACTGCATTGACAGCAAGGGTATCTCTGTTTGTACAGTGCCGTCTCCTACACATCACACAGCTTCTTGCTCTTTGCTAATGGAAAGTGCGCTCAATGAAAACTGCTTCTCCAAGCAAGTCCCGGGCATCATATTGCTTAGCTTGGATATCTTTTATTGTGTGCTCTGAAAAGAAAAGATAATTCTTAGAAGTACCATTTCTAATCTACGTGTAACTGGCCGTAAACATATAAGTTTACACGCTCATATCCATTTCATTCATTGTGATACAACTAAGGCCTCATGCACACGACCGTTGTTTGATTCCGTGTCCGTTGCTCCGTTTTTCGTGATTTTCTGCGGACCCATTGGTTTTCAATGGGTCCGTGGAAACCTCGGCAAATGCACCGTTTGTCCTCCGCGTCCGTGGTCCGTGATTCCAGTCCGTCAAAAAAATATAACCTGTCCTATTCTTGTCTGTGAAAAACGGTTCACGGACCCATTCAAGTCAATGGGTCCGTGAAAAAATGCGGATGGCCATCCGTGTGTCATCCGCGTTCCGTGTCCGTTTTTTTTGCGGATCCCTTGGCAGGCACTTGGGAAAAATTGTCAGCCTGTCTTTTGGTAAAATCTTTTGGGTCATGTCCGCTAAAAAAAACGGAAGACACACGGAAACACACCGGAAGGCAAAAACGGAAACGGATCACTGAACAACGGAACCCCTTTTTGCGGACAGCATAAAAAAACGGTTGTGTGCATGAGGCCTAAGCCTTATAAAATTCTTTAAATGTACTGAAATCTGCCAATCTGTATGATGTCGGCGTGGTAGGGTAGCATGGTTGGTAACTATAGACGGTAGACTTAATACCTTACACCAGAGTGCTAGCCTGCATGCCACATAGAAGAACACATGCAGATAGACTGCACCTCTAATAACTATATTTTATACTTTATTGAAACACCAATTTATAACATCTAAAAACCACACAATGTATCTCCTGTCTGAACGGGTCCTTAGGTCGCTAATAGTAAGATTTAGTAATTACTTTTTTGCTATATTTCCTACTCTAGACTGCTCTTCATCTGCATAGACGTGACTACCTTCCACTAACTATGCAAGTGAAAGCCATTTATCAATCTGCAGCAGTTTTTGGAGGAAACTGTGGCAAAAATTGATCATTCTCTGAGAGTAAGGGTACTTTCACACTTGCGGCATGGCTATCCGGCAGGCTGTTCCGGCGGGTGAACAGCCCCCCGGATTTGCCATGCCGCAAGTATCCGTGTGCTGCCGCTCTGTCCCCATTGACTATAATGGGGCGCGGAGCTACGGCGCAGCACGGCAGTGCATGGCCGGAGATTGCCGGACTAAAAGTACTGCAGGTCCCACTTTTTAGTCCTGCGATCACTGCCGTAGCTCTGCCCCCTGCCCCATTATGGTCAATGGGGGCGGAGCGGCAGCACATGGGTACTTGCGGCATGGCGGATCCGACAGGCTGTTCACCCGCTGGAACAGCCTGCCGGATAGCCATGTCGCAAGTGTGAAAGTACCCTAACTTTAACAAAAAAATGTCCTTTTTACGATGTACTCATCAAAAGTTGAAAAAAGATATGAGCATGTATCTCTGGTCGCTATAGAGTGGGCATAGTTTCCAGGCTTAAAAAGGGTTTTCCAGCCAGCGGTACCTGTAAAGAAATCCATACTCACCTGCTTCCCTCCGCTCTGTTCTGGCTCCATAGCTGCCTTCAATGGACTTCCTGTCCCCGTCTTTCCAGGGTCATGTGTGTCGCTGCAGCCAGTGACTGGCCTCAGTGGTGATGTTTTCCTGTGCGGCATGTAACCCAGAAGCGATGTGCCGCATGTGGACATGTCACTGCTGAGGCCACTCATGTGACCCTGTCCGTGTGGAAGTTGACGGATGAGGACGGAAGAGAGTCCAGGGGCCACTGAGTCAGAAAAAAAGCAGTGGAGGGGAGATAAGTATGGATTTGTTAAAAGCATGACTTTTGGGCTCTCCCAAATGCACCAAGGAGCTGTTCACCTTTTAATAAATTTTGTGCAAAGCAGAGGAATATGAAATGCCAGTCTTAATAAATAAGGGCCACAGTATTTTCTCTCTCCCTCTTGCATGCCTTCCTTAGTCAGCCCCAAGCTGCATGTGTTTTTTGGCATTTGCTTCAGGACATTGGAGCCTGATGGAGCCATTGAAGCCTGAACATATCTGAAAGCTGGCTGGTAGGCGGGAGGAAGGCTCAGGCAGCCACCTGGTCATCGGCCCACCGGGAAGTTTCCCTGTAGGGTCTATGGCCAATCTGCCCCTGAGAGGTTAGAAGATGTGGCGACTTCCTAATGGGGGGTGCAGGAGGACAGAAAAAATGGCAGCAAGAGATAGCGGGGAATAATTGACACTGGCCACATGGTGTCAGATAGAGTAGAAAGCTGTAAAACAGGGCAGGTTTGTCTCACCTAAGGCTGTGAGACCACCATAAAAAGGCTGACCAGATATTGCAGAAGGTGGAACTAAGTGCTGGCAGGGGAAAGGACATTCACCCACCATGCCCTATACATATACATGTATACCACACACTGCCCTGCCGCCTTGGTCAGTTAACCCCTCAGTGACTAATGACGTACTGTGTACGTCATGATGTGATGTTAGTTACCGCATCATGACATATACAGTACGTCATGAGATGAAAGTGTCACTGCAAGTACACTTGTGGTGAATCTAAATGGGTGCTACAGACAGCTGAGCTGTGCAGGCACCCGCCAGGGGACTAATCACATCGGTCCCTGCCTTTGGATTGCTGCGATTGGTCAGTCAGATTTGACTGACCAATCGCAGGATTCAGTGGCGCAGCTCCGATCTCCTCAGTGAGTGTTGAGAAGGTTGGGGTTGCGCTGCTGTTTTACTGTGCCCCGATCTCCCCCCCTTCAGGATGGCTGAGAGACCAGGTAATAATGAGGGGGCCGACCCCACCCCCACCCTTCCCCATCCCCACAATGCTTCAGGATGGCCGAGCGGTAGTAGATTGACAGCTGTAACATACAGCTGACAATCTACTGTAACGGCCGACATTGGTGTGGGCACTGATGTCGGCCGTTTAACCCCTTCCATGCCGCGGTCCATAGGGACCGCTGTATGGAAGGGGTTAACAGGGAGGAAGCTCCCACAGCAGCGTCCTGATTGATCATAACAGAGGGAGGGACTCCCTCCTTCCCCCCTCCCATCGGGCCGCTTCTCTGCTGTGGCAGCGTCCGATGGTTACCATGGCAACTGGACGTCTTACACAGCCATCCAGGCTTGCCAGAGGAAGGAGCCTGATTAGGCTTACTGTGAATGAAAATACACTGCAGTACACTATACAGTGTACTGCAGTGTATTGTAGAGCCATCAGACCCACTGGATCTTCAAGAACCAAGTGGGTCTGAGTAAAAAAAAAAAAAAAAGTAAAAAATAAATAAAAGCTAACATTTTCCCATAGATGCACATTTATAAAAAAATGAAGAAAATGAAATACCCTAAACATGTTTGGTATCGACGTGTCCGTAACAGGCTACATGCACACGAGCGTATTTTGTTTCCGTGTCCGTTACAATTTTTTTGCGGATAGGATGCGGACCCATTCATTTCAATGGGTCTGCAAAAAATGCTGACATCACAGTGTGCTATCCGCATCCGTATGTCTGTTCCGTAGCCCCGCAAAAAAAATAGAGCATGTCCTATTCTTGTCCGTTTTGCGGACAAGGATAGGCATTACAATGGATTTGCAAAAAAAAAAACATACGCAAAAAAAACAATGCCATACGAAACGTCATCCGTTTTTATGCGGACCGCAAAATACATACGGTCGTGTGCATGTAGCCACAACCTGCTCTATAAAAATATCACATGTATCACATGAAATATCACCCTCAAGTGAACACCGTCAAAAAAATAAAATAAAAAAGTGCCAAAAAAGACACTTTTTTTTTTCACCTACCATCACAAAAAATGCAACACCAAGCGATCAAAAAGGCATATTCCCCTCAAAATAGTACCAATCAAACTGTCACCTGATCCTGCAAAAAATGAGACTTTACCTAAGACAATCAGCCAAAAAATAAAAAAAGCTATGGCTATGACTATGGAGACACTAAAACATTTGTTTTGTTTCAAAAATGCTATTATTGTGTAAAACTTAAAAAAATAAGAAAAAATAGACATATTGGGTATTGCCATGTCCGTAATGACCTGCTCTATAAAAATATTACATGACCTAAACTCTCAGTTGAACGCTATAAAAATAAATAAATAAAAACGGTGCCAAAATTACCAATTTTTTGGTCACCTTGCCCCAAAAAGTGTAATAATGAATGTTCAAAAAAATCATATGTACCAATAAAACTGTCACCTTATCCCGTAGTTTCCAAAATGGGGTCACTTTTTGATTGTTTTTACTGTAGGGTGCATCAGGGGGGCTTCAAATGGGACATGGTGTCTAAAAACCAGTCCAGCAAAATCTGCCTTCCAAAAACCATACAGTGCTCCTTTTCTTCTGCGCCCTGCCATGCGCCCATACAGCAGTTAACCAGCACGTTAGGTGTTTCTGTAAACTGCAGAATCAAGGTAATAAATATTGAGTTTTGTTTGGCTGTTAACCCTCGATGTGTTAAACAAAAAATTGGATTAAAATCAAAAATCTGCCAAAAAAGTAACATTATTAAATTTTATCTCCATTCTCCTTTAATTCTTGTGGAACACCTAAAGGGTTAACAAAGTTTGTAAAATCAGTTCTGAGTAACTTGAGGGGTGTGGTTTCTAAAATGGGGCCAGTTATGGGTGGTTTCCACTATGTAAGCCCCACAAAGTGACTTCAGACTTGAACTGGTCCTTAAAAAGTGGATTTTGCAAATGTTCTTATACATTTTAAGAATTGCTTCTAAAATTCTAAGCTTTCTAACGCCCCCCCCCCCCCAAAAAAAAAATGACATTTACAAAATTATGCCAACATATGGGAAATGTTAAGTAATAAATACTTTATGAGGTATCACTTTCTATTTTAAAAGCAGAGAAATAGAATTTTTAAAAAAATTTAATTTTTTTTTAATTTTTGATAAATTTAGGATTTTTTCCATTAAAAAAGGTGAGATATATTGACTCAAATTTATGACTATCATGAAGTACAATGTGTTTCGAGAAAACAGTCTCAGAATGGCTTGGATAAGTAAAAGTGTTCCAAAGTTATTACCACATAACGTGACACATTTTCAAAAATAAGCCTGGTCATGAAGGTGCAAAATGGGAAGGTCATTAAAGGGTTTCTGTCACCAACTTTTGACATTATAAGCTGTCTGACATTAGCTATGTGCTAATGTCAGACCAGCCTGATAATGTCCTTATTATAAAAATCGGATGTATATATAGTCCGAAAAACTTACATTTATTATATGTAAATTAGCCTCTAGGAGCAGGGGGGGCGTTGCCCTGCTCCTAGCGGCTCCGTCCGGCAACCTGCTGGCACGCCCCTTCACACTTTGACAGTGCAGGGCAGCGATCCTCCTGCACTGTCTCGTTCTGAAATCGCGCGCCGCGCGCCGCGCTCTGTATTCGGCGCAGGCGCGGTGAGCAGAGGACAGCAGGCACCAGCGTCCTCTGCTCACCGCGCCTGCGCCGAATACAGACGCGAGCGGCGCGACTTCAGAACGAGACAGTGCAGGAGGATCGCTGCCCTGCACTGTCAATCAAGTAGTGAAGGGCGTGCCAGCAGGCTGCTGGACAAGCCGCTAGGAGCAGAGGCAACGCCCTGCTCCTAGAACTAATTACATAATATAAAAGTAAGTTTTTCGGACTATATACAGCGGATTTTTATAAAAGACATTATCAAGCTGGTCTGACATTAGCACATAGCTAATGTCAGACAGCTTATAATGTCAAAAGTTGGTGACAGAAACCCTTTAAGGGGTTAATCCATGACCCAGGGTGACAGAGCCACAAGCTTTGTAGCATGGCATCCTGCCTATATATGTATATATATTATATATAATTATTAATAAATATATATAAATATTCAATAAGGAGAACACTGTGATGGCAGTACTGTTTTGCCATCTTAGGATCTGTCTGGCTGATATATGGCACATGGCGTCAGTTGCTCTGAACGGCAGTGTACTGTGTGGTGACAGGCACACGGTGTGAGCTCAGCCGCATTCTCTCAGCGCCTCCTAGCGGACACTAGCGCACTCTCACCACCCAGGTAACGCGTTCTACGACTGTTCAACGTGTGACTCCGGTCTCCATAGTAACGTCAGGACACTTCCGGTCCCGATCTTCCGCTTTTGGCAGCGGCTGACCCGGAAGCGAGTGATCAGCTGGGACGTGGGGCACGTGACATCTTGGTGACACCCGCTGGTAGTGATCAGCATGGTATTTCTTCTTCTTTGTGTTGTGGGGTGGGCAGCAGGGACTGCGCTGTTTATAAGGAGGTCGTACGTTACCTTCCTGCTTCCACTGGGTGTCTGACTGTGCAGAAGGAGTGTGGTCTGTGCAGAGTGGGACCCTGGGGTGATGCCCCTTATATCCAGAGGGATGTACTTGTGCTGTCAGGTTAGCCTGTGGTACTGCCATCACATGGGCACATTCTCACCTTAACATTTCCTGCTGGTGCCCAGCTTTTGGGTTGTTTTCTATGGATGCCAGCCATACAGTTTACCAGACAGGGATAATCCAGGTTTCCCTTTATTCTCAGGATTGTTGGGGGTGCTCCACCGCTCATGGGATGGGAGTCGCCCTTTAAATCCAGGATAGGCACTGCTGGTGACGGCATAGCTTTGTACGCAGCATTACGTATAATGTGATGGGTCAGCCCGTTCCCGGACTTCTGGTGTATAAGCTGGGTAGAGTATGAGCCTAAGCCTCTGTTCACATTCATATCTTTTCACTTTCTGTCAGAGGGTCCGTTATCTGCCAGGAACCCTGATGATTAGCGGGTGGGAGACGTCAGCAGTCATTTGGATCTGTCATAGCCACATTATTAACAGATGTGAATAGCTCCTAAAGTTCAGAGGATGTGCTCCATCCATGTGTTTAACACATTCACATTGGACCGATGATGGAGCCATGTTAACGCTTAAAGGGGTATTCCGGTAATTAGAAGTATGTGGATAGAGGATAACTGTTAGATCTATGGGGCTTCTACCGCTGGGACCCCCACTAATCACAAGAACCCTGCTCCTGGAAATGAACTGAGCGGCAGGTCGAGCATGTGCTCTATGAGACTACAGAGATCGCAGAGTGCAGCGCTCGCCTGGTTCTTTCAGGTCCCATAGACATGAATGAGCATGCTTGACCTGCCGTTTAGCTCAGGGAGCTCTGCAGGCCCCTTTATTCTTATGATCGGTAGGGGTTCCAGCAGTGAGACCCCCACCCATCTAATAGTACCGCCAATTATCGAATACCCCTTTAAGTGTAAGATAACCTGGGGTTGAGACTGACGGAGCTGTACAATCTGTGCCCAGAGAAGGGGGCCTATTTGTGGGGACTTGTCTCCCGCTGTAAGGACAGTAGATTATATTAAGTGATGGATGTGCGGTCTCTCACACTTTGCACTTTTTCTCGTCTCCACAGATCATGAGTTCTGCATCGCCAGGACACAAAGCCATACTGTTACCCCAGGATCAGAATCCCACACTTATTCCTACTGACAATGCGTCTTTCCAACTCCAAGGGTTCCTCTACCAAGCCGAGATGTGCAGGAAGAGCTGTGGATTCTATGGTAATCCAGCATGGCACGGCTATTGTTCCAGGTGTTGGATCCAGCAGAGGCAGCGGGCCCAGCCCCTGACAGACGGGTAGGTGTAAACCCCATCATTGTTCTTCTGGAGAGGCCATTTATATGTCAGCAGTCTGGAGGACTTGGCTTTGTCATTCGCATGTTGTCCTCCTTTGTCCAGTTGCTATGTGTGCCGCTGATCTCACGACATATGAACACCCATTTCCATTCTAATCTCGATCTAATATTGAGATTAAATTATCTAATATAATGATAAAAAGGCTCCCCCCGACTATTAAATGGAGGTGTGAACCCCCACCATCATGGTCACATATTATTGGGTGGTCCTCTATCATTATAACATTGTGACATTTTCTCAGGATACATTTTCTCTGGTTGACAACAATAGGACTCGTTATTCTTATATCATCTTCATGTTTAACTCCGGGCATAGATATAAAGAATATTGTCACCAACTGAGGTTGTTGGGTGTTAGGGCAGGCATACAGCGACAGCCGTCTCTACCGACTCCACGGTTTCGGCAGTATGTGTATTCAGTGGGGAGAGAGGAGAAAATCTCTCTGTCCCAACATCTGTTGGGAGTTCTCCATGCATATTACACCAGGGGCAGATTGGCCATAGACTCTACAGGGAAATCTCCTGGTGGGCTGATGCCCATGGGGCTGCCCAATACATCCACATTGCCCTCAGCCAGGTACATAAAAATTTCTTGCTCTCCGCAGTAATTCATATGAGCATTAGGCACTATATTGCCATGCTCAGGACAACGATACAGTTTCATACTGTGGTGCAGGTGGCGGTATTTTATTCTGCACTACAGTATTACTGTCCTAGCTCACTTATGTTGTCCCTGGGCATCTGTTAGCAGATCTTTACCTATGACACTGGCTGACCTGTTACATGTACAGTTGGCATCTGAAGGCATCTATGTTGGTCCCATGGTCATATGTGCCCGCATTGCTGAGAAAAATGCTATTTTAATATATGCAAATGAGCCTCTAGGAGCAACGGGGGCGTTGTTGTTACTCTACAACTGTTGCACCTCCTGCACTTTAATTGACAGGGCCAGACAGTGTAAACGTCATAACTCCTAGCCCTGCCAATCAAAGTGCAGAGGGCTCAGCAGTTGCAGAGAGAGTAGAGCCTATAGATGTAATGGCAACGTTCCCGTTGCTCCTAGAGGCTCATTTGCATAAATTAAAATACGGACACATAAGGACATGGGACCAACACAGATGCCTTCAGCTGCCAAGTGCACATGTAACAGGTCAGTCAGTGTCACAGGTACAGATCTTCTGACAGATGTCCTTTAAACCGTGGAATATTGTAAACTTTCTGTCATCTATTAGTTTTTATGTATTTACATCCTCCTCCTGATTCCAGGATTTAGCAGTTGATCCCCTAGTCTCAGGATAGCGAGATAGGGAAAAAAATCACAGCACTCCAAAGTCTTCAGTTAAACCTTCTTTATTCCACCTCAAAAAAGTACGACGTTTCGACCCAATATGGGGTTTTTATCAAGCAATTGCTTGATAAAGACCCCATATTGGGTCGAAACGTCGCACTTTTTTTGTGGTGGAATAAAGAAGGTTTAACTAAAGACTTTGGAGTTCTGTGATTTTTTTCCCTATCTCGCTGTGAAATCGGGGTCCATTGGCCAGGACCTAACATCGCTTGCACCGCCACGCTTTGGATCATTAGATGGTGCTGTCTGAATCAACTAGTTTGCTTCACTAGTCTCAGGATAGGCCATAAATATCTGATCAGTGGGGATCTGACACCCCCATCGATCAGCTGTTGTGCAGTAGGTCCAGCACTGGAACTACACAGCTCCGTCCACTGTGTCGTAGATAAAGCCGGTTCCAGCAGTGCCGATCCAGTGAATGGCATCAGCGCTGCAGGGACCAGCTCCATCCACTAGAGCTGTGTCTTTCCAGCTGTGTGCCAGAGCTACAAGGAACCAGCTGATTGGTGGCAGTGCAGGGGGACGGACGTTCGCTGATGAGATATTTATGGCCTATCCTGAGGATAGGCCATCAACAGTAAAACCCCGGAGAGCCCCTTTAAACAGAAAAATAACAGCTGTACATTTTATTTTAGCGTCTATTAGTCCAGCACTAGTATGCAGAACCATTTATTATCCATAAGAAGAAACGTAGACCAAATTCACATTTTTCCGGTTAAAAAAAGTTATATTGTAAATGACAGAAGTGTTCTTTGGCACGCACTTCTTTCACTGAGCTGCATTTCTCTAGTTTTCCCTGCATATTCTGATTTAGGCATATATTTTCTGATATTTGCACTCTTCTCGTACACCAGTCATGTCTAAGAGGTGCGTGTGTACTATACATGAGAAGCCACACATGGTCCGCAAAAAGCAAACGTGTTTGAGAACATTTATGTACACGGTGTTATCTGTAACCATGTGACTGCTGTGCATTTCACATAAAGGTCACCCCATCACGTCAAGGTGGATAGTAATACAAGTATACAGCCATCGCCCAGTGATGTTTCCTGTAATGCTACAGTATTGATCAATCAGCTGCACATACAGTCATGGCCGCCACAGGCTATATGGTCAGATAACCCCGTTTCAGGGCTGATCTCCTCCCATCACGGGCTCATCAGGGAACTCTACATCATAACCTGGAAACTCCGCACTTATTACTAACAAGTGTCATTGTGTGTTCACATGCTCTTATCCTCTCTGCAGTTTTAGACATCACACGGGAAAGCTACAGGTTAAGCCTGATATGAATGTGACTACACAACTATTCAATAGGAAAGACGCGTTTCAGGATGACAGCAACAACCATGTCAAAAGTCAGCAATGTACCTCAAGCCAAACTGCAACAGGTAAGTTATTCTTCATCTGCACACCTTTCTTTGGGGTGTATTAGTCACAGTGATCAGAAGCGCTCTACTCTCATGTACTTGGTGCCAATATACAGCTTTTTTGCACATTCCATCACTAGTGGGTCACTAATGGGACGTTCTCTGACCAATTGTTCTTCTAAACATTGTCTGCCACAGATTTGTGTGGTGCAGTGATTTAATACTCCCCTTTAAAGGGGTTGTCCAAATGTAATCAGTATCCGCCGATCAGATGTTTGAAGTGACTGCAGCACTGAGTAGGACAGTAACGTTCATTGGTTCCATTGTCTATGTGCAGCCCAGTCCTCGATGGGACCCCTGCCGATCAGCTGTCCCAGAAGGCACCAGCGCTTCTGTGAGCACCGCGTCCTTCTCCCTGCTCACTAAGCACAGGGCCATACATTGTATAGCAGTTGTGCTTGGTATCACGCTTAGCTCCATTCACTTCTATGGGGCTGACATGCACCTAGGCCACGTGACTGACGAAGGTGTCGTCACTTGGCCAAGGGAAAGCTGCGAGAAGGCCACGGCGCTACTGCATGTGCCACTGCCTTCTTGAACAGCAGATTGGCAGGGGTCCCCAGTGCCAGACCCCCACCAATCAGATACTGATGGCAGAAGATAGGTCATCAGTACTTAAGCCTCAGAAAACCCCTTTAATGTCAGAGGATGCCTCACTGGTTAGCAGTGGGGTCCTGGGTTCTAATCCAACCATGCATGGAGTTTGTCCCTTCTCCCTAAGTTTGCATGGATTTCTTCCCGCACTCCAAAGATGTACTGATAAGGAATTTCGATTGTGATTCCCACTGGGGACGGTGAGGGATTACAGTGGCATTTAAGAAGTACGGAATATGTTGGTGCTTTGTAAGACCCAGGTGCAACATTTTGCTCATTTTGCAGGTTCCATATTGCACTTTTCCCGGGCTTGCCTTCTCTCACTGGCTCGAGGAGATTTTACTGAATTTCTCAAAGCTCTCCGCAGTCCTGAGGCACAACCGTTATTATCTTGCTGCAATAATTTCATTCAGAGGATACAAGAGGCGGAGGTGAGTTCTGAGGTAAGAAGCTGAGGTGAGTTCTGAGGTGAGAGCTGCATTTACATGGTGCAACCACCTCCACTGTATGGGGATGAGAAATGGCTACTACCGTCCTCATAGAGATTCATTGTTACTGGGCAGCAGATCGCTATTCGTAAAGCACAATCTCCTGCCCAGAAAGGATGATTTAATAAAGATGAAAGAGTGTTATGCTCATTTACAGCAGCACCACATTTAGGCCCCATTCACACGTCCGCAATTCTGTTCCGGAACAGAATTGCGGACCCATTCATTTCAATGGGGACAGACGATGTCCTGCCTGGGTCCGCAATTGCGGATCCGCACTTCCGGGTCCTCAATCGCGTTCCCGAAAAAAATAAAACATGTCTTATTCTTGTCCGCAATTGCGGACAAGAAAAGGCATTTTCTATGTAGTGCCGGCGATGTGCAGTCCGCAAATTGCTGAACGCACATCGTCGATGTCCGTGTTTTGCGGATCTGTGGATCTGCAAAAACACACACGGACGTGTGAATGGACCCTTACAAGGGCAGATTATCAGGAATGAGCGTTTTTTCCCCGGTAATTGGCCTGACAGTTGGGCCGTGTGAATCCAGCACCCTGTACGCTGAAGCTTTAAAAAAATGAAAAGTATTCTTTGCCATGAACCAACATATATAACTGGTAGACATGTTGACATTTTCTGTCTGTAGCTCAGCCACAGGACATGCTGCACTGTTTCCACATTCCCCCAATAGTATTAAATGGTCGCTATGTATTAGCACAGCGAGTCAGTGTACAACGCTGTGGAATATGTTGGTGCTATATAATAATGAGGACAAATTGGATGCATATTTTGCAGTTCCATATGGTTGTATTGTTTCTTCCCAGATCATGCTTGTCATCGTTTATTCACTGCCATTGTGTCCTTGTAATGTCCCCCAGATTGGTGAATGACTTATCGGAAATGTTTGTCTTCCAGGACATAACTGTGGACCAGAAAGCAGAAGAAGTACAGAGCTTCTACCAGCAAATTGTGCTTTCCTACCCTGGTGAGACGGTCTCAGATATATCCAGTGCCTGGCAGGCTCATGAATAGACAATGGGGCAGATTTATCAGTGCAGTTGTGTCAGCTTCATTCACTATCCATTCATTAACCACCATACTTATCAAGTTCTTTTGACAAAAGGACGTTTGGGGGACTGTGATGCACATTCGACGGTACACAAGTATTATAAATGTGCCTGAATGTGTCCGTACCGAAGTACATGCTACATGAAAACTAACACCTTCATTTCTGATGGTTAAACTTAAAAATAGGCCATATATTAATTCATAAATTCAGGAAACAGCCAAATTCTAGTGACGACTAATAGGACTGCTCTTTTTGTAGGTTTAGCAAAAATGCCCACTACTACTGAGTAGCAAAACAGTGATATTTGGGCATTTTATCTGTTTTAAGTGAAAGTCCTCTTTAAAAGTAAAGTCTCATAATACATCTAGAATGAGGCCTACAAGTTTTACATGTTAGCATATGCAACTCATCTGTAAATCTACATCAGTAGTATGAGGACCTGTCACTTCTTTAGTTATGTCTATTTTATTCGATCCTTGTATTCCTGAAATAATAATTCTAGAGCATCTTTCCTTATATCTCAATATTGTGTCTTTGCTTTTTCTATTTCTCCTGGAATGTTATGACTAAATGGACATCTGGGTGTTACCAGTCAAAGGGGTGTGTCCCCACACAGCCTGATACTGTCGGTACTGAGTGGACAGTGGCAGACTGTGCAGGGGCACATCACAACTAATAACCAATTGTTAATTTATTAATACATTATCTATACTAATAAAATCCCTATGTGCGTGGTGTCCGTGCGTGTGTGCTGATTTGTCAAGTGCGCATGCGCGGCGCACAGACCAGTCGGCACACACTCCAAGAACACTACATGGGCGGCATCCTATTCAGTGGCGTAGGGATTGCCATAGCAATGGCTATGGGGCCCTACCCCACTGGGGGCCCGGGCTGCTGGCGCCGCTCCTCCCCGCCCAGCGCCATCTCCTAGCTAATGTATTCACTGCACTTGCCTCTGAAATTGAAGAGAAGTGCCGTAATCTCGCACAGGCGCACTGGCAGAGGCATCGAAGTGCGCATGCGCCGTCTTCCTGGTCTCTGCCTGTGCGAAATTACAGCGCTTCTCTTCAGAGGCAAGTGCAGTGAAAAAATACGCTAGGAGGCGGTGCTGGGCAGGGGGGGGATCTGTGGATGACAATGGGGGGGGGGAGAATCTGTGGATTACAATGAGGGGGGGGATCTATGGATGACACTGGGGGGGGGGATCTGTGGATGACACTGGGGGGGGGGATCTGTGGATGACACTGAGGGGGAGGATCTGTGGATGACACTGAGGGGAGGATCTGTGGATGACACTGAGGGGAGGATCTGTGGATGACACTGAGGGGAGGATCTGTGGATGACACTGAGGGGAGGATCTGTGGATGACACTGAGGGGGAGGATCTGTGGATGACACTGAGGGGGAGGATCTGTGGATGACACTGAGGGGGAGGATCTGTGGATGACACTGAGGGGGAGGATCTGTGGATGACACTGAGGGGGAGGATCTGTGGATGACACTGAGGAGGATCTGTGGATGACACTGAGGGGAGGATCTGTGGATGACACTGAGGGGAGGATCTGTGGATGACACTGAGGGGAGGATCTGTGGATGACACTGAGGGGAGGATCTGTGGATGACACTGAGGGGAGGATCTGTGGATGACACTGAGGGGGAGGATCTGTGGATGACACTGAGGGGGGGATCTGTGGATGACACTGAGAGGGGGGGGGGATCTGTGACTGACACTGAGTGGGGGATCTGTGGATGGCACTGTTATGGGGTGGGAGGTCTGTTGATAACACATATATAATAGTTTCATCCACAGATCCCCCATAACAGTGTCATCCACAGATCCCCCATAACAGTGTCATTCACAGATCCCCCATAACAGTGCCATCCACAGACCCTCCCCCCTTAACAGTGCCAACACTAATGTTCTAGCACCCGTTATTGTAACGGGCATAATGTCTAGTAGTAGTAATAAAAGAGGAATAGCACCATTCAAAGTTCTAAGAATAGATGCTCCAGAAATGTTATATTATGTGGAACATTTACTAAGACATGGCAGGAGAGCTGAGTGATCCTCTTTAACCCCTTTGTGCAGCTAAAAGGAACCAAGACAACACACGTCACTGTGATATCTTGTAACAAAAGCCACTAAAAAAGTCAATTAGAATTTTCTTGCCATTGTTTTCAGCGTCAAGAGTCCTTTTAGTTTTGCTACATCTGTATCTGTCTTACATGTGCGGCATGTATTCAGCAGGCTCACGAGCTCTGACACCTGCTGGAAATGACTGGTATCGGAGATAACTGTAATCCTGTTCACGTAACCCCTCAGATGCCACATTCATTAACGACTGTGGCACCTGAACGGTAAGACAGAGGCTCCCTCTGATCGGTCTCCATGGCAAAATTGTGGGGCTTCGATCAGTTGCTCTGGCAGCCTGGGACAATTCCCGTAGACTGCAATAGTGTAGTATTATATACTATGTTATATTGCTGTCTGTGGTTCAAGTCCCCTAGCCTAGAGGGACTAAAAATGCTAGAACAAATTAAAAAAAAAAGTTTTTAAAAGCACAAAATATTAACTGCAGCACCTTTTTACAGCTGTCACTAAGGGACCCTGGGCTGGGGCGGCACAGTAGCGCTAACTAGCACTACAGAAAAGTGCTAAAGCTGTGCCATCAGCTTCCTGAGCTCCCCATCCTTAACGTCCCGCTCCTCTTTAAAGCATGATGATGCATGCGTGCTCAGGCTTGCCTGTAGCCCACTTACAATCAGGAACCATTCATCGGCCCCTGATCATGTGATCTCCATAATAAACCTACCATGGAGATCACATAGGGGTATATTTACTGATCACAGCCAGGAGAGGCGATGTGTTACTCTCCTCAGTGCAGTTCTTCTGGGAGGAGAGAAAGATCAGACTACTGTCCTGTCTGCGCTTTACTGTGAAAAAAATCTAATCAATACACGCTTCATAAACTGGGCATCCGTCACTGTCCGTCCGTAACTGTCAGTCAGTGGATGTCAGTTACTGTCCATGTGTAACCATCGGTCACTGGGTGTCCGTTACAGTCTGTCACGGTCCATCCCTGGGCGCTGGTACCGTCCTTTACACCATTACTGAGCTTGTTTTACTCTGACAGGCTGTGAAGCATTTTCAGACAGGAAACACATTAACCCCTTAGTGACCACCCATACGTGTTTTTACGGCGGTCACTAAGGGGCCTTAGGCTGGGCTGCCGCGTTTTTACGGCGGCCCAGTCTAAGCGCTGCACGGGTCCCCCGTGCAGCGGGGAGCGCGGGCCCGGCTCTCACATGAGAGCCGCGGCCCTGCTCTAACAGCCCGGGCCGGCAGGAGTGCCGATCCGGGCTGTTTAACCCCTTACATGCCGGGCGCAATGGCGCCTGCGCATGTAAAGGGTTGACAGAGGAGCGAACTCCCTCTGTCACCCATCAGCACCCCGCAGATGCGATCGCGGGGTGCTGATGGGCTGGGAAGCCTACCTGGCTTCCGGCAGGGCCCTGAGCCTGTCCTCCAGTAATCTCCAGCAGGCTATGCCTCTCTGGCGCAGCCTGCTGGTCAAAGTTAGAATTGCACTGCATTTAAAATGTAATGCATTATAGATATAATGCATTACATTTTAAAAGCAATCAAATACTGTATATTATAGTCCTCATGTGGGACTATTAAGTAGTAAAAAAATTATAAAAAATACACATTTATTAAATAAAAAAATTCCATGAAATATAAAATATGCTTTTTTTCCATTGAAAATACGCTTTTCAATGAAAAAATTGCAAAAAAATTATCCCCCATATGTTTGGTATTGCCGCGTCCGTAACGACCGGCACTACATAAATATTACATAAATGATCCCCTATAGTACACGCCGTTAAAAAATAAATAAAAAAGCCAGAATTTCTAATTTATTCTTAATTTTCACAGAAAAAACGAAATAACAAGCGATCAAAAGCGGAATTTACTAAAAAATTATACCAATGAAAAATAGAAGTCGTCCACAAAAATCAAGCCCTCACACAACTCCATAGAAAAAAAATTAAAAAGTTATGGGTCCTGGGAAGTGGCAATGCAAAATCATTTTTTTGTTAAAAAGGGGTTTTATTGCAAAAAAGCAGTAAAACTTAAAAACTATAAGTATTTGGTATCCCTGTAATCGTACTGACCCAGGGAATGAAAATATTATGTTACTTTTACCGAATAATGAACACCGTAAAATTTATAATGTACAAACGCAGTGGCAGTAGTACTATTTTTCCCCTTCTCCCTCCCAGAAAGAGTTAATAAAAGTTAATAACAAAGTTATGTGTACCCCAAAATGGCGCTATTAAAAACTACAACTTGTCCCGCAAAAAACAAGCCCTCATACTGCTATATAGACGGAAAAATAAAAAAGTTATAGCTCTGGGAACGAGACCATGAAAAAAGGACGAAAAACGCTTGGTCAGAAAGGCACAAACAGGCTTGGTCACTAAGGGGTTAAAGGGATTCTGTCACCTCTGATAACACAAATTCAGCTTTTAAACCAGTCATGCTCCACAGATTACCTTGAATCGGCTTTGATTTTCTATACTGTAATCCGTCCAGTAGTTTTGCTGAAAAACGACTTTTATAATTATGCTAATTAACCCTGAAGGTGCCCAGAGGGGCGTGATCTTCCACTTTGTGTGCCCAGTAACGCCCCCCTGCAGTGCCCAAAACCGGCTCCTTACTCAGTAAAACATGCCTTCCTCCTGAATCCCTAACCGCCCACAGCGTCTCATCCCTCTCCTCCCCCTCCCTGACGGCCGAGCGAAGTCTCGCGCAGACGCAGTACCCACTGAGGGCTGCGCCAGTGCGATGTGCTGGAGACTGAGGGAAGAGCGAGCATCGGATGTCACTGGGCTCGGGGCATGCCCAGTGACGACGATGAAGCTCCTGATGCTGTTTTGAGAAGGACGGATTCGGCACATAACTGAGCTGAACGGGAGGCAAATGGAGCCTACGACTATAGACTATAATGGGGCCCGTTAGGTGTCCGCTCAGAAGATGATTTTTGAGCGGAAACAAAAGTTGTGCATGCAGGACTTTTGTCTCTGCTCCAAAATCATCTTTGGAGCGGACACCTAACAGACCCATTTATAGTCTATGGGGTCCGTAGGCCCCATTTGGTTACCGTTCGGCTCAGTTTTCCTTTCCGTTTTCCTGCTCCTATAACGCAGCTCCGAACGCTGATGTGAACATAGCCTTATAAGTATACAGCTTTACTTCTCATCTGAATGCACCACAAAGATAAGAATGTGGGGTATTTCTAAGACGGTCACAGTTACCTGTTTTAAAATATTTTTTTTCTCTTTTGTATGAAAATGTATAAAAAAATTAGAAGACAACCATATATACCCATTATTTTGTCCTATAAATATTTCACCCTCCGCACGCCCATACACCACTAGATGCTTACTTTAGGGGCTAGTTTTTAAAATGGGGGTAGAGTTTTCTAAAGTTCAGTTAGCTCAGTGCCTCCACAAGTGTGCAACGGGGCCTGAAACATTTTCAGTTTGCGTCCTGAAAGCCACTGGCTGCTCCTCGACGGATTAGGGCCGCAATGGGGATATTTTTGAAGACAGAAGAAACAGGGTGATACATTTAGGGGTGCGCTACTTCATGTTCATGTGCTCTGTACAAAACAACTGTCTTTAAAATGACACTTTTGTGTAAAACAAAAGGTTTTTTGTTTTTTTTTACCTGCTTAGCATTAATTTCTTCCAAAAATTGGGTGGTCAAAATACTCACTACACTCTTAGAAGAATTCCTCAAGGGATCTTTCTGGGGTGGGGTGGAGGATGGGGTCTGTTTGCAGCTTAACGCCTTTACAAGGGTGCAGTGGGGCCTGAAACATTTTCAAGCAAAATTAGTGTTCTGGAAGCCACTGGGTCTTCCTTTACGTTTGGGCCTCAATGGGGATATTTCTGAAGACTGGAGAAACAGGGTGATACAATTTGGGGTGTGCTTCTTCATTTTCATGTGCTCTGTGCAAAAAACTGTCTTTGAAATGACACTTTTGTGGGAGAACAATATGAAAAAATGAAAATTTGCTGCATCTTTAAGGTGTTAATCACAAATGTCACTGTATCAATATGTGTTTCATTAGGAAATGTTTATACCAACTTATCAACCATATCCAGTGATTTTCACAGTATGCCAGTTTATTGTCACTGTAGTAGCCCTGATACAATTTAGGTGCAGGAGCCCTCCCCAGGCTGTTGCCTCCCCTGGGCTTTATACACACAAGACCAACCCTGTAGCGATTGTGAATTGTAAATCAATAAAAGGTTTCCATCTGTCAAATGAATGTTTCCTTCCCTCTTCACTGTGCTCTTCTATTGACCGTTGTAAATAAATGTTGGTGTCCATGTCTTTAATTGACTGTTAGTTTGATCATGTCCATAAGGCTACATGCTCATCTGCGGCAGAAATAAAGAATGAAATACTGCTGTATTACTCACACAAAATGCGCTGGAGCCCTTCTACCCTATTAGAGTGATCGGAGTTCAGCAGTGCCCAACGTATGCCAGATCCAGCAATTCTTGAATTCTGTTCCTAGGCACAAGCGTGCACCCACTCTTAGAGAGTAAAGTGGAATCTCTTAGCTCCCCTTGCTTTCATAAGTTACTTTTTTTTTTTTTAATCACACACAGTGTCCATTATGGGGTCGGGGGTCAGTGTCATTGTCTATTGAAAAAGGATCCGTAAATAATGTAATAGAGTCAGAAAACGCCATTGACAGACATTGCATTTCAAAATGACATTTGCGAATCATTTTGATAAAAAGATGTATCTAACTGAGCATTAAATATGATTTATAGTAGACCTATCATTTATTTGTGGTTAAGATACCCCAAATTCTGTGCTGACTTAACTTAATAATACATTATTATGGGGCTCCAAACCCCTGCTTCTCTTTACACAACCATAGAGTTAATTTATAAAATTCTGCTGAACTCGGTGATATCTCTGTCTTCTGGAAGCTCCTAAGCACCCCCTATTGGTGGCTGCAGACAGCCGGAAAGTTAGCATTCAGAGGGTTGTCCAGTAAATATTCGTTGTAGATAGGGGATGCTTCCGAATAATAATGCTGGCAATACTTCTATTTATTACCCCTCCAGCACCAGTCCCCTCCGTTTACTTCTGGACAGACGAACACGTGACCACCAATTGCGCCCTTTACGAAAAAAAGAGAATTATATTTACTGGACAACAGCTTTATAAAGATTTACATTATTATAGAATTTATTTACCAAATTGTTTTTATTGTTTTCAGGTAACATTATTATAGAATTAACCCACTTGGAGCAACTGGGATCCTGAAAAAGAAAGCTATCTACACTTTAAGGATACATTCACACAACCAGGCAATTTTTTTTCGGTCCGCAAATTGCAGATCGGCAAAACACGGATACCGGCCATGTGCGTTCCACATTTTGCAGAACGCACAGGGCCGGTGCTATATAGAAAATTCCTATTCTTGTCAACGATTGCGGACAAGAATAGGACTTGCTGTATCTTTCTTGCAGGGGTGGAACAGAACTACGGATGCGGACAGCACACTGTGTGGTGTCCACGTCTTTTGCGGCCCCATTGAAATGATATGTAATATATACCTAACTATGTGTAATATATTGTCAATATTCAGTCTGTGATAGTGGAAACTGGGAACCACCACCATGGCGTGGGAAGGAATTCTGCTTATTTTCTTGTATGCATCTACACAGCAGTCTATTTGGATGTAGTTGTAATATTCTTTGGACTTCATCTCTTCTAGATCACATGCCTGATGAGAGACACCAGTTGTTGGATAATATTGAGAAGCTGGTGATGACACGACTTTATAAGTCTGTATTTTGTCTGCCTAGCTCACAAGAGGAGCAGAAAGATCTCGCTCTTCAAAAGCGCATCAAGTAAGTGCTTTACATTTTGAATTTCAAGCCTGTGGTCGGATCACTGCTTTTCCCCCACAGATGCCGGACCTACAGAGTATTGATCTTACTTTGTTTTGCTGGAAGCCATGATGAGCCAAACAGATGGTGCAATGAGTGATCTAGAAATAGTGATCTTTGCGAGACATTGAGTGAGTGCCCAGCAGTAACCTGAGACTCCCTGTGGCTTTCTGCATGTGTTTGTGGACCTAGTGTAATTGACAGAAAAATGTTTCATTATGGCAAGCCTACAAAACATTCGGATGTCCAGTTCTTGTCATGGGTATGATACCCCTTTCCGGTTTCAGTGTTTCTTATGACCCCCTTTTCTGTTTTAGGTCATTGAGTTGGGTCACGCCAAGGATGCTTCAACTCCCAATAGTAGAAGAGAGTGAAGACGAGAAGAATGGGATCTCTTGTGCTGTAACTGGTAACAAGAAAATATAGGTTTCTTTTGAGAATTCCATAATATGAAAATATTTATGGAGTAAAATTACATGGAAGCAAATTATTCTGTCCCAGCCCTTGTGGGGCAAATGTTATTAGGGGACTTTCTAAACCTTACAAACTGTAACCGGATCCGTCACGTCTTCCCAGATGTACAACTGGCTGCATACCTTTGCAGCCACATTATTGTTGACCTCTGCTCTGTTTTCTCTCTTCTTCTAGCCCCTCCAGTTAAGCCACTATCTGTGCCGATAGCTTTGGCATCCTGTGATTTGTCAAGTGAGCAGTCCCCAGCATTTATTGTCAATGAAATGTCACCTCAGCCATTGACACTGGGCACTGCCCACCTGACAATTCACAACTTCTGGGCGCTGAAACGAACCGCATCAATAGCGGGCGAATAGGAAAAGGTAAAAACAAAAAGAAAAACTGTGAAAACAGCGCCGGAGTCAGTAGCACTTCTGTGAGGACGTGACAGTTTTTTAAGTAAATCCTGTTCAAGTTTAGATTCCACCTCTCAATATTCAGACGCCCTTTGAAAAATGAAAGCTGCATCCTGATAAGTTGTCATTAGAAGGTGCTCCACTTTTACTTTGAACCAGTTAGGATAAATCATTTGGGGTCATGCACTCGACCATACCAGTATTTCAGATACGGATAACTTCTTTCCACATTCCGCATTTTTTTCACATTAATGAATAGAAATTACTATTTCGTCCACAAGGACATGTTCTGTAATTTGTGGATTGGCCACGCTGATTGGCAAAAAATACAAATGTGGGCATGGCTCTATAGAAACTAATTTTACGGTTGCATTACAATAACATTTTATCAATAGAAGTGAAATCCAGCATACATTAAAATCCAATGTCATGCTATGACTAAGAGTATTTTATCACTCGAAATGTGTAAGGTGATTAGTTTTTTCAACATGTTTTTTGTGTCCTATATTGAAAAAAAACACCTGGGATGTTAAGGTGCCATGCTGGATTTTGCTTCTATTGGATGTACGGTATATGTATGTGGGAGCTGGCCCTGACGTCCCTTTACTACCATATGAATTTTGAACTGTAGGTGAGCTGATTGTCTCTTCTCCTATAATGACCTGCAATAGCGAGAGTCACTTTTCTTGTGTAAAACATATGTACAGGAAAAAATTTAACCAGGCCTTTCAATGGTATATTGATGGCTGATAACAAACAAATATCTAATGTCTTATGCGTCTGAGCCAGGAGCACACATTTTATTGTTATATGAAGTCCATGCTACAAACATAGTAACATAGTTCAATAGGGCGAAAAAAAGACATCTGTCCATCCAGTTCAGCCTATTATCCTGCAAGTTGATTCAGAGGAAGGCAAAAAACCCCTGTGAGGTAGAAGCCAATTTTCCCCACTTAAGGGGAGAAAATTCCTTCCCGACTCCATTCAGGCAATCAGAATAACTCCCTGGATCAATGACCCCTCTCTAGTAGCTGTAGCCTGTAATATTATTACACTCCAGAAATACATACAGGCCCCTCTTGAATTCCTTTATTGTACTCACCATCACCACCTCCTCAGGCAGAGAGTTCCATAGTCTCACTGCTCTTACCGTGAAGAATCCTTTTCTATCTTTGTGTAGAAACCTTCTTTCCTCCAGACGCAGAGGATGTCCCCTAGTCACAGTCCTGGGGAGAAATAGATGATGGGAGAGATCTCTGTACTGACCCCTGATATATTTATTTATAGATATTAGATCTCCCCTCGTCGTCTTTTTTCTAAAGTGAATAACCCTAATTTTGATAATCTTTCAGGGTACTGTAGTCCACCCATTCCAGTTATTACTTTAGTTGCTCTCCTCTGAACCCTCTCCAGCTCTGCTATGTCTGCCTTGTTCACAGGAGCCCAGAACCGTACACAGTACTCCATGTGTGGTCTGACTCAGGCTCGGACTGGCCCACAGGGGTACAGGGGAATCCCCCGGTGGGCCTCTGAGCAGGGTGGGCCCCTAGTCTCCCACCCCCTGCACAAGTGGCTCATAACACAGTAGACTTACTGCACTACATACATATATTCAATGTACAGCACCTCAACCAGCCTATGTTCATATAAAAAAATTGTTAAATTATTTACTATATTCAAATGTATCCGTACTGTGGGCCCCCAAAATAAATTTTACTGGTGGGCCCTAGGTACCCCAGTCCGACACTGGTCTGACTAGTGATTTGTAAAGTGGTAGGATTATGTTCTCATCACGGGCATCTATGCCCCTTTTGATGCAACCCATTATCTTATTGGACTTGGCAGCAGCTGCCTGACACTGATGTCTGCAGCTTAGGTTTCTAAAATTCTTCAGTCCTTTTCCATGTCAGTGTTACCCAGTGTTTTACCATTTAGTATGTACTGGTGACTTGCATTTTTCCTTCCGATGTGCATAACCTTACATTTGTCAGTGTTAATCAACACGTTTTAGAAAACAGTCAGAGTGGTACTGCGTTTAACTTCCTCTGCCAAACAGGCAATGTTACATTTGCATAATGGGTGCAAACTTCGGCAACCAGGCGGTGCTCAGCCCCCAACAGACTTGAAATCATACCAAACAAAGAGATATACAGGCGGCACTCACCAATCGGTGCAATCTTCTTTTATTCTCTCTAGAGCTGAGTCTTCTTGTTCGTCCATCGTTTTCGATAAGGACCTTGACATCTGATAGATAGATCTTTGGCCATTAGGGATGTATCCTTGGGTGGCTAATAAGGCCTATGTTAGCATTTAATGTTTTGTTACATACTGAACAGACAAATATGGGTGTTTTTGTTTCAGCATTTGCAGCTCTGTGTTTACAAAGTGTACGCTTCTCCTGTCCTAAGATTGTCCTTCTGGATTCGTATGTCTGGCAACCCTGATGGATCAGGTAAAGCCATGTATAACGATCATGCGCCAGAGATTCCCACGAGGTGATGTTGATATCCAGGGACTTGAGAGAGGCTTTCAGTGTATCTTTGTATCACTTCTTTTGCCCCCCATGCGATCGCTTACCTGGGACAGCTCACCATAGAAGATCTGTCTAGGGATGCAATGGTCTGGCATCCTAAGACATGGCCTGCCCAGCGCATCTGGGCTTTCATCAATAAGGTGTAAACTGATGGTAAGTCTGCTCTGGAGAGGATTTCTGTATCTGGCAACTTATCCTGCCACTGGATCCTCAGGATTCTATGGAGGCAAGTCATGTGAAAGTGGTTCAGCTGTCTAGCATGTCTTCTGTATACTATCCAGGTCTCACTCGCACACATCAGGGTGGTTAACACTACCGCCTGGTAGACTTTAAGCTTTGTAGAAAGGCTTATTCCGTGGCGGTCCCACGCAATGGTCCGCAGTCTGCCGAATGCAGAACTTGCCTTTGCAATTCTGCAGTTGACCTCATTGTCAGTTGTCACTGTATGGGAGAGGGTACTGCCAAGATATGTACCGTATATTGGTCCACTGCATGCAGCTTTTGTCCTTTCACTGTGATGGTAGGTTCTTGATATTGGGCTTTCAGAACTGGCTGGTATAAAAGCGGAATACATAAGTGGCTCGGGGCGGACAAGCATACGGTGCAGTGACAGGACGTGCGGCGACGGCCGTTTCACGCCTCAGCGCTTCTTCTGGCCAGGAGAAGCGCTGATGCGCGAAACGGCTGTCGCTGCATGTCCTGTCACTGCACCGTATGTTTGTCCGCCCCGAGCCACTTATGTATTCAGCTTTTATGTATCCAGCCTTGATGTATTCAGCATTGATGTACTCTGCTCTGGAGAGAATAAAAGAAGATTGCACCGATTGGTGAGTGCCGCCTGTATATCTCTTTGTTTGGTATAATTTGTCAGTGTTAAACCTCATCTGCCCAAGTCTACAATTTATCCAGATCCATCTGTAGCTTTACACAGTTTAGTGTCATCTGCAAAAATTGATATTCTACTGTGCAAGCCTTCTACAAGATCATTAAAAAATATATTCGAGAGAATAGGGCCCAATACTGACCCCTGAGGTACCCCACTAGTGACAGTGACCCAATCTTGAACACTCCCTGTCAATATAGAGTCTTTAAATATCAGAAATAAGAGTCTTGATATCACAATACTTACCTGTATTTTCCGGCGTATAAGACGACCCTCTACTTTTCCTATTAAAATATGGGGTTTGGGCTATACTCGCCGTATAAGACTACCCCTCTTCCAATGCACACCAAATAAACATTAAACAGATGATCCGAGCATGAGAAAACCACTGAGAGCAGGGAGAGGGGGCTGCTTCAGGAGCGACTGGCCGGGATGCAGCGCACGGTGGCTCAGCTAGAGGGTGCCTGTCCCTGAAGCTGGAGAAGGACAGCTTTTCCAGTCCAGCTTGGAAGTAAAGAGGACCTTTCACTGGTCCAACAATTGTTAGATAATGATATATACCGTATGTGTAGAGCGGAGCCCAGGGATAATAGTAAGTGCAGGGAGATCCCTGGGCGCCGCTCTACACATACATATCATTATCTAACAATGGTTGGACCAGTGAAAGGTCCTCTTAAGTTTCAGCACGCAGTATACCGGCGTATTAGACGACCGACGACTTTTGAGAAGATTTTTATGTGTTAAAAAGTAGTCTTGTATGCCAGAAAATACAGTAATTCTCTTAGGATACGGGGGTGTATGCCATCTGTCCTGGCAGCTTGTCTATCTTCCTGGGTCAGACAGGACACTTTTAATGGGAAATTTACTTTTACATTCTGCATTTCATCTGACAGTTTATTTTGGAGAAAAAAAATATTTAATAGCTTTGCTTTCTCCTCATCGCTGTCTGCAACTCCCCCATCATCATTCTGTAAAGGGCTGACAACTTCAGATGTATACTTTTTACCATTTATATAATTGAAGAACATTTTAGGGTTAGTTTTACTCTCTTTGGCAATGAGTCTTTCTGTCTCTAGTTTGGTTGCTTTTATTTGTCTTTTACATGTTCTGTTTTTTTCCTTAGTTTTTCAATGCTTCTTTGCTACCCTCATGTTTGACAAGGATTTCTAACCAGAGATATTGTGTCTTCTTCTAATGTGACTATGGATGGAGCTACTCTGTGTCCATCTATAGGTCCTTCCTGAGCACTGCTTGAACCTGACAGTTGTCCTCAGTTTATTATGTTATTTCTGTTTTGCTCTTTTTGAGAACCACTCATTGTTTGTATTATTTCTTTTCTTGCAGCACTGATAGAAATGGATTCCAAGAGAGCTCCCCAAGACAAGCTAACCTGCGTGTCTAGAGCTTGTAACTACCTCTACAAATCCATACAAATCTCTAAGAAAGAGCCTGCCACAGCCGATGATTTACTGTCTTGTCTTATATATAGTACACTGAAGGCAAACCCGCCCCGCCTGTGGTCAAACCTGCAGTACATCACCAGATTCTGCAACCCCAGGAGACTTATGACAGGGGAATCTGGGTATTATTTTACCAGCCTTGTGAGTATACTGCAACTATACTGTATATAATATACAGCATGGAAATAGCACAACACTCTTGGTCATTTGTGCACGGCAGAGCCTTTTCTCATGGTGAAACATGCATACAGAAGTAGCTGAAATTATTTGTACCCTTACATTTAGTTTTATCAGGACAACTCCTGTCCCTGTGTTGTATATAGATGTCATATAGTGGGATCCACCACAAAGGACCCCCATCTATGAGCCAGAGCAGAGATTAGCTCACAAACAGAGGCTCTTGTTTTGAAAGACCGGCGGGGGGTTGGCTATTTATCGGGTGTTTCGGTCCCTGGACCTCAGTATCGTGTGATAAACCAACCATTTTATGTAATGCATCATTTATACTGAAAAGTGGTGAAATTAGAAGACTTTTATTATCTGTTTATACATGGGTTTACAGGGAAACAATAAAGAAATAAGATTTTATCAATATCTGTCACACAACATTATCAAAGTTGCATCTACATGGGGTTTTATGTATTCCTACAGAAAGTGTGTGTGTGTGTGGGCCCCAGTCTTAAACTGGTCATGCACGGCTGAACATGTTGGATGTCACATGCCTCCTGGTGAAATGTCCTTTGGACAGATTAAACGAAATTGGGGTAGAACACACAGCATCTGTGTTCCTAGAAAACAAAATATGCTTTCAAAGAAAACAACACAATCCCTACTGTGATACATGGAGGGGTCTTACTGATGGGTTGGGGTGGTTTTACTCACACAGAGTACCAAGAAGGAAATTTCCTAGGACTGAGGTTTCATGTGTGGCAAATTTACTAAATGGAGCCAGAAAATGAAAGATACACCTGCTATGAGAAGGCATAGATGTATACAGCTTTTTGCACCTTTTTCTGACTTAAAGCATAATGTGTGTTTTTGGACCACTGCTGGTCATGTCCCGCTAATAAACTCTGCCCCATTTTAAACATTGGTGGGAGGAGTAAAAGGTCACAGTTGTTTATGAAAAAAATTGCATGCATTTTTTCCTCATAAAGAGAAAAATTTGGAAACAAAAAAATTATGTTTAATAGTGAGGACATCCAACTCACTACATCCTTGGCTACTGTGTGGTGGGAACATACAATCAATATTGTTTGCATTTTTGTCTATTGACTATTATGTTTCTGAAAAGACCTTAAAGTGGTGAATAATATTACTAAACCTTCATAAATGTGAGTAATCACTTCCCATATTGCAGATGGATCCTCTCAATTTTTAATCTCATGGGATAACCATATGTCAAGGGACATCCTTAATGGTCTTAAATGACATTATCAGATGTCCCTTTCCTGTATAGACATGATTTGTAATATTTATAAGCAAATGTATTTATGTTAAGTGCATTTGTATTTTCCATTGGGACTTATTTCTCCTTGGAAAAAAATATCTTTGACCAGATTGTCCAGAGATCAGATAGCAAATGATAGATAGTAGTGGAACACAATTTGACGTATATTTTTTATGTTTCCCTTCCAGTGTTGCGCGGTTACTTTCATCGAGACTCTGGAGGCCTCATCTCTTGGCCTCACCCAAGAAGAGTTTAATCATTTAATGCAGGACTCAGAAGTTACAACGTTTATTTCAAGTAGTGGACTAAGTACATTGCAACAAATAGAGAGGAACAAGGAACTCCTGGCAGAGCTACAGCTTCGACAGGATATTCTGTTCCAAAAGGCCAAGAGCCTGGGAAAAGAGGTGGAGGCCTGGCCTTTGTCTGTACAGCGAGAAATTCAGGAAATCATCGGTAGATTCCCCCTGGACATTAAAGCTTCAACAGCTAGTTGTGTATGATGTATCTCCAGTGACCTTTTCCTGCAAGATGGAGATGCGGACAGGTTCTACCTTCTAAACTGCTGTTGACCTACTGTCTGATCTAACTAATGAAGGATTTTTCTCAAAACACTTATTGAACTGTTCTTACTATTGTACTTATATGTGTTCAACTTGGTGCTAAAATGTTTTATGTACTCGACTCAGAATAAAAAAAAGAAATAAGTTATAGTTATATATGTTGTCTGAACTGAAGATTATAGGAACCGGCTAATATTTTAATAATCTTACCATGAGAATAATAACTATGGATCATCTAGGTTATTTTGAAATTTATCAAATAAAACACATTTTTAAGATTGTCATGGATCACTTGTATGAATCAGCCATAATACCATAAGGCCTCATGCACACCTCCGTATTTTTTTTTTCCCCCCACATCCGATCTGCATTTTTTTGAGGATTGGATGCGGACCCATTCATTTCAATGGGGCTGCAAAAAATGCAGACCATACACTGTGTGCTTTCTGCATTCTATGTCCATCCCGCAAACAAATATAACATGTCCTATTCTTGTCCGCTTTGTGGAGAAGCATAGGCATTTTGACAATGGGGCCTCCAGAAATTGCGGGATGCCCACTGCCAGTATCCGTATTTTACAGACAAAAAATACATACAGTCATGTGCATGAGGCCTAAAAGACAGAAAGGGTGAAATGTATCAAAAGATACCACATGAACTTTAGGTATACACTTTTTTGTGTTTAAAGAAACCCCAGGGGTTCTAAGGAAACTTAGGAAGGAATATTTGTGGAGAACACATGTGTTGTGCATGAACCTTGTACAACCGCAGAGCTCTTGACTCAAGGCCCCCCACCTACAGACCGCATGTTTTATTAAGAGACTAGGTCTGTGTAGCTAGGTATACAGTTCACTGGCCACATAAAGAATGTCAAAGGCCTGTCTGACTAAGAAAACCCATAAATCACTAATTAGTCTCTGTGGAAACTAGTAGTCCTGATAGCCACACACAGAGTCCTTCAGTTAATACCTGTGTGCCTCTATAGAATATCAGAAGGAACATGCGTGCCATAAGGATCTATAATACAGATGTGTACATCACCATTTACACTACCTGAAGTTCAGTCAGACCCAAACAAAAACGCTCGTTGGCAATAATCTGCCTGTGTAAAGGTGCTGCCGATTACCTGATGAATGAGTAACGTAATCAGGTAAGAGGATCATTCATGTGGACACCGTCTAAACAGCACTCTGCTGCCGCCCAACAATGATTCTGGACAAGCAGTGGCATTGGTAATCACTCCTCCCCATACTGTGGAGGAGATCGCTGCATGTAAATGCACTGACGAGCAAGCGATTGTCAGGAAAGACAATCGCTTACTACATTGGACCATGGAAAGGGGCCTTAACCAGTTGCCGACCGCCTCACGCAGGATTGCGTCCTGCGGGCGGTCGGTTCACTCCTTGACGCGCGGGCGCGTCATCTTGCGAGAGGCGAGAGCGCGCGTTCACAAGATCGCGTCGGGGACAAGGTAAACTACAGCCTGCCAGCTGATCGTGCGCTGGCAGGCTGTAGAAGTTAAAAAAAAATGGCATATCAGACGCTGTTTTGTTAACAGCATCTGATATGCTTGCTGATCGTTCCTTTGGTGGTCCCTTTTGCTTGGGACCACCAAAGGAAACTTTTATAAGTGCACCAAATCACCACACAAAAAAAATCTCATTACCCGTATGCTCAATATACGGAGAATCGCAGAAACTCCTAATGCTGGCCATACGTGTAATGATTGCGGAGACCCTAAAATGCCAGAGCAGTACAAACACCTCACATGTGACCCCATTTTAGAAAGAAGACACCCCAAGGTATTCCGTGAGAGGTATGGTGAGTTCATGCAAAATTTTATTTTTTGTCACAAGTTAGTGGAATATGAGACTGTAAAAAAAAAAAAAAAAAAAAAAAATTTCCGCTAACTTGTGCCAATTTTTTTTTTTTCTGTGAACTCGCCATACCCCTCACAGAATACCTTGGGGTGTCTTCTTTCCACAATGGGGTCACTTGTGGGGTATTTATACTGCCCTAGCATTTTAGGGGTCCTAATTAAAGCATGAGAATCCAAATGCGTAAAAATGGCCTGTGAAATCCTAAAGGTACTCATTGGTTTTAGGGCCCCTTTGCGCATCTTGGCTGCAAAAAAGTGTCACTCATGTGGTATCGCCGTACTCAGGAGAAGTAGGGCAATGTGTTTTGGGGTGTATTTTTACATATACCCATACTATGTGTGAGAAATATCACTGTAAACGACAAATTTTTAAATTTTTTTATTCAAAGTTGTCAATTTACAGAGATATTTCTCACACAAAGTATGGGTATATGTAAAAATACACCCCAAAACACATTGGCCTACTTCTCCTGAGTACGGCGATACCACATGAGTGACACTTTTTTGCAGCCTGGGTGCGCAAAGGGGCCCAAATTCCAACGAGTACCTTTAGGTTTTATATGGCTGCTCACAATTTAGCCCCACCCAAAATGCCAGAACAGTACAAACACCCCACAAATGACCCCATTTTGGAAAGAAGACACCCCAAGGTATTCACTGAGGGGCATAGTGAGTCCATGAAAAATTTAACTTTTTGTCAAAAGTTAGCAGAAAGGGAGACTTAAATAGGGAAGGGAAAGGAAAACAATAAAAATCAATTTCCGCTAACTTGTGCCAAAAAAATCTTCTATGAACTCGCCATGCCCCTCACAGAATACCTTGGGTGTCTTCTTTCCAAAATGGGTCACATGTGGGGTATTTATACTGCCCTGGCAATTTAGGGGCCCTAAAGCGTGAGAAGAAAATTGCGTAAAAATGCCCTCCTAAAAGGTACTCATTGGTTTTAGGGCCCTTTGCGCATCTTGGCTGCAAAAGTGTCACTCATGTGTATCGCCGTACTCAGGAGAAGTAGGGCAATGTGTTTGGGTGTATTTTTACATATACCCATGTTGAGTGAAAGAAATATCTCTGTAAATTGACAACTTTGAATAAAAAATGTAAAAAGTTGTCGCTTACAGCGATATTTCTCACACACAGTATGGGTATATGTAAAAATACACCCCAAAACACATTGCCCTACTTCTCCTGAGTACTGGCGATACCACATGTGTGACACTTTTTGCAGCCAAGGTGCAAAGGGGCCCTAAAACCAATGAGTACCTTTAGATTTCACAAGCCATTTTTACGCATTTGGATTCTCACGCTTTAGGGGCCCCTAAAATGCCAGGTCAGTATAAATACCCCACATGTGACCCCATTTTGGAAAGAAGACACCCCAAGGTATTCCGTGAGGGGCATGGCGAGTTCACAGAATTTTTATTTTTGGCACAAGTTAGCGGAAATTGATATATATATTTTTTAATTTTGTTTTTTACAAAGTCTCATATTCCACTAACTTGTGACAAAAATAAAATTTTACATGAACTCACCATACCCCTCACGGAATACCTTGGGGTGTCTTCTTCCAAAATGGGGTCACATGTGGGGTATTTATACTGTCCTGGCATTTTCGGGCCCCTAAAGCGTGAGAAGAAGTCTGGAATCCAAATGCGTAAAAATGCCCTGTGAAATCCTAAAGGTACTCATTGGTTTTAGGGCCTCTTGCACCCAGGCTGCAAAAAGTGCACACATGTGGTATCGCCGTACTCAGGAGAAGTAGGGCAATGTGTTTTGGGGTGTATTTTATATATACCTATACTGTGTGTGAAAAATATCTCTGTAAACGACAACTTTTAAAAATTTTATACAAAGTTGACAATTTACAGTGATATTTCTCTCACCCAACATGGGTATATGTAAAAATACACCCCAAAACACATTGCCCTACTTCTCCTGAGTACGGCGATACCACATAAGTGACACTTTTTGCAGCCTGGGTGCGCAAAGGGCCCAAATTCCAACGAGTACCTTTAGGTTTTACATGGCGGCTCACAATTAGCCCCGCCCAAAATGCCAGAACAGTAAACACACCCCACAAATGACCCCATTTCGGAAAGTAGACACCCTGAGGTATTCACTGAGGGGCATAGTGAGTCCGTCTGAGATTTCTTTTTTTTGCCAGAAGTTAGCAGAAATTTAAACTTTTTTTTTCTCAGAAAGTGTCATTTTCCGCTAACTTGTGAAAAAAATGAAATGATACATGAACTCACCATGCCCCTCCGCGAATACTTTGGGGTGTCTTCTTTCTAAAATGGTGTCATTTGGGGGTATTTATACTATCCTGACATTCTAGCACCTGAAGAAACATGACAGGTGCTCAGAAAGTCAGAGCTGCTTCAAAATGCGGAAATTCACTTTTTGCACCATAGTTTGTAAACGCTATAACTTTTACCCAAACCAATAAATATACACTTATTGGACTTTTTTTTTATCAAAGACATGTAGAACAATAAATTTAGAGAAAAATTTATATAGAAATGTAGTTTTTTTTTAAAAATTTTACAACAGAAAGTGAAAAATGTCATTTTTTTGCAAAAATTTCGGTCATTTTTGATTAATAGCAAAAAAAGTAAAAATGTCAGCAGCAATGAAATACCACCAAATGAAAGCTCTATTAGTGGTAAGTTGTATGACGGAGCAATAAACGGTGAAAGTAGTGTAGTGCAGAATTGTAAAAAGTGGCCTGGTCATTAAGGGTGTTTAAGCTAGGGAGGCTTAAGTGGTTAAATGGGTTGTCTCATTTCAGCAAATGGCATTTATTATGTAGAGGAAGTTAAGACGAGGCACTTACTAATATATTGTGATTGTCCACTTTGCTTCCTTTGATGGCTTGATTCATTTTTCCACGTTTACGACCACTCTGCAATCCCTAACTGGTGGTTGTGCTTGAACACTATAGGAAAAAGCACCAGCCTATTTTGTGGTTGGGACCATGGTAGCACACACAGCGCTTTTTTTGATTGCAGGGTGGTCATAACCATGGAAACAAGCGGCGCGGTGGCTCAGTGGTTAGCACTGGGGTCCTCCGGTTTTCTCCCACACTCCAAGGACATACTGATAGGAAACTTAGATTGTAAGCGCCACTGGGGACAGTGCCATGCTAATTCCTGTAAAGCGCTGCGGCATATAGTGGCGCTATGTAAGTGTGTAAAATAAATAAATGAGTGTATAATGTGATGGCAAAATGAATCCAGCCAGCAAAGGAGGCAATATGGACAATCACAATACATTAGTAAGTGCCTTGTATTAACTTCCTCCAAATAATAAATGCTATTTACTGAAGTGAGACAACCCCTTTAAGTGTCCACCTAGGTGTACTCTCCTGCCTGATCTCACATTGGGCGTGGAGAGATGCAACCGCACACTAGGTGGTCCATTTGCTGTTTCCTAGAGAGTATCATGCGCATATTCTAATAAGGACCCATGCTCTCTGTGCAGTGCATTCATTATCGTTATTGTGTATCCAGAGCCTTGGATACAGTTTTATAGATACCTCTGACCAGACAAATGCCAACATTATGGATCACAGTTACATCAACGTTTACACACCTATTAAAAGATTTATGAGCGAGGGTACTGGTCAAACCAGACTAACCCCCTGTGTCCATTTGGTGAAGTGCCTGTCTGCTAATTGCATACTTAAGTGAGGTCAAAGGATCTCTGGTATAACTGGCTACAGCAGAGC
This sequence comes from Bufotes viridis, assembly GCA_033119425.1. NCBI lineage: Eukaryota > Metazoa > Chordata > Amphibia > Anura > Bufonidae > Bufotes > Bufotes viridis. The sequence goes on along the minus strand of CM065589.1, from coordinate 200,407,231 downwards.
AAATAAACAGAGCAGTTAGACAAATATACAAATGTGCATAGTTTTACATGTTTATGTGTCCACCTTACAGGCTGGTGTGTAACCAGGTCAGAGGTGGATTCTGTGAGTAACCAGGCTGCGTCTTTAGATTTCTCATCCCAGATAGCATGGAAATAGACAGGACAGTATACTGCTGCTGTATTTATAGTGGGGATTTCAATGAAAAATCTTTTACATCAATGCATGCTCAATCAATATCACGTCATTATCTGTGAATGTGAATTAGTGTAATATAATCTATTTTCACCATGCATGTGTTTCCCTTATTCTAGTTGGGCTAAAGCACATGTAGCAAATACCTTAAAGAACTACCGGACGGCATAAAATATGAGTATACTTTATTAACAAAATTCATCAAATATTGAAATATTAAAGTGCAGGGAAAATGGCTGCATCACTGGTAGAGAACACAATAGTAGCAATTCCTAATACTCCAAACAACCAAATTAAAGTGCAAGTGCTATGGCAGTGTATAGGACAGAATTAGTTACCCATATTGTGTCCCCTACAGCAGGGTTTCCCAACCAGTGTGCCTCCAGCTGTTGCAAAACTACAACTCCCAGCATACCCGGACAGGCTGTCCGGGTATGCTGGGAGTTGTAGTTTTGCAACAGCTGGAGGCACACTGGTTGGGAAACACGGTCCTACAGGATGGTGCCAGCTCCGACGCGCATTTCGGCGATTCTTCGTCTGGGAGAGGCGTCATCACTGCAGGACAGATTTCAAATACCCCATGGTAGCCAATCAATCATCACACCCAATAATCAGTGAAATTAAACACACCTAGCTCCAAGAGTATCGCATGTCAAGGGATCGCCACGTGACTGATCAGTCACGTGATCAGGAACCAAGCCATGTGATGATGCAGGCAGTCCCGCAATGTTAACATTGCATGGAAACCAGAACTTGTAATGCCCATACATGCACAGATCAAATAACTACTACCATGATTATATAAACTATGAACTGCATGATATCATATTAAAAACAACATAATAAATACATGATAAATATGAAGCGATATAGAAATTAATTAATATAATTTCGTGAAAGTGCGATCTCCAATACAAATAGGTAAAAATATGTATAATGTGAAAAAAGTGACAATCATACAATAATAATCAAAAGAAAATAAATAATGATATAAATGTAAAAATTGAAAAACTGATGAAATTATGCAAACAACAGAAATTGTCAAAATTACATGTTGTGAAAATGTGCAAAATAAATGAAAATCATGATTAATGATGTATGAGTACTAAAAAAACAGAGAATGCCAAAAAATATTGGCATGTGTACAATCAATTGAATCAATCACATGTAGCTTTGCTTCTCTGGGAGGACTTGCTGGCAGTGAACTCTAGCATTTGCATGATGGATGTTTTTGTTGCAAACTGTGCAAAAAATGAAAAAAAAAATAATACTGGAATTTGGTTTCACTGTGGGCCCAGCAATCAGGGGCGGACTGGCCATAGACCTTACAGGGAAATTTCCCAGGGGGCCACATGAGCCCTCCTCACAGCTGGCCAGTGGAAGTTTTTGGGGATGTATTGTGTGCTGCTAGGGGCAGTATTTTGTGATGGACTGTGGTATTTGGCTCTGTTTGGGTGGTATAATGTGTCGCAATATGATATTGCTGGTACTGCCTACTTGTGTTGGCCCTGCCTTTCACCAATTTGGACCCGACTACAAAATGGAACCACTTTTAATTTATTTTTCCAGGGCCACTTTAAGTTCCCAGTCCGCCCCTGCCAGCAATGTTATAAAATTTAGTAATAACATAAATTCCTGGTAATTATACCCAGTAGGCCGGTGTCACACACATCTATTCGTGGCAGTTTCTTGAGCCAAATCCAAATGTAGGTTGGACGGGAATGAGAAATATAAAGTAATGTTTTATACTTCTTCGTACTGCATTCACTTCAGACTTGGGCCCAAAAAAGTGTGCAAGAGTGCTGCTACACACAGGTTTGGTGGGCACAAAAGAAAACATGTGACTCCCTGATGGTTTTTGTAGCATTTTTAGGCGTTTTCAACAAAAAAAAGGCAATGGCAAAAAGAAAAAACCCTAGCACACTGGCACTAAGCAAGGCAAAAAAAAAGTCTATAGGACAAAAACACCAGGCCCAGAGCATGCTGTGATTTAAAAAAAAAATGCCATTGACCCCAAATGCTAGTACAAAAAAGCCTGTTTGTCCTGTGTTTAATATGTTCTATAGACTTCCATGTAACATTTGGAACTGTAATTTTTTACCTAATAAATGCTGCTTAAAAAAAAAAAAAAAAGTGCCAGGCTAGAAACGCACCAAAAACAACAACGCCCCGAAGAGGTGGAAGCACTAGACTGCAGCAACCATGTTTAATCCTTTGCAACACTTGCCTCCATGGCTCTAGTTTTCCTGCTCAGGCATTTTAAGGGGTTTAAATTCTCAAAGGCATTTAAATTCTCTCAGCTAACCAGTAGAAGAGAATTTCAGCAGTGCTGCCAATTTGGTGATCTCGGCTGTGGTCACGTGACTGCCCGAATGTGGGCTTTTCCTGAGGACCAGACTGGATGTGTTCCTGTGTCTCCCTGTTCAGCTGCATAAGAATCGATAAATTGATGGTGCAGCAGAAGGGTAAGTACTGCTGAAACTCTCATCCACAGATTAATTGAAAGAGAGAACTTTGGTAAAGCCCCAGGGTACCCCTTTAAGAGCAATTAATCACAATACTACAGAATTGCAAAATCTAATTTACATGCATCCACACTTTGAGGTACACAGGCCTCAGCAGCTTCAATTATATATTCATGACCTATCCTCATGATTGATGAGATATTGATGACCAATGGTGGTCCGACTCCCAGGAACCCCGCTGATCAGCTAAATGTAGGGGCTGCGGCGCCCCGTGTGGCCATGTGAAGTCATGTTCATCCGTCACAGAGATTGAGCACAGCTCAGCCCCATTCAAATGAGTCAGGTTAAGCTGCTACAGTGTACAGCGCTGTGCTTGGTAAGCTGCAATGAGGCAATGGCACTCATGGAAGTGCTGTGGCTTCCTCAAACAGCTAATCAACAGAGGTGCTGGGAGTTGAACCCTGCCGATCTCATATTGATGGCTATTCCAGAGAATAGATCATTAATATGTAAATCCCATAGAACCCTTTATAACCTGGATGCATCTGACTCATGGTCAGGTTGTTGCATGGTTATGGAAACCAAAAACAGAAGTGGATAATAGAAGGGGACAAAATATTTAGGACAGATAAAACTTCTTTTTTAAATTCACTTCTGGTTTAAGAGTGACCCAGCTTATTGAAATACATTTCTGGCATCCTCATTGGCCGCAAAGGATAACGGTAAGAAGCCTGGAAGAGCGAGCTTGTGTGTTTTTCACCCTTTAGATGCCGTGATCACACTTGATTAAAGCATCTAAAAGCGTTAATTATTGCAGGTCACAGTCATTAGCAGTTCGAAACAGCGGAGACCCGCCGGCCCTGGGCGCCCGCAGCACGTGCCATGTTTGCCCATTGCTCCAGCACAGATATTGACATGAAAATTTTAAAAATAACACCACCAAAAATTCTTATTACATATTTCCTTTGCTAGCAATTCCTTTATGAAAAACAGTGATGCCCAACCTACGGCCCAGCCACATCCAGCCTGTGAAGCTGTGTCATGCGGCCCGTGCAGTGACCGAAGGCAGAGCTTGCGCACAGTTGCAGAAGAGACGCGCCTGCGCTGGCATTTCTAATTACACTGTGGGGCAGTACTAATATTAGTTTTGCAGCGACTGAAGACCCCATCTCCCCACACCCGCCTGTACAGCCAGGCATCAGAGCACGTCGAAGGAGAAGACGAGTCAGATGGGAGCAGGAGGTCTATGGAGGGTGTGACTGGCGAGGTGTGGTAGTGATCACATATTAAGAAATCGGCTCAGGTCCAATCAGTTCCACTATGTCTGGTGCCCGTGTGGACCGCTTCTCAGGACACGCTTAGCAATATTAATGAGGGAGAGAGGACTCATAAAATATTGCATCAGATGGCATTTCTAGAGAGAGTTTCCTGCATTCCACTCCTTAGTCTTGCTATGCCCAGAGATGTGTCACCTTCACAGTAGTAATGCCCAGAGATGTGTCCCCTTCACAGTGGTAATGCCCAGATGTGCCCTCTTCACAGTGGTAGTGTTTACATGTCCCCTTCAGTGGTAATGCCCAGATGTGCCCCTTCACAGTGGTAATGCCCAGATGTGCCCCTTCACAGTGGTAATGCCCAGATATGCCCCTTCACAGGGGTAATGCCCAGATATGCCCCCTTCACAGGGGTAATGCCCAGATGTGCCCCCTTCATGGTAAAGATTGGAGGAGTGTTCTGAAGTCTGATAAAGATTGGGGTCGGATCTGAGGTCTGAGGAAAAAAAAAATGTTTGTCTTATTTTTCTCCTCCTAAAACTTAGGTGCGTCTTATGGTCAAATGCATCTTATAGAGCAAATAATACAGTTAATAGGTGTTTTCACTTTTATTACTGTGACTCTACCTGCCTTTTTTGGTGTGTCACAACCTAGAAAAGATTGACTACACTATTTAATACACTCGCTCTCCATTCTACACACCGCAATATTAGGTCCCTTTCCTTCTCATGTAAGAGTAAATGACACAACAATTTAATACATAGCACACAGTGGTAGTGTAAAACTTTACTCTGTCTCAGTTCAATCTATACATTTTAGAGTTGAACTAGTTTATAGAAGTTTGTAAATGTGTCAGATTATGTTCCAATTCATACTGTACATTATAAAAGAGACAAAGGACAAGTTGGATGGACCTTTTTTAATAAATCACCCAGGCTCGGGTGTTTCGGTTTCCAATAAAAAATAAATATTTATAAACAAGGGTTCAAGAACTACAATTTTTAAAACTTTCAGAAAAGCACATGCCTGTTAAGTAAAAACGATGGAAACATTTTACAAGAAAACATTGACTTGAGACGTGTACTGGCTTCCCCCCTTGGTGAATCAACTTCTATCCATCAGAAAATAGAGCAAGTTGTGTAGAATAGTTCAGTCTCCTCTTGCAATAAGATCCTCAATATAAGCGTCCAACTCATCGTCCGTATTTATATCAATATCCTAGAAAGAAATCAAGAATTTTACAAACTGACATTTCTAATGAGACAATTACTTTTCTACATTGCTCTCTGAAGCTGGAAAACCAAATGCTCTGTTTCTACAACTTGGGACTGAGCATAAATATATTCTAGCAACATCTATTTTCAACCCAAAGAGAGGAATCCTAGGGATATCCAATTATGATATACAAAGTGATCAGTTTGATCACAAAATATCCCACTGGGGATCCGCTCAAATATAAGTTAAAACTTAACCTTTCATTCCAAAAAATTATAAAATAAATAAATGCCTAAAAATAACAACCGATATAGGGAAGGGGCTGAAACTATCAGCTGACTAAGGCTACTTTCACACTTGCGCTTTCCCTTTCCTCTATTGAGATCCGTCATCACAGGATGTCAATAGTGGGGGAAAATGCTTCCGTTTTGTCCCCATTCATTGGCCAATGGGGCAAAACTGAAGTAAACGAAACGAATGCACCATAATGCATTCTGTTCCATTTGGTTGCGCCCCCATCGTGGACAGAATAACGCTGCAAGCAGCGTTTTTCTGTCTGCGATGTGGAGCAAGACGGATCTGTCATGACTCACAATGTCAGTCAATGGGGACGGATCCGTTTTCTCCGACACAACAGTCTTGGCTATTTTAAAGATAATGAAACCGGATCCATACATAACGGATGCAGACGGTTGTATTATTATGACGGATAGCTGTATGAGGCCGTTTAGAATACAAGTACAATCTTTCTCCTATATTGGTAGTTATTTTGGGGCATTTATTTATTTTAACTTTTTTTTTTAAATAAAAGTTAAGTTTTAACTTATATTTGAGAGGATCCCCAGTGGGATATTTTGTGATCAAATCGATCACTGTGTATATCATAAATATATTCTAGGCGAGGGTTATTCTTTTCATATAACTTACATTGTGATCTTCCTGAAATTCATCTATGTATCTTAATTAAAATGGCTGCTCATAAATATTCATTTGGGTCCAGCCCTCTTAGAATACATAATTATGCAGCTAGCTTCCTCTACATGCAGTTTGCCTTGTCATGTGGCCTCACGTATACTGCTGCTACTTAAAAGGCTTGTCCGGTGAGCTAAAAAGAAATAGAAATATTTGTGTTGACATCAGGGAAGCAACTTACCCACACGACTGTCATTTCAGTTTCTCCCCCACAGCTTACCGTTAACCGCAAGACGGAACATCTTTACCATGAATGCTAGATACACTGCCTGACAGTTTCATCAGGGCAGTCTCTAAGGACATTTTTATAGTGGCACCAGTGGTTATTGTACATGGGCAAAGTGGCTGGTGCAGTCAGCAGATGTCTGACAATGCACTTCACCAGGTATGGTCTTCTTTGATCAGGAAGTGCTGGACAGTTCTTCGGCAATATTTAATTTAAAAAAAGTTACAAAGTTACACAGGAAATATCCGTACACTGGATAGGGTAAAGTAAAGCTGCGAACTCAACAGAACTGAGCCCCATTGCATCAGGTGAGAAATGGAGAGGAGGCCACACGTGTGCAGTTCTTCCCATTCACTTCAATAGCTCTTCTGAAGATAGCTGAGCACTGTGACTCAGAGCACTCAACTATTTTCAGAACTACTACTGAAGTCAATGGAGCGCTATGAAGTGTGACCATTTTGTATCTGCCAATTGTATGGCAATGCTTTTGTTATTCCTGTACAACCCTGCTATTGTCTCAATGCAAGCACATTCAAAAAATAAAATTAAAAACATATCTTTTGGTGGGTCCTTTCACCATTTATTAATTTAAAAAATAAAAAAGTTTGTGGCGAAATAACCCCATTAAAGTAGTTGTCCATAATTAACAATCCTTATTGTAAGCAAGGTCTACCCCACCATAAGGGTCCATTCACACGTGAGTATTTTTACCTTTCCAGATAAACGTTCAGTTTTTTTGCGGATCTGTTTCTGTACAACCTTCTGTTTTTGTACTAAAGTGCATCCGAATCCGTTCCGTGTTTCTGTTTTTTTTTTTTCAAAATAAAAAAAAAAAAAAGAGGAGGGGGAATACATGTTGCTAGGGTACCCAAAAAAATCCGCAAAATCGGATGACATTCGGATGCTAAACTGCATGTCTTCCGTTTATTTTGCGGATCCATTGACTACAATGGGAAAACGGAACGGAAAGTTGGCCAGAAAGTAGGACAAGGTATTTCTTTTTTCAGGATCCACATGCAAGGATCCCTAGGAACGGAGTCATGGATGCGGACAGCACCATGAGTGCTATCCGCATTTTTGCGGAGGCCATAGCAATGAATGGATCCGATTAAACGTTCCGTTTTTTTCCGGAATGGAATCGGATTGCAAAATCGGACGTGTGAATAGACCCTATGACAAATATAGGGAGAGAAACCCAACAATCAGCTGAAATCTGGGGGAATGTGTCAGCAAATGTTAATATACCTGTAGTACCACTGCAGGGAAAATAAAGCATTATACAGTTCTCATCATAATCAATGAGCAGTCCATGTACAGGGCAGACATGCTGGGCCTTCCAGACTGAGGATCAGACTCTGATCAACTAGTAAATGAAGGTCCTAAGTGGGAGAAACTCACCATTTGACCCAGAATTCCCTGGGTATCTGAATATGGCCTTTAAAAATCTCTTGATGCTAAAAGACCGTTTTTCAAGAAAATAAAGCTCTCGAAATCTACAAAAGAAAACTATTCCTTACAAAACACCAGACCTCACCTCTTGAACTTTCTGTAGCAGCGACACAATGTTGGTCCTTAATTTCTGCAGCTTTTCTTCAGCTTCTCTGCATTTCTTTTCTGCAGTGCGCTGCATCTCTTCACAGGTTTTCGCACGAAGGTCAGCACGGCTCTGGTATGAGTTGCACAAGTTCTGCAGACCCACTTCATACTGCTTAAAGTAATCTTTCTAAAGGGAAGAGTGGACAACTTAAGGAATCATACAGGATAGAAGCTGCCAGGTTCGTATGAATGCAGGATTGTTTTATTCTTCTTAGTGAGGCCCTATATTTCAGTGTTCAGCATCACAGATTTTTATCTAAAACCAGGAGGGGATCCTCCACCAATATAAGGTATGGGTTCTGTGTGTTGGTCCTGCTCCTGGTATTGGCTAACAATCACTGATGCAAAACACTGACGTGATTAAGTCCTAACCTTTTACATTCCTCGTTTCAATTGTTTCTATTTCAATTTTGCAAATACACAAATAGATACAGAAGTCGGGGTTACCCGAGGCTTATACAACGTATAAAGACATATTACAAACAGTACTTCAAAGGTACATAGAAGCACAGAATCAAAAAGTAACTGTACATAAAGCTATTGCCTGATACGAGACCCGAGTGCGAGATAAAGAGGTGGCTGCCCATGCCAACTTTAGAACAGCTCCCAAGATGAAGGACATCTTATGATCCCACGCCTTCGGAGTGGCTCGTTAAGTATTACTCAGTGGGTCAGAGTGAGTTACGGGGAGGAGCAAAAAGGAGACTGTGCCCATGAGGCCCAATGCGACTGAAAACTGGTGAAACCACCTTTCCCTATCGAGATAATCTTCTCGTATGTATATGTATTATTGAGTGCAGTGATTAAGTTGTTGAGAGGCGGTACATCTGGGGTTTTCCACCTCCTCAGGTGGAAATATACAGAGAAACGGCCTATAAGAGGCCGGCAGGAGATCGATGAATAGCAATACCAAGGTTGCTGACCAGTAACTGTGGGTAATAGGGCACTGCCATAGAACATGATATAAAGTTCCCCTGCAGCCAACCTTTTACATTCCTAATTAAAAAATTTCTGCTGCCTAAGAAATAAAATACATAAGAAAAAAAGTATCCGTTTGGAAGGGTCTCATATATGAAAACGAATGCAGAGAATGGTGGCAACAGCAACCAATCAGATCACTTCTTTAATATTCATGGTCTAGATTAATATAATTACAAAATTTACTTCTACAATACACTTTTTACATCTGGGTAAAAGTAAAGCAACAGCAATGAATAGGAAATGTCTTCCTTTCCCTTAAATGTCACAGTATTTGAGGGATGGCACTGGTAAAGGCCCTTTCTGAGTTCTGCAAGGGGTTCCAGTCACTCCTGACAGCAAAAATAAAGCAGAATGCAGAAATCCAAAAGTAAACAGGAAACAGGACCTGTTAATGACCAATTGGATCCATCATATATGAAAGATCAGTCACAACATCATGGCTTGTTATATCCAGAAGCCTTTACACATAGCCTGCACTGGTGTATATCAGTGCAGAAAAATATTGTGGACAAAGGTTGAGATTAAAGGGGTTTTCCGAGATTTTGATCCTCAGGATAGGTCATCAGTTTCTGATCAGTGGGGGTCCGACACCCAGGACCCATGCCCATCCGCTGTTTTGAGAAGGCAGCGGTGCTCTCGTGAGCGCCGCGGCTTTCTTGCAGCTTTCCAAGCACAATCACAGCTCAGCCCTAGTCACTTGAATGGGGCTGAACTGATCCTAGGCCACGTGAACAATGAACGTGACGCCACTTGGCTAGGAAAAGCTGAGTGAAGAAAGAGGTGCTCACAGGATCATCGCTGCCTTCTCAAACAGCTGCTTGGCAGGGGTACCCGGTGTCGGAGCCCTTTGATCAGAAAATGATGAGCTATCCAGAGGAAATCTTGGAAAACCCCTTTAAATTTAGAGTGAACCTGTCAACATGTATATGCTGCTTGAAGGATGCGCAGCATGAAATCCTCACAGTCTCCATATGGAGAGACCAGTCAATCAAGCACAGCTCCCTGTAATGATGAGGCATGTCAGGAAGTAGATACACTATTGTAGACTGAAAAAATACAATACTGCTCCCTCTGCTGTTCAACAGATTAATGTGCATCCTTGGTTTAAGGGTACACAATGCGGATTATGTGCGTTTTTTTCGGCATTGATTTTTGTGCAGAAAAAACGCAGCATAATACAGTACCAGCAAAGTGAATGAGAACTGGCAAATCTCACATACGCTTTGTTTTTTTAATTCCGTGCGGAAATTGACCTGTTGTGCAGATTTTAGAAACCTCAGCATGTCTATTGCGATTCTACACTTTCTGGTGGTTTTCCCCACAAATTTCAGTGGGTCGTTTACACAAACAGAAAATCCGAACGATAATCCGCAACAAAAAATGCATAAAAACGGCACAGAAAGACACACCAAAACCGTGATAAATAGTGCAGATCAGGAAGCCTACATAACATAAATGTTGTTTAGTAGCATTGAAAAAACCACCATCATTGTATATGTTTATAAAGTAGCCAAATAAGGCAGAATGAATTAATATATGTGTAAGCTCTAGTGCTTATGATCAAATCTCATGCCATAATCTCAGTGGAAAGTGGTTGTGATCCTAAAAGGCCTTAATGACCATACACTTTTTGTGATTTAGTGCACGTGGCGGTGCTATGTTCACATCTGCAGTAAATGTATCCCGGCAGGCTGTTCTGGCAGAGAACTCTGGCAAGATATTTTCTGCTGGATACCTTCACCACAGATGTAAACATAGCCTTAAATGCCCTTCTTTGTTTGTTTGTCTACCAAAATAATTCCTGTGCCTTTGATTGCACGCCACATAGGGCCTTTTATTGAGAGATATTTCTTTTCTTTTTAGTTTTATTTGGGGAAACTGTAAATAAAATTACAAAGTAATTTTTTTTTCAAACTATAGCTCCCTATTATTTAAATATCCAAAGTGACACCAAAAATAAATTATCAAAATGGGCTCCCCATTTTGTGCCGGTCATTTAGAAATATATTTTGCGTAACGAATACGGTGATGGTTTTGGTTGATTTCGGCATGTTTACTTGCTTCTCTTATTTGTATTTTTTTTATTATTACTAATTTTTAAAATATATTTTCGACACCCAAGAATTCTTAAGAGACAGCTGGGGGACATTTAGATTTTTTTTTAATTTTGCACTTTTTCTATTTTAACTGGGGCCTCAAAAGGAGCCAAAATTACAGGAGAAAACAGCCCCTTTGTTGGAGCACTGTGTAGAGGCATAGCTGATCTGGGTCTGCTAAGAACCTGCAGCTCTGTTTTGCCCGAAAACACCCAGCGATCAAGTGATTGTCGGGTCCAATAGAGGAAGTGGCACAGTTACTTCCAGTTTTCACTGCACAGCACTCATTGAGCACTCTGCACTAAGAGAGGGAGAAGGCAGACGTGGTAATAAACTACTTCTATCATCTCGGGATCCCCAGCTAGATGATGGGAGGTTTATTTCTGTGTCGTGCGTGTATGGCCCGTGATCACTAACGGCCCATTAAGTTGAAAATACACTGTACAGCTAAAAGTATGTGGGCAACCCTACAAATTAGGCTACCCCACATATAGACTGCCACTACTGCTTCATTGTGTTGATGCAGTTTTTGAAGCTAAAACTAGGAGCGGATTCAAAAAAGCAGAATCAATCCTATATACTTTCCCTTTACCTGATCAAAACCAGTACGGCGCCCTAAGACTGGGTTTACACGTTCAGGTTTTAGATGCAATCTTTGAAGCCATAAGTAGGAGTGGATAGGAAAAAAAGTATATGTCCTATATATGTTCTCTCTCGTTGTAATCCACAGCTAGGTTTGGCTTCGAAAGCTACATGTAAGGACCTGAACACTTAATCCCAGGCTTAGGCTCGGTTTACATGTTATGGATTTTGTTGCAGTAAACTTCCAGCAAAAATCTGCAGTCTAAAAAGCATGTAGCGTTTTACCACAATTGGTTTTGCTGTGACATGGTTTTATGCATGCACCTTATCATAAATTAAGCACATACATGGCAGGGCGTGCACCTGTCTAGTCTCAGTGTACAGATTCCGGGGAAAAAAAAGTACTAAATTTGCCAGGGCCAGAGTTCCGGCACAGCCCCCACTCCACCCCATCTGGTGTACTTAGAGTAAAAAAAATAAGTTTCAAGGAGACAGGTATAGGCAGTAAAAAGCCAAATATGTCTGACACTGTCCTATGTAAGTTAGAATGGATAAAAACTGTCTTGGGTGAATTTATTTTCATCACTTACCAGTGGGAAAGCTATAAGATCCTCAGCACTCATTGTACTCAGTTCACTCTTGGTTATAGGAAAATTGGGTGGTAAAAAATATCGTAAGCAGTTCCTGAAATAGAGAGACAAGACATTACATTACACATCGCATTTAGATGAATTCCTTCACACACCTCTTTTATGGATTTGATAAAATCCTAGCGCTAAACACATTGGGGGAGATTTATCAAAACTGGTGCAAAGGCAAACTGGCTTAGTTCACTAGTACAACCAAATTGATTCTTTCATTTTTCAAAGCAGATCCAAAAAATGAAAGGATGAATCTGGTTACCATTGGCAACTAAGCCAGTTTTCCTTTACACCAGTTTTGATTTAAAATAAACTATCCCCAAGTACCTTTTTCTACTTACCTCCATTTCATCCCTTCATACAATTATGTGTCGTCCTAGCTCAGGACCATATGTCATATTCCATAACTCTGTGCCCTATTATCTCCCAGTAACCCATGTAAGTTATGGTCTGTGAGACTATACTCTGCAGTCACAGAGACAGGAAGTGACGCTATATGATAGACAACTGTCAACTCATTTGGAGCAGCACAGAGGACTGCAATCAAGTTATACGGAAGATTGTTTCTGTCTCATTAACCTGAAATTAGGCTTTAAATTAAAATGCAATTTTAAAATGCAAAAAGTCTGTCGGCTCACCGGAGGACTTGGGTAAGTTGTTCCACAGGAGCAAGGCAGGCGCTGGGCTCTGTTGTGTCAGGCTCTATTCGGGAGTTCTCAGAGGTAGAAGGCTCTGCCTGTTGTGTATCAGGCATCTGATGTTCTGGTGATGGTGGCCTCATGAGTCTCACATCATCACTGTCTTTCTCCACCCTGAAATCACACACCATTACGTCAAGTGTCTACCAGTGACTAGTTTTAATAAAGGAGAATGTGAATAAATAATCAGATGGCTGTAAGACAATCCATATACCTTCAGCTTAAAGGGGTTTTCTGAGATTTTAATATTGAAGACCTATCCTCAGGATAGGTCATCAATATCAGATCTGAGAAGATCTGAAGAGACAGGTGCCTTCTCTTTAACCAGCTGATCGGTGGGGGTGCCGGGTGTCAGCCCCTGCCGATCTGATATTGATGACCTATCCTGAGGATAGGATGTAAAATAGTGTGTATGTAAAATAGATATATATTTTACTGCCTTTAAGTAACTGTGCATCAAAAGCACACATTGCTATGCTCAATCCTCTTAATACTTTAAAAGTTCATAAACAGTTCATACCATCGATCACGTGGCGTTGTATCTGTTGGAACATAATCAAACTTCACTTTCCAGCGAACAGCATTTTTTCCAGCCTCTACAGCAGTGACACGTCCTGTGAACCACTCCTTGTTTACGCGCACTTCTACATGTAAGCCTTTATCTGCAGAGAAAAAATAGGCTTAAACATAAAGGGGTATCCCCGAAAAAGCAATGATCACCTCTCCAATGCTGAAACCCTACCAATGACTAGAACAGGGGTCCTGTTCGCAAGGCATCTGAATGGAGTGGTGCTCCACCCATTCATGCACATGCTCCATATAAAGTTCATGGGACTGATGGAGACAGAGTACAGCAGTAGGCAATGTCATCAGTTTCACAGACTTTAAATGGATCAGCAGGGCACATGCATCACCACCATTAATTCAAATATAATGGGAATGGGGGCTAGGGAATTACATTCTAATGACCTGTGAACTGTGTCCCAGTGCTGGAGCCCCCAGCGATCATATATTTATCACCTACCCTGTGGATAGATTCTATCTGTGGGATAACATCTAAAGGGCTCTTTTCACGGGCCGAGAATCTCATAGAACATCGCTAATGAGCATTCATAGCAACGCTTGTTTGCGATGATCTGCAGTTGTAAATGTACTGCCAATTACCTGATGAACGAGCGAAACACTCGTTCATCGGGTAATTGGATCATTGGTGCGAACAAACAAAAATCCTAATTTCCCGACTGCAGATTATGCTGTGGAAACAATAATCGCTCCTCCCTATCTCTGGAGGAGATCTCTGCATGTAAATGCACCGGGCTCCTCCTCCAGCGAGCAGCAGATTGTCAGGAAGGAATGCTTCTCTCCCGACAATCTGCTGGTACATCATCCTAAAAAAGGGACCTTACATTTTTATAGATTACAAATAGTGATGAGCGAATCAACTTCTGATGAAACATCTGAAGTCGATTTGCATAAAACTTTCTTTCAATATTGTACGGAGCTCTCTACGTACAGTATTAGAATGTACTGGCTCAGATGAGCGAAGTACCTTGGTACCGAACCCGAGTTTGGGAAATGTTTTTTTCCAGTAGAAATCAATTTATGAAGTTATTATGTGAAGCAATAACTTCGGCTCATCGGAGTCAATACATTCTAATAGTGTACGGAGCGCTTGCTCCGTATAGTACTGAAACTAAGTTTTATGCGAATAGACTTCAGATGTTTCATCCGAAGTCAATACGCTCATTCCCAATTACAAACTTAGGCCTCATGCACACAAACGTATTTTGGGCATTTCTACAATGGGCCGCGTTCCGTAAATCGCGGAACGGAACGTGGAACAGCTTCCGTGTTTTGCGTATCCGCGGATTGCGGACCGCAAAACACCTACGGTCGTGTGCATGAGGTCTTACAAAGTTTACTATATAGGTTCAGTCTGATCTTAAGTAGAACCTGTCGCCACATAATGCAGTGGAATTTGCAGGCAGCATGTGATAGCACATTAGGAGCTCAGCAGATTGAGATAGTTTTATGGGAATAGATTCAGCAGTTCAGTTGTACATGGGCACTGCCTTGTTAGTGACTATCTCTGTATACACACACAGGGAATGCTATGCGGGCTGTCATGAACTCAGAAAGAGCAGAGATTTAAGGATGACCTTTCACTAAGATTTAGGTAGAGAAATACTTACACTACCTTCCTGGACGGCCCCCGCTGACGTCCAGGCAACTTTTTTTCAAAATAACCCCCTGTTCGTGCACTCCGGTCCCCGTTAGTTTTTACATTTCTTGTTTGAGGCGGGGACTTGTCTTTTGCCTGGGGAGTGGTTTTCCTCTCCCTAGCTGCGAGCCGAGCGCTATGATTGGCTGTGCTCACAGCCAGGGAGAGGAAAACCACTCCCCAGGCAAAAGACAAGTCCCCGCCTCATACAAGAAATGTAAAACTAACGGGGACCGGAGCGCACTACCGGGGGGCTATTTTGAAAAAAAAATGTTGCCTGGACGTCAGCGGGGGCCGCCCGGGAAGGTAGTGTAAGTATTTCACTACCTAAATCTTAGAGAAAGGTCCTCTTTAAATGTATGAATGATATATTTTATTGAATCTTTTCCCATAAAACTATATTTCAGTCTTTTCATCTCCTCCTACTCTATAACATGCTGCCTGCAGATTGCACTGCATTTTGTGTTGACAAGTTCTTTTAAGTAGGAATGTATTTTCTTCCTGCCATTAGCCAAGATGGTAATAAGTCTCAGACTATAAATTGTCTATGCCTGCCTTCAGTATTGGTAGGGATGCTCCTGGAAGATCCAACACTTCATCACCAAGCTGCATGTGCATGTTATTTCTAGGAAATTATTGTGGGATTTACACCTAATTTAGCATTTAACACATTTTTTTGTACAGTTGTCAAAACACCTCCCCCCCACCATATTGAACTGATACCTGCTATTTACCTGACAATATACGTAACAATGCTACTTCTTGGCCATGTGCAGACATGACATCCTCTACCCCAAACAGATTTGTTTCCTGGACTATGTCTTGATACCACCTTCAGCGGAATAGGCAGTCCAAGGATTGTCAAGTAAAGAAATGTTCCCAAGCATCGGAATTTGGGGAAAAAGCCCATAGCATATATGTAAGGTCTCATTAGTTACCTTTCTGAGCTGCTTTACTGGATACAACATCATCCACCTCTGGGCTGTCCAACTGCAATGATTGCAATGACACATTTGAGTCACGGGGAGTGTCAGATTGTGTGCGTAGATTCTGCTCAAAAAAATGCAAAAAAAGATATACAGATCAGCATTTATAAATATCACATACTACCTGTATAATGTATAGTTTCATTACAATGCAAATAATTGTGAAATGCTTTAAATCACAATTCAGCTCATTGGTTAATAGACAGTACATTTTGGATAGTAGCGTTATTTGCAATTGTTCTTGTTTTTCAACACATCAGAACACCCCCTCTTCCCATCATTCAGAGAAAACAGTAAGGGTTATATAATAAGGGACTTACAACTATTTTAGGCCTCTTTCACACTTGCATTGTTAGGATCCGGCGTGGACTTCCGTCGCCGGAAGTGCCCGCCGGATCTGTAACAACGCAAGTGAACTAAAAGCATTTGAAGACGGATCAGTCTTCAGTATGCTTTCAGTGTTACTATGGCAGCCAGGACGCTATTAAAGTCCTGGTTGCCATAGTAGTAGTGGGGAGCGGGGAAGCAGTATACTTACCATGCGCGTGGGGCTCCCTGAAGTCACTCTGGAGCGCCCCGGGAGCCGCACGGGCGGTAAGTATACTGCTCCTCCGCTCCCCACTACACTTTACCATGGCAACCAGGACTTTAGCGTTCTGGCTGCCATGGTAACCATTCAGAAAAAGCTAAACGTCGGATCCGGTGATGCGCCGAATCGACGTTTAGCTTAAGGCCGGATCCGGATTAATGCCTTTCAATGGGCATTAATTCCGGATCCGGCCTTGCAGCAAGTGTTCAGGATTTTTGGCCGGAGCAAAAAGCGCAGCATGCTGCAGTATTTTCTCCGGCCAAAAAACGTTCCGGTCCTGAACTGAAGACATCCTGATGCATCCTGAACGGATTTCTCTCCATTCAGAATGCATTGGGATAATCCTGATCAGGATTTTTCCGGCATAGAGACCCGACGACGGAACTCTATGCTGGAAAAGAAATACGCAAGTGTGAAAGAGCCTAGTCGAAAAATAGTTGCAAGTACTTTTTGTATCCGGCCACATGGCTGGTTTTACAGTGTTCAGCAGTTGGGTGGGATAGGGGTCATGCCAGCACTCTGGTCCCAGAAAATGTATGTCAGTAAATGTGAGCAAAAAACAAGATTCTTAGACAGTCAAAAGGACTGCCACAGATGCACTTAATTTATGGTGAGGATAAGGGCTCATGCACAAGGCCGTATTTTCGGTGAACATCAGAACCACGTATTTTGCAGATTGGATGCAGACCCAAAAAGTAGAACATATCCTGTTCTTGTCTGTTTTGCGGACAAGGATAGGACATTTCTGAAGGAGTAAAAAAAAAAAATAATAATGGAGGCAGGCTCTTGGTCGGTATCAGTGTTTTGAAGACCGCAAAAACGGATGGGGTCCTACGCAGGAGCCCTAAATTAGACGAGTTCTAGAGGCAGCGCAAGGGATAAAATAAGAGTGGTGTAAAAATCATAAAAGCCATTAGGATTCCTTCACACAAATATGTTTTAGCTTTTAATTTGTTACCACTAAAAAGTACAATAAATACTGACTGCAGTTTTTTTGGCCTACAGACCTTTTTATCTATAGGGAAAGAGATGGAAAAATACCAGACACAAAAAACTCTACAAATTGAAAAAACAAAACTGTAGCAACAAATTAAAAAAAAATCTAATATGTCTTGCATTTGATATTTCCCATATAGTATGTTCACACGGCGTACTTTTCTGGTCAGAGAACCGCATGGCATCTGCGCTGAAACTGCCTCCAAAAGTATTCAATGAGAGTCCATGCCACCGCTCACATATCCATTCTTGGCGCTTTTACCGCAATGACACCACAGGAAACTGGAATCCAGTGGAGTCAAGCCCGACAGCACAACACGGCAGAAATTGCCATTAAAAATCTGTGTGTGAATCCACCCTACTGAGAGTAAATGGATTACCGCTAATTGCTGGGATGGACCTCTACTTCAGACGAGTGTGTCCTGTGCGGAAACCACGCTCCCTGTGTGAGTCTTATTTCCTGTTATGGACACTGCTCGTTTCACAGAAGCGCAGGCATTCTAATGATTTATGATTCTGTGTGTCTCTGCATGACCTTACTTCTACAGAATTTCTGCAACTGAAAATCTATTCCATATCTCTGAATGGGATTCTTTCTGCTAAAATTTCTGCAAACCCGAGTCATATCAATAGGGCAGTTGCAGATATTTCTGCAGCCTTCGAACAAATCCCAATGGGGAACTCTGCTATATGCAACTGCCTAGTAGACACCTATTTATCAAAGGCCTCAAAACGGATGACATCTGTGTGCATTCCGTATTTTGCGGAACGGAACAGCTGGACCCTAATAGAACAGTACTATCCTTGTCCGTAATGCAGACAATAATAGGACATGTTCTATTTTATGTGGAATGGAAATACGGACACACGGAAACTCGAAGCACGTGGAGTACCTTCAGTTTTTTTTTTTTGCGGACCCATGGAAAAGAATGGTTCTGTATATGGTCCGCAAAAAAAACGGAACGGACATGGAATGAAAATAAGTTCGTGTGCATGAGGCCAAAAGATAATTTTTTGACTTTTATATTGATGTCAGTGACAGGCGGGTGAGGAAACTCCATTCACAAGCATCTTTTAACAAATCTGCTGTGGAATCTAGGAAACATAGAATGTGTCGGCAGATAAGAACCATTTGGCCCATCTAGTCTGCCCAATATGCTGAATACTATGGATAGCCCCAGGCCCTATCTTATATGAAGGATGGCTTTATGCCTATCCCATGCATGCTTAAACTCCTTCACTGTATTTGCAGCTACCACTTCTGCAGGAAGGCTATTCCATGCGTCCACTACTCTCTCAGTAAAGTAATTCTTCCTGATATTACTTTTAAACCTTTGCCCCTCTAATTTAAAACTATGTCCTCTTGTAGCAGTTTTTCTTCTTTTAAATATTCTCTCCTCTTTTACCGTGATGATTCCCTTTATGTATTTAGAAGTTTCTATCATATCCCCTCTGTCTCTTCTTACTTCCAAGCTATACATGTTAAGGTCCTTTAACCTTTCCTAGTAAGTTTTGTCCTGTAATCCATGTACTAGTTTAGTAGCTCTTCTCTGAACTCTCTCCAAAGTTTCAATATCCTTCTGCAGATATGGTCTCCAGTACTGCACACAATACTCCAAATGAGGTCTCACTAGTGCTCTGTAGAGCGGCACGAGCACTTCCCTCTTTCTACTGTTAATGCCTCTCCCTATACACCCAAGCATTCTGCTGGCATTACCTGCTGCTCTATGACATTGTCTGCCCACCTTTAGGTCGTCTGATATAATGACCCCTAAATCCCTTTCCTCAGATACTGAGGTTAGGACTGTATCACTGATTTTATATTCTGCTCTTGGGTTTTTACGCCCCAGGTTCATTATCTTGCACTTATTGACATAAAATTTTAGTTGCCAGATTTTTGACCATTCCTCTAGTTTTCCTAAATCCTTTTCCATTTGGTGTATCCCTCCAGGAACATCAACCCTGTTACAAATCTTTGTGCCATCAGCAAAAAGACACACCTTACCATTGAGGCCTTCTGCAATTTCGCTGATAAAGATATTAAACAAAATGGGTCCCAGAACAGATCCCTGAGGTACCCCACTGGTAACAATACCATGGTCTGAATATACTCCATTGACTACAACCCTCTGTTTTCTGTCCTTCAGCCACTGCCTAATCCATTCAACAATATGTGAGCCCAAGCTCAAAGACTGCAGTTTATTGATAAGCCTTCTATGTGGGACAGTATCAAATGCCTTACTAAAGTCCAGATAAGCGATGTCTACTGCACCTCCGCCATCTATTATTTTAGTCACCCAATCAAAAAAGTCAATAAGATTAGTTTG
Source organism: Bufotes viridis (assembly GCA_033119425.1). Lineage (NCBI taxonomy): Eukaryota > Metazoa > Chordata > Amphibia > Anura > Bufonidae > Bufotes > Bufotes viridis. The sequence goes on along the minus strand of CM065589.1, from coordinate 200,387,174 downwards.
ACATGATCTCCCTGAAGTAAACCCATGCTGTTTTTTATCAATCAACCCATGGGTTTTTAGATGTTCCACAATCCTCTCCTTGAGTATGGTTTCCATTAATTTCCCCACTATTGATGTCAGGCTTACTGGCCTATAGTTGCCCGATTCCTCTCTACTACCTTTCTTGTGAATTGGCACAACGTTTGCCAATTTCCAATCTTCTGGGACGACACCTGTTACCAGTGATTGGCTAAATAAATCTGTTAATGGATTTGCTAGTACACCTCTAAGCTCTTTTAATAGCTTTGGGTGTATCCCATCAGGCCCCTGTGATTTATTTGTATTCATTTTAGACAGCTGACTTAGAACCTCTTCCTCTGTAAAGACACATGCATCAAAGGATTCATTAGTCTTCCTCCCTAACTGAGGTCCTTCTCCTTCATTTTCCTTTGTAAAAACTGAACAAAAGTATTCATTGAGGCAGTCAGCTAGTTCTTTATCCTCTTCCATATACCTTCCTTCTTTTGTTTTTAATTTGGTAATTCCTTGTTTTAATTTACTTTTTGCTTTTACTGACGAGCCTAATGCACTTTTTTGTTGCCTTCAATAATGCCACTTTTAAGTAGTCCCATTTCTCTTGGACTCTATTGAAATTGTTCCAGTCTGATAGGGACTCGTATACCACTGATCTTATTTTAGAAAAGTCTGTTTTCAGAAAATCTAAAACTTTTGTTTTTGTGTGGAGTGACTCACATCATTGCTGCAGATCAAATCCAAAGCATGCCCAATGGGTTACGTATTCCTGTCATGATTTTGCAATAGGTGAAATCCACAACCAAATCTGCAGTGAACACGTGTAAACTATAGTAAGGATTTTCAGGCCATTTTCAACACAAATTGCGAATAATGCGAATGGACAAAATTTCACTTTAGAAACTGCAGCAATATAAACTTTTATAAAACCAATTCAGGTACCTGAGGAAAGATCATGTAAAATAATAAGACGACCATTTACCTTTACCTCTTCCTCTTCATTCAGATCTTTTTTCTCTCGTTTCACTAATACTAACTTTGATCGTTTAGCCTTTTCGGGTTTACGTGAAGAGACCAGTTCTTCCTCCTCGTCCTCTTCCTCCTCCTCATCAATTACTATCTGTTGTGAACTTCTTTTTCTCACACTGCTTACCTGAATTTGGAATCAAACAAATAATAAGCAACAATATCTTTATGCAAAAAAGAATTTCTGTTGTCTGTCTGTTCTGTATTCAGGACCAAACAACTGGTCCAATCTGTACCAAATTTGGCATATAGGTATTCAGGTGCTTCCAAAGGTTTTAGACTGGGTTTCAGCTCTCTAGGACCTACCGTTCTTGAGGTATTCACAAAAAAAAAACATAATACAAAAGCAAATATGGTACAATCACATGACCCAATAGAAGCTCGCAGGTCCTTCATTCTTACCTTTACTACCATACAGTCACATGACCCCTATTGGCCAATAGAACCTTGCAGGTCCTTCATTCTTAGCCTCACTGACATACACACAGTTTAACACCAGGATCCAAAACCAATCCAGCCATTTTTTTCAGTGTTATGGGGTCACTGAGGATGTCAGTATCAGGTCTTATTCATATGTCAGTGTTTGGTCAGAACCGGAGCAAATCTACCTCATCTCTGTGTAGGCTTCATTTCTAATTTTAGATCACAATCATTTCACTCACGCTGTAGATGTCACTGTTATAGTGGCGCTGTGTATGTCGCTCTTATGGGAGCACTGTGGATCTAACTCTTATGGGAGCACCGTGGATCTCATTCTTATGGGAGCACCGTGGATCTCACTCTTATGGGAGCACCGTGGATCTCACTCTTATGGGAGCACTGTGGATCTCACTCGTATGGGGGCACTGTGGATCTCACTCGTATGGGGGCACTGTGGATCTCACTCGTATGGGGGCACTGTGGATCTCACTCGTATGGGAGCACTGTGGATCTCACTCGTATGGGAGCACTGTGGATCTCACTCGTATGGGAGCACTGTGGATCTCACTCTTATGGGAGCACTGTGGATCTCACTCTTATGGGAGCACTGTGGATCTCACTCGTATGGGGGCACTGTGGATCTCACTCGTATGGGAGCACTGTGGATCTCACTCGTATGGGAGCACTGTGGATCTCACTCGTATGGGGGCACTGTGGATCTCACTCGTATGGGGGCACTGTGGATCTCACTCTTATGGGAGCACTGTGGATCTCACTCGTATGGGAGCACTGTGGATCTCACTTGTATGGGAGCACTGTGGATCTCACTTGTATGGGGGCACTGTGGATCTCACTCTGTATGGGAGCACTGTGGATCTCACTCGTATGGGAGCACTGTGGATCTCACTCTTATGGGAGCACTGTGGATCTCACTCTTATGGGAGCACTGTGGATCTCACTCTTATGGGAGCACTGTGGATCTCACTCTTATGGGGACGCTGTAGATGTCACACTGTTATAAGAACACTGTGGATGTCTTTTAACCACACAAACAAACAACAAATGAAATATCACTGTTGTGGGCTCTGTGGATGTCACTGTTATGATAGCACAGTGAAGATCAATGTTATGGGGGCACTGTGGATGTCACTGTTATTGGGGCTCTGTGTATATTACTGGGCACTGTAGAAGTCACTCCTATGGAGGACACTGTATACATCACTGTTATGGGAGCACAGTGAAGCAAATTTCTTTAGGTTACCACTAGCAGATTTCCTCAGCTTCACATGGGTGTATTTCATTTGTTGTTTTTGTGTGTGTGGTTAACCCCTTGCCTACCATTAATCGAATTTATATGTCATGGCAGTAGGCTCATAGGCTCCATTTACACATCCGTGTGTGTTTTGCAGATCCATGGATCCGCAAAACACGGACACCGGCAATGTGCGTTTCGCATTTAGCAGCCCGCACATCACCGGCACTCTCATAGAAAATGCCTTTTCTTGTCCGCAATTGCGGACAAGAATAGGACATGTTCTATTTTTTTGCGGAATGGAAGTGCAGAACTGGAAGTGCGGATCTGCAATTCCGGATCCGAGCGGGACATAGTGTGTCCCCATGGAAATAAATGGTTCCGCAATTCCGTTGCGCAAAGTGTGGAACAGAATTGCAGACGTGTGAATGGGGCCTTAACTGTAAACCGTGGTGCTGCAGATCACTGTGACAGCGCTGTCATTAGACAGCTGTGGTCACAGTAAGGAGTACCGAGACCAGAAGAAGCCATCTCTCTGCATGGCATCATTGTAGTACCCTGCTACAACGATCCATCGCAGTGTAAAATGCAGAAGCAGGCAGGGGAGTGCTCTTCTTGATGTGGGAGCCCCCCCCTGTTGGAGGCAAAATGAAATAAATCCCTTGCTGCCGTAATTGTGTCAGGAAGGTGTTAATCTACTTTTTTTTTACAATAAAATTAAGCAAAGAAAATTTAAAAAAATAATAAAAAGTAAAAAAAAAAGTTATAGCTGTAGTTACTAGTTTTAGCAATAGTATTGCAGACTACGCACACACACATCCTCACCCCACCCTCTTTTTTCTTTCATATAAAATTAAAATAAAATATATTTAATTATTAGTTTCAGCAACGGTATAGCTCACTTTGTGTGTGCAAAATATACAAATGTACACACTTTTCTTTTCCTTTTTGCTTTCTTAAAAACGCATGCAGGACTTTTGTCTCCGCTTCAAAAATCTTCCTCTCAGCAGAAATCTAACGGACCCCATTACAGTCTATAGGGCCAATAGGCTCCGTTCGGCTCAGTTATGTGCCAAATCTGTCCTTTCCATTAACGGAGTGGGAGAACGGAAAGGGAATTATAATAAAAATAAAGCCAAAAGAAAATACCTGCAGATTGTTGTCTGCTTAGTTCATACACCACAGACCAGACATTACAATTACGCTTCAGTGATACCTGTAAAGGCTTTGAAATCAGTGAGCCAGAAAGGCTGTGTGACATCCAGAACGGATTTGCTGCAAAAAATTTCTGTATCAAATCAGCAGGGACATATACACCAGCAAATCCGCACCAAAGCAAATTAGCCATTTCGGATTTTCCTGCAGAAGCTTCTTCAGACAGCCATGCTCTGTAATACCTGCTGTGGTGTACGATCCAGTGTCTGGTAATCATGCTTTGTGCATTCTGCTGACTAAACTTGTCTATTCCAACTTGGTGGGCAAAGTGACTGCTGGTCCTAAAATGACAGCAGAGTAACCAGCATACTTTCAGCAGCTACATGCGGAGGCTGGCCTCCCTTTGCATCAAGCAGTAGCACACATGTAGCATGGGCTCATCTAAGTGCAACAGGAGGTGGGACCCAGGGAAAGCATGGATGAGAAGCGCGGGGACCAATGCCAGGGGTGACAGGAGAAGGGAAGTGAGGAAGAAAGCAGAGGGAATGTGCAGATTTACTGTGCATTCACAGGTGATCCACAACAATTGGGTATTGTTGCAGATATTTCACTTTCCTATTGGGGGGCAATCTGCAATATATTAGCATCCAATCTGCATTACAAAGTGACATGCTGCAGAGTTAAAAATCTTTGCTCAAATCTCATTCACTTTGCCATTACTATATTCGGCTGGATTTTTTTTATATAAACTGCAAATGGAAAATCAACAGCAGTTACGTCACATGTGAACAAGCCTGGGGTGAAAAATAAATGCCGAACATAACCTAGGAAAAAAAATGGTAATGTAGGATTTATGATGCCAGGCTACAGTGTCCCATACATACTGCAGCCCTGCAACATGTCAGCTGTTACAGATGGACCAACTTTAAGCTTTGAGTTGGTCAGGATCCCCCACATGTGAGGAAGTCACAGTTTTATATATATATATATATATATATATATATAATGCGGACATGTTTTAGCCACCCATCCAAGTAGTGAAATCGAACATTGTGGTCCTCAGGCAAAGGATTGTCTACCCATGCAATAAAGCAAATCTGGCGCAGCTGACTATAAACTTTCAGCAGTAAAGGATGGCTTTCCTAGAAAGAAATATGTGTTATTTCATGTCTTCATTTACAGCCCACCCTAATACCCTCATGACCCTGCTCCCCGGGAACATAAATAATGATGCCTTTGAAAGGATAAAAAGATTACTAATCGTTTGAAAGAAATAATTTTCAGAAACCAACCCTCCCAGCCCGCCATAAAATTGGACAGTTTTGGAGCCTCACCATAGGGCTTTTGCTTGGTGCTGGTTTCTTTGCTGCAAGTGTCTTAGAGTTCTTCACGACTGGTGGTGTTGGTATAGATTTGGAGGTTTTAGCGGTTTGTAGCACAATAGGTTTTGAATTGGACACTGAAGATTTTACCACTGATGTTATTTTGTTCACAGTTTTGACAGTTTGACTAGATTTGACAAGTCCTGGGAATGGAGCTTTTGAGGTGCTAGCCTGCTCAGAGTTCAACATTCGCTTTGTTTCGGTCCTTTTGACTGTGCTGCTAATCCGTGCAGGTGGAGGTTTAACAGCCTGTTTCAAGACCGCAGGAAGAGGTGGGGATCTTGGCCTCAATGGTCGACTTACTGCAACAGGACTCTACCGAGAAAATTATAGTCAAAAACTGTTCATAGACTTATGAAAGGAGGAGAGAAGAGAGAGATTCTTACCTCTGTGGGGCGAGTGCTAACTTCCAATGGGAGCTTTTTCAAATCTGCACTTGAACGAACAGTGGAGATTTTCTGCAAAGAATTAAGCAATTTGTGAATTATACCAGCGACTGAAGTAATTAACTATGGTAATTTATTTAACTGGGGCAGTTACAACTATTACACTACAATAGGGAATTGTTGTTTAAGTAATTCTTCAGTATTTTTTTTCAAACTACCTGAAAATATTGGGCTACATTTCAAGATAACAACTAAATATAGGATGGTCTACGTTGTCCTTGAAGTATACACATTAAAGGGGTTGTCTCACTTCAGCAAATAGCATTTATTATGTAGGCATTTACTAAAGTATTGTTACTATCCATACTGACTCCTTTGCTGGCTTGGTTCATTTTTCTATCACATTATACACTTCTAGTTTCCATGGTTACGACCACCCTGCAATCTATCAGTGGTGGTCGTGGTGGCACACTATAGGAAAAAACACTAGTCTATGTAAGCTCCCACGGTCCCGGCCACCAGAGAGTCCAGCGCTTTTTCCTATAGTGTGCAAGTACGGCCACCACTGATGGATTGCAGGGTGGTCATAACCATGACAACAACCCATGTATAATGTGATGGAAAAATGAATCCAGCCAGCAAAGGAAGCAATATGGACAATCACAATACCTTAGTAAGTGCCTTGTATTAACTTCTACATAATAAATGCTAATTGCTGAAGTGAGACAACACATTTAACTGGCCGTTAACAAATAGTTTAATAGTATCAGTCACAAAAATATGTAAGGGCCACTCGCCCTGGATACCTAACAATCTGGATCTAAGGAAACAGACAGGAGGATGACGACATAAAACATACGTACCATCATCTATTCTCCGCTAATAGGTCAGGGATATACAGCTCTCCAGTCTTGTATGTAAGACCTGAGAATCGCAGGAGAGACTCCCTTGCACAATGCCACTAATGTACAGATCAATGAGGCAGCCTTTATAACATTAGATCAATTGTATGTTGTACTTTATCATCCTGCTGTCTTTTCTCTAAGAGCCTAATTGTTCGGTATCCAGGCCAAGTGGCCCATACACAATATTGTGACTGATACTATTAAACATTCTGCTCAGGCAGTTAGTGTACATTTAGAGATTACGTGTACATGGCATAACTATAATATGATTAATCATAATCTACTCATCTGCATTTATTACCTGCAGAGATTGTAGCTTCTCCTGCTGTTTTTGGATCTTTTCACTTAGACTTTTTTTCTTTTCTTCCTGGGATACAATCTCTCTCTTAAGCACTCCGACAGGAAGTTTCTGCTTTAGCTCCACATACTCACATCTGAAATCAGGACAGCAACGTACTTCCATATCAGAGAAATTAACATATTTTCACACATTTAAAGCACACGTCCATATTTTTACATGTCTCCATTGGCCATAGTGAACCACTGACAGAAAGTCACGAATTTGAAGAGGAGACCGGTTATGCTTCCAGACAAAGGTCTTAATACTGGAATCAAGCTTTTAATTTTTCGTGCACTTTTTTTTTTCCAATTAAAGTTAGGACTAGATCCATAAAAAAACAATATATCTAATGCTGAACTACATAGATGTGTTTTGGCGATTTGGCAGTTGCCCATTTGGTGACTGTCACTTTCCTAACACCTTCTCCAGTGATGGGTCCTAAATGTAGAACATGACAGCGAGTAACTGCAAGGCACTAGGTAGTAGAACTAAAAATCCTGGCAAACAAGGACTGACTGAACTACACCAATTACTATCGTTACTATGTGTGTTATGATGGCGTTCAATGCTTGCATTGTGGAAGGGTAAAAAGGAAATAAAGACAGTTTGGGAAGGAGAAATTGGTGATAAAACCACATGCACAGACATTTTAAAACCGCCTTGCTACAATTTTACATCTAGTCATCACCATATTTATATATCTATCGTCATACCATCTACCACTATGATTGTACTAAGCATAGAGAAAACCGTAGGCTGTCTAGATCCTCTCTGCTGTAATTCAGCTATATATAAATGCTAAAGAAACAATTGTATCAATCTCCAAAAAAAACTGACCTATCTTGATCTGGGTCTGGATTCATTGCGCAGACCCACGTATCTGGGTATTCCTTCTCTACAGCACTAAGCTGGAAAGGAAGAGTCCGCCATTTCAAGCATAGATCTGGAAGAAAAAAAATACATTTCAAATAAATGTAATTTTAACCTTTGTACAGATGGAATATTTACATAATTCATAAACTTTGGAAATGTTATGCAATATATATGACTTGTCATTGTTGTCGATTTTACTAAACTCAAAAAAAAAAAAAAGGGCTAAAGAGGTTCACCTAAATTTGGAAAGGGGTTTTCAGATGGTAGAGATCAGGTAAACCTGTTAGAATGGCTTAAAAGTATTTTGTTTAAAACAAATTCATACTCTCCTCACCAATCCCCTGCAGCTCTGGTTGTTACTGCCTGGTTCCGTTTAATACATAAGGGTCAATTCACATGTCCGCAGCGTTTTGTGGATCCGCAAAGCATTGGGCCGGAACCCCAATAGAAATGCCAGCACTGTGTGCTGTCCGCATCTTTTCCGTCCCCATTGAAAATGAATGGGTCCACAACCGTTCCGCATAATTGCGGAACGGATCCGGAGCCAAAGTGCGGATGTGTGAATGGACCATACATGTGACTTACCAGTCAATCACTGGCTGTGGCAGGTCACTGCTCTGGCCAGTGATCGGTCAAACAGTCACATTTCCTGCGCCCAAAAGGAAGCAGAAACTGCAATGGGGGCAAGGAAGCATTGAGACAGGATCAGCAGGGGATTGGTGAAGTATTACTTTACTTTTTAAAACCATTCAGACAACTCATCTAATAGAAATATGATTCCACATGGTAGTAAGAGAAAACTGTTAGGTCCTGACAAAACCGCTGTCCCTCTCTGAAGACCTGATTAATTTGGCACTGGATAAATTGCTAGGGGCCAATAAAAAGACTGTGGTAGTTAGGCAGTGTAAATCATGTCAGACTAAGGCCTCATGCACACGACCGTTGTCTGCCTCCGCGTCCGCTCCTCCTTGAAATTTCGCGTCCGTCAAAAAAAACGGATGACGGACCGTTTTTTTTGACGGATCCGATTTTTATGGCAGATCATTGTAAAATGCCTATCCTTTTCCGCGACCGTGAAAAAAATAGGACATGCACTATTTTTTTGACGGAATGAAAACACGGATCACGGAAGCGGAAGGAAAACGGTTGACCATCCGCATTTTTTGACGGACCCATTGAAATGAATGGGGAAGCATCCTATCCGTGAAAAAAAACGGAACGGACGCGGAAACAAACAACGGTCGTGTGCATGAGGCCTAAACTGGATTTACCACTGTTCAGAGATTCATTTTTTTCTAGAAATTAGGTCCCACTGATAGCACAAATGTTTGCTACATTAAGGCCTCATACAGTTCGCAATGCATAGACATCGACCACAGTCTGCGGACACAGACCTATTCACTTGAATGGGGTCTGTGATCCGCATCCAACGGTCCGCACCGCAGAAAAGTAGGGAATGCACAACTTTTTTTGCGGTGCGGAGGCATGGACAGAAAACCCATGGAAGCACTCTGTAGTGCTTCCGTGGGCTTCTGATCCGTGCCTCCAATTCACACCACCTTTCCAGATTGCGAACCCTTTCAAGTGAATAGGTCCGCATCTGTGATAGGGTGCGCATACCGCCAGTGCCCGTATATTGCAGACCCACTGTTTGCGGGTCCCAATTCGGGCACAGACCTGCTGTGCATGAGGCCTTAGAATGAGATTACACTACAATATATAAAGTGGTTTAATCTGGGCTACCAGTTAATCCACACACTGCCTTATATTAGAAGCTGTAAATATGATGTCTCTGTCTGGCAGCTGAAAGAGAAGGCTGCCCAAATGCTGCTGCCTCAACCTGTGATACACACTAAAAATGTAGCAAATACACAAATAGCACAGAAGCGACTTTTAGGAGTTGAAACCAAGAGGAAGTCATACTAAATTTCAGATGCAGAAACAGAAGACTGTTAAATTAAATATTTTTTTCTAGATAAATTTGCAGCCAATACTCAACATCCAAATTAAAATCCATTAACGTACAAAAAAAAAACGTATAGGTTACATGGATTCTCCAACGGATGCATCACAGGATTCCATTGTAAGAAAAAGTATACATTAATGTATAAAAAAATTGTTGGATGCTGCAGGGTGGAAAAGTATAGTGTGCTATGTTTCTGCACCCAGTTTTTCCCCCAATGTATATGTTAAACGTAGGGCAAAACCATTATGTGGATCCAGCCTTAATGGTTATGTAGTTGTTGAGATTGCCAATCTGAGTCCTCCTGATTTAGTAAATCAGACTAAGCAATAACTAGAAAGGTACTCACCGCACTGAATAGTGGTTGGGATCTCCATGGCACGTCTTCGCTTATACCTTAGCTCAGTAGCTGGAGGCTGATTCCAGTTTGCAGATATGTAACCAAACTCATCCCAGAATTTTACAATGCCCTTCTCAGCTATGGGAGAGAATAAGGAAAGCAAGGTAGTCAATTTTGCAGTCAGTGAAAACAAATGATGACGTTGAAATTCACCAATGGGAACAGACAGGAGAGCATAATAGGTTTGTTTTACTCTGACTACAGCCATAAAACTAAGGATTTTGATGCCACAGGATACGGCTGGTCCAGCAATGTGCAAGGGTTTCCATTACAAATGAAAACATGACACACGTGTGATTCTATTGTGTCAAGACAAGCAAACACAGAGCTTCATAATTCACCTATGCCAATATCTTTCCAGTACTGCGCTAAGTTCTCCCCCATAGCTTTCAGAAGGTGTCGGTACTCCTTAGCATCAGCGAAGTCTTGTTTGTTGTGTGTGGGCTCCAGAACAAGATAAGGAACATCAACCACCCCTACTACTCCTCCACAGGCCCTAGGAAGAGAAGCAGTCAAAATGATTATATGTATGGCCTGCAGAACATATGCAAAAAAAACAAAAAACAAAGCTTCCGCACAAAATGTGGAAATCAGCAGCAAGGATGTTACACATTAAAGGGGTTGTGCCACTATAAAATATTACATTAATGTAAATCAGCACGAAAAAACTGGTTACTTTTGTAATTTACTTTCTGTTATAACAAAAATGCTCCAGATGGCTTTTCGAGGCCATTAATATCTGATTGGTGGGGTCCAACACCTCGGACTCATGCCGATCAGCTGTTTCAGAGTAACCCTGGAACCAGAAGTGAGCGTCAGAACCTCACGGCTGTGTCCATTGTGTAGTGGACTAGAGCTAGTAACTGCAGAGCTGTACACGGACTACGTCTGAGGTGTCAGAACCCCGCCTATCAGATATTGATGACCTATCCTGAGCCTATTAGGTCAGTGTAGGTCTGACTACTTGGCACCCCCACAAATCACGTGTTCTGCAGTAACTATGGCGCAAAAACTACATACAGCTCTGTCCTAATTAAAGGGAACCTGGCACCATGAAAATACAGTCTAATCTGCCAGCAGGAGAAGCTGAGCAAATTGATATATAGTTTTAAAGAAGAAGATACAACATAACTTGTATTTCATTTATTGAAATGCCTGCTCTTTCTGGGCTTTAAAGTCCAGAAGTTGGTCCTATCCGTGATTGACTGCTATCTCTGTATACACAGTCATAGAGGAAATGCTGTCAATCACTGATATGAACGCCTCCTAGACTTCAAAGCCCAGAATGAACAGGAATTCAAATGAATTGAATACCAATTATACTGAATCTTTTCAAATTATCAATCTGCTCAGCTCTTCCTGCTCTATAGTATGCTGCCTGCAGTGCTGCTCCCACTGAACAAAATGGATGGAGCTGCGTAGTTTAGCCACCGAAGCTACTGCAGGAACAGCTGAAGGGAAAGATGTGCCAGGAGTTGGACCCCTCACTGATCTAATACTGATGACCTATCATAGGGAACCAATTGAAAACATCTCAGAGAATCCCTTTTAACAATGAAACTTCATCTATGCGTTTCTTAAAGAATATAAGAGTCCCGGAGAACCCCTTAGAATATGTTAATCTGGTTTGTAAACACAAAGTAATACTTACATTCCTCCTTCAAGCTGAGGTCCCACCTTTTCATACATTTTTATTAACCGACTGCAGTTGTACACAAACATGCCATCAAGTTCACGCTGATCAATATTCACTCCAAAGATAAAATTTAACTCCTTTGGTTCTTTCAGGGCCCTAAAAGCAAAATATGCATAAAGTGCATTAGTAGAATATCACCTCCCCTTCCTAATGGCACATTCTTTCACTTGGCAGAACATCAGTTGTATGCTCTTCCTTCAGTAACTGGAGAGAATTTGCAGAAATAGAAAGCAAATAGGAAGCCATTTTTAACATAATCAGCAAATGTTATCTGTCAGAGAATACAGAGATACATAAATGTATGCAGATAATTCCCTCTTTTCCTTACACAGTCCATGCCTGGACCTGTGGTCCATGTCACCATCATAGCCACTCTCTTATGTTTTAAGTGCTACTTATCATGTGCTCGTTATGCAAATTACTTCTGTAAGACAGGGGAAGTTGGGACAAATGGCAGGGAGATACTGGGCCAGTTGAGAAGCAGCACTGTGTGGACATCTTTGCAAGAATATGTGAGATGTCTGTTAGTGAGGGGTATAGACTATCACATTTGTATTTAATTCATAGGTTAGGGCTCTATGTAATATTGATTCACTGTAAGACTTAGTATAGGGAACCTTAGATCTGTAAGAGTTACACAGTTAGGGCTCATGCACGCGATTGTTATTGTTTTGCAGTCCGCAAATTGTGGATCCACAAAACACAGATATCAGCCGTGAACATAGAACAGTCCTATCCTTGTCAGTAATGCGGACAATAATAGGACACAATTTATTTTTTTGCGGCACGGACATGTGGACATGGATCGCACACGGAGTCAGTTCCATTTTTTTGAAGCCCCTCTGAAGTGAATGGTTCCACTTCCGAGCCACAATAATAATGTACAAAAACTGGATTTTTGTACTTACCGTAAAATCCTTTTCTCGTTGGATGCATTGGGGGACACAGGACCATGGATATATGCCCAGTTGCCACTAGGAGGCTGCCACTAGAAAGAAAAAGTGTTGGCTCCACCCAGATGGGCAATACCCTCTGCTCAGACACTAAACTAACCAGTTGGTCGGAAAGCAGTAGGAGCGTCAAAATACCAGACGGAGAGTAAAACCAACATGTCCTAAACCAGAAAGAGGACCATATCAAATGGTCCCGAGAAATCTGGAAAAACCGAACGAAGAAAGAAACAACAAGTGTGGGATCTGTGTCCCCCAATGCATCCAACAAGAAAAGGATTTTACGGTAAGTACAATAGTCCAGTTTTCTTGTTAATGCCATTGGGGGACACAGCACCATGGGACGTCCCAAAGCAGTCCCCAAGGGTTGGAAGAAACAGCCAAGGGAAGAACCTAGCGCACAGCCGCTTGCAGAACCTTGTGACCCAAACTGGCATCAGCAGAGGCCAAGGAATGAATATGGTAGAATCTGGAGAAGGTGAGGCCCAGGTGGCGGTCTTGCAGACCTGGGAAGTAGAGGCTAGATGCCGGACTGCCCATGATGCCCCGACCGCCGTAGTGGAGTGAGCGGTCAACCGGAAGGGGGGCTCACGACCCTTCGCCACATAGGCTTCCTTGACAGCTGACCTAATCCAGTGCGTGAGGGTAGCTTTGGAGGCTTGTAAACCCTTACGTGAGCCCTCAGGGACGACAAGAGAGTCAGATTGACGGAAGCACTCCTTTAACTGGAGATACAGCCGAAGCGCCCAAACCACATCCAGACGGTGGAGAGACCGCTCTCGGGGATGAGAGGGGTTGGGACACAACGAAGGTAGGACAATGTCCTCAATGTGGAAGAAAGAAACCACCATGGGAAGAAAGGAGGGAACTGGGCGCAGGACAACCTTGTCCTGATGAAAAACCAAAAAGGGGGACCGACACGAGAGCACCACCAGCTCGGAGACCCTGCGAATGGAAGTAATCGTGACTAAAAATGCAACTTTAAAGGAGACATAAGAAAGGGAGACCTCCTTCAAGGGCTTGAAGGGAAAGGACTGAAGGGCATCTAGGACCAAGTTCAAATCCCAGGGTTCCACAGGAGAACGGAAGGAAGGGACGTGATGAGCCACCCCCTGAAGAAAGGTTTTAACCTGGGAACGAGAGGCCAAGGGCCTTTGTAAAAAGACAGACAAGGCCGAGACCTGAGGGAGGCCAGGCGGAGACTCTTCTCAAGACCTGCCTGAAGAAAGGCACAGAAAAAAAGAGAGGGTGAACCTCGCCCGATTCACACCAAGCAAAATAAGCCTTCCAGGTATGATGGTAAATCCTGGCCGACTGGGATTTGCGTGCATGAAGCATAGTCTGGATGACTGACTCTGAGAGACCGCGGAACCTCAGGACCATGGCCTTAACAGCCACGCCGTTAAATGACCGCGGAGGAGGTGAGACCAACAGGACAGGGCTAGGTAAATGGCCCTGAGCTCCAGAATATTGATCTGTAAGGAGCTCTCCTGTACCGACCACTGACCGTGGGCAGTGAGAGACCCAAAGACTGCCCCCAACTTGCCAGGTTGGCACCTGTGGAGATCACCTGCCAACGGAGGGGAAGGAAGGATCTGCCGAGGGAGACAGTTAGCGGGTTCAGCCACCAGCGCAAGTCTGGCGGACCCTAGGGGACAGGCGGATCAGGCGATCGAGGCCTGACGGAGACTTGCTCCACCGGGCAAGGATCGAGAGCTGAAGGGACCGGGTGTGGAATTGGGCGTAAGGAATTGCCTTTAAGGCAGCAACCATCAGGCCGAGGACGCGCATCCACACCCTGATGGGCAGAGGAGACAGCTTGCGAAGGCAAGCCACCCCTGACTGTAGAGCCAGTACCTTGTCCTCTTGTCCTGAGGAAGGAACACTCCAAGGCGAGTTTTAAGGACCATGCCTAGGAATTCTATCCTCTGGCTGGGAACAAGGTAGGACGGAGTCATTCACCAGCCAGCCTAACAGGGACAGCACGGACAGGGTGATGTGGACGCTGGACAGGTTGTCCTCCCAGGATGGAGCCTTCACCAGATCGTCCAGGTAGGGTATTATGGCAACTCCTCTGGCACGGAGAAGTGCGACATGGGGAGCCAACAGCTTGGTAAAGACCCTCGGGGCAGACACCAGGCCGAAGGGCAACGCTATGAATTGAAAATGCCGAGAACCTACAGCGAAGCGAAGTTACCTCTGATCAGACTGAGCTATGAGGACATGCAGGTAGGCGTCTCGGATGTCGATGGACGACAGAAACTCGCCCACCTCGAGGGAAGCAATCACCGACCTGAGGTACTCCATGCGAAAGTGGAGGACACAGACGAATAAATTGAGCGCATTCAGATCCAAAATGGGGCGAATGGAACCGTTCTTCTTGGGAACGGTGAAGAGGTTCGAATAAAACCCCTGAAAACATTCCGAGGTAGGTACCTGAACAATCACTCAGTGCACGTGAAGTGAATGAAAGGCCTGAAAAAAAAACGCCGCTCGGAAAGGGGACCTACAACTGGAAGATCCGACCCGTGGGAAGCGCGGAGAATTCCATCTTGTATCCGGAGTCCACAACCTCCAGAACCCAGGCGTCGTCCATGCTCGCGCTCTGTTGTTCCTGAAAGGAGAGCAACTGACCCACCACCCGAGGTGGCAACTCGAGGGGGAAACCAGTCATGCAGATAACTGCTTTTCAGACTGGGGTTTGGAAGGCTTAGGGCGGGCGTCCCAGGAGGGCTTAGACTTGAAGGAAGGCCGAACCGTCTTTGTCCTTCAAGAGCAAGAGGAATCCCGAAAGGAGCAAAAGTGATGCAGACATAGGAGGGCGGCGGCGACGGTTCTGGGGCAGGAGAGAACTTTTCCCACCCGTGGCCTCAGAGATAAACTCCTCCAAGCGTTTCCTGAAAAGCTTACCACCCAGGAAAGGGAGAGATATGAGCGCCTTTTTAGAGGCGGCATCCGCTGCCCAGGCACGAAGCCAAGCAGTGCAGCGGATGGCTACAGAGTTGGCAGCCGCCCTGCTAGAGCGGTGTGCCGATTCCAGGGAAGCATCCCAAAAGGTACCGGGATGCCTGGAGAAGATGAGAAGCAAGGAAATGGAACTCCCCTTGAGTAAAATCCGGGGGGTAAGGATCGAACAAGCTGTTTGGCTCATACCACGCAGGCCTTAGCCACCTATGACACAGCAAAGGTGGGATGGATAGCGGAACCCGCTGCCACAAATAAGGACTTGGACAATAAGTCTATCTTCTTGTCCAATGGATCAGACAAGGAGGCCGTGTCAGCCAAATGAAGGGTGGTAGCCTTAGCAAGTCGGGCCACTTGTGGGTCTACCTGAGGAGGGACAGACCACATAGAAATGAACTCCTCGGAAAAGGGAAAGAGGACACCCGAGCTCTTGGGGGGGCGGAAGACGCCTATCTGGGTGACGCCACTCCTTGGCCAGGACTGTGTCCAGATCCGCATGGTTAGGGAAAACCAAAGTGGGGCGCCTGGCACGGTGGAATGATATGGATTCCTGAGCCAAAGAGGAGGGGTCTTCCTGCACATGGAGAGCATGCCCTGATGAGATCCTGCATAGCCACAGACAGGGCAGTGCTCTGCTCCGATCCAGAATCAGAGTCAGAAGTGTCCCCCGAACCGGTGGAAGGTGCGGCAGGGGAGGATTCGTCGCCAGCCTCAGACATGTCCTGGGAGTGACCCAAGGATGCCAAGGAAGAGCAGGATATGGTTGTGACAACACAAGGTTGTTTGCGGGCCCTGGTGTCTGAACGGGAGCATGCCCCTTCTGCAGAGGAGTCCCTGGGAGGGGCCGAGGCGGCTGCAATTTGGGCAGGCAAGCGGTCCTGTGACTCAACCATGGGTTGGTAGAGTCGGGCAAGGTTCCCTATGGCTTGGGACAGGGAGGCAGCCCATCCAGAAGGGGTAGTCAGGGTGTCCTGAGGGGGTCTGGGGGCAACAGGCTATTACAACAGGTATATAAGTATAGAATGTGGCGACCCAGAGGGGGTGCTGGGGATGGGAGCCTTCTTTGGAAGAGGACTTCTTAGGAGCCTGAAAAAAAGGAATAGCAGCCAGCCAGAGGCTGTCCTACCGGACCCCAGGTGCTATGTCCCCGAAGAGGTGCTACAGCAGTGAGTGCCAGGGAGGCAAAAAGTAGGCAAAAACTCCACCCATTGCAAAAGCCCGCGCTAAATTGTGATAGGAGGGGAAGGAGACCCCTCCCAAGAGCCGAGGGAAGCGAGGAGGGGCTAAGGAAAAAGCCCGGGAAGCGAGGGGCGAGAAAGATGTGGCCTAGTCGAAGAAAAAGCCAGGGCCTCGATTAATGTCGCGGCCGGGAAAGGAGCGCCGTCGCGGGAAGGAACCGCGGGAGACCGGGACTCTCCGGAATTAAAAAAATGGTGAGGGGGGGGGGGGCACCTGGGGAGAAGTGAGGCTCAGGGAGGGGAAAAATGGGGCAAACAGAGCAACAAGAAAGGGCAGAGAAGCTGTAGCCTAGTCCCTGGCTTCTAAAGTAGAAGAGGACCCGGGAGGTGAGGCACCAGGGGACCGAGACAGGAGGAGGCCAGGGATGAAACTAATAAAGAGGGGATGCAGTAAAGGGGGACTGGGTGACCGGCGAGGTACTCAAAGTACGCACCCGCAGGGGGTACAACTAAAGTGGATACCCACAATGGAGCTTTATCCTGCAACAGGCCTAGACCTGCAGAAGAGAAGAAAAAAAGAATAAAAAACAAAAAATCAGCAAGACCTGCCAAAAAACAAAACAAAAAACAGAGCAGGTTGTGTCTGCCTCCTACGGACCCTAGACTAAAACTTGTTAGTTTAGTGTCTGAGCAGAGGGTATAGCCCATCTGGGTGGAGCCAACACTTTTTCTTTCTAGTGTCAGCCTCCTAGTGGCAGCTGGGCATTTACCCATGGTGCTGTGTCCCCCAATGCCACTCACGAGAAAAATATGTTTGTTTGCCATGAGCCCTATGTGTGTAGAGTTACCTCTAAGATTGACTGGATGATGGACAACACAGACAAAGTTTACAGGGCTTTGCAATTTATTGGACTTGGATTCATATTGGACTAAGGCCCTGAAGAGTTGTTAAAGGGGGTTTGTCGGAATGGGGTGGGTGAGGGTTGTTATGATTTGTATCTGAAAATTAAAAATCAGTAAAATCTATAATAACATAAAAAAATCATTAAAAATATGCATTTGAAAAAAACAAGGAAACCCAGCCTTACAGTTTCCAGCTATCTCAATGCAGGCAGCTGTCACAAAAAATGTAAAATTTAAGGCAAAAACTACAGACAGGCACACATTATCATGCACTATAGAAATCTTTACATAAAATACATCTAGAGGTCTGTATTGGCATTTAAAATGTCCAATAAGGAAGATTCTCTCTCACTGTCATTACTGTCTCACTTTTCACTAACCTAGGTAACAGATTTAGGTACCTTACCTTTGCTTTGCCTCCTTAATACGCTTCTTCACATCTGCCTCCCGACGGGCAGTTATTGCAGCATTCTGCACCTGCCGGAGAGTAGCCTGAAACAAACAAAGGAAAAGCTCAAGAATGCAAAAACCTTGTTTTATATCTGCAAGATCACCAGCAGATAAACCAAGGTGAAGATACTGTGATAAAGGCTCCATTTACACATCCGTAATTTGTGTCCGCATCCGTTCTGCAATTTCAGGACCCATTCACTTTCAATGGGGCTGAAACGGATGCAGATCTGCATTTTCGGGATCTGCATCCGTTTTTTTCAGGATCCGCAATTCCGTTCCTGAAAAAAATAGAACATGTCCTATTCTTGTCCACAATTGCGGACAAGAAAAGGCATTTTCTATTATAGTGCTGGCTATGTGCGGTCCGCAAATTGCGGATCGCACATTGCCGGTGTCCGTGTTTTGCAGATCCGCAAAACACTTACGGACGTGTGAATAGACCCAAATACTGAAGGTGATGGATGATTAGAGATTTAAAGTCTGTAGAGGTTCTTGGTTTCTCAGCTCCATATGCATGGAAATATTTTGTCAGTGGTAATGTAGTTTTCCATAGACACAGGTGTAGTTTCTAGAGCTATATTTTTACTGTACTGTATTTTTTTTTACGCTGTTGTGGTATCTTTTGCTTAACTGTAGTATTTGGTGCTACAAAAAATGAGTAATGCCTCATACTCACAACCAAACCCATTTTGCTCTCTGCAATCCGTGGATCCGAAAAATCCGGATACTGAACTTGTGCATTTTGTAATTTTCTCACTCACATCAGTAGAATCGCCTATTTTTGGCCGCAACTCAGACAAGATTAGGACACATTCTATAATTTGCAGAATGTGAACACGGATGTGGACATCACACGAATGACATCCATGTGATGTCCACATTTTTTGCAGACCATAGAAATAAATGGGTTCAAGTGCGATCCACAAACAAAAGGGGGATTGAACCCGGACCAAAACTACAGTCGTGTGCATGAGCCGTAAAGGTAACTACATACTGAAAGCAGATCTGCTGGACTATGGTAATATAGGAAGGATAAACTATAAATAATCACAATGACTATACTAAGAGTACACAACTACTAAACCGCAAATGCCAACGGTCAGCAACCCTGCATGTCCTGATTTCAACTGTATCTGGGTCCTCAGGATTTGTTAATAAAATAAGTCATGTCACATGTGAATGCTAGGAGTTTGAATAAACCTATGCCAGGAAACTTCTAAAATGTACAGTCATAAAATGGTTGGTCGGCTCTGTTTTATGTCACCCGTATACATGCAGTGTGGTTGCATCTTTTATGATTGTGTAATGCTGATTGCTCAATAGCACCAAACAGCAGGTTGGTAGCGTGCTTGGTTATTATGCAGTAGCTCTCCATCACGTAATGCACAGGAAATCGCTTTGAAATCAGGAGAAGAGACTCAGGCCACATATACCGTACCCTCGGCAGAATACTACATTAACTGTTATTACTATGCAAAATATTCAAAGTGTGCTTGTTCAATGGATTAGAAATATAGATGTATTTAAAGGGGTTGTCAACGTCTTTTATATTGAAGAGCCATCAATCTGATCAGCCAGCTCCATCCACTATGTACAGGAAGGAGCTTGTAACTGCCATTGAAGCAAATGAGAGAGGATGGAGCTGTGTAATTCTGGCGTTGACGCTACTCTGAAACAGTGGATCACTGGCGGTGTGGGGTGTCCTGAGGATCAGCCATCAATATGAGCTCTAGGTTAATCCATAGTTTTGGTTGGGATGTGGTGGTTATTACAACTTTTTGCCAGTCATGGATTTTTGCAGCCAAGCATCCAGGCTTGACACAATTATCATGGCCCAGATGCAAACGGACTAGAACTATAGTGGAATGGAAATGATATAAGTATAATTTAGCTTTTTATTTGTTGTGCACAAATTAGAACAAATAAGCGTTTTAGTTGCAAAGATGAAAAGTTCTGTTTTATAATGGTGAAAAAAAAATATAAAATCACTGTAATATATAAAAGTGGTCATATCTCTACACTCTCATACAGCCTGTGTGATTTTCTATGTCATTCCCTTAGCAGACTTTGCTCTCTGTGTGAGATCATTTTCCATCTACCTGGGTACAATGCTACCATTCCTTCTACCTTGCACTGCTTTTTCCTACTGACCTTACATTGCACAGGCTCCCATACAGTCTATCAACAGATGACGCAAGTCAGGAGCAACGTGGTAACAGCAACTATATCAGAACCAGCACCAATGCCAGCCATATAAAGGCACTGCACAGGCTCTACAGCAACAGAATGGAAGGGTGGCTTTAATATAAACTGCCTAGAAAATTGCTTACTATTAAAAGGGATTTTTATACAGATGACCTATCCTCAGGATAGGGCACTTTCACACTTGCGTTGGTGCGGATCCGTCTGTTTATTTGCACAGACGGATCCGCACCTATAATGCAAATGTTTTGTATCCGTTCAGAACGGATCCGTTTGCATTAGTTTTAAAGAAAAATGACAAAGTCCAAAACGGATCCGTTTTGAATTACATTGAAAGTCAATGGGGAACGGATCCGTTTTCAAATGCACCATATTGTGTCATTAAAAACGGATCCGTCCCCATTGACTTACATTGTAATTCAAAACTGATCCGTTAGGCTCCGCCTCTTTCGACGGGCACCAAAATACAGCAAGCTGCGTTTTGGTGTCCGCCTCCAAAACAGAATAGAAGCAGAACGGAGGCTAACTGATGCATTCTGAACGGATCCTTATCCATTCAGAATGCATTGGGGCTTAACTGATCCGTTTTGGACCATTTGTGAAAGCCCTGAGTACTTTCAACGCTAGTGTGAAAGTACCCTTATACTTGGATCAGGCTTGTAATCAGACACCTGAAATGTCATATTTTGCAAACAATCACTGCTGCAAATTTGCATGAAGGAAGTTGAGTTCAGATTTTTTAGCCTCACCCTGGATTCCCTGGTCAAGTCCTCTCCAAGTCGAGACTCTAGGGCTCGTGCTTTACTTTCTGCCTCCCGTGCTTTTTCCTCCGCTGCCAAAAGATAAAGGGAGTTTAGAGGCCAAATGCAAACTCTTAAACTAAAAGATCTTTGGTAATTCTTGGATAAAACTAAAAGCTTCATAAATAGTTTTAACTAGAAGTTGCATGTAAAGAAAATTTTTACATTTATATCAAAACACAAAGATTACATTGGTCAGCCAGAACATTAAAACCGCCCACCTAATAGTTTATATGCCCCCTTATGCCACGAAACAGCTCTAAACTGTTGAGGTATGAACTCCACAAGATGTTGGAAGGTATCCTGTGATAATTAGCTCTTTAAGTCCTCTAAGGGCTCATGTACACAGCCGTAATTATTTTGTATTAAAGGGGTTCTCCAAAAAAATGAAAATACTTAAATATTTTATAATAAATATATTCACAAATACAGTTTATTACTTAGAATGGCTTGCTTTGTCAAGGGAGCAATCAATTGGAGAAATAAAATGGCTGCCGTCCTATTAATGCACACAAAACCTGTCCTAATCACATGGAGGACAAGTTACTTCACCACAATAAGTCATAGTGCTGCCTCATCATCCTCTCTGCTCTGCTTGTCAGGAATCATGATCCTGAATACAGCTGAATCTCTGTGGGAATGGAGATGATGAGGAGACATGAGAGGAGGGTGAGGTGTGGCTAATGAGCAGCAGCACTTGTTTACAGTCTCCATTACCACAGCAACACATTACCACAGTCTGTCCTGTCCATTCTCTCTGTACTTCATGTCTCCTCATGAACTCCATTCCCACAGAGATTCAGCTAAATTTCTTATCATCTGAATTCAGGATCATAATCCCTGACAAGTAGAGCAGAGAGGAGGAGGCAGCTCTTTACCTCAGTGTTGTAAAGTAACTTGTCCTCATGTGTGATTAAGACAGGTTTTTTGTGAATTAATGGGACAGCGGCCATTTTGTTTTCCCTGATGATGGCTCCCCAGACAAAATGAGCCATTATAAATAATGAAAGGTATTTGAGAATATATTTATAATAAAGTAATATTTAATTATTTTCATTTTCTTAATTCCCAGAGAACCCATTTAAACATTCTGAATTATGCCCACAAATTCTGTGTAAATGCAGGTCTAATGACCCAAAGTAGCAGCATCATTGAGATCTACCATATGTGCTACAAGTTCGGTCATTAGGCCAACGGTTGGGACTGAATATTCGGGTGTAAATCGCCCCATATTATACGCCTAAATTATGGCAGCGTGCATAAGCCCTAAGTGATAAGTCAGAACTCCATAGATGTGACTTGTTTTTCCTGCACAGCCAACAGATGCCCACTAGGCAAGTTAAAAGCCAAAATTTCGACATAACCAAACTAAACATGACTTAGGCTACTTTCACATCTGCGGCACTATGATCTGGCCGCTAGATCTTGCAGAGAATGCTGGGAATCGGCTGGACACAAGCCGCTACGAGCAGTGGTTTGTGTCCGGGTGATTCTCAGCTTATTTGCTGGATTGCGCCTGGATCTCCAACGGACCCCATTACAGTGGGGCCAGTGGGCATTTCAGTTCCGTCCGGCAGGGCCAGATCCGGAGAATTCCTGCAATGGAATCCATGCTGCAGGTGTCAAATTATATATTAATATGTTGTGTTTAAACCAAAGTCCTTATTTAAAAAGAAGCCATCCATTCTAGAACGTACATAGGATGCCTCCTCTTGCTCAGCTTTCTAGTTGTGCGAGGAGGCCTCACTACACACTGCACTCTGGCACCTGCATGTAGTGTCTTGGCGAGCGTCTCTGTCAGGCAGGAATGCTGTTCTACAATAGAGATGGTAATGATGCTATCCTGTGTGTGATACGCATCATAACTGAACAGCCTGACAGAAACAGGGAGGAAGAATGCGATCTAGCCCCTCATTCCTGTCTGGCTGCTTAGCCATGATGGAAAAATGATAGCACTGCATCATTACTATCAATTGTATAGCAGTGTTCCTGTTAAACAGCAGATGGTAATTGAACAATCCTATGTGCAGTATTCAGTCAGGCTGAGCAGCCAGACAGGAATGCTCACCAATGTGGAGTATATGCAGGCGTAGAAGCACGATGTGTAATGAGGTCCCTCGTCACCACCCTTGCTTGGAAACATTCAAATAATTCCTGTAGAAACACTTTAGCTCAGTGCCCCCTTTCCCCGGCATGTTTCACAACTACCCTAGAGTCTTCAGGGCTTGTGTTCTAACACTTTCTATCGTAGTCAGCATTAACATTTTTAGCGCTGCTGTTAAATCAGACTACACAGGCTAGATTTCGATCCCCACACACACTGTTGCCAGTTGCTCTTCTTTGGACCATTTTTGGACGGTACTAACCACTGCAAAACATTAACACCCACACATGTTCAGATAATTACACTTGTCCATTTTTCCTGATTTCAACACTTAAGTTTTAAGAACCAACTATTCATTTGCTGCCTTCTATATCCCCTTGACAAGTGCCACTGTATCAAGATAATGTATGTTTCAGCTGTTAGCTGGGGGTTAATGTTATGACTGATAAAGTGTATCTGGCATGTAATTAAGACAATATATAACAATGTTAAGTAACACCAAGAAATAAAAAATGCACGTTCAAATTTTAAATGTAACAAAATCCCATCTGGCCCCCACAATACCAATTTTTGCCATGTGCTCAGCCTTCTTCACCTCCTGTTCAGCTCTTGTTTTGAACCGATTTGATGTATATCTATACATTCTGAAGAGAAACAATATGTGTAAAAATACTTTACTACAAAATCACATGCTAAAATGTCCACGTTAAAAAGAATTTCATAAAAAGGTCCTGTTGCCTTTGTTCAGACTGGCATCATGGTTTACATTTTTTAAAAGCTAAGAAAAAACCCATTAACTTACTTTGAGGTATATCGACGTTCCATCATCTTGACTGTAAGCATAGCATAGCAAGCTGCGCTTTTCTCACAGTCAGAATTGATGGAATCTGTGATGAAAAGCCCAAACACTAATGGGAACAGAATCTAACAAAATACGGTACATATAAAAATAAAACATGCATATGCCTGAGTGTTGTAAGAGCCCATTTTCTAATTTCTAAGGCTACTTTCACACTAGCGTTGGTGCGGATCCGTCTGTTTATTTGCACAGACTGATCCGCACCTCTAATGCAAACGTTTGTATCCGTTCAGAACGGATCCGTTTGCATTAGCTTTAAAGAAAAATTACAAAGTCCAAAACGGATCCGTTTTGAATTACATTGAAAGTCAATGGGGAACGGATCCGTTTTCAAATGAACCATATTGTGTCACTGACAACAGATCCGTCCCCATTGACTTACATTGTAAAAAAAAACGGATCCGTTAGGCTCCGCCTCTTCAGACGGACACTAAAATGCTGCATGCTGCGTTTTGGTGTCCGCCTCCAAAACGGAATAGAGGCAGAACGGAGCCTAACTGATGCATTTTGAACGGATCCTTATCCATTCAGAATGCATTGGGGCTTAACTGATCCGTTTTGGACCGTTTGTGAGAGCCCTGAAACGGATCTCACAAACGGAATCCAAAACGCTAGTGTGAAAGTACCCTAAGTCTAATTTACAGTATCTTTTCTCACCTGGGCTTGTAAAGACAACAAGATAATCTTTTTGTTTGAACCTTGTGGCCATGGATAAAAATTCTCATTCTTGGATCAATATAAAGAACAGCAGCATAGGCTCGAAAGGAGCGTCTCTCAGGTTTCCTAGAAAATAGATACATTTGTGAGAGGAAACAAAACCATAAGTCCACACACAGGGGAAAAACATGTTGCAAAAACCACCAAAGCAAAAAAGAACCTTTGGATTGCTGGCAGCAGTGACATGCTGCTGATGTGCAGTCAGCGCTGCAGCTCTGTAAGCAATGGCCATTGGGAAGACCAGATCTGTAGTGCTTGAGAAGCAAACAATTCAGCAGGTAAGTACTGCTTACTTTGTTAGCTTACACAGTACAAACAGTCCCAGTTCTTAGAGTTTGGTTCTCTGATATTGGAAGGACTAAGATACACCAATTTGCATAGGTTCCACTGCTAAGGATGCAGTAGCATGGAGCAGGAGTAAATTACCACACATTCCCCCAGGTATCTGTCCGATCTAATGTCTAGAGCCTCATCATGTCCTTGATGAAATGGCCATGGGCCTGAACTGCAATATTCCTCTACAGTACGTCTTTCTTGACAAAAGTTTACTCCACCATATAGTACCATAATCAGAATCGACATGAAAAAGGTTTAGGGTTGCAAAACAGCAATCCACAGATGACAATTCTTAAGAGCTAAGAGGTAAGAACCTCCACATTTAAGTATACCCCTGAAGCAGTCCTGATTTCAAATGTATGTATGTCTTGAGGACTCAGACACTGTTAAATGTACTGGTAAGGCATGGGATCGGTCACCGGTCTTTGTTATCTTGCACAGACAGACATAACGCAGTGACGTCATTGCGCCTGGTAAGCAAAAGACAGCACAAGCTGGAGATCATGTGCTCCATTCATTGGGGGATTGGGACTATGTATTAAGTTTTTATTTTATTAAAAGTACAGGGACAGCACTATAGTAAGGGGACACTAGGAGGCAACAATAATGTGAGTGGGCACCACCGAAGCCACTGACAGAGAAGCAGGAGACATTGCCCATGCCTGGGAGAAGGTAAACATCTAGACACGAGCAGATGGACACAAGGGGGCCAGCATGCAGGACCAGAGCGGTGAGGAACAGTTAAGTACAAAAGACAGAACAAAGCAAGTACAAATAGTAAGCCGGATCCTGTGACTGGTCAGCCTAGCAGCCTCCTGACTGGCCAATGGTGACTGTCGGAATAAGAAGAGCAATACGAGACCAGAACGAGGCGACCTTAGCTCTGGTAGATTGGTCCTAAGTTCAGGACATCCCCTAAAACAAAGAGGTGAGGACACTGGAGAGAAAAGATGGATCCTGGTCGAGACCAAGTGCATTCTGTGGAGAATTTTAATAGATGACTTGGCCACGGTCACCTAATGGCTAACTTTCCTGATAACAGAGGGAACAGATTGTAGTTTCGCTAAACTGCTGGGCTTATATAAATTTAGGACTGGAAGCAACATTCTATAGGGAGACCAATCCTTGTACCCACCACCCTAGTCTGAGTTAGCAATAACTCTCAAAAGACATGGGGAGTCGGTAAGGAGCCCAAACTGCATTCAAAGTCGCCTCCAGAGGGACAAGGAATGAAAAGTAATTTTTTTTTTAGGAGCCGTAAGTGGATCTTTGCACCAGAACAAATAAGATTCAATAACTTATTTGTGAAAATTAGGCAAAGAATAGCCCCCTAAACATATAAGACAATACATTAACTTCTCACAAATACAAGGCCTTTTCTGGGCCCAAATAAATTGGGCGATTGCCTTTTGGAAGGCTGTGATATCTCAAGATTTAAATGGAATGGTATGACAGCAAAATGAGTATGAGATTTTAGGGAGTGTAATCATCTTTATAGTAATAATTTGACCCACCCAGGATAAAGATCTCTGATCCCATGCGTTTAAGTCACCTGTTAATTGTTTAATGAAGGAAGGATAATTTTGGGCATAAAAGGGATCCAGGGGGGTCATTTTCACTCCTAAGTAATGTATGTCTAAATGAGTTTGGAAGTCAAAATCAAGATACATTAATTTCTGGACAAGAAAATAGCAGTCAGTTTTTAGGGGAAGTGTGATCCTTGAGCTTTGAGATAACAGTAATCGTCTAAAAAATACTATTTGCACTCAAGTATTTGAGTGCACCTTGAAGAATGCTATTAAAGAGGGACTTTAAAGAGAGGCAAGTTTTTGTTTATTTCTTCTTACTATACATAGCCGTTAGGCCATCTGGTCCAGGATCCTTTCCTAATCTTAGTTTTTTGAAAAAAATAATCTAGCTCTTTGGTAGATATAGATATAGCTGTAGCCGAGACTGCTGGCTGAGACTGCTTGCACTGACTGATGGCTGTGGCTCTGACTGGTGCGTGTGGCTGGTGGCACTGACTGCTTGCTGGGGCTGAGACTACTGGCTGCGGCTGGAGGCTGAGACTGCCGGCTGTGGCTTGTGGCTGAGACTGTTGGCATTGAGTGCTGGCTGTGGCTGAGATTGGTGGCACTGACTAGTGGCTGTGGCTGAGACTGCTGGCACTGAGTGCTGGCTGCGGCTGAGACTGAGGCTGCTGGCACTATGACTAGTGGCTGGTGGCACTGACTGCTAGCTGAGGCTGCTAGCACTGTGACTGGTGGCAATGAGTGATGGCTGAGACAGCTGGCACTGTGACTGGAGGCTGTGGCTGGTGGCACTGAGTGATGGCTGAGACGGCTGGCACTATGGCCGATATTGCTGGCACTGACTGGTGGCCAAGACTGTTGGCTTGGGGCTGAGACTGCTGGCACTGAGCGCTGGCTCTGGCTGAGACTGCGGCTGGTGGCTGAGACTGCTGACACTGACTGGTGGCTGATACTGATACTCCTGACACCTACTGGTGGCTGGGGCTCTGACTGTTTGCTGGCTCTGGCTGAGACTGATGGCACTGACTGGTGGCTGTGGCTTGTATTGTTGGCACTGAGTGCTGGCTGTGGCTGAGATTGTTGGCAGTGACTGGTGGCTGTGGCTGAGACTGCTGGCGCTGAGTGCCGACTGCGGCTGAGACTGCTGGCACTGTGACTGTTGGCCGACACAGCTGGCACTGAGTGATGGCTGAGACAGCTGGCACTGAGTGATGGCTGAGACAGCTGGCCGAGACAGCTGGCACTGAGTGATGGCTGAGACAGCTGGCCGAGACAGCTGGCACTGAGTGATGGCTGAGACAGCTGGCCGAGACAGCTGGCACTGTGACTGGTGGCCGAGACTGCTGGCACTGTGACTGGTGGCCGAGACTGCTGGCACTGTGACTGGTGGCCGAGACTGCTGGCACTGTGACTGGTGGCCGAGACTGCTTGCACTGTGACTGCTGGCCGAGACTGCCCACGCTGGCCGAGACTGCCCACGCTGGCCGGTGGCCGAGACTGCCCACGCTGGCCGGTGGCCGAGACTGCCCACGCTGGCCGGTGGCCGAGACTGCCCACGCTGGCCGGTGGCCGAGACTGCCCACGCTGGCCGGTGGCCGAGACTGCCCACGCTGGCCGAGACTGCCCAAGCTGGCCGGTGGCCGAGACTGCCCACGCTGGCCGGTGGCCGAGACTGCCCACGCTGGCCGGTGGCCGAGACTGCCCACGCTGGCCGGTGGCCGAGAATGCCCACGCTGGCCGGTGGCCGAGAATGCCCACGCTGGCCGAGACTGCCCAACTGGTGGTGCGGAGACTGGTGGCTGAGACTGCGGTCTGTGGCTGAGAGTGCTGGGACTGTGCGGCTGTGTGATGCAGGGACAGTAATGGCGGTGGTCCGACGTGGAGAGCACACCATACCCTGCGAGCGGCAGCGGTGATTGGCCGTCGCGCAGATGTGGGCGGCGTGTGGGATGCCGTGTGATGATGCAGTGTGATGATGCCCAGTTCAATTATTGGCAGACACGCAGCCCTGAGCACACACACTTTTATTATTATGGATATACACTGATAGAAGTCCATAGCAGTAAGATGAGTATGGTTTGGTTTAGGTTAAAAAGGGTGAGCAAATAAAGTGGACTGTATTAATCTGTTTAGTAGCTCTCGGTTCAGCTTCTAACAACTTGTCTGTTTTGTTTGCGCGTTTAACCCCTTGCTACATCATGCTGTAAGGCCTCTTTCACACGGGCGTCATGTTTGACGCCCGGATAAGAGGCGGGTGCGTTGCGGGAATATGCGTGTTTTTCCCGCGTGGGTGCAAACGTTTGTAACGCGTTTTGCACGCGCGTGAGAAAAAACGCCATGTTTGGTACCCAACCCGAAGTCCGGTTTCGGGTCTTCTGGAGAATTGATTATTTTCCCTTATAACATGGTTATAAGGGGAAATAATAAAAGTTAACTTACCTTAGCCACTTGATCGCGTAGTCGCGATCTCTCCTCTCTTTCTCTGCAGCATCTAAGATCTATAGGACCTTTGATGACGTCATATCACATGGTCCATCTTACCATGGTGATGGACCATGTGATTGGACCATGTGATGTGACGTCATCACAGGTCCTGTAGATCTTAGATGCTACATGGAAAGAGAGGAGAGATCGCGACTACGCGATCAAGTGGCTAAGGTAAGTTAACTTATTATTTTTATCCCCCTCCACTTCATTTTACACAGCATTCTTTATTAAGAATGCTATTATTTCCCCTTATAACCATGTTATAAGGGAAAATAATAGAGAACGGGTTCCGTTGCTAAGCAACCATGCGGGAAAATCGCAACGCATCCGCACTTGCTTGCGGATGCTTGCGATTTTCCCGCAGCCCCATTCACTTCTATGGGGCTTGCGTTGCGTGAAAAACGCAGAAACTGGAGCATGCTGCAATTTTCACGCAACGCAGAAGTGATGCGTGAAAATCACCGCTCATGTACACAGCCCCATAGAAATGAATGGGTCCGGATTCAGTGCGGGTGCAATGCGTCCTCCTCACGCATTGCACCCGCGTGGAAAACTCGCCCGTGTGAAAGGGGCCTAAATGTATGGCATGGCAAATATCACATTGAGGCACAAAGCTACACATTTACAGCATAGCGATGGAGCTCAGGAATTAAACCACTTGCATCAGGAGCCAATGTCAGCTGTAAGATACAGCTGACACCCTGCTGCAACAGCAGAGATCTAGCACTGATCTCAGCTGTTTAGCCTCTTAGAATCTGCACTCCATTGAGACTGCAGCATCGAAGGGATTCAGAGGGTGGGGGCATGACTGCAGGGTCCTGATGGCTGCTAATGCAGCAGGAGGCCCTCTGGGTCTACAATGTATGGAAGACTGTCAAGACAGAGTCTGATAAGGCCTAGTGTCAGTGTAAGAGCTCATGCACACAAAAGTATTTTCTTTCCGTGCTGTTCCGTTTTTTTGCGGACTGTATGCGGAACCATTAATTTCAATGGGTCCGGAAAAAAACCCAGAAATGACTCCATGTGAATTCCGTTTTCGTATGCCCGTTCCGCAACGGGATAGAACATGTCCTATTATTGTCCGCAGTACGGACAAGGATAGTACTGTTCTATTAGGGGCCAACTTTTCTGTTCCGCAAAATATGTAATGTACATGGACGTCATCCGTATTTTTTGCGGACTGCAAAATACATACGCTCGTGTGAATGAGCCCTTACACTGACAGGTAGATAACTAAATCAAAAAATCACATGTACCCAAAATTGGTATCAATAAAAACAACAGCCTGTCCTGCAAAAGACCGTCACATAGTTGTATATATATAAATTTGTTGACCATAATCATATCAAGCTGCAGAATAAAGATATCACATAATATATAACAAACAGTGAACCCCATAAAAAAATACTGAAAACTATTGCTATTTTTGCCCACCTCAATTCCCCAAAAAAGTGATGAAAAAGTCAAGTACTCCACAAAGGCACTAAAAAAAAAAACTAAAGCCCATTCTGCAAAAAACAAGCCCTCACACAACTACTTTGACGGAAAAATAAGAACAGCATCGTTATTAGTATATGGCGATGCAAAATACAACTTATGTTTAATTTTAAAAAATGATTTTATGATGCAAAAGCAGTAAAACATAAAAGATTTATATATTCCGTGTTACAAAATCCAGATTATGCTCCTTCCCTTCTGTGCTCTGCCGTGTCCTCAAAAAGCAGGTTCTGACTACAGATAAGGTATTTCCGTACTCAGAACAAATTGCGTAACAACTCTTTTTAACCCTTGCAAAAATCTATCTATCGCACTGTACTACTAAAAAAAAAAAAAAAAACGCAGGTTACAACCACATATGGAGTATTGCTGTACTCAGGAGAAACGATGTAACAATTTTTGGAGTGTTTTTTCTCCTAACTCTTGTAAAAATGACATAATTTTTTTTTTAGCTAAAACTACTTATTATTGTTACTGTATTTTTCGGACTGTAAGACACACATTCTCCCCTCCCCTTGGGGCAAGGAGGTCCGATCTGAGGGCGATTGGGTCTGATCTAAGTCTGATGGGTGCTGGGTGACGGGGGCTGGGGGTTTGATTTGAGGCTAATGGGTCTGATCTGAGGCTGATGGAGGCTGGGGGGTCTGATCTGAGGCTGATGAAGGTTGAGGGGTCTGATCTGAGGCTGATAGAGCTTGGGGGTCTGATTTTGGGATCTGATCTGAGGTCTGTTGAAAAATGGGCGTCTGATTTGGGGGTCTGATAAAGTATGGGGATCTGATTTAGGGGTCTGCTCTGAGGTCAATGGAAAATATTTTTTCTTATTTTCCTCCTCCAAATCCTAGGGGTGTCTTATAGTCCAAATAATATGGTAGCCTGTAATTTTTTATTTTCATGCCCCAATGCTAATAAATTCTATAAAACACCTGTGGGGTTAAATGCTCACTGCACCCCTACATTAAAGAGGTTGTCCAGCCGTTTATATTGATGACCTATCGTCATTACATGTCGACTCCAGTGGAGCTGCGTACAAGCACTCACTCAATTCACTTTAATGGGGCAAGTACTTGTATGAGGCCTCTTGCACAAGACAGTATTTTGCGGACCGTATACTGGCAGTTTTTTCAGTTCAGTATACTGACAGTATACTGAACCATTCACTTCAATGGGTCTTCAAAAAATACTGAAGTGTCTCCGTATGCCTTCCGTTTTTCTGTTCCGTTTAAATATAGACCATGTCCTATTCTTGTCCGCAAATCACGTTCAGTGGCTCCATTCAAGTCAATGGGTCCGCAAAAAAAATGGAAAGCATATGGAAAGGCATCCGTATGTCTTCCGTATCCGTTTTTGCTGAACAATCTATTGAAAATTTTAAGCCCAGCCCAATTTTTATTATGGAATTACTGTATGCTGTATATGCCATATGGAAAAACGGAACCAAAACGGAAACACAACGGAAGCAAAAAAACTGAAAAACGGATCCGATAAAAAACAGACCGCAAAATACCGAAAAAGCCATACGGCCGTGTGCAAGAGGCCTTACACTGCACTTCCAAGACGAAGTGCTGTGTAGTGAACAGGAAGGAGTGAGGCCTTCTCTTCAAACAGCTGATCGGTGGGGGTCCCGGGTGTCGGATCCCCGCGATCAGATATTGATTACCTATACAATAGGTCACCAATATTAACGGTCGGACAACCCTTTTAATTCCTTGAGGGGAGTAGTTTCCCACATGGGTCCTGGAGGTGTTTCTTATGTTTTAACACCACAACTTGAAGTAGTGCCTGAAAACTCCCTAGAAACCAGAGCACCCAAAATCCACTAAGTGCTCCTTCAAGTCTGGGGCCGGTATCGGAGTCAAGTAGCCTTCTAAATTAACTTATGGAATACAGTGCTCCCTCAATGGCATCAGGATACAATATTTTCAACATGCAATGGTCTTTTCTGAACCATCCTAACTTGAAACCAGACTCAACATACAATGTCTCAGATCTAACCAATCAAGGCCACTTCTCTGGTAAAATAGCTGTATTAGTTGCTATTTAGCAGCTATTCCTGACTCATATGTAAAGACTTGTTTTATCTGTCTTAGTTATCTGCTTATTTTTCAGATCTTTGTTTTCTCTTATCTAGGGTTTCATTTGGGGGCTTTGGAAGCGATTACTCAAGTTTACAGTGGTTTCAACATACAATGGTCGTCCTGGAACCAATTCATATTGTAACTTAAGGGAACCACTGTATTTCTAAAAAAAAAAACTGCAGAATCAGGATTATAAATGTGGATTATTAGTTCTATTCTATCACCTGCTGTGTTCCAAAAAAACGGATTAAAGCAGTGTCTGTGATCAAATTTTACCCGAGATGTGGCGGGCAAGAGTGACCGTGGCATCTGGGCAGTTAGTGAGAGAGAGAGACTGCTCCCTCTGACCACCAACTGCCCACTTCCGTGGTGAAGTTGTGGGGTGCCAATGAGTTGTGGCATGGCTTACTAAAATGACATTACAATCCTGTATAGAATATTACAGTCTATGATATCTGTGATTGAAACAAACATTGTTAAAATCCCCGGGGGTACTGTAAATAAAGTAAAATATATTTATTTAATTTTTTGAAATAATTTTTAAAACAAGAAAAACAACAAATGTTCAAAATTTAAATCCCAACTTTACATATGATAAGTAACATTCATACCCCAAAATGGTACCAATACAGAAAAAAAGCTTTTTATTCAATTAAAAGCAGTAGATCATAAAAAAATCTATATCAATTTGGTATCACTGTAATCGTGCTAACCTGCAAAATACCGGTAATGTTTTTAGCACACAGTATAAACTCTAAAAGTAATGACAGAATTGTGTTTTTTTCAGTTTCACCCCTCAAAGAATGTTTTCCCCATATGATATTGTAGTGTAACTGGTGTAATGCAAGTTGTCTTGCAGAAAACAAGCCCTTATATGACTGAATGGAAAAGTAAAAAAGTTCGGGATTTTGGAGGAAAGAGAGGGAAAAAAATGAAAATTGTTTATGCCAGGAAGGGGTTAAAGTTAGTACCTTCTAACACACAATTTCAAACATACTTTCAGCTTTTCACTTACGCTCCTTCAGGTGGGGTCCCAGCCATCTGAATATCTTTTGTATCAGACACTACATCAAGCTCTGGTTCCCCGGAGTCCATTAACTTCAAATTAAAAATGACAACCAGTGTACCTAAGAAGATCATAACAAAATAGGTAATTTTAGCTTTGGTTTATAGTGCACTTCGTATGAAAAAAAAATAAAAATGATTCCATTCAGCCTGATTAATAACTGTGTATATTACCTGAATCTCCGTTAATTTTTCTGAACTGTTCCATAACCTCTTTGTGAGAATGAAATGGAGAATACTTGTAGATTAGTTCTGTTTCAATGGAAAATTTTTCCATATTATCTGCCAACGCCTCACCAGTTTTTGAATTCCATGCTGGGAGAGGAACGATCACCTATAAAAGGGATAAAGGAAAAAAAAAAGATTAGTATGTAGGGTCATCTATTAACATACCTCAAACCTTTTTACTTTTAATGTGCATTGAAATGAAAGTTGTTTTTTTTTTGTAGCAGACGATATCTGCTGACCAGGTTACTCTTTTCATGGGACAATATTCCCTCATGTAGCTGCAGGCAAAGTATTAGGCCATGCTTCAGGCAAGGCCCAAATAACAAATGCTTATGGCAGGCCTAGGGACCTTTGTAGGCCCCCTGATGTCATAGTAAAGCATCTGTCTCCTTTGAACGCATTGCAGTGTGCCAGCTTGCTTCCTCTGTCAAACACTTCAGATGTCGTGGCCACTATGCTTCAGACACTATTGACTGAAGCATCTAAGGGGTTAACGCAATCGATCTACAACTTTATTGATCTCATATCAGCGTACGATGCCTAAAACTGTTAGTAACAGACTCAGCATCAGTACTGCAGAGCAAATAGCACTATTTTCTGCTTCTGAAGAGCTGCTGTAAAAAGGCAGCATATCAGAATTAGTCACCTCAGCGGCCACCGTAAAAATATGATATGGCGGTTGTTAAGAGGTTAAAAATACTTGCTAAAATTCATGAAACGAAATAATTGGTTCAAATCTCCTCAGCAGTGTCTTACAAATACACCGCTCTGCCATAGCACTGAAAAAACCTGCCTTAGGCTACATGCACACGAATGGATCCACAAAAAAACAAAAAACAAACGGGTGACGCCCGTATGGTTCATCGTAATAATGCCTATCCTTGTCCACAAAACGGACAAGAATAGGACATGCTCTATTTTTTTGTGGGCCCACGGAACGGACATACGGATGCGGATAGTACATGGTGTGCTGTCAGCATTTTTTGTGGACCCACTGAAATGAATGGGTCAGCATCCTATCCACAAAAAAAAAAAAACGGAATGGACACGGAAACAAAATACGTTCGTGTGCATGTAGCCTAATACTGTACAGATAAAGCCACCAGCCGCAAAAACAGCTGTGACCTGTCAAGGAGTGGACTCGAATAGTAACTGGCTTGACAATTTTTCCTGCTTTCAACACATGAACTTCAAGAACTGACTGTTTAATTGATGCCTAATATATTCTACGCCTTAAGGCCTCATGCACACAAACGTTTTTTTTCCTATTTCAGTTATGTTTTTGCGGATTCCGTTTGTGGTCCGTATGCAGAACCATTCACTTCTATGAGTCCACAAAAACAACGGAAGGTACTCAGTATGCATTCCGTTTCCGTATTTCCGTTCGGTTCAAAGATAGAACATGTCCTACTATTCCCCGCAAATCACGTTCCGTGGCTCCAATCAAGTAAATAGTTCCGCAAAAAAAACGTAATGCAGCCGTATGTCTTCCGTATCCGTTACGTTTTTGCGGAACCATCTATTAAAAATTTATGCCCAGCCCAATTTTTTTATGTACTTACTGTTTAAACATTATTGTATGCTTCTGTTTCCGTTTGCGATCCGCAAAAAATGGATCACAAATGGAAACCGAACGGAAAAACCAAACGGAAACACTACTGAAACAAAAAAACAGAAAAACGGATCAGTTTAAAACGGACTGAAAAAGCCATACGGTCGTGTGTAAGAGGCGTTACAGGCATGTACACCTTTGGGGGCAATTTTATTTATTATTGCATTGTAATCATTGTGGTCTTTATTAACCTGTTCCCGACCGCCGAACGCACGGATGCGTCCAGGCGGCGGCAGGTTTATTCCTCCTGGACGCATCCGTGCGTCATCTCGCGAGAGCCGAGATCTGCTGTGAACGCGCGCACGCGCGTTCACAGCAGAGCGCGGCTCTGCAGTTGTACTACAGCCTGCCAGCGATGATCAATCGCTGGCAGGCTGTAAATGTAAAATAAATGAGATCAAAGTGGTATATCAGACGCTGTGTTGCTAACAGCGTCTGATATACCTAATACCTGGTCCTCTGGTGGTCCCATTTACTGGGATCGACCACCAGAGGACCAGGTAACAATGTAAAGTTGCACCAAACACTACACTAACCCTCACTTTATAACTACTATTAACCCTTTGTTAACCCCTGATCACCCCATATAGACTTCCTGATCACCCCCCTGTTCCTTGTGGTAAATTTAGAAGCACTGCAGCTGGTGTCAATGGGACCGTTGTTGGGCCGATAAGCCCAATGATGTCAGCGATTTGTGACCAAAAGGGGGAAATATCTTCGCACGACCACCATATATGTAGAATAGTCCCTACCTCCTTATGACAGCGCCAACATAGAGGTGAAAGAGCAGGGTCTATTTTATGTAGTAGATCCGGGGTTCTGTACCATCTACTTATAATCTTAAAGGAGTTTTCTTGTATGCGAATGCATCTGGAGAATCCGGATGAAAACTCTAGGATTCGAGACGTTTCCGCGTCTGTAAAAGAGACGGATAGCTCTCTCTCCCATTGTTGAATATGTAATGGTCTGGTAGGGCCCCCAAGCAGAATCCATTTATTATATAGAAGGGAAATAGTCTTCTTGGGTAACCTGGGTGATTCCAGCATGACGTCAAACCAGGATGGGACGAAGGGTGTAGTGGAGGTCAATAGATACTGTCTACATATTTCTTTGAAATGAGAGTAATGGAGGTGGGTCCATTTTGCAACATTATGTGACTTCTGGAGGTCCAGCAGTGAGGGAATTTCACGGCCCTTTAGAACAGTGCCCGTCAGAGTCGCACCAAAGGCCGTTCAGAATTGATTTTCATATCATTATTAATGTATTAAACAGTATTTTTAGAAAAGTGAGTGGATAAATAGGCTTAGAAAGTGATGACAGGTTTCCTTTAACCCCTTTAGTGACCACCCATACGTGTTTTTACAGCGGTCACTAAGGGGCCTTAGGCTGGGCCTCCGCTCTTTTACGGCGGCCCAGTCTAAGAGCTGCATGGGTTCCCTGTGCTGCGAGGACCTGGCTCTCACATGAGCAGCTGTTTAACGCTTTCCATGCCGTGGGCAATGATGCTCGCCACATGTAAAGCGGTGACAGAGGGAGCGGACTCCCTTTGTCTCCGATCGACAGCCCACAAATGCGATTGTGGGCTGCCAATGTGTGTGAAGCCTTAACTGGCTTCTGATGTAGGCCCCAGTCCTTCCTGTAGTAAGATCCAGCAGGCTGCGCCTCTCTAGCGCAGCCTGCTGGTCAATGTTAGAAGAGCACTGCCATTAAAATGCAGTGCACTATAGGGATAATGCACTTTATTTTAAAAGCAATCAAAATACTGTCTGTTATAGTCCCATCGTAGGACTATTAAGTGGTAAAAAAAACAAAAACTTTTTTAAATAAAAAAATTCCATAAAATAAAAAAATACGCTTTTTTTTCATTAAAAATATGATTTTCAATGAAAAAAATTGCAAAAAAAAAAAAATCTCCCCCATATGTTTGGTATATTACGACCTGAACTACATAAATATCACTTAAATTATTCTCTACGGTGAACGCCATAAAAAAAAAACAAAAAAAAAAAAACACTGAGTTGCTAGTTTATCCTCAGTGGCCACCAAAAATACGTGATAACAAGCAATCAAAAAGCCCCATTTACTCCAAAATGATACCAATGAAAAATAGAAGCCATCCCGCAAAGATCAAGCCCTCACACAACTCCATAGAAAAAAAAAAAAACAGTTATGGGTCTTGGAAAGCGTCAATGCAAAAAACATTTTTTTGTTTAGAAAAAAAGGGCTTTTATTGCAAAAAAGTAGTAAAAAAAACCAAAAACTACCGTATTTTTCGCCCTATAAGACACACCGGCCCATAAGTCGCACCTAGGTTTTTGAGGAGGAAAATTAAAAAAAATTATTTTGAACCAAAAGGTGTGCCTAATGGTGTTATGTGGGATCTGTGGATCTGAGTGACCAATTGCAGCGCGTCCTGCTTGCCGGCAGGGGAAAAAAAAAAAAATGTATTGATAAAAAATCTGGTCTGGTCCTGGTCTCCTGTCAAAGTGCCCCCAAGTGAATACATTAAATTATATAATAATAATAAAAAAATATTATATAATTAACAGTAATTTTTATGTATATAATTTTTTGTAATGTACAAAAATAATATATATAAAATTACTGGTAATTAGCCGTAGTTAGTTAGCCTGAGTACTGATAGAAATAGTTCGAAGTAGTGTTAGGGTAAGAGGTTTGGAAGAAGAAAAAAAATATTAAAATCTAAAAAAAAATACATATACAAAAATTATATAGAACAAATCATAGAAAATGTTATATTTGGAGAGCAGCGCCAGGATAGCAGTGGGATAGCGTCATCTAGTCATGCCAGCAGAATTATCCCAGGGCAACATTTTCCATCAGAGGTGCCCCCTACTGCGAAAAAAAAGCAGGGGCCCAAAAGAGATGTAGGGTCTGTTACAAGAATGGGACATGGCGGGATACCATATATGTGACACCTGTCCAGATAAGCCTGGACTTTGCATTAAGCAGTGTTTCCGCATTTACCTTACTTCCCTAGATTATTAATTTAATCAATTTACTTTTTTTTTACTTTTTTATGCACTTTTAGCCATTTTTAATTTATTATGCAATCCACTGTTTTTTAACACTCCACATTTCATTATATTATTAGCCAAT
The DNA here is from genome assembly GCA_033119425.1 of Bufotes viridis. Classification (NCBI taxonomy): domain Eukaryota; kingdom Metazoa; phylum Chordata; class Amphibia; order Anura; family Bufonidae; genus Bufotes; species Bufotes viridis. The sequence goes on along the minus strand of CM065589.1, from coordinate 200,348,279 downwards.
TATAATTTGGAAAATTAGACAAACTCCAAAATATAAAAATAAATTCTCATTATACCTCTAGATGAATAACATAAAAAATTTTATTATCACTACTCTCACCCCTAGATGTCACATTTTGGCGTGCCTCAGGGTAACTTCTAATGTGACACAGCGCCTGAAAATTATTCCAATGAAATCTGCCCTCCAAAAGACATATTGTGCTCCATCTGTTCTAAGGGTACTTTCAAACTAGCGGCATGGCTATCCGGCAGGCTGTTCCGGCGGGTGAATAGCCTGCCAGATACGCCATGCCGCAAGTATCCGTGTGCTGGCGCTCCATCCCCATTGACTATAATGGGGGTGGGGGGCAGAGCTATGGCGCAGCTCGGCAGTAATCGCTGGACTAAAAAGTCAGACCTTCAGTACTTTTAGTCGGGCGATCTCTGGCCGCACACTGCCGTGCTGTGCCGTAGCTCCACCCCTGCCCCATTATAGTCAATGGGGACGGAGCGGCAGCACACGGGTACTTGCGGCATGGCGGATCCGGCAGGCTGTTCACTCGCCGGAACAGCCTGCCGGATAGCTATGCCGCTAGTGTGAAAGTACCCCAAGCTCTGCCGTGCGCCCATGCAGCAGTCGACAACCACATATGGGGCGTTGCCGTATTCAGGAGAAAATGAATAGCAAATTTTGTTGTGACTTTCTCCTGTTAGTCCTTTTGACAATGAAAAACTTGGGCCTAAAGTGAAATTTTTCAGTAAAATGTGTACGCTAATTTTTCTTTTTTTTTTTACAGCCAAGGGTTTCTTAATTCTATGAAAAGCTCATTGGGCCAAAGTGCTCACTACACCCCTTGAAAAATTCCACCACAGCACCTGAAAATTACTCCAGTGAAATCTTCCCTCCAAAAGCCATATTGTGCTCCATCTCTGCTAAGCTCTGCATTGCGACCACATATAGCAGTCGACAACCACATATGGGGTGTTACTGTAAACTGCAGAATCAGGGTAAGGCCTCTTGCACACGACCGTGGTTTGGTTCTGCATCCAAGCCACATTTTTTGCAGCTCGGGTGTGGACCAATTCACTTCAATGGGGCCACAAAAGATGTGGAGAGCACATCCATTGTTTCGTTCCGTGGCCCCGCAATTTTTTTTATCATGTCCTATTCTTGTCCGTTTTGCAGACAAGAATAGGCATTTCTATAATGGGCCATCTGTTCTGTTCCGCAAATTGAGGAAGGCACATGGGCGGCATCCGTGTTTTGCGGACCGCAAAACATGGCACGTTCGTGTGCAAGAGGCCTAATAGATATTGAGTTTAGTTTGGCTGTTAACCCTTGCCATCTTACAGGGAAAAAAGATTAAAATGGAAATCTGCAAAAAAAAGTGAAATTTTGAAATTTCATCTCCATTTTCCTTTAATTCTAGTGGAGCACCTAAAGGGCTAACAAAGTTTGTAACATCAGTTTTGAATAACTTGAGGGGTGTAGTTTCTAAAATGGGCCAATTTTTGGGTGGTTTCTACTATGTAAGGCCCACAAAGTGACTTCATAACTGAACTGGTCCTTAAAAAGTGGGTTTTAGAAATTTTCTTTAAAAAATGTAAGAATTGCTTCTAAAATTCTAAGCCTTCTAATGTCCTAAAAAAATAAAATGACATTTTCAAAAAGATGCCAACACAAAGTAGACATATGGGAAATGTAAAGTAATAACTATTTTTATGAGGTATCAAAAGCAGAGAAATTCAAATTTTTAAAATTACTAATTTTTCCTAATTTTCTTTAAATTTTAGATTTTTTTTTTTATAAATAAAGGTGAAACATATTTACTCAAATTTACCACTGTAAAGTACTGTCAGAAAACAATCTCAGAATGGCTTGGATAAGTTAAAGTGTTCCAAAGTTATTACCACATAAAGTGACATGTCAGATTTGCAAAAAACAGTCTGCCCACGAAGGTTCAAAATGGCCTGGTCTGGGTTAACATAACATAAAAGCTTGCTGCAAACAATAGGTCATTTTCAGATGACACATTCCCTTTAAGTTGCCACTCTCTCTCGGTAAACATATACCTATTGTCTTCGATAGGTGAGGTCAGTTTGGATCTGCCTGATGCTTGTGCTTTGACTACACCGGAATGGTTACTGCAAAGCTTTAGAAAGTGCCTTGCAAAGACAACTTGGGAACTTGAAGTTCTTTTCCACGGGCAGATATTTGGGCAGGTAACAAGAGCTGACCGACATTAACAGTATGTAAATTGACATTTATTACCTTCATTTACATGACGCAATCATTGCACTGTATGCAGAAGAACAGTGCTTAATACAATCATTCCTCTATATGCAGTTTGCTTATTTTCGGTAGCCTATTCCATTTACACAGGGAGATATGCATGTCAACAAACAAGCATTTGTATGCCTGTATAAACAATCAAGCATTTGCTCATTTGTCGGATGATGGGTGCCATGTTTACACAGATAAGCGATCTTGTGTTTGACACTGCATCAGTTAACTGCTTATGGTTTCACTTGTTTGTCAATGACATTAAACATTGCTCGTTTTCAGGGGTTACGATCACCCTGCAATCCATCAGCGGTGGTCATGCTTGCACACTGTAGGAAAAAGCACCAGCCTATGCGCGGCCTCGCGGTCCCAGACACCAGAGAGGCCATCGCTTTTTCCCATAGTGTGCAAGCACGACCACCTCTGTTAGATGGCAGGGTGATCGTAACTATGAAAACGAGCAGTGTATAATGTGATTGAAAAATGAATCAAGCCAGCAAAGGAAGCAATATGGACAATCACATTAGTAAGTGCCGTTTATTAAATCAGCTCTGTCACCAGATCACCCCTATTAAACCTTGCACATAGCCTGGTAGAGATGATCCTGCAGTTTAAAGTAATACCTTCCTCCTCACTGTCAGCACCACGGTTGTTGATAAAATTGCTCTTTTATTCCTTTGCTGGCAGGCAATTTCGAGCACCGAGAGGCAGGCTTTTTCAGTACCAGCGCTAGGCCAAGTTGTACTCTAGCGCTGTCAATCAAGGGGAGGGCAATTTGTTTAGACGTCAGTAGGCATTACATAGCGCCTAGCACCTCCTGGTGCTCTAAATTGCCTGCCAGCAAAAGTACGATTTTATCAACAACCGTGGTGCTGACAGTGAAGAGGAAGGTATTATATATTAAACTGCAGGATCATGTGCCTGGTTTAATAGGGGTGATCTGGTGACAGAGCCGCTTTAACTTTGTCTACATGATAAATGCAATTTGCTGAAGTGAAGACAAACCCTTTAACCACCTAATTGTTTTGCCTGAGTCTAGCTCGGGCAGTGGGAAAAGTAGCTAACTTTTATTGCTGTCATTCTGGTATTGTCTGAAAGCTTGGACTGTCAGCTTTCAAACAAGACCAGTTGCAGTTGGTTCTAGCTGCTACCATTCAGGAGATATCACCATCTAAAGCAGCCCTTCCCCCTCCAGTTAGAGACTTTTACCACTGCTGGAGCTGGACTGGGGTAAAACAGTTACGGGGTTAACATGATGAATGTTGTTTGATGATTTGCCTAAAAGGGACTTAAAAATCTGGTAAAATTGGGAGTGCTTCTTAATTTTACTTTTCACAACTGCTTGTTTTAACATGCTCAGAATTAGGATTCATACACACGGCCAGAGCCATATTTTATTCCACAAACTGGCAAAATAAGGATACTTTCCAGGTGCATTCTAGATTTTTCTAACATTTTCTGACTATTCTCATTAGCAATGTGGACAGGAATAGGACAGCCACACAGATCCTCCAAAATTCAGGTGTGTGCATGGCCCAATAAACATGAATGGGTCAGAGTAAAAAAAAGGCAGATGAAAAATAAGGATTCGGGCATGAGGCCTTAAATTAAAAAAATTAAATCAATTTCAAGGTTTAATCCCACATTAGGATTAAGAATATATGGGCACATACATTTATAAGCTACAAACCTCATCAATTCCTTCTTCTTCGTGAAAAGTACGAGACATAAAGAGACAGGTCATTGTATCTCCCTTCTTCGTAAAAAGAATGAAATCTTTTCCAATTCTCATAGAGCCACTAGATAAAAACAGAACAGGGTAAACAGCAAATATATATAAAATTTCAAGCGTATTAGATCATGTTTTCATTAGGTGTCCAGATCCTGCATCCCTGGTCATATGTTTGTAGTATACTTTACCTTGAGACTGTAAGTAATCCTCTAAAAATTAATTGATGGAAGAATATAAAATACTAATATGCAGGAACCATAAAGAAAATAAAAGCTTACGAACTGTTAAAGAGGAAAAAATAGAAAGGAATAAACACTGGTTAAATGGCCTACCCCACAAATTTAAAGGGGTTATCCAGGTAAAAATAATGATGACCTATGCTCAGGGTAGGTCATTATTATCACGTCGGCGGGGGTCCAAGTTCTGGCACCCCCTGCCGATAAGCTGTTTCAAGGAGCTGCTGCGCTGGGGATCTGGTGAGCGCTGCAACTCCCGGCAACCTTCCAAGCACAGCGCCATACATTGTATAGTGCTTGGTACTGCAGCTCAGCCCCATTGACTTGAATGGGGCTGAGCTGCAAATAGACCATGTGACCAATGTACGGTGACACCACACGTCTAGGAAGAGGCCGTAGAGCTCACAAAGTGCCCAGCCTCTTCTAACAGCAGATTAGCAGGGTCCCGGGGGTCAGACTCCCAGGACCCTGCTAATAGTAATTACCAGTTAACCCCTTTAAAACTTTGTGTGGGTGGACAGAAGCTCATCAAGCACCTACATCTCCCAGGATAGATTGCAATTAGTTCTTCTTAACCCCTGTTCGTGTTAATGAAGCAATACGGACAATGACAATACATTAGTAAGTGCCTTGTATTGACTATCTCTACATAATAAAGGCCATTTGCTGAAGTGTGACAACCCCTTTAAGGACCAGAATCTGCCAGAATCATAATTCTCACTACTCTTGATAATAAAAGCTCCACAAAAGGTATATTTGTACTACTCTCCCCAGACCTTACCCGGTGCTAGAAGTTTAGCATGGTCAAAACTGCCGACTGATTCTTTATAAGGCATATTTTTTAGCTACCGGTAATTATTTTTCTCAATGCAAAATCATTAACAGCTGCTATAAACAGATACTTACGATTTCAATCCATTTCCATACTGTCCAATGTGAATAGACTCAGGAGTTCTTTTAGCAGAACGTCCAAACTGGATTACACTGGCAGCCTCACCTATTACAAAATAAGTGAATTATAATAATTTAACATGATTGCACATAATGTACTACTTGAAAAATATATAAGAGCAAATATGACAAAATATTTCTGAGGATTAGAGGACTAGATTTTTCTTTGCAATCGGAATTGCAGAGAAATCCTTACTTTTTGTCACATGTAAATTAGGTTCTCGGAGCACTGCTTCACTTCTGCCTCTCCCTATAGCCACTCAGCCTCCAACTGAAAATAACAGGGTCAGGCATCCTCACTGCTCTGTTGTCTGGTCCTGAAATCTCGCACATATACTGGCACATTCAAGATTTCGGAGTAAGGCCCCTTTCACACGGGCGAGTTTTTCCGCGCGGGTGCAATGCATGAGGAGGACGCATTGCACCCGCACTGAATCCGGACCCATTCATTTCTATGGGGCTGTGCACATGAGCGATGAGCATCACTTCTGCGTTGCGTGAAAATCGCAGCATACTCTATATTCTGCGTTTTTCACGCAACGCAGGCCCCATAGAAGTGAATGGGGCTGCGGGAAAATCACAAGCATCCGCAAGCAAATGCGGATGCAGTGCTATTTTCCCGCATGGTTGCTAAGCGACGGGACCCGATCTTAATTATTTTCCCTTATAACATGGTTATAAGGGAAAATAATAGCATTCTCAATACAGAATGCTTTGTAGAATGTTGAATAAGTGGTTTAAAATAAAAAACTTAACTTACCTTAGCCACTTGATCGCGTAGTTGACGATCTCCTTCTGTCTTCAAGCATTAGCTGTAGTGTTAAGGACCTGTGATGATGTCACATCACATGGTCCAATCACATGGTCCATCACGGACCATGTGATGTGACGTCATCACAGGTCCTTTAGCTGGCAGCTAATGCTTGAAGAGAGAGGAGAGATCGCCAACTACGCATCAAGTGGCTAAGGTAAGTTAAGTTTTTTATTTTAAACCACTTATTCAACATTCTACAAAGCATTCTGTATTGAGAATGCTATTATTTTCCCTTATAACCATGTTATAACGGAAAATAATAAAATCTCCAGAATACTCAACCCGAAACTCTGGGTACCAAACATGGTGATTTTTCCAACGCACGTGCAAAACGCATCACAAAAGTTTGCACACGCGTGGAAAAATTGCGCATATTCCCGCAACGCACCCGCATCCTACCCGGGCGTCAAATATGACGCCCGTGTGAAACAGGCCTTAAGTGTCCCTGCTCTGAGAGCTTCACTGCGCATGTAACGATGGTACTGCCACCAGCACATGTGCAAGATTTCAAGGCCAGGCATCGAAGCAGTGGGAATGCCTGGCCCTGTCAATCTCATTGGGAGGAGGAGTGGCAACAGGGAGTGGTGGAGGTGAAGCGGTGCTCCGAGGGGCTATGCCAGCCCCTCTGTGCTTCGGGCACCTTATTTACATATAATGAAAGGTAAAGCTACTTTTACACTATAGTTTTTTGCAGAAGGTCAATGCAGGACGGATCAGTTTTCGATTGTGCCAGAGAAAACGGATCCGTCCTGGCAACAATGTAAGTCAATGGGGACGGATCAGTTTTCTCTGGCACAATCGAAAACGGATCCGTCCTTCGTCAGGCGGAATGGTGACTGAATAGAGGCAAACTGATGCATTCTGAGTGGATCCTTTTCCAGTCAGAATGCATTCTGGCTAAACTGATCAGTTTTGGACCGCTTATGACAGCCCTGAACGGACCTCACAAACGGAAAGCTAAAACGCTAGTGTGAAAGTAGCCCAAGAAATTCTCTGCATCTGTAATTCCGATTGCAGAGAAAAAGAGCTAATTTTGGTCACCATGATCAACCCTACCAGGCAGTATGCCTAGTTTAATAGAGTTGACCCTGGTGACAGATGATCTTTAGAGTGAATATCCTCTGAGAGCAAGCAGAGCAGTGTAGAGACTCACAAAGCATTCTATGACCCTCACTTTGACACATCAAAAGTTTCATGAAATGATGATAGGTACATTTAAGAAATGCTTTCAGTTATTACATAAGAATTAAAAAGGTCATTTCCATCTTACTAATTAAAAGTATGTCGCTAGCAGGTGCCAATCTATTATCAGTAGGGGTCTGATATTTGGGACTCCCACAGATCCTGAGAATGAAGGGCCATAGCGCTGCAGGGAATCGCATTCTCCATTCTCAGAACTGGTGGAGGTCCCAGAGGTTGGACTCTAGACAATTATGAAGTGATGGAATAATACAGCGATACGCCATCACTTTATGACATGAGATTAAAGTGGTTGTGCCACTTCAGAAAATCGTATTCATCATGTAGAGAAAGTTAATACAAGGCACGTACTAATGTATTGTGATTGTCCATATTGTCTCCTTTGCTGGCTAGATTCATTTTTCCATCACATTATACACTGTTTCCATGGTTACAGACCACCCTGCAATCCATCAGTGATGGTCGTGCTTGTACACTATAGGAAAAAGCGCCAGGCTCACAGGTGGCTGGGACCGCAGGAGTGCACACAGTCGAGCACTTTTTTCTCTAGTGTGAAAGCATGGCCACTGCTACTGGATTACATGGTGGTCGTAACCATGGAAACGAGCAGTGTCTAATGTGATAGAAAAATTAATCTAGCCACCAAAGGAAGCAATATGGACAATAACAATACATTAGTAAGTGCCTTGTATTAACTTTCTCTACATGATAAATGCCATTTGCTGACGTGAGACAACCCCTTTAAGACTTCAATACATGAGTTACTAAAATACAAAAATAAGACGAAAGTATTTATCTTACTTGGGTCCATCCCTGTTCCATCATCAAGAAAGCACAGCATGAAACCTCCTCTCAATTCTTCTCTTGGCACTGCAGGTGACACATTTCAACATGAAAATGAAAAATCACAGCACACACTAGATTTCGCAAACAACAAAAAGCAATAAATAACTTTAAGGGTAAATGAAAAATAAATGAACACTTCCTGACAAAGTTGATGCAAAATGTGGTTTGAGACATTGCCAGGTGCTGACTGTCCAATTAGTTCTAGCGATAAGGCTTGGCTCTTAGTGTTTCCATTGAGTCTAGTGCAGAGGATCTGAAACTGCATTGTACACACAAGCCGCACTGTGATTTATAATGTTACACTATTATATGTATTAGGCTACATTAACGCGACCGTGAATGTGTCCGCATCCGTTCCGCAATTCTGCGGAACAGGTGCGGACCCAATAACTGTCTATGGGGTCGGACGAGGTGCGGAGAGCACACTATGTGCTCTCCGCTTCCGCATTTGCAGAGCATGCCCCCGAACTTCCGGTCAGCGGCTCCGCAAAACATAGAACATGTCCTATTCTTGTCCGCAGCTTGCGGACAAGAATAGGCATTTTTTATGGGGAGTGCGGCTGGGTGTATTGCGGATCCGTAATACACTACGATCGTGTGAATGTAGCCTTATATGAATGTGCTGTGGATGGGAATACTGAGATCAGGTAATTAGGAATTTGTTTAACATGGAAAATATTGTTTGTTGTAATATAATAAGTACTTTTTATCTCAATATTTACTCCATCTTGTATCTAAATCTTCCCTTCTTCACTCTTCTCTTGTTTTACCTAAATTTGCTCATACTCAATGTTCAATTGCCATGCTGTTACACTGGAGCAAAATCTCATCTGTTGGGTTTATGAGCTTCTTTGTGTTTTTGTGGGCCATTTTGGTTGACTTTGCTTCTAAATTATTACAATTTTTTTTATATAAATAGGGGGAGATTTATCAAAACTAGTACAATTGAAAACTGGATTAGCTGCCCAAAGCAACCTGATTCCACCTTTTATTTTTCAGCCCTCCTTTGGAAAATGAAAGGATCGATCTGAATGTCCCCCATAGATTTTATGTTGAAGGTATCTTGGCATGCAGGTGAAATGTATTCTTTTGCATTTTGTGTATTAAAAAGCAAAAGCATAAATAAAAAAAATAAAAAATACATGTTAAAACATTATGAGATTAGAACCCTTGTGATGTTTTTGGTAAGTCTGCATAATATAAATGAAAACCTTTCAAGATTGTGATTTAAATCACAATCTTCCATAAAAGTTGCAGGTTTCCTTTTAAGTGCTGCTTTGTGCTGTTGCATATAGTATGTAAAGTTTACAGTTTGGCAGAGGAGAATATTTTTACCAGGAAAAATCCAGATTTTGATCACCAACAGCTTCCTTTACAATATGAGCAAGGCTAGGCAGGGACTTTCAAGATGACTTTTGTTCTTCCCCAAAAGCATGGGAGATCTTTAGGTACCAATTCTGGGCTGTTGAAGGGGGGCGTGGCTTGTCGCTTCAACCAGCACAACCTTCACAGTGGCGTCCTGTGCACAGAGGCAGACCTGCTCCCTCAGGCTTGTGCATGGAACATCAGAGCAGGGAAAGAAGCTGACATCAGATGTCATGTGACGTTCAGCTAACTAGGAGAAGGGGGCCACTGTAGATGAAGTAAACTAATTGAAAACTTCTTACATTTGCTTAGTGAGAAACATACAAAGGACAAAAAAATAACCTGGACAAACCCCTTTAAGCATACATGTCCACTACAGCACTAAGTACACTGTGAACTCCAGGTGCCTCTAGTCTATGTAAGTAAATGTAATAATTTTTTACTGGATCATTATTTGCATGATCTATACAATAAATACATTTTTAAGGAGGCTTGGTCACCAGGATCAACCCTTTTAAACAAGACATACTGCCTGGTAGGGCTTATCGTGCTGATGAAAAAATAAAATTATACCTTTCTTTTGTCTGCACGATAAATAGCTGTAAAGAAGTCTGCGTTTTTATTCATACGCAAATTAGAAATTGGAGCACCAGGAGCCAGGGCTGAATTGTTTGAGCACTGCTATGTAACACCCCCTGTTCTTTGCACACTCCCACCTCCCTTTGATTGACATCAGGCTGGGGGCAGAGCTCTGTCCAAGAGCTATATGCTAGTAATATTATATCACTATGTACTATAGCTTCAACACACGGAGATCTGCTCAGAAAGCTAATCTACATATTACTGCTTTATTCACAAGCACAATGTATGATTAGAAAGAAACCAGTAATATGTCATGGCGTCTAAGCATAGAAAGAAATGATACATCTATGTGGAGATGCTTAGTGGTCTACCATGCATGTAGAGAGCCTAGGTTTAAGTCTCTGAAGAGATGTAAACTTTGTTACTTTATTCTCTGTTTAATTTAAAACCATATTAAAAAGGTTAAATAATAACAATAGTGATAATAAAAATAATAAAATACCTTACTATATTGAGAATATATATATATTTTTTTGCCAAAACATATTACTGGTTTATTCACAGACAATATATGATCATAAATAAACCATTATTTTTTATTAGCTTTCTAAAAAAAAAAATAAAAATAAAACAAAACAATATTCTCAATATATTCTCTTGTGGGATAAATGTTGACTAAAAAAAAAATATCTGAAGAAAAAAGGTTGATGTCTCTCCCAAGATTCAGACTTAGGATCTCTACATGCAAAACCTAACTACCAAGCTATTAACATTACCACACAAAGATCTTTGTTTTTGCCGTGGTTATAAGCTAATACACATTACTGGTGTCTTTATAATCATATATTGTGTGGGAATAAAGCAAATCTCGGTGTGGTGAAGCTATAGTACATAGTGATATGATATTGCTAGCACACAGCTCTAGCATACAGCTCTGCCCTCCGCCTGATGTCTAGCCCTGTCAATCAAGGGGAGTGAGGAGTGTGCAGAGCGCAGGGGGTATAAAGCAGTGCTCATAGGATTCAGCCCTGCCTCCTAGTGCTCAAAATTCTCATTTGCATATGAATAAAAATACAGATTTCTCTGCAGCTGTTTATCATACAAACAAAAGAAATGTATAGTATTAATCAGCATGATGAGCGCTACCAGGCAGTATGTCCGTTTTAATAGGTTTTATCCAGTTGACAGAGCCTCTTTAATGCTGGGAGAACTACAGATACACCTTTGTGGGTTTGATTCTCCTCAAATTACAAAGATAACAATCCAAATATGTAATTAATATGTTTTAGTTCTCCCTGATATGTACAGCCATCTCTGAACAAAAACCCCAGTGATCCAAGCTAAGGAATACGATTACTACAGTCACATTAAATATCATTAAAAATATATATGCAATTAGAAAATAAACATCCAAATAAGTAAATTTGATTTTATCCCCATACCTGTAAAAATATCAATTTTTGTAGCATCAGCATCTCTGTAAAAAGACAAAACATAGAAAAAATTACTGTATAATCACATATTGCTCCAAGAAACGAATTTAACAAAATAAAAACTTGAACTTTAAAGTAGACATACCTTGCATTATCAACTAGTTCGGCCAGTGCTCCAAACAGGAACTCGTGTGTTGTCCTATTTAAAAATGAAATAATATAAGCATATATATAAAAAAAAAAAAAATACATGACAAGAAGCTGGCTCGAGATGTAACCTAGCTGAGAAATGGACAATCAACATGCCAGCTGCCCAAATCCAATAGCTCTACAAATCAACAGGAAAATAATTCTGGCTAGTAGCTCTACAAACATATAACACTATACACAAAGATTGTCAAACGAAAAACCTAACACCTCTGTGTGTTATGCTGTGTGCACAGTCAACCAAACACTAGTGGATTTTTGTGGTCCAGGATAATAGATTTCAACCGCTTATTCCCACTAGTGATCCTTTGTTTCCTGACTTGAAAGGCTATGTCAGACACTTACTGAACATAGATGCTTGTAAAGAATTCAATCTTACAATTTTATGGTCATTCTCAAATGCTGTCGTCGGCAATACTTGAAAATATATTCACCCGATTAATAGAAGACTAGCCTAGGTTTCAGACCAAGAAACACTCCAAGGGACTAAGCTCAAGGCGATCCATCAACAATTTGTAATTTAAACTTATGGCATTGTTGTCCAGAAAGATGATCTTCACTGATGAATTGTGAATGGAAAAGTAGTTATTCTTGGTGGAAACTACATACAGCTGGATTCCGCAGGAGAACTGAATCATCATCTTCTGGACAAGTAAATGTCTGATCATGTAAAACATTGGCCTGGCCATTCCATCAAACCACGAAGTGCTCTTCTACATTCTGGCTCACAGAGGGGGATACCAAGCAGAAGACACCTCCTCTATGACATCAGTATGCCCTAATAGGTTACCCTTGACAGCCAACCCTGTTTTTCAAAAAAAAAAAAACACAGCACAAGTAATGTATGTATAATACGTTGCAGCCTTTTTCTTGGAGATGGGGAATACAAAAATCTCCCTATCTGATTTCTTACACATATTCGTCTTCAGAACTCAGTAGAAGACTTAAAGGCTAGGTACACCTTTTGGTTGCAATTTTTTTTATTATTGCATTGTACTTATTTTGAGCTAAAAATCTTTTTCAATTAGTAAAAATATGGAATACTTTTTTTTTGTACAGAGCTGACACGCTCTCCTAGATGCCTATAAATTTTTTTGTCTTTTCCATCATCTTATCTCTGCTCTCTGGCAGTATAAACATTCATTATAGCTCTGTCCTTATCTTACTGATAAGAATGCAGCTTAAATAAGTGTTTATGACTTCTTATTTGCTTAGAGATAAAGGGATATTAGATGACCTGTACAAAGTAAAAGTACCAGTCACACAGTTAGAAAAACAGTTAACCCGCTGTGACAGAACAGCTCAATATTTTCAATAAAGGCCAATTGAAATTATGATTTTTTAGCCAAAAATGAGTAATATGCAATCAAACAAAAATTACCTCCAAAGGTGTACATAGCCTTTAAGATAGACTCTCCATAGGAATGCTCAGTTAGAGCTTTGCCAAGAGACTCTTTAACCTGTTTTCTTGTATAAAAAAAAAAAAAAAAAAAAACACAATAAAGTATATTACAGAAATCCCTGTCCCTATACTATAGTAAAAATAAAACAAGTTACTCTTTAATAGTCATATATTACACCAGGAGAACATATACTGTAGTTATTACCGAGGGAAACAAGTATTCTGTCAAGGAGGATCCCTAGAACACAAATTACCATTAAAGGGGTTGTGTCACTTCAGCAAGTGGCATTTATCATGTAGACAAAGTTAATACAAGGCACCTACTAATGTATAATGATTGTCCATATTGTCTCCTTTGTTGGCTTGATTCATTTTTCCATTGCATTATACACTGCTCGTTTCCATTGTTATGACCACTGCAATCCATCAGCAGCGGCCATGCTTGCACACTATAGGAAAAAGTGCTGGCCTTTCTGGTGGCAGAGACCGCGGCAGCTCACATAGGCTAGTGTTTTTTCCTATAGTGTGCATACACGACCACCACTAATGGATTACAGGGTGGTTGTAACCATTGAAAAGAGCAGTGAATAATGTGATGGAAAAATGAATCCAGCCAGCAAAGGAAGCAATATGGATAATAACTATACATTAGTAAGCAGCTTGTATAAACTTTCTCTACATGAATGCTATTTGATGAAGTGACACAACCCCTTTAAATACTAATTCTGTTCATTCATCATTCATGGCAGTGATACTGAAGAATACCAAATTCTTAGACAGGGGCAATAGCTAGAAGCACTCTTTTACTGAAGCAGAATCAATCTGTACTATATTAAGACTGCATGGGACACCAACGAGACCAGAGCTTAGCAAAGGATTAGCTAGCCTAGGTGACAAATCCATCCCAGTATGTTGCCATGGAGCATCTAATACAGATAAACGAAGGAGCAGACTTGTAGGCCTCTCTATAGGAGACTTGTTTTGGGCACATATGACAAAGAAGCAACAACATCTGGAAAGCCATCCATAGTATCTGGAAATTAGGACTTGCATATTACGAGACCTCGGATATCCCAGAAATTTAAATGTATTCCCCCATGCAATAATCTGCCTTCTTTTGAACACAGGAACGTATGTCTTCCCCTGAGGAATGTCCTTGACCAGGACAAGGCTCTACTGAGATGATTTCACTGGGATCAAAAATAAGACGGGGCTCCTCCACCCAGTTTGCAGTCAAAAGAACGAGAAAGGACATCTGCTTTGATATTCTTCTCCGCAGGCTGGAAGTGTAAGATGAAATCAAATCAGGGAAAAAATAGTGACCATCGGCCTGACAGTGATTAAGTAGCCATTCCTCGAGAGCCATCATGAAAGCAAACAGTTCTCTGTCTCCAACTGAGTAATTCTCTTCTGCTGAGGATAAGGATCTGGAGAAACAAAAATGCAGGTGACCCTCTAACAGGAGTAACCTTTCTGGGTAAGAATAGCTCCAGCTCCCACAGAGGACATGTCCACCTCCAGGAAGAACTACTTTGAGACATCTGGATGGTGCAAAATAGAAGCTAAAGAGACCTGCTTGAGAGGCAAAAATCTTCAGTCTCAGGCATCAATTATTTTGTGTTCACCCCCCTTTTGAGTAAGGGAAGATATAGGAGCGGTAAGGGTAAAAAAGTCAGGGATTATTTGTGGGTTGTAATCGGCGAAGCCTGGGAACTGCTGCATGGCTCACAGGCCCATTGGACGAGGCCAGTCCAGAACTGCAGTCAGCTTCTCAGGATCCAAGGGTCCACCTCAGTACCTTGATCTGAAATTAAATCTCTTGAACAGCAGGGATTTTTTTTTTTTTCAGAAACTGTGCATTTGGTAGCTCAAGGCACTACCTGCTGCCCTTGAATTGGGCAACACAGCTCACATGAACAGTACTGGCCAATTCAAGAGCAGGGCTAGAGAAGCAGGAAGTGTCTTGGGTTACCTATGCACAGCAAGTATCAGATCTTGGATGGTAGAATAGGAAGGGGCCTGAGGTTTGGAGGACCTGCAGGTAAAAAAAATGATATGGAGGTCACCGGGTAAATGTCCTGTTTATTCCCCAGATAATGTTTTTTTCTTGAACTGCAGGGTCGCTTTAACCCCTTAGTGACCAGCCTGTTTTGGGCCTTACTAAGCAAGCGTTTTTCTTCCTTTTTTCATTGTTGCCTACCAAGAACAACATTTATTTTTTTTTTCTGTCTATACAGCTGTATGAGGGCTTGATTTTTGCGGGACAAGTTGTAGTTTTTAATCGCACCATTTTGGGGTACACATAACTTTCTGATTAACTTTTACTAACTCTTCCTGGGAGGGAGATGGGAAAAATAGCAAGAGTTTTTACGTTATAAATTTTGCGGCGGTCATTTTTCGGTATAAATAACATAATATCTTTATTCTCTGGGTCAGTACTATTACAGCCATACCAAATACATATAGTTTTTTTCTGTTTTACTACTTTTGTTCAATAAAACCCCCCCCCGGGTTTTTTTTTTTTTTTTAAAGGAAGAATATCTTTTTACATCGCTGCTTCCAAAGACCCATAACTTTTTCATTTTTCTTTCTATGGAGTTGTGTGAGGGCTTGATTTTTGCTGGGCGACTTGTAATTTTCATTGGTATAATTTTGGAGTAAATGACACTTTTTGATCGCTTGTTAATAAGTATAAATGAGCAATTCTGTAAATATATATATTTTTTTCAACGTTCACCGTAGGGAATAATTTGCATGATATTTATGTAGTATGGGTCATTATGGATGTGGCGATACCAAACATGAGGGAGATTTTTTTTTTCCATTGAAAAGCGTATTTTCAATGGAAAAAGGACTTTTTTTACTGGAAGGCGTACGGGTGGTCACTAAGGGGTCAAGTGACAACAGGAAGGAAAGGCTGCTCTTAGCAGTAGATGTTTGGCTGAAAAAAAAAACAGTGTGGTTTCAAATGCTTGTTTATGTCTGTGTGGTTCTTGCTAGTAAATGAAACACTGCTATGTGTTGCCTTACCCATATATATGTAATCAATACAGCTGTACACCCATTGGTAATGTGGAGGATACAATGATAAAATAAAGTGCAACCTCTTTCAATTGTGAAGTTTTACATGAGGGCATAAAAAAAAAAAAAAAAAAAAAAAAAAACACACCAGGTCTTAAAATTTTGTGAATACAACCTCAGATAAAGAACTGCACATCAGCAAGTGTGACCACCTCTATAAAAGCAGACGTTTTGGCAGTTTGAAGATCTGGAGCATTCAGGCGTGTGTTGATACAATGCCAAGGAGGAAAAACATCAGTAATGATCTTAGAGAAGCATTTGTTGCTGCCTATCAATCTAGGGATGATTATAAGGCCATTTCTAAACAATTTGAAGTTCATCATTCTACAGTAAGAAAGATTATTCACAAGTGAACATCCTAATGTGTGTATGTGGGAAGCTTCCAAATGTCCTCCGATAGATGATGTCGGGGGAGATGAGAATCGGGTGAAATTAATATTTTCACCAATCCTTTTGCTCTCCTGGGAGGTGGCCAAGTCAAACATGTGCATGGTGAAGCCGGGAAGGAGTCATGAAAGATAGCTGTCGGCCAAACAATCATGAATGTGTATTGCCACCTTAAAAATCTACAGGCCTCAGTTGGCATGCTAAATGTTCAAGTTTATGACAGCACAATTAGAAAACTGAACAAGTAGGGCTTGTCTGGAATGGTTGCCAGGAGAAAGCCTCTTCTTTTTAAGAGAATATGGTAGCATTGCCTTAGTTTTTAAAGTTTCATGTGAACAAACTCCAAGACTTCTGGAACAATGTTCGCTGGGCAAACCAATCGGACGAGACCGAAGTTGAGAAGTCTAGCCATAATGTACACAGCCACGTTTGTTGAAACCAAATACAGAGTACCAGCAAACACCTCATACGAACTGTTAAGTGTGGTAGTAGAGGGTGATGATGGGTGCTTGTTTTGCAGCCACTGTACCTGGGCACCGTGCACTCATTGCATCGACCACAAACTCATATGTATACTAAAATGTTTGGAGGGTTAAATGTGAGGCCATCTATCCAACAGCTAAAGCTTGGCTGAAACTGGGTCATGCAACAGGACAATGATCCCAAGCACAGCAACAAATCTACAATAGAATGGCTGAAAAATAAAAGAATCAAGGTGTTGCACAGGCAGAGTCAAAAATCAGACCTCAACCCAATTGGAATGCTGTGGTGAGACCTTAAATGGATTCTGTCACCAGCGATTTCCCTATCCAACTGCTTTCAAAGCCACATAGCTGTGGTTCACCTGATTAAAAAGATGTTTTTCTTTTGTTGATTTGAGGTTCCATTACCGAGGGGCTGGCCACAGAAAGCAGCAGAGCTTGGGTAAAACAAGAGCAACAGCGACACCCTCATTGTACCACAGGCCTATTATGCATATTAAGAAAAAAGGTCAGAAGTCGTGAACGGAGACTTGGATCTACGCAAGAAAGAAAAATAGTATATTAATCAGGTGAACCTCAGCTATATGTATATGCAAACAGTTGGATAGGGAGGTCGCTAGTGACAGATCCCCCTTAAAAAAAAAAAAAATGGTACAGCAACAACCGTCGTGGCCAGGTTCGCTAAGTAGCGATGATCCCATAGAAATGAATGGGGATTGTTTCGACAGTAGTATTGGCTGCAATTGCGTCTCAAAACCAGTATACCCATGTAGAACTATGCATAAACGGATGCCTATAAACCTCAAACCTAAAGCAATGTTGTAAAGAAGAGCGGGACAAAATTTCTTCAGAACAATGTTAGAAATTGATAAAGTTGCAGTTATTGCTGCAAAAGGTGGTTCTACAAGCTATAGATTCATAGAGTGCAATTAGTTTTTCACACATGGCTTTTCTATTTTGGATACATTTTTGTTGAATTCGAAAAATGAAATGGTGGAACCTGTTTTTTTTAAATTCATTTGAGGTTGTTTTTACCCAATTTTAAGACCGTTTATGGACCAAGGGGGACATATATTAAGACCAACAATTTTCACGCCGGTCTCTCTGCACTGGCGGCCGATGCGCCTAAGTTATGTAGCGGCACAGGGCTCTACATAACTTCCGGTCTTGCTGCCACTGGCTATGCTTTAAACTTGGCGTGGAAAATGATGAATGAGAGTGGCTGGCCCATCCTCTTCCCTAACCATGCCACGCCCCCTTTTTCAGCCACTTTGGAAAAGTGGTGTGAGCAGGGTAAAAGCACAGATTTTGTCCCAAAACACCTTTGCAACAAAATCAGCGACCTTTTACGCCACAAAGTGACGTAGTAAAACAAATAATAAATGCCTGCCCAAATATGTATTATTCACAATTACAGATGACCTTTTAGGGGAAGATGTCTGCTATTGTTTATACACACACACACACACACACACACAGTAATAATCGGAAGAAGCAATGGTTTGTTCTAAACAAGTAGTCCAAAAATTATCCCTTAATTGGGGCAGATGCCTGCCCTTGTTTGTACACACATGATAGTATCTGAAACGTCAATAGCTTGTTCTGAACAAGCGGTCCAAAATGTGCCTTTTTTTTGAAGCAGCAGCAATGTAGTATGGAGCCTAACAGACAAGGCATCAGACGTGCAGCTATGTAGGTGTATTAATAGCTACAGTAGTAGCCACTGCAATAGCAGTACTGTATAGGACCTGACAGACAAGGTAGGAGATGTTTGGTTCTGTAGGGGTAGTAATAGCGGCAGCCAAAGCAGCACAGTATGGAACTTCTCAGACAAGGCGAGAGATATGCGGTTGTGTAAGGGTTAGTAATCGAGGCACCATCAGTACAGTAAGGGACCTGACAGACAAGGAATGAGATGTGTAGCTGTGAAGGCGCAGTAGCAGGGGAAGTAGCTGCAGCAGCAGTACAGTATGGAACATGATGGACATACAGATAGCATCAGTAGCATTATTGGGCTTGTGATAAATAGCCACTGTCAGCAATGGCAGATCTATTTATTGGCATCAGTCAGAGATGCTGAAAATCCTCACAGATCCATGCCAGATTAATTTTTTACAAATGTAATATTTGTAAGCTTGCAGAGGACAATTTTGTCCACTTCAGTGTGATGACACCACCTGCTGCACTGAATCTCTCTGACAGTACACAAGGTATTTGACAAAGAAAGGGAACAGTTCAGATATGACTAAACCTGGTTGTTCAAGCGGTTTGTATCAGTTTTCTGATGTTTGCCAGGTTGGTGTGACCCTTGAATAAACTGTTTTATCATGTTCAACAAACTATTCACTACTGCAGCATCTGATACTTGTTGCAGTGGTAGCGATGGCGAGAGGGCAGTGACTCAGCGGTGGGCAGAGAGGGGCCTCCTGGTCAGACACACGAGCAGCCGACATTTCTTTGGTGAAAGCTGCAGCTGGGTACAGGGTATCCTGGTGATATGTTTTGGATCCTCTTAAGTATCAGGAAAACATTCCCCATTCTGCTTTTATACGGAGAGTCTAAAAGCTTGGCTAGCCAATAGTCATCACTGTGCTTGATGCTAACGATAGGCTTGTCAGCACATAAGGAACAAAACATGCAGCATGACATGCTCGCCAGCATGCCCACGGCCCTAGTTGTTTCAGGTTCTGTCCTGGAGTGTGATGGATGGTCAATGTTGCCATCATCATGTCTGCCATAACAAGTGTCAGCCTTGACCCGTAGATTTCCTTGGAAAAACTCAATATCTCCTTGAACCAACTCTTCCACTTCCTCCTCCATGCGACTTTTCCTTGGTCCTTAGCAGACACAGAGCGGCAAACAAGATGTGGATGCTGTTCTTCTTCCTCTCTTGGAGCATTAGTGCGTTTGGTCTAATTCAAATATTGGTGAGATGCCATCATTGATTCCACTGGTGTTCCTTCTCACAAAGGGCTTCTTCAAAGGACAGATAATAGTTAGGATTCAAACACAAGTAATGGAAGATGGATGAGAATCATGGCATGTAAATGTTTCTAATGATTGAGCGATCATCATTTGTCGTTAGTGATTTGCTTTAGGTAAATGTGCAATGCGTGTATTTTTGACGAGAGAGCCCTGTGTAGGCAGGCGTATCAACGATTATATGACCAAAAAAAAAAAATCCTACATTTTACACAATAATCCTGTCACTTAAATACTAGTTGCCTGCTAGAACCTTGGGTTGGCAGTCGCTTGTGTCAGTGATAGACTGCTCGTCTACATCCAACATTAGTATGACATGCATCCCTGATGAGTTTTCACTGCCTGAGCTGAAAAATAGCACATGCTATCTGCTATGGTGGTCTACTGCATTGTATAATAATTGACTGCTTTACACTGCTTGTACAGATGGTCCTGCATATGCAAGGTGGAATACCAGAGAGTTTCAACATCACAGATCAAGGAGGTGCAAAGGCTGACCGTTCTGTTCCTACAAATCCATTAAGGCACATGAGGATGGCTGAAATGTGCATACTATCTCCTGGATATAGCCAGCATCTTCTGTATAGAATATATTTACAAGAAGCACTCCACCAAAATAAAGTGATCTGGTGACCCATGTCATGAGCATATCTTATATTTCCAATTGAAGCTCGGCCACAATATTTCTGCCATCGTCACCAACCATGTTGTCCAACTGTAATTGGCAACTGTAAACTGATTTGCTGTGCAGCTTCTCTTACCCAGGCACATCAATTGTAAAACAACATGGCAACGCTTCAGTTTATACATACACTACTCACAAAAAGTTAGGGATATTTAACTTGTGAGTGAAATTTTAGGATGAACCTAAAATGCATTCTCACATTGAATGCACATGTCCAACTGTTCAAAGTTTCAGTACTTTTTGTACAACTCACTGTTCTCTAACAAGGAGCTTAACAGCAAAATTCACAACAGGTGTTTAATCCATGACTTGCCCAACAAATTTCCTGGCTTAATTAGAATTGGTATTTAAACACTCCTCCTCATCATGCTGTTCACATTTTGACATCATCAGACCAAAACAACACCGAACAATTGATCAACTGTACCTTGCCATTGCGAGGCTTCAAGCACGATGTTCTCAGACGGAAGTGGCCACTGAGACTAGAGTGTCATCAGTAGGTTAGACCCAAGGAGACTGGAAGAGCCAGGAAGGCATAAAAGTGGATGTCCTTTGGCCACATCCCACACTGATAACTGCTTCATTGTGAACAATACCCTGCGGAACCGGATGATAAATGCCACACAACTCCAGGCACATTTAAGGGAGACGAGAGGCACCAAGGTGTCACATCAGACCATTTGAAACCGTTTACATCAGCATGGTCTACTTGAAGGTGACCTGCAAGGGTACCTGACCATACCGCCATGCACAGGAGTCATCATCTTGCATGGGCCAAGAGCATCTATGCTGGACAAGGGACCAGTGGGCCTCAGTGCTGTTCACTGATAAAATGTCGATTCACGCTGAGCAGAAATGATGGCCACCGACGATGTTGGAGGCGTCGAGAAGATCGCTGTGCATCAGCGACTGTTTGCCTTTTTGTGGTGTTACAGTGTGGGCAGGTGTGTCTAGTCAATACAAAACTGCCCTACACTTTGTGAATAGTACAGTGAGAAGTCCATACTACTTGAATCACATCATTAATCCAGTCTTTGCATGAATAACACAGGCCTGATTTCATCTTCATGGACAACAATGCGCCAAACTCATGGAGGTCATATCATTAGGGAACAGCTGCTGGAGACTGGGGTACCTCAAATGGAGTGGCCTGCATTTTCTCCAGACCTGAATCCTATTGAAAACCTATGGGATCAGCTGAGTTGCCGTGTAGAGGCTCGTAACTCTGTACCCCAGAACCTCAATGACCCGAGGGCCGTTCCTCAAGAAGAGTGGGATGCCATGCCTCAGCAGACAAGTCAACTTGTGAAAAGGCATGAAGCGTCGTTGTCAAGCTGTAATTGATGCTCAAGGCCACATGACAAGTTATTGATTCATTGACATTTTTGTGGGGGTATACCCACCACTGTTGTTGCCTTTTGTTTCAATAAATTGGTTGAGATGAGGAAATCACTACTGCATGCTTCTATAAGTTTCACCCAAAAGCCAAATATCCCTAACTTTTTGTGAGTAGTGCATAAAAGGAGGAAGGTGCAGTGGAAGCAATGCTCTGTTTCTGTTGCAGATAGGAGGATTTCCATTGATGAGTTTGATAAGCGACTTGTGTGAATACCAGCTTGGCATATATGTGGAGGTGCCAATAACACCTAACTTCATTGCTGTGGTGCAACATGGCCATTGCCACAGTAGCACCTGGATCTGAATACTTCTGTAATTGCAGGTAGATTTTGTATAGCCTCTGGGTTATTTAATAAAATGTATCTGTATAGCGCCTCCTGCTCTTTGTTCTTTTTCTTATTTCTTTGTCCAGCTAACTCAGAAGTCCCCAAATGTTCAGTTTCATCCTTCAACTGCCTCCTGAGCTGTGATACGGAGAGAGCGCCAGCAGAATGGACCCCCCCCCCCTTGCTGCAGCAGAACAGACACTCCGCTTGAGCTGCCAGCTTCATATAAATCTAGCAGAGCAATGAATGGGGAGATCTCTTGATCCATGTAAGTACCTCTGGCAACTGCATCCCCAGCAACTTGGCCAGGTGGGACTCGGAGTTCTGTTTGCATAGAAGCTGATTACTGAGTGCATTGTTTCCTGCCCACAAATTCAATTATGGATGACAGTTGATGGAGTGGAGGACAAGTAGTCTGATACAGAGAAGCAGTAGCTGATAATGCTGACGACAACAATGACAAAACTATACTGCTCGTGGATCTGACCTAGCTGAAAGAAAAGAGGAGATGATGCCTCGTGAGCTGCATCACTATAGTTATGACATTTGTGCTAGAATGCCCATGGCTAATTTTCAGCTTGTACAGCTTACACAATGCCTTGGTTTTGTCTGCAGGCACTTTGGAGAAAAATTCCTACACAGGAGATACATTCACAGAGCCACAAGCAGCTTAGTTTGCCTTATACCTGACACATTTTGAGCCAAATAGCATCAGCTGTTCCTGAGCTGACCAGAAGCAAAACTGACATTGGCATTGTTTTTTTTTATTTTATTTTTTTGAATGTTTTGACCCTAGTTCTCAGGCCATGTCTAATATACAATCCTCATTAAAGTCATCATCCTCCCCACCACTTTTCTCAGACTGTGCCATTACATGGAGTCCTTGCCCAGCAGTGAAAAACTGCGGACAACAGAGGGCTGGGAACAGCAAGACAAACATACCTTTTGTGAACTTTAGCATTAGTGTAAATATGAACTTTTATTCTGCTGGGCACAACGCCTTCAAGAACTCAGGAGGAGGTGCTTCACTGTGAAGAAAACTGTCTACCCTCAGCCGTTTCACAGCCCCTCCCTTCTGTGTGATAGCTGTAGTGGTCTCCTGGTTGGATCCTGACTTGCCCAATCATTTGTTCGTAAGGAATATAAGGCACTGCCAGAGATGTCTAGCCACAACTTTCACCCTATTGACAAAACATACATGCTCGGCTGAGTGGCATATGTGTATGTATTAGGGTGGGGAAACAGGAAGGATAGCTGTCAGCCACAAGAGTATTTGGCTGAGTGCTAACTAAGGCTATTTTCACATCTCTGGCTTAAATTCTGGCAGGTCGTTTTAGAAAAGAACCGCCTGGCGGAATTCACCGGGTCCGGCGGAGATCCGTACACATTCCAGCAGGAAAAGGGAGAACCAGCCGGACTCAAACTGCTGCATGCTGTAGTTTGTGTCAAACTGATCCTTCATTTGTCTGCTGGAATGGCCATACCGGAGTTTCACCAGAGGTGTGAAAGTAGCCTTACTCCTGGGAGAAGTTTAGATGTAGCATAACTAAAGGTAGCCAAGAACTGCCACCTGTATACTGAGTGGCAATTCAAATTAATCTGCCAACAGAAAGAACTCAAATCTAAATACAGAAATATAGGCAGCTAGAAATTCCATCACACAAGTTGTCTTTACACTCCTGACCAGCCAAGAGGATCCAGATTTTCCCTTTTCCATCATAGGGGCAGATTTATGCCACTTCTGTGGCGTGAAAAAGTAGCGAACTGCACATTTGCGACTTTTTCCACTGGTCTCACCAATTTCCTGAAAAGGGAGCTTGGCAAAGGAGGAACTGTTGGCCCTGCCATATGTAACATCTTTTATGCCAATTTTCTGGTGTAAAAGAACACAGAAATCTACTCCAGTCAGGGACAGGTATAGGTACCAATATAGGTGCAGCATCCAGCAGAGCGTCTGGTTATCATAGACCGGCGTATGACAAATCTGGCCAATAATCATTTAAGGCCACTTCAATCTGAGGTTTTCGGCTGTAAGGGACTGATTAGCAAGTGACCCAAAAACTTCCATAAAGGTGCCCATACACATTTGATTTAAGTTGACCAAACTTATATGAAGGTGTCACTGTCACTACTTTCCCTCAACATCAGACGTAGGAGGAAATGCCCATAGCAGATACGTCACTATCGGACAAGCCTAGCAGTGGATTATACAACTTTTCCATTGAAAATATATATATATATACAATATTTGGAATATCACATGGAAAGACATGACCACCAGCGAACCAAACTGATTTCTGATGCATGTAGAGGTCAATAAGAAAGCAGACAGTTCTCGGCATGAGGAATACTTACGAGTTAGTGTGTAGATATTCAAAGGTCAACTGAGCACGGTTTAGACTACTATAGTTTGTAAAGGCCATGACTTCAGCTCTCCGCAACAAAGTCGCCTAAATATAAAAGCGCGTCAATTGCTGGTCTTTCAAATCACATAAATGGACTCCGCTGTTATCCTACGGTTTTCTGAAAGCTCTTCTAGGGGTCAACAGTTACTGGTGGTGCATCTCACCATGTTCGAGACCCATAGTGGCAGATCTATGTTTTACACCAGGTCCTTGGTATCTGCAAATAAACAGAATTTGTCAAAGTTACCAATAATAGTCTATCACTTATATCTTCTTGACATTTGCAAACTGGCAGAATGCCCTTTCATCACGTGCCTGTCCCAGCCCTTTCATCAATGCTCCCAGCCCTGATGAACGTTTCTGGATTAAATGATAAAAGCACACCCACCTTCCACCTCACAGGTGCTCCTAAAACCGAGCGTCCAACTAAACTCTACGTTGCACCCTTCTCCATAAATCCTATTTCACTCACGCTCTCACAGCTCGGTTTCCGGCGAGATAGCCCGCCCCTTCCGCACTGCGCAAAGTTCTGCAGTTGCCGCCCAAATGCTCGCGAGCGCGCTCCCGTTGGAAGAAGAGAAGCCGCTGTACTGGGCTGACGTAAAAGCGGAAGAAGACACAGACCTGCAGCGGTCTCCGGTCAGCTTTAGGGGCAACGGTTTTTCAAGTTGGGCACCCGTGAACCTTCCAGAAACGCTTCACCGTCTCCACAGAACGTCTCTTAAAGGAATGTGAAGAAAAGAGGACGACCGAGCCAGGAGCTGCGTCACCGGGACTAGACCACGCCCAGCGGCGCACGTCACAGTCTGGAGACCCCGTAATTGGGGGAGGGGGAGTTTAGAGTCCGCGCTGTGCAGGGCAGTTGTTGCCGAGCTACTGGCTCACAGCTCGTACTCCGGCGGGATTTACCGGGCGAGAGGAGGCAGTGTTCACGTTATAGTCCTGGCGTCTGCTTAGGCTTTTTATAGGCGTGTTTCCCGTGAGGTGATTGAGCTAGCGGGTCTGTGCTTTCCTGTAGGCAAGATAACGGCTACGTGTCTGGTATCGCTTCATACGCACGCTGTCAACGGCATTAGAAAGGGCCGTGTATCTATAGGGAAAACATGGCCGCCGCTGCAGGAGCGGGAGGAGGGGTTAGTTTCTGTGCAGTTAGGCGGGAAGACGCCTCTGACAGGAAAGGCAGTGTCTGTCCTATGGTTTTCAGTACCTTAGGAATGAGGGGAGGCAGGGCTAGTCCAGTTTTATTGGCTTGAATTTAATATTGTATTTTTCAGAATTGATGTACACTCTTTGCAACTTGATGTGAGTATTTAGTGTTTAGCCGTGGCGTTTCAATTGGCTGAAGTACACCTTGTGGAGGGAAAGAAATGGAAACCTCTGTTTTACTAGCAGTGAGCCCCAGCATCCAGGAAAAGGGCATTTTACAGCAGTGATTCCCAGGCTGAGATGCCAGAAAAGTCTCCAGATCATGAAATATGCCCGGCTATGGGAGAAGGTGAACATGGTCTCTGGGTTTTCCAGGATGGCATTGCCTAAATGGTCGTCGCAGAGTCGGTTATATGTCTGTTAGAAGCACTCACAAAACTAAGGCTTAAAGAGGTTATGCCATGATTGATGGGGGGAAAAAAAGAAAATCAGACATTATATAGTACATGACAATACCTTTCTAACAAAGAACCAGCTCTGTACCTCCTCACGTGGATTAAGGGATCTTCGCCTTTGCTACCTGATCTTCAGCCTGGCAGCTCAGGGGGTGTGTCCTAACTGCTGCAACTCTCTCTGTAACTGCCACAGCTTCTAACAGAATATATGGCTGGTGGCTGTTGAAGATTTAAACTGAGCACTTTGGACCAGCTCAGTGAGACGGACAAAATGAAAAGAACAAACAGCAGATGGCGCTATTCAGATATATTTTATTGAATAGCTAAGTGGCTATACTAAGATTTGAATTATATGCAATTCTAAATGCCTTTACGCTCCTGCAATTTGCCCACTGGCCCTTGGTATTGCCCATATGGCACAGTTAGGTGAGTGTTAGGTCCCGCGTTACCTGAGAAACCTTGGCGTGGTGCTCGGGCTAAAGACATGTCCTCCACTGTAGGATATGTAGGCTAATCTCTCAATTTTAACATCAGTATGAGGGTTTAGTAAGACTGCAGAGTGCATCTGTCTTTTCAATTGTTATATCCAAACGTATTCAGATCCAGGGGCTGGTTTAAAAAATATAGAATATGCTTCGTGACATAATCGATTTATGAAGAAGAAAAAGATGGATGATTTCCCCCAACTCTTACGGATAATGGATGCTTTCTGTTAACATTAAATAAGCTTGGCCGGTTCTTGGCATTCAAGTCTAAACAGGGCTTCCTAGCATTGAAGCCTGAAATGAGTAGTTATCACAAGCTCTTTTAAGACCTCTTGATATTGAGGATTTTTTTTTTTTAGCTACATGTATAGTGGTCCTTCAAGTTACAATATGAATTATATTATTTGGTTCCTGGATGGCCATTGTATTTTGAAACTACTGTAACTTGAGTCAAGAACTTATTGGAAAACTGATAATTGGTTATCAGAAAATTTTGCCGTCCTCACCTGTTGGCTCAAGGAGCAGGTCATCCTGGCACAGAGAGCAGTACAGGGCATATAGTACTGCACTGTAAGGGGGAGCTACTAGACACCAGTACAGTTTTATCAGAGAAATGGCCATGCTGATTGGTTGGATTTGAGTCTGAGGCTTTGTATGTTAAGTCTAGTTTTAACTTAGTTTGGACCAGAAAAGACCATTGTATGTTTAAAAGATCGTATCTTGAGGCAATTGTATCTTAAGGGACCACTGTAGATATATACATTTTTGATAGAAGCTTACTGAATAATTGTTCAACAGAAATCAAAACTGATGGAAATCATAAATCCAGAGTGAAGACAGATTGACCAAAAATATGGTATCCTAATAAAGATGCTTGGAAGAGGATGGAATGCTATACTGTTACATACCAGAAATCTGGCCCATGACTTGTGACTTGATGCTCCATATCCTTGTGGCCGTTAATATTTTTATGGCTGAACCAAGATGCACGACTTCAATGGGAAATTGTCTGACAAATAATGACATACAGTACTTAACCTCTGAAACCACCTTTTCACAAAACCAATCCCTGTACACATAGACAAGATCTACTGGATATTTTGGAAGGGACGTTGAATGCAGATAAAATTGCTGTTTTACTGATGTTCACTGTTACTTCTCGAAAACTGTTGATAAAATGCCAGCTGATTTGAATTGTATACAAATGTAAAGTTAATCCATCTATTTTGCGCTTCTTTGTATTCAAAATATCAGCTATATCAATTATTAGGGGTACAGATAGGGCCATCTATCACAAAGACCAGGATCGATGGACGGTGTGTTATCTTCCTGGTTGCCGAAGTTGACACATCACGGATCGGGTTGACAGGTTACTGGGATGGACTGGAGAAAATTCAGCGGTCATGGTCAATATCAGAGCCAATGACCAACTTAGAGGTAGGTGTAGTGTCCTTTAAAAATGATTTTAGGGATTTAGGTCAAAAGCTTAGGGCAAGGAACTCAAAGGTAGTATTTTCCAAAATACTGCCTGTACTATGAGCCACACAACAAAGGCAGCAAGAGATTAGGGATGTTAACAAGTGTCTCAATAACTGGTGTAGGAAGGAGGAGTTTGGGTTCCTGGAGAACTAGGCCAACTTCTCTGTTGGCTACAGGCTCTATCGTAGGGATGGGCTGCACCTCAATGGGGAAGAGGCAGCTGTTTTGGGGGAGAAGATGGCTAGAAGGTTGGAGGAGTGTTTAAACTAGGGACTGGGGGGTGGGCAATTACATTATAGGATGGGAAGATAGTGCAGATAGAGACCTGGGGCAAAGGTAGTTGGGCTGGGGGAGGAATGGAAGGAGGGACTAGAACAGTTTAGAAGGACTCTGCCTTTATGTAAAGTCCTGTCTAAAGCCCACAGTCCGAGAAGATATAAGTGAGCGACATAAACATGTGGAGTCACTGTGAGTAGAAATACATGGAGGCAAAAATAATAATAAATTACTAATAGAAGTTTATTATAAACCACCTAATAATCTACCTAATAAGAAAATCTACTACTAAACGAGATAGACGAGGTGGCAAATCATAATGAGGTCATTATTATGGGGGACTTCAACTACCCAGATGTAGACTGGGAAACTGAAACCTGTACATCTCATAAAGGAAACAGGTTCTTGGCAATAACCAAAGACAATTACCTTTCCCAACCGGTTCAGGACCCAACTGGAGGGACGGCCATACTGGGCTTAGTATTAACCAATAGACCTGACAGAACAACTGATCTGCAGGTTGGGGGACACCTTGGAAATAGTGACCATAAAGTAATAACCTTCAAATTATCACTCAAAAGAGTGTTTCTTCTGGGAGGAACAAAAACACCAAAGTTCGAAAAATCTAAATTTAGCCAACTAAGAGAGGCCATAGGCCTAACTAACTGGGACAAAGTCCTCAAAAATAAAATTACAGCCACAAAATGGGACATTTTCAAAGCATCCTAAAATCTAATTGTGAGAGGTATATACCTTATGAGAATAAAAGGTTAAGGAACAAGAAGAAACCAATGTGGATAAATAGAACTGTAAAGAAAGCAATAAATGACAAAAAGAAAGCATTTAAATCACTAAAACCGGAGGGTAGTGAGGAAGCACTGCAAAACTATAAGGAAAAAAAACAATGTGTAAAAAATAAAAGCGGCCAAACTAGAGACCGAGAGATTAATTGCCAAAGAGAGCAAAACTAACCCTAAAATGTTCTTCAATTATATAAATTGTAAAAAGTATAAATCTGAAGGTGTCAGCCCTTTACAGAATGATGAGGGGGAAGTTGCGGAGAGCGATTAGGAGAAAACAAAGCTATTAAATATTTTTTTTTTCTCCACTGTATTCACTAAGGAAAACAAATGCAGAATGTAAAGGTAAATTCCCCATTAAAAGTGCCCTGTCTGACCCAGGAAGAAGTACAGCGGCATCTTAAAAAGATTAAAATAAATAAATTGGCAGGACCAGATGGCATACACCCCCGTATCCTAAGAGAATTAAGCCAGACCCTTATTTCTGATATTTAAGGACTCTATACTGACAGTGAGTGTTCCACAGGATTAGCGCATAGCAAATGTGGTGCCAGTATTCAAAAAGGTCCAAAAGCAGAGCCTTAAAACTATAGGCTGGTAAGCTTAACATCCGTCATAGGTAAACTGTTTGAAGGTTTTCTAAGAGATGCCATCTTGGAGCAACTCAATGAAAATAAGTAAATAATGCCATATCAGCTTCATGAGGGATCGGTCATGTCAAGCTAATTTAAACAGTTTCGATGAGGAGGTAAGTTCTAGTTTTGACAGCAGCGAATCAATGGATGTCGTATATCTGGACTTCTCCAAAGCGTTTGACATTGTACCTCATAAAAGGTTAGTATATTAAATGAGAATGCTTGGACTGGGAGAAAATGTCTGTATGTGGGTAACTGGCTCAGTAATAGAAAACAGATGGTCGTTATTAATGGTACACACTCAGATTGGGTCGCTGTCACTAGTGGGGTACCACAAGGGTCAGTACTGGGCCCTATCCTATTCGATATATTTATTAATGATCTTGTAGAAGGCTTGCACAGTAAAATATTACTTTTTGCAGATGACACTAAATTGTGTATAGTAATTGACGCAGAAGAGGACATTATACTGCTACCGATGGATCTGGATAGATTGGTGGCTTGGGCAGAGAAGTGGCAGATGAGGTTTAACATTGACAAATGTAAGGTTATGCACATGGGAAGGAATAATGCAAGTCATACTAAATGGTAAAACACTGGGTAACACTGACATGGAAAAGGACCTAGGAATTTTAGTAAACAGCAAACTAAGCTATAAAAAAAAACAGTGTCAGGCAGCTGCTGCCAAGGCCAATAAGATAATAAGTTGCATCAAAAGGGGCATAGACACTCATGATGATAACATAGTCCTACCACATTACAAATCACTGGTGAGACTACATATGGAATACTGTGTACAGTTCTGGGCTCCTGTGAACAAGGCAGACATAGCAGAGCTGGAGAGGATTCCAGAGGAGGGCAACTAAAGTAATAACTGGAATGAGAGAACTACAATACCCTGAAAGATTATCAAAATTAGGATTATTCACTTTAGAAAAAAAAAAACAACTGAGGGGAGATCTAAGAACTATGTATAAATTATATCAGGGGTCAGTACAGAGATCTCTCCCATCATCTATTAATCCCCCAGGACTGTGATAAGGGGACATCCTCTGGAGGAAAGAAGATTTGTACACAAACATAGAAGAGGATTCTTTATGGTAAGAGCAGTGAGACTATGGAACTCTTTGCCTGAGGAGGTGGTGATGGTGAGTTCACTAAAGGAGTTTAAGAGGGGCCTGGATGTATTTCTGAAGTGTAATAATATTACAGGCTATAGCTACTAGAGATGGGTCGTTGATCCAGGGAGTTATCTGATTGGAGTCGGGAAGGAATTTTTTCCCCTTAAGTGGGGAATATTGGCTTCTCCCATACAAGTTTTTTTTTTTTGCCTTCCTCTGGATCAACTTGCAGGATAATAGGCCGAACTGGATGGACACGTCTTTTTTTGGCCTCTTATACTATGTTATACAAATGTAAATTTAATCTATCCATTTTGCTGTTGTTTGTATTCATAATATCAGCTTTAGAAGCCTTGCTTAAAACAGGATAAATCACAAGATATAACATGAATCAGTAGTAGTAAAAAGTGAAAGATGTTCAGTTAAATTTCATAGATGAAAGCGCTGACTTCAATGTAGGCTGTAATGTCAGAATAAAATTGGTCAATACACGAAATACTTCTTTACTTTTTTGCAGTTTTTGCATTATCAAAAGTTGCAAAGTTATTTGTAATCACTAACTTGTAAACTAGCATTTACCATGAAAAGTAAGCATTATTCACATCACAATTCATGTTTTTAAGGCTATATACATATTTGTTATATATATACTGCTCTACCTGAGGCTTGCATTATTAAGTGGCTGCTTTCATAAGTGGAGTTAAAGAAACTGGAGTTCTACTGCTGAGTGTCTTTTTGTTGGGATTGCAAGTGTCTGAGTGTGGCGTGAAGCTGCTAACCTAGAAAGTTAAGTACTTGCAGTTTAGTTCTGCCATTTAAAACCGCTTTTTTTCTCTCTGTTGTGTAGTGTCATTTAAAACAGTTTTTTTTCTCTGCTAGGTGGGGGGGAGTGGCTATAAATTAGACCACTCAACTCTTCCAGAGCCTGCTCTACCTGAGGCTTGCATTATTAAGTGGCTGCTTTCATAAGTGGAGTTAAAGAAACCGGAGTTTAAGAAAAGGAGCAAGAAACAGAGATTCATTAGATCATCCTTGTATACAGTTGGTTTGATTCTAGCTACTCTTCCTACTGCTGTCTTTTCCTGCGTAATCCCCATTTAGTATGACTTCCATTATTGACAGCGCCGTCCAGTGCACATCTTGTCTGATGTATGCAGTCCTGGAACAGCCGTTCGAGGGTGTATATGTTTGTTCAAAATGTGAGCAAATTACCCGTTTGGAATCGCACATCGAGTCTCTAAACAGGCGAGTTGCAACACTGAAAGCCACTGACAATTTAGAAAAGAGTTTGCTGCTCACTGAGCAAGCACTCTATGGGGTAGATGTAGGGGAGGGTGGTAGCGAGGAAAGTGAGGTAGTCAGCTGGGTAACAGTAAGAAAGCGGGGTAGAGGGAAGAGTGCCAGGGAGGCTAGCCCTGATCTGACACACCCCAACAAGTTTGCACGGTTGGCAGATAAGGGGGATGACAGTTCGTAAACGGCACTGCTGCAGCCGGACACTTCCTCTGCCAGTCAGGGGAATGTCAGCTCCAGTAAGCAGGAGAGCAGGGCAGGCCAGACAGGTGCTGGTAGTGGGAGACTCATTTATTAGGGGTACAGATAGGGCGATCTGTCACAAAGATCGTGATCGCCGAACAGTGTGCTGTCTTTCTGGCGCTAGAGTTCGACACATCGTGGATCGGGTTGACAGATTACTGGGAGGGGCTGTAGAAGACCCAGCAGTCATGGTCCATATCGGAACCAATGACAAATTTAGAGGAAGGTGGAGAGCCCTTAAAAAAGATTTCAGGGTTTTAGGTCAAAAGCTATGGGCAAGGACCTCAAAAGTAGTATTTTCTGAAATACTGCCTGTACCACGAGCCACACAAGAAAGGCAGCGGGAGATTAGGGAGGTTAACAAGTGGCTCAAGAGCTGGTGTAGGAAGGAGGGGTTCGGGTTCCTGGAGAACTGGGCCGACTTCTCTGTCGGCTACAGGCTCTATCGTGGGGACGGGCGGCACCTCAATGGGAAAGGGGCAGCTGTGTTGGGGAGAAAGATAGCTAGAAGGTTGGAGAAGTGTTTAAACTAGGGACTGGGGGGAAGGGTAATTACATTAAAGGAGGGCAAGATAGTGCAGATAGAGACCAGGGGTGAGGTAGTGTGACTGGGGGAGGAATGGAAGGGGGGACTAGAACAGCTCAGAATGAAAGAGTAGGGTAAAAAATACACATAAACCTGTCAAATATATGCATACTAATGCCAGAAGCCTGACTAACAAGACTGATGAACTGGAATTAGTGATGTGTGAGGAGGACTATGACATAGTGGGAATAAGTGAGACATGGCTGGATGATAGCTATGAATGGGCAGTTAATATAAAAGGTTACAATCTGTTTAGAAAGGATCGTCAAAACCGGAGAGGTGGAGGGGTCTGTCTCTATGTGAAGTCCTGTCTAAATCCCGTAATTTGAGAATACATCTCTGAGGGACATGAACATGTGGAGTCACTGTGGGTAGAAATACATGGAGCAAAAAACAATAATAAATTACTAATAGGAGTGTATTATAAACCACCTAATATACCAGAGTCCACAGAAAATCTATTACTAAACGAGATAGACGAGGCGGCAAATCATAATGAAGTCGTTATTATGGGGGACTTCAACTACCCAGATATAGACTGGGAAACTGAAAGCTGTACATCCCAAAAGGAAACAGGTTCTTGGCAATAGCCAAAGACAATTACCTTTCCCAACTGGTTCAGGACCCCACTAGAGGGACGGCCACACTGGACTTAGTATTAACCAATAGACCTGATAGAACAACAGATGTGCAGGTTGGGGGACACCTGGAAAATAGTGACCATAAAGTTAAAACCTTCCAATTATCGTTTAAACGAGAGTTTCTAAAGGGGGGAACAAAAATACCAAACTTCAAAAAAGCAAAATTTAGCCAACTAAGTGAGGCCATAGGCCTAACTAACTGGGACAAAGTCATCAAAAATAAAAATACAACCATAAAATGGGAGATTTTTAAAAGCATTGTAACATCTAATTGTGAGAGGTACATACCTTATAGGAATAAAAGGCTAAGGAACAATAAGAAACCAATGTGGATAAATGGAACCGTAAAGAAAGCAATAAATGACAAAAAGAAAGCATATAAATCACTAAAACAGGAGGGGAGTCAGGAAGCACTGATAAACTATAAGGAAAAAAATAGAATATGTAAAAAAAACTAATAAAATTTGCCAAACTAGAGACCGAGAGATTAATTGCCAAAGAGAGTAAAACTAACCCTAAAATGTTCTTCAATTATATAAATAGTAAAAAATATAAATCTGAAGGAGTCGGCCCTCTACATAGCAATGAGGGGGGTGTTGCAGAGAGCGACGAGGATAAAGCAAAACTAGGAAAATAAACTGTCAGATGAAATGCTTTAAATTCCCCATTAAAAGTGCCCTGTCTGACCAAGGAAAAAGTACAACAGCGACTTAAAAAGATTAAAATAGACAAATCGCCAGGACCGGATAGCATACACCCCCGTATCCTAAGGGAATTAAGTTATGTCATAGCCAGACCTTTATTTCTGATATTTACGGACTCTATACTGACAGGGAATGTTCCACAGGATTGGCGCATAGCAAATGTGGTGCCAATATTCAAAAAGGGTCCAAAAACAGAGCCTGGAAATTATAGGCCGGTAAGTTTAACATCTATTGTTGGTAAACTGTTTGAAGGGTTTCTAAGAGATGCTATTTTAGAGTATCTCAATGAAAATAAGCAAATAACGCCATATCAGCATGGCTTCATGAGGGATCGTCATTCCAAACAAATTTAATCAGCTTCTATGAGGAGGTAAGTTCTAGACTTGACAGCGGCGAATCAATGGATGTCATATATCTGGACTTCTCCAAAGCATTTGACACTGTACCTCATAAAAGGTTAGTATATAAAATGAGGATGCTCGGACTGGGAGAAAATGTCTGTATGTGGGTAAGTAACTGGCTGAGTGACAGAAAACAGAGGGTGGTTATTAACGGTAGATACTCAGATTGGGTCACTGTAACTAGTGGGGTACCTCAGGGGTCAGTATTGGGCCCTATTCTCTTCAATATATTTATTAATGATCTTGTAGAAGGCCTGCACAGTAAAATATCTATTTTTGCAGATGACACTAAACTGTGTAAAGTAATTAACACTGAAGAGGACAGTTTTCTGCTACAGAGGGATCTGGATAGATTGGAGGCTTGGGCAGAGAAATGGCAGATGAGGTTTAACACTGGCAAATGTAAAGTTATGCACATGGGAAGGAATAATGCAAGTCACCCGTACATATTAAATGGTAAAACACTCGGTAACACTGACATGGAAAAGGATCTAGGAATTTTAATAAACGACAAATTAAGCTGCAAAAACCAGTGTCAGGCAGCTACTGCCAAGGCCAATAAGATAATGGGTTGCATCAAAGGGGCATAGATGCCCGTGATGAGAACATAGTCCTACCACTTTACAAATCACTAGTCAGACCACACATGGAGTACTGTGTACAGTTCTGGGCTCCTGTGAACAAGGCAGACATAGCAGAGCTGGAGAGGGTTCAGAGGAGGGCAACGAAAGTAATAACTGGAATGAGGGATCTACAGTACCCTGAAAGGTTATCAAAATTAGGGTTATTCACTTTAGAAAAAAAGACGACTGAGGGAGATCTAATAACTATGTATAAATATATCAGGGGTCAGTACAGAGATCTGTCCCATCATCTATTTATCCCCAGGACTGTGACTGTGACGAGGGGACATCCTCTGCGTCTGGAGGAAAGAAGGTTTTGTACACAAACATAGAAAAGGATTCTTCACTGTAAGAGCAGTGAGACTATGGAACTCTCTGCCTGAGGAGGTGGTGATGGTGAGTACAATAAAGGAATTCAAGAGGGGACTGGATGTATTTCTGGAGTGTAATAATATTACAGGCTACAGCTACTAGAGAGGGTCGTTGATCAGGGGAGTTATTCTGGTTGCCTGATTGGAGTCGGGAGGGAGTTTTTTTCCCCTTAAGTGGGGAAAATTGGCTTCTGCTTCACATGGGTTTTTTGCCTTCCTCTGGACCAACTTGTAGGAAGCAGGCCGAACTGGATGGACGAGTGTCTTTTTTCGGTCTTGTAATTTTATAAAATATCTCTAATAAGATCAAAGCAGATTGCCACCTTAATTAATATTCTGTGTAGCAATTTTATCATGTACTTTTCTTATTAGAAATGTCTCATTTACAATTAATTATGCTGGTGGTAGTTAAAAAAAAAAGCTGCCTCAGAGAGAGGAATACAGAGATTGGTAAGCATGTACAGTCAATGTATCTAAAAACTGTTGGTCCAAATGGCATGGACTACCCACTAGGAACTGGGGTATAACTTTCATTCACGTTACTTCAAAAGCAAAGATAAAAACTACCAGAACTAAAAACTATATGCAAGAAAACTCAGCTGATTGAGACACAAAGAAGCACAAGTCAACCAGAAAACTTCTTAAAATAAAAAAAATATTTTTATATATATATATATATATATATATGTGTAATAAGGCTGATGGGTTAGCCTGTATTTGTGGGAGGGGCGGAGGCCTTAATAATCTAGGCACGGCCTCACCTCCGGACGTGCGTGCACAAGCGCTTCCTGTGCTCACTTCCGGGTCAGATATCGCATGCTCATTGTACCTGCCTCACGTCAGCTGCGCATCATCGTCACACCAACCGCCCACTGCCCTTCTGTACCTCTGGCAGGATCGGCAAGAGAAAACCTCCCCCAGCTTTTTGTCTGCCGCAAGGTACCTCTGTCCACGCGCTCCGACCTACGCCGCCGCCATGTGTCTTGGGGTTCCCCCCCACAGGTAAGGACCGACGGCGTCTATGGCCAGCATTCTGGCCGGCGTGGGTAAGTGTGGTTCCATCTTTATTCTCCCGTCTGGTTCCCTTTCTCTCCCGTCCGCCAATCCCCCCCCCGGCAGGTGTCCTCTCGTTCCGTTCCTTCGGCCGCCTCAGGACGATCCCCGTGTTCCGCTTGCGGGAGGTCTGTCTTCCCGCGAGTTCAGGAAACCTCGCGTCCTCCTTTCCTGCTCGACATATGTTTACACAATACCTCTGCTCCAACATGAAGAAAAACAGTCCGCGGCACTCACCATCCGGTGTTCACGGTATGTTTATTGCAGAGGTACTACATGTACAGGGGCACAGACTCACATGGAGAGAAACAAACAGCGACGGCCTTCGCGAGCGTATCGCTTCTTCCGGCTGTTCAGCGTGTTCCAAGCGTCACGTCTGCGCTAATATAATGCGTCACCAGGAGGGAGGGGTAAAACCAACCCATCTCCTAGCAACTGGTAGACGCATAGTAGGCAGCGTCTGTGCGCTATAAGACTATAAGGAACATAAATAAAAGCAAATACAAAAGACATACATTATTACAAATATCAAAATGCAAGGCTGAGGCTGTGAAACGCCAAACTCCTGCGCCTCCACTAAGAGGCAACATTGTGTATACAGTAATACATACACATAAGGGATTCAACATAGGCAGCTAAATGAAAACCGACATGTCATTCCGTTCATTAAGGCCCAAATGGCCCGTGGCTACTTTCATACTAGCGTTCTTTGCGGATCCGTCATGGATCTGCAAAAACACTTTCGTTACAATAATACAATCGCATGCATCCGTCAGGAATGGATCCGGTTGTATTATGTCTTCTATAGCCCTGACTGTTTTCTATTGTGCCAGATTGTGTCAGAGAAAACTGATCCGTCCCCATTGACTTACATTGTGTGCCAAGACGAATCCGTTTGTCTCCGCTTCATCAGGCGGACAGCAAAACGCGAGCAAAACGCGGCAGGCAGCGTTTGGGTGTCCGCCTCCAGAGCGGAATGGTGACTGAACAGAGGCAAACTGATTTTTTCTGAGCGGATCCTTTTCCATTCAGAATGCATTAGGGCAAAACTGATCCGTTTTGGACCTCTTGTGAGAGTCCTGAACGGATCTCACAAACAAAAAGCCAAAACACTAGTGTGAAAGTAGCCTAACATATATTGACTGTCAAGACTACTACACAAATATCAAGGCAAAATAAACTTCCACAATGATGTGCGCACAGTCATTCAGAGACAGAGAGAGGAAAAAGTTTTCTCTTTAATACATTTTGTAATTAAATGTATATGTTTTCAAACAGACATTGTCAGAAGACTAAAAATATTCCTCAACTACATAAATAAGGCCTCTTTCACACTTGCGTTCTGAGGATCCGGCAGGCACTTCCGTCCCGCCAGATCCGTCAGAACGCAAGTCGCCTGAAAGCATTAGAAGACTGATCGGGATCCTGATCAGTCTTTGAAATGCTTTCAGGTTACTATGGCAGCCAGGACGCTATTAAAGTCCTGGTTGCCATAGTAGTAGGGGGGAGCGGTATATTTACAGTCCGTGCGGCTCCCGGGGCGCTCCAGAATGACGTCAGAGCGCCCCATGCGCATGGATCACATGATCCATGCGATCACGTGATCCATGCGTGTAGGGCGCCCTGACGTCACTCTGGAGCGCCCCGGGAGCCGCATGGATGGTAATTCTACTGCTCCCCCGCTCCCCCACTACACTTTACCATGGCAACCAGGACTTGGCTGCCATGGTAACCACTGAGAAAAAGCTAAACGTTGGATCCGGCGATGCGCCGAAACGACGTTTAGCTTAAGGCCGGATCTTATTAAATACTTTTTTTGTTCTCTGCTGTATTTACACAAGGATTTGCCGTGCCAGGTAGCACGATTATAGATATGAATTTTCCATTAAATGCCACCTGTTTAATCCAGAAGAAAGTGTAGCCCTGCCCAAACAAACATTAAAATAGATACAGCACTGTGTCCTGATGGCGCTCCCACCTGCGTTCTCAAGGAATTAAGTATTATTAGAGCTAGACCCCTATTTCTAACTTTAAGAGGAGTCTAACATCTGGAAATTCATTTTTGAACCAGGTACAATAATTTGCACGACTAGCTCTGCTGTTTACAATAATCCATATGCTCCAGCCACAATTGTTCTTTCTGCATCCTCTGCAGGCCCCTCTCCTTGACAGGGCCAGGTTTCTGTATAGTCTTTTTGACTGACCATGTTAAATAGGAGGGAGAGGCTGGTAGAGGACGAGGTTCATAGTGATTCAGTGAGGGTGAGTCTGAGCTAAACTCCTCATTTGCATATAGATGAAAAGTTATTTATCTCCAACAACATATAGCTAACTGAAGGTATAGTTATATTCAACTGAGCTCTATAATGCATTATTGACAAAATAACGTACCCAGATAGTAATGGATTTCTGCAAAACTTGCTGCGTTTACAGTTTCTCACAAAAGTGAGTACACCCCTCACATTTTTGTAAATATTGTATTATATCTTTTCATGGGACAACACTGAAGATATGACACTTTAAACAATGTAAAGTTGTCAGTGTACAGCTTGTATAACAGTGTAAATAAGTTGTGCCCTCAAAATAACTCAACACATGGCCATTAATGTCCACCTAGGAGCTTCACACTGTTATTTTTTTGTCAGGGTAATGTTTGTCCACACACAGCAGGCTTTTCCAGAAATGTCTCACTTCCTTGGCCTGCCCAGGTGGCAGACCACTGGAGTGTGCAGGATCTACAGGCCTAACTATGCAGCAGGATACCATATAGAACCTGTATGCCTCCATGCCAAACTGTATTTCATGTTGTGTTCAGGCTAGAGGTAGCTCAACAGGGTACAGGTCCTTCCTTCAATTATACATTTTCCCCAATAAACTTATAATTTCGCTTCAATATTGTAATCACTTATAGATAATTATCATTGCATTCACACATAAAAAGTTTCATTCAATTACAATGACCCTCTTGGTGCTAATGTATTGTGATGATGGGAAAGTCATATGTAACCAAAACTCCAAGTGTGTCACATTTTTGCAATTCGCATTTTGACTGTATTGACAATAATAAGATGTGATGCTGACGTACTATATGCCGATATGAACAATGCAAGTTCCAAAAAAAAAACACAGTTTGACAAGTTTGGTATTGAAGAACGTAATTTGCCTACATAGGGCCCTGACCACAACCCCAAAATGCCTTTGGAATGAATAGAAATTACTATTGTGCGCCAGACCTCATCATCGAATATTGATGCCTGCCCTTCTAGCTGGATGGGCACAAATTCACACTGACATATGGCATAATCTTATGAACATCCTTCTAAGAAGAGCTGAGGCTGTTTTAAGAGCAAAAGGGGCCCAACTCCACCCTTACAGGCCTGAGGCTATTAGGCCTGAAGCCTATAAGGCACTACAAAAAGGCAGGCAGTCACAAAGCAATAACATCACCAAGATTGCCGTGTCGGGTCTCAGGTGCACAATGACATCTGGGATGCAGGCTGGAAGAGGTCTGCGGCCTGCTCTATGGACAGCATTAAGGAACAGGACCAGGTGAGTATTAGATGTTTTTTTTACCTAGCCACTTGGGCACATATCTAATACTGCAGGACATTACTGGGATGCCTGTAGGGATGTCTAGTACTGGGAGCACAATAGAGGGCATTATTATTTTTATTGGGGAATACTATAGGGGCATTATTAATACTTGGTGCATTATTACTGGGGATATTTTAGGGAGCACTATTTCTAGAGCAGAATAGTAGCATTAGGGAGCACAGCAGACACAATGTTAGGGGGGGGGGGGTTTGAGAACGTAGGGAGTATGATGTAAAAGTGTGGAATCTAAAATGTCTGTGTAGAACACTCTGCAGAGATGAGATGTAGCTGAAAGAACTCGTTGTGACGGTCTGCTACAAACAGGGAAGATAAGAATACGGAATGTCAATATTAGAGGAGATATCACTGGATAAAACAGTTATGTAGTACTGTATTCTCCTGTACGACTGGGCAGCATGCTGAAGATAGGAATGTGCAGGGAGGGGTTTGACAAATGCGGGATGGGCCCACAAAGCTTCCCGGTATGGAGCCTTTAAATTCCTGATGGCAGCCCTACCTCCAAGCATATGAACTATGTAAATTCGTTAGTGAGACCTCTCTGCTTCATATGCCAGAGTACTAAGTAAAATGTTTGAAATTGTTGGATTTAAACTATGTGACCTCAGGCCATTTATTCTGCACGATCCAATGACCATGTAGGCAGCACTGATAGTAATTAAATGAAGTAACTTAGTAGACTCAATGCTGCTCTAGTGCTTCCACTAGGCACGGACACTGCATTGCTTACCCACTCTCCTGTTCTAGATCACCAGTGTTTTGGACACATCGGCATCCTTCTCCTCCTGCCTGGTGGGCTCTGGCTGTTGGAGTAGCATTGCTCCATCCACTCCATAGGTGCATACACCGTAATCCTCTCCAGTGGCTGGACACCCAGTGGTCCCCAAGGCACCTTTTCCTACAGGAGGGTGCCTGGGCAATAGGTTCTAGTACTCTAGTGTCCCGCAAAGGTACCATCTCATCTACTGACTTGTTAGTTTTCATATTTGACCTTTCACTACCTGACCTCTGCCTGTTCTCTGTACTGACCCTTCACTGCCGGCCCTGACCTCTGACTAATTACTAGATTACACAAGCTCTAGCTACCCTGACGTCTGTCTGTTTCCTGACCACGGTTTTGCCTGACCCATTGGGGTTTCGCACCAATGTCTCTAGGCCCCTGTAACTCAGCCGTCAAAGGAACAGAGACTACTTCCGGAGTTAGTGGCTCATTTTTGTCCTGCATGCTACTCATTTTTGGCTAAAAATAATTTTTTCAATTGCCCTTTATTAAAAATATTGAGCTGGGGGTGTGTGGCCAGCGGCCGGCGCAGAACTACTGGGCAAATCCTGAGGATTACTAGCCAGCACCAGTACCACAGAACCCTTGGAGGAGCCCCGATATCAACAGGGAGCTGGCACATATCTGACTTACCCTGAAGTGTGAGCCGAAGCATGCAGCGCGACCAGCAGCACGAACGCCGGGAGATGAGTTGAGGGGTGGAGGTGTACAGCGCAGCTTCTGCCGTGAAGAGGTGAGAGAGACACAGAGTAAGGAGCTGGAGGGAGACCGAGCGGGCCGAGAGGATCAAAAAAGGGGGGAAGATTGGAAGCAGCAGGCACTGCAAATCCTCCTTGAATTTCCCGCCAGTCGGCCAATTTCACCAGCTCCCAGGCAGCAACAGGAGAGAGGAGGGAGTTCTGTGCAGCATGGCAGACAGGAACAACAGAGTCACTGGTATACACATAAAGGGGACAGTATAACTCCCTAAAAGAACCCTCCTGCTGGGACTATATCCTTAATAAAGGGGTGCAGAACAGCCTCTGCATGCTCCTCTGGCGGGCCCCATAGCTACAAAGTGCGGCAGACAAACTGAAAGAATTTGCAAGACAACCAGAGGAGGCGTCACGGTCTCTTTTACCGCAGCGAAATGTGCACACTACGGCAGGGCCGGCGCGTCCTATAGGCTGACTAGGCAGCCGCGTAGAGCGCCCCTTGGGAAGGGGCGCTGCTAGGAGCGCCGGCCCCCTTCATGCTGCAGC
This sequence comes from Bufotes viridis, assembly GCA_033119425.1. Lineage (NCBI taxonomy): Eukaryota > Metazoa > Chordata > Amphibia > Anura > Bufonidae > Bufotes > Bufotes viridis. The sequence goes on along the minus strand of CM065589.1, from coordinate 200,305,557 downwards.
CGCCCGAGCGCTCTATAGAGAACCTCAGGCGGCTGCAGCACTGCCCGGGTTGGTGCGTCCATGAGGGCGCACCGCCCGGGCGCAGCAAGAAGAGAGGGGCTGACAGGAGGGAAGCGCTCAGCGCTCCCTCCTGTCAGTCCCTCATTGTAGCGTGGCCGAGCCCTGTATGGTCCGCGGTACAGGAGCATCTGTCTCCTGTACCCGGCCGGACTGACAGGAAGTGCGCACACAGTGTGCGCTTCTTATCAGTCCGCCCGGGTACAGGAGACTAAAGCTCCTGCATCCGTGGAGCATACAGCGCTCGACTCACGCTACCCAGAAAGTAGAGGGGAGGAGATTGAGAAAGAGGATGACATGGGGGGTGATTAAGAAAGAGGAAGACAAGGGGGTGATTGAGAAAGAGGATGACAAGAGGGGGGTGATTGAGAAAGAGGATGACATGGGGGGTGATTGAGAAAGAGGATGACAAGGGGGTGATTGAGAAAGAGGATGACAAAGGGAGGGGGGTTGAGAATGAGGATGACAAGGGGGAAAGAGAATGACAAGAAAAGGAGAGAGAATGACAAGAGGGGGAAGAGAATGACATGGGGGGGGGATGACAAGAAAAGGAGAGAGAATTACATGGGGGAGGGGAAGAGAATGACATGGGGGGGGGGAGAGAAAACTGGCGTTAGTTAAAGGGGTTCTGCAGTTTATTTAAACTGATCGGCGGGGTCCGACACTGGCAGTAGCACCTCGGCCTTCTCGCTGTTTACTGCAGGCGCAGTGACGTCACGACTAGTATCACTGGCCTTGGCGGGGTTAAGCTCTGTTCACTTGAATGAAGCTTAGCCCCACCCAGGCCAATGATACTAATCGTGACGTCACTGCGAGAAGGCTGAGGCGCTACTACCAGCGCCGCTGCCTTCTCAAACAGCTGATTGGCGGGGGTCCCGGGTATCGGACCCCTGTCGATCAGTTTAAATAACTACAGAACCCCTTTAATTTGGCAGATCATATGGGTGGGGCATTGTGATGTCACATGGGGGGGGGGGGAGGGCGGCAAACTTTTCTTTTGCCTAGGGTGGCAAAAATCCTTGCACCGGCCCTGCACTACGGCTAGCACTGCATCAGACATTGTAGTCTCTGCAACAGCTCCTGAAGATGCTCAGGATGAACCCACCCTTAAGTAAGTAACAGCACAAGTCTTAGAGGCTATTACGGCCTGCAAGACGTCTCTTACAGGGAAACTGGATGAAGTTAAAATTGATCTAGTCCTCCTGCGCCAGGACATGCATAATTTGTGGGACAGAGTCCAACATGCGGAAGAACGTATATCACGCATTGAAGATGCGACAGCAACTGTTCCTAGATCCATATCCGAGCTTAACACCAAAGCAGACCTCTGGAAACAGAAAGTGGATGACCTGGAAAATAGACTCAGGAAAAATAATATAAGAATCATCGGCTTGCATGAAAGAGCAGAGGGCAATACTCCAGAGGAGTTTATAGTGAAGTGGATTAAAGAACTTTTCCCGGATGCAAACTTCTCTTTGGCATTTGCAGTTGAAAGGGCTCACAGGGTGCCAGCCAGTCCCCCGCCACCTGGAGCTCCACCTCGACCCATGCTCGCAAGATTTCTTAATTGCAAAGATAGAGATAGGATATTGGCTCTAGCCAGAAGATGACAAAGAAATCTAATATAATTCCAGAGTTTCCATCTTCCCAGATTTTTCCATGGAACTACAAAAACAACGTGCCACCTTTATGGATGTAAAACGGCAGCTGAGAGATGCTAACATACCCTACTCCATGGGATAGCCTGCAAAATTAAGAGTAGTTGATGGAGATGTAGTGTACGGGAGTTGTAATACCCGTCACTACAGAAGGGTCACTTGGATGCTGTCGTTCCTCTCATTTATGGGGAGGCTGGTATCAGTCCTATTCATATAATGCAATGTAATGTAATGCTATGTAATTCCCTGTTACTGTGTTATTGCATGTTCAGGCCTGCTAGGGATTTCATTCCAGCTCTAGTCACTAGAGGGAGCTAGGGAGCCCTAGTCTATATAAGGCCCAGTCAGGGAAAGGGAGAAGAGATTAGGCTGTGTCTGAGTCAAGCACAGGCCATGTGCCTGTGAAAGCAGAGCAGGCCTGGAGCCTGCAGACTAGGAGAGGGCATTGCAGTCCCTGTAACCGGGTTCCAGATCCAAGGAGAAGGTTCCCCTCCTACGTCCATATCTGCAGAAGCAAGAGTCAAGCTGAGGCAATCCCTAGAGCAAGAGGTACTGTAATGTCAGAGGAGGTACACTGCAAACTGGAGATTCAAGGATATAAGCCAGAAGTAGGGCATTGGGGCCTTGAAGAATAATTGCCAGTCAGGACAAGCCAGGAAGAAAGTAAGGTTCACCTGCAATTCAAAGTCCTGTTATTTAACCCTCTGTTTTACCTTGCTGGATATAAGCCTGCTGTAACTGAGACTGTACAAAAGCCTATTGTCTGCAACAAGAACTGTTTTAAGAGATTGCCTTCTGTATTACCACTGTTTCAGTGGAAGTTGGAATTCTGTTTCAAGCTACAAGTCTGCACCTCTATTATTCCTACTATAAATACGGTGTGCCACCGTTTACTGGCACTGGCGTCACGAAACATCAGGGACTTAGCCATAGGCACGTTAAACTACAACACCAAGGGCACCTCACATTGCACCTGGCTGTGTCCCTTCAGAACCCAGAGAGTGCCCCAGAGGAACAGCGTGCCGGCCTCTCCATCACTGGCATTCCCCAGGTTAGTTCCACACATTGCCCTGACTTGGGGATGCTACATTTTGGCGTCACGAACAGGATACGCACGTTTTACGGACTGTGAGCAAAACGTGAACTTTGTGCCTTAACCAGTTTGCCAAGTGACAAAACGCCTGTTTATTTGAAGTGAACTTTGTGGACTGAAAAACATACAAAAAGTGTCCCTAAAACCTCCAGAAAGCGCTGTGCAGTGTTGCGCTATCAAGAGGAAGAAAATCGCCACTTCCAAGTGTGCTTTTGTGGACTTTTATCATCCTGCTTGCTGTCATTGAATAGCTGCATCATGGCGCCCAAGATGGCCGCCGGCGTCATTGGACTTCTTCTTGCGCCATCACTGACCTGCAGTGGCGCGAAAATTTGGCGCCAAAACCCTCCAAGAGGGAGGAGAAGACGACCTGGAGGTAACGCCTTCCTTTGAGGATTATAATATGGACACCGCCTACCCTATACTGGAATACCTAGGGGGCGTGCAAGAAACGACGGGGTGGAGCCTGCAGGAACAGTGGCTCACCCTGCTACGGGGCTTCCTACCTGAATCAGAGGGATCCGGAGCCGTAGTGAGAGCAATGGAGGCGACCTCAGGAGCGACTAAGGAACGCCCAGCGCCCCCAGCGTATACTCCCAGCGACATGGCCCAGACCTGTCCATGGCCACAAGCCGAGCCCTGCCGTTTCCACCCGCCGCGAGAAGGCTTCCTCCCGCGGAACCCCGCGTGGTCGGCCCTGATGGCCGAGATCCGAGTGGCGGCAACTTTAAAAACTACCACTCAGAAAAAGTATTTCGAGGAAGTCACCAAGCGGATCTATGAAGATTCCAGGGACAGCAAGCCCCAGCTCGAACGCCGCACTGGAGTAGTACTGGAGTTTGACAAGGTCAGAGGATTTGGATTCATCCAAGAAACCGGCACCAACCGGGACTATTATGTGAATCGCCGGTCCGTCAAGCGCAGCTATCTCCCAGGGCGACTGCATAATCTAGCGGTCGGAGAGAGAGTGGAGTTCACTCCCGCGGAGGGCCTGCGAGGCCCATATGCCACTGCGGTGACCCGTCCAGGACCGGTACCGGAGGACTGGGAAGAAACAGAAGATCCGGTGGAGGCAGAGGACCCGCCGGGACCCATCCGGAATACGTACCAGGAGAAGAGTTCTTTTCTCGGCCCGAACATCTTCTGGCAGCCGACGATCCTGGACAAGCCTCCCAGTCCTTATCCTTCTCCAGAGCTGCCGCGACGGGAGAAGACAGCCGCTGATTGGGCGCGGATGGCCCAGTTTAGTGAGGCTATGGATGACCTGCGGAAGAACCGCCATGACAGAACCTCGTCTGAGCCTGCTGCAAGTGTGCCGGAATCCAGCAGTGAGATCTCCGCCCTGGAGGAGCGGATCGCTTCCTTACAAGCTTACCTGGATGGCCTGCGGCAAGTGACAGAGTCTAAGAAAACAGCGCAGCAGTCCAGCGGTGGTGAGTTACCTGTGACCCCTGTACCACCCGAACCCGTAGTCCAAGGTCCTACCGCTAACGCTTAGCCACCCAAGGTCCGTGTAAAAGCGGATAAATTGACATATGCCAGGAGCCGAGTCCGCCTTGACGGGAGCATCATGTCCCGGCCAGAGGAAGTGTCTACCCCAGCGCCGGCCCGTGTCCCGAGACCATCAGCTCCTATATGTCCGCAACCCAGCGGGCCAGTGAGGTGGGTAGGCCCAATACCGGTGATGTTTCCAGCCCATTCTGTTTGGTGGGCACCCCCTCCAAGTGGCTCTGGTGCATGGCCCAGGCTACCCGCAGCACAGGGCTGCACTACCTCTGATGAACAGGGTTCATTTGATACATACCTGTGAGCAGGCCTGCTAGGCCATTTTTGCTCATCCTCACAGGGACATCATCTGTGTTGCAGGAACTGTCCCTTTAAGTTTGTCAGGCTGGTGGAGCTTGCTGCCAGTTCCCCACGGCCGGTGGCATGTTTGACAAATAAGTAGCCACTGTGAACCACTGCTCCCAGCCTGCCTCTTTCTGTTCCGGGACATCCTGCCTGCTGCTACCATTTTGGCGTCAAGTACTTTAATAAATCCAAGTTGTGCTTTTATTTGCACCTTATCCCCTTTTAACCCCCATTTCAGGTTGAAAAGGGTTCTTTTATGTCAGCACTTTAAAAATACGCAGGACTTGCCAGGAAGGTGTTTCCCTGGTATTGTCAGAGTCCTGTATTGTCATTTTATGTATGTGCTGCTGACCGTATTTATTGCTCAAAAATTTTATCTAAGCTTATGTGCCCAGAGATGGACTTCCTATGTGTGAGCCTCTGAGATATCGCTTTTATTGTGGACTCATTCATTGTCATGGACTATCCTGGTATTCCCTAACATCCGCTGTGCCAGGTCAGCGCCCCAGTTCCACTCATTATCCTGAAGGAAGAGAGCGACGCCCCTTGTCACCGCACTTCTCCGTTACCAGCTGGACCTGATAACAATTGTCAATGCAGATGGAATTGATTACTGATGAGTATGTATGCCTGCATGTTTTTTTTCTCTTTCAGGTGAAAATTCCAGACGGGCGGTGCCCTGTTAGAGTACGAGGTCGTACTCAGCTTAAAGCAGCGGGGTATGTAGTGTACGGGAGTTGTAATACCCGTCACTACAGAAGGGTCACTTGGATGCTGTCGTTCCTCTCATTTATGGGGAGGCTGGTATAAGTCCTATTCATATAATGCAATGTAATGTAATGCTATGTAATTCCCTGTTACTGTGTTATTGCATGTTCAGGCCTGCTAGGGATTTCATTCCAGCTCTAGTCACTAGAGGGAGCTAGGGAGCCCTAGTCTATATAAGGCCCAGTCAGGGAAGGGAGAGGAGATTAGGCTGTGTCTGAGTTAAGCACAGGCCATGAGCCTCATGAAGGCAGAGCAGGCCTGGAGCCTGCAGACTAGGAGAGGGCATTGCAGTCCCTGTAACCGGGTTCCAGATCCAAGGAGAAGGTTCCCTCCTACGTCCATATCAAGCAGAAGCAAGAGTCAAGCTGAGGCAATCCCTAGAGCAAGAGGTACTGTAATGTCAGAGGAGGTACACTGCAAACTGGAGATTCAAGGATATAAGCCAGAAGTAGGGCATTGGGGCCTTGAAGAATAATTGCCAGTCAGGACAAGCCAGGAAGAAAGTAAGGTTCACCTGCAATTCAAAGTCCTGTTATTTAACCCTCTGTTTACCTTGCTGGATATAAGCCTGCTGTAACTGAGACTGTACAAAAGCCTATTGTCTGCAACAAGAACTGTTTTAAGAGAGTGTCTTCTGTATTACCACTGTTTCAGTAAAGTTGGAATTCTGTTTCAAGCTACAAGTCTGCACCTCTATTATTCCTACTATAAATACGGTGTGCCACCGTTTACTGGCACTGGCGTCACGAAACATCAGGGACTTAGCCATAGGCACGTTAAACTACAACACCAAGGGCACCTCACATTGCACCTGGCTGTGTCCCTTCAGAACCCAGAGAGTGCCCCAGAGGAACAGCGTGCCGGCCTCTCCATCACTGGCATTCCCCAGGTTAGTTCCACACATTGCCCTGACTTGGGGATGCTACAGAGACAGAGCGTTATCTTCACTTCCCCCGGAGAAGTTGCTGAATGGCTAGCCTTAAGGCGAAGATCACCAAGACGAGGAAATCCTTGAACCCCTCTACAGTAAGGACTGGTCATCAGATGCTGTCTTCAGACTAGCAGTAGTATAGGAAGGATCGGCACTCAATGTAATGTTTCTTCAAAGTTCTCTTTTATTCGCCACAGTTGAGGCAACACACTACACGTGTTTCGGCTGTACAAGCCTTTCTCAAGTGTACAAGATAGCAAGTGAATCAAACAAATTTAAATATCCCGCTGTGACCTCCGTCACTTCCGGTTTCTGGTCACCATAGTAACTAATACAATATATAAACAACAATCACAAAAGTTCATATCATTACAAAATTCTAGTATATTTAAACTAAAAATACAATTGTTATATATAAGGCTCAGGTCTTCTGTGTCTATAAGAAAAAAACACAAAGAAAAATAGAGGAAAAAAGAAAAAGAATTATTTAATATTAGAAAATTATTTTAAAAAAAACTTTCAAAAAAAACCCTTTCAAAAATTCTTTTAAAAAAAATTTTTTGATGATGGTCCTATTATCGTTCACAGTGCAGCATTCAATTGATACTCTCTGTTGAGACCTTTTGGCTCCAATGTCTGCAAAGTATGTATCCAAAAGCTCTCCCGCATTCTCAGCGTTTGTAATCTGTTACCCCACGTCTGGGTAATGTAACCTCCTCAATGATTTGGAAACGGAGTTGCGATACGCTGTGAGCACATCGATGAAAATGAAAGGGAACTGGTAATAACAAATTTCCTGTACGAATGGTAGATTTATGCTTTAGAAAACCTGTCTTTCATTCTCATCGATGTCTCCCCAACGTAAAGCAATCCACATGGGGGTAACAGATCACAAACGCTGAGAATGCGGGAGAGCTTTTTGGATACATACTTTGCAGACATTGGAGCCAAAAGGTCTCAACAGAGTATCATTGAATGCTGCACTGTGAACATAATAGACCATCATCAAAAGCATTTTTAAAAGAATTTTGAAAGGGTTTTTGAAAGGTTTTTAAAATAACTTTCTAATATTAAATAATTCTTTTCTTTTTTCCTCATTTTCTTATGTGTTTTCTTCATAGAACACAGAAGACCTGAGCCTTATATATAACAATTGGTATTTTTAGTTTAAATATACTAGAATTTTGTAATGATATGAACTTTTGTGATTGTTGTTATATATTGTATTAGTTACTATGGTGACCAGAAACCGGAAGTGACGGAGGTCACAGCGGATATTTAAATTTGTTTGATTCACTTGCTGATCTTGACACTTGAGAAAGGCTTGTACAGCTGAACACGTGTAGGTGTTGCCTAACTGTGGCGAATAAAAGAGAACTTGAAGAACATTACTTTGAGTGCCGATCCTTCCTATACTACTGCTATTTGTGAGTACGCCGACTCGGGATACGGGCACCGCTCCATGGTGGAGTAAATGTGGAGTGCCGCCTGCTCTTTCTTCTAATACTGTGTGGTTTTCGGAGCGTGCACCCACCTGTGGATTTCTACAAGTCAGATTAAATGGCCACATTCGCCTATGATGAGGACCGGGCACGAGAGATCGTGTCCCACATTACTACCAGCTCGGCGTTTCTGAAGACTCCTCCGGCAGAGCTACGAAGCCGTGATTTGGAGAGGGAACGTAAGAGGCTGGTGGCATGGGAATTGCATGCAGTCACATTGGCTGAGTATTGTAAGGTTCAGAGGATACCGCGTGGATTGCGAGTGAACCTAAGACCGACTTTCTTTTGTGACAGTATGGAGTATTGTTCACAGTTTGCAAGCATTTTAAATAAGTGCTCATATGATCTGATGATACTAACCATTGAACATCTATCCAGAGCGATTGCTGATACAAAAGCAGAGATTGCCAACACTGAACAACAATTGCGGGATCTTTTATCTATGGATGATCTAACAGCATTGAAACAAAAGGTGGATAAAGTCTGTTCGGATTTAACTAAAAATATTGAGATTACAAAAAGAAAAAAATTCGCAAGGGATATGGAGGATTATCAAGCTAATAAAGTCTACAGATGGCGAGATCCTTCTGGTACGGCTTTTCCTTTGGGCAGACGCACTGCACGATTTACAGATTCTCAGTCATCAGGATCGGGAGTGAGTACGGTACATCAAACCGCCCACAGACTTTTTAGGGCGAAGGAGAGATCAACGAAGAAAAAAACAAGAAGGGCAGGACGCCATCACAGGAGACAGAAACGCATCAATGCTGACCAGATCACAGGTGATAATGAACGTTTGATTATTAATATCTCCTCTAAGAATTTAACATCACCTCAGATGAGTTTATTGCAAAAGGACTTTCATTTAGTCCGACTGGGACTTTTAATACCTTTGACTTTGATATGAATTGCCATCGTTTCTTTAGACAACTTAGATTAAGAGCTCACTTCAGTTCTAGTGACACACTTTCCACGGGTGATACTAATGAGGATAATTGTTTAACAATGAAGCAATTTAAGTTGAAATCGACTAGCAGTTTCCAACCTCCTAAAAGTTACCATCCGGTGGAAACCTATGTGTCACTGGTACAGAGAGATCTAACACATCTATTGAGTAATGTACAACATGGGTTATATATAACAGATAACCTGACACGGGAGGAACGGTGTGCATTGAGGTGTATAGTGGATGACAAGTCTGTGATTTTTAAACCGGCGGACAAGGGGGTGCGTTAGTGATGTTGGATAAGGAATATTATGTTGCGGAGATTCTGACACAGCTTGCGGATCAAGAGACCTACCTTCGTCTCGACAGAGATCCAGTGTTTGATGTCAAAAAGAAATTGATCGATATGGTAGATCACTATAAAGATATGCGAGTGATTGATGGCAGGCTTTGTCAGTTTCTGATTAACCATAATCCTGTAACTCCGATTTTTTATACTTTACCAAAGATCCATAAGTCACTAACGCACCCCCTGGTCGCCCTATTGTAGCATCGAATGATTCAATACTCTCACCACCAGCGATTTTGCTGGAGAAAGTTCTTACACCATTAGTACGCAATACTCCATCTTTTCTATTGGACACGGGTCATTTTCTCTCTGAAATTAAAAGTATCGACATCCAACCAGGAGATCTTTTGGTGACAATGGATGTGTGCAGTTTGTACACGTCCATTGTACACAATAAGGGTATTACAGCCGTTATGTGGATACTGGAATCATCTCCTTACAGTCAGGTTGAGAAAGAATTTTTTTGCAACTTTTACATTTAATCCTGAGTGAGAATTATTTTCTCTTTCAGGATACTTTCTTCAAACAGAGACGTGGGACCGCGATGGGTTCGCACGCCGCTCCGCCTGCACGCAAATAGCTATATGGCCCATTTTGAAAGTGTATATGTTTATACCAATATATTATATAACCGCCATTGTAAATTATGGCGACGTTTCATCGATGATGTTTTTTGCGTATGGCGGGCGGCGTGGAATCATTACAACGGTTCTCCTCTGACTTGAATGAAGTATGGCCAGAATTGAAATTCACAATACAATGGGATCAGATTAAAATTAATTTTTAGATGTACTGGTGATAAATGATAAAGGTATTCAGACCGATCTTTTGTAAAGCCCACCGATAGAAATAGTTTGCTTTATTTTTCCAGTAATCATCCCAGTGCCGTAAAAAGATCATTACCATTATCTCAGTTCCAACGGGTAGACAGAATTGTCTCTGATGGAGAAAATAAAAAACCAGACTACAGGAGATGTCCATGAAATTCCAAAAGAGAGGTTATCCGAAACATCTTTTGGATGAACAACTAATTTGTACTCAGACTAGAGAGAATGTACCGAAGGACCAGAAGAGAAAGAGATTGCCTTTTGTTGTTCACTATCATCCTTTTATACACAGGGTTAAACATGTGTTTAACAAACATTGGAATATTTTAAGATCAGCATATCCTCAGATTGAGGAGTTTCAAGAGGTCCCAATGATGTGTTATAAGAGGTCTAAAAATATCAGAGACACCATTGTTAGAGCAGATGTAGGCAGCGCTCTTAAATTACCGAAACAACTTTTTTATCTACGTCAAAGAAAGGGACCTTCCCATGCCTGCATTGTATCCACTGCTCAGCAGTTATCAAAGGGGAATATTTTACACATCCTCAAACAGGGAAGCGGTTCCCGGTGAAGGGATTCTTTACCTGTGACAGCTCCTTTGTGGTGTATTTATTGAAATGTCCATGTGGATTGCTTTACGTTGGGGAGACATCGATGAGAATGAAAGACAGGTTTTCTAAACATAAATCTACCATTCGTACAGGAAATTTGTTATTACCAGTTCCCTTTCATTTTCATCGATGTGCTCACAACGTATCGCAACTCCGTTTCCAAATCATTGAGGAGGTTACATTACCCAGACGGGGAGGTAACAGATTACAAACGCTGAGAATGCGGGAGAGCTTTTGGATACATACTCTGCAGACATTGGAGCCAAAAGGTCTCAACAGAGAGTATCAATTGAATGCTGCACTGTGAACGATAATAGGACCATCAAAAAAAAAATTTTTTAAAAAGAATTTTTGAAGGAATTTTTTGAAAGGTTTTTTAAAATAATTTTCTAATATTAAATAATTCTTTTTCTTTTTCCTCTATTTCTTTTTGTGTTTTTTCTTATAGACACAGAAGACCTGAGCCTTATATATAACAATTGTATTTATAGTTTTAAATATACTAGAATTTTGTAATGATATGAACTTTTGTGACTATTGTTTATATATTGTATTAGTTACTATGGTGACCAGAAACCGGAAGTGACGGAGGTCACAGCGGGATATTTAAATTTGTTTGATTCACTTGCTATCTTGTACACTTGAGAAAGGCTTGTACAGCCGAAACACGTGTAGTGTGTTGCCTCAACTGTGGCGAATAAAAGAGAACTTTGAAGAAACATTACTTTGAGTGCCGATCCTTCCTATACTACTGCTATTTGTGAGTACGCCGACTCGGGATACGGGCACCGCTCCATGGTGGAGTAAATGTGGAGTGCCGCCTGCTCTTTCTTCTAACGCTGTCTTCAGACTGGCTAGGCTAATTTGACATGTTTTTAATATAATCGAGTATAGCTTCCTGTTCATTCTGTTACATGTTTTAGCTACTTACTAAGGGCTGCCTCAACCATATATTTATGCTTTATTAGAAGTATTAAAGTAGTTGCTGCAGTCGCATGCCTTTGTCAAACCATCACCAATGATGGAGGCATCCCAGTTTCACTGGCCTAGAGTCTGGTATTGAAAGAAGCCATACCAGACTCAACACTTACTCTGCGAAAACTTTACATTTAAGAAATATAGTTGGTAATTCCACTTTTCTACAGTTTTTGAGTTCAAGGTTGCTCAAACAAATCTGCTATTCCTTATCACAACCACTGTAATTTGTTCAGCTCCTGATATTGTTTAGGTTCACAGTTTATGGATCTAGGTTTTACTGTTAGTATGTTTATGGTTAATCAAACACGCATGCTAAGTATCATCACAGCCATTGTGATATGTCTAGCTCCTGACAACATATTCATGCCCAAGATTCCATGGCTGAGTTTAAAATCCTTTCAGGGAATGTTAGGGGATTAGGGACTCCACAAAAACGATCAATGGTGCATTCTTTTATTAGAAACTGCAGCCCGCACATACTGTGTCTTCAAGAGACACATCTCACACCTAATACCACTCTGATTCTGAAGAAGGCTTGGGTACAACGGTGCACACGCCTACCATTCATTTCTCAAGGGGGGGTGTCTCTATTATTACATAAGCAGCTAAGGCTTCGTTCACATCACCGCTCAGCATTTCTGTTCTAGGAGCAGGAGAATGGAAAAGCCACATAACTGACACCAAACGGAGCCCTTAGAACCCCTTAGACTACAATAGGGTCCGTTAGGTGTCCGCTCAGAAGATGATTTTTAAAGCGGAGACAAAAGTTGTGCATGCAGGACTTTTGTCTCCTCTTAAAAATCATCTTCTGAGTGGACACATAACGGACCCCATTATGGTCTATGGGGTCCTTAGGCTCCGTTCAGGTCAGTTTAGTGTCAGTTATGGGTCTTTTCCGTCTTTTCCATTCTCTTGCTCCTAAACGGAGCAGGAGAACGGAAAGGCAGAGTGGTGATGTGAACGATGCCTAAGATGGGAGGCGGAAGAACTAGTTATTGATATGGAAGGCAGATATATTTTTGTGCATGCTCTCATTGACAATGTACATTATGTTTTACTGAGCGTTTATAACCCTCCCCCTGGCTCCATGTAGATTTTACACCTAGGAGCCACCATTGCCACAGCACACCCACACGCTAAAATACTTTGCATGGGAGACTTAAACACGATGTTAGATCTCTCGTCTGATCGCCACAATGATGTGGTAGATCCGTTTAATACAGGGAACCCCTCACAGCTAAGTAGATTCTTAACAGAATTTAGATGGTACAGGACTAGATATCCCAGGTCTAGCAGTCACAACTCCCTAACCATGATAGACTATATACTAAGCAATGAATCAACATTGTTAAATTTGAGGTCCATAACATACTTGCCTCGGGGAATTTCGGATCATTCACCAGTACTTGGCACATTGATTCGAAGTGTCCCCTCAATAATGTACAGAATGAACATACACCCATTCTGGTTGAACCTTATGGGCGCATCAGATAGGATATCATATCAAATACAGGAGTTCATTAGAACGCATGAAAACAAATCCAACATTGGGCTGGTATGGGGCACATTAAAAGCATTTCTGTATGAGGCACTACATTCTAATATATCTTACATCAAATGAGACACTAAAAGATTGGAATTGGAGTCTCGATGCACCACTCTAGAACAGCAATATATTAGTCACTCGACTGACGCCAACAGAAACAATACTTAGTAATACTTAAAGATAAAGCTGATAGGAAACTGTTCTTTATGAATCAAACTGCTTTTGAACTGGGAAATCAATCGGCTAAGCTGCTAGCCCAATTAATCTGACATGACTCGCCCTCTGCGGCGATCCTAGGAATTAGGGATCACATGGGACAAGTACTCAGCACTCAAGAAACCATTCTTAGCGCCTTCACACACTTTTATCGAGATTTATATAGATCTGAAACTGAGATAGCTACCTATTTAGAAGACATTTCTCTCCCCAAACTGACCACATCACAAAGTGCCCAATTGGATCAGCCTATTTGCTTGGAGGAGATACTGCAGGCAATAGCAGACCTAAATAATGTGAAATCCCCAGGCCGAGATGGGCTTCCCAAAGAAGTATACGCTAGATATACAGAGGTGTTAGCCCCCCAATTACTGGTCACCTTTCACTCAGCTCTAAAAACGGGACACCTACCGGAGTCGTTTAAGGAAGCTACCGTAGTACTCCTACTCAAACCTGACAAGGATCCTCTTGATTGCGGATCATATAGACCCATAGCACTGTTAAATGTGGACTACAAAATCCTAAACAGAATTTTAGCCACTCGTCTCCACCGGGTAATTCTGTTGTTAATCCACGAGGACCAAACAAGCTTTATGCCAGGGAAGTCCACCAAAGAGAACATAAGGGTACAGGTGGTTACACAGCTGGGATATTCCATAAATGCAGACTGGGCACTAGGGTCACTAGATGCAGCCAAAGTATTAGTCATATCCAACTAGCTGTCTTCGAGGCTTTGTACCTCCGTTCCTTAGATGGATCAGTATCCTTTACAGCAACCCGATAACTAGGCTCCTGGTTAATGGAGAATTATCAGACAGTTTCCCCCTTCATAGAGGGACGAGACAGGGTTGTCCCTTTCACCACTTTTATACTGGCAATCGAAACTTTGTCCATTAAGGTGAGAAACAGCAATAACATAACCGGAGTAACCATGGGGGAGAAGGAGGTTCGAATAGGATTAAACGCTGATGACATGATTTTATATCTGTCATCACCTGAATCGTCTCTCAGCAGTGCAGTGAATCTAATAGATGAATTTGGGGACTACTCGTGTTTGAGAATTAACTGGGGGAAATCGACGTACATGCCACTGGGCAGGGCAGAATGGAATGGACCCACATATCTCTCAGCTGAAAGTGGTGGATAACTTTAAATATCTAGTAGTCAAAATCACCAAGCGATATTCCCAGGCTCTATCACTTAAAATATCCGCTAATTAAACATATCCGGAATAAATTTAACAATTGGAAACCGCTGTGTATTTCAGTGGCAGGGTAGATTAACTCAGTTAAAATGATTATACTCTCAAAAGTGCTATATACCACTCAACATGCAGAGATGCATATACCCAAAACTATGTTCAAAGAATTAGATACCATGACCGGGGGTTGTATATGGGGCAGATCCCGTGCCAAACTCAGCCTAGATATGATGAGACGTCCTAAATTAGAGGGAGGTATGACCCTACCGAATTATTTTGTATATTACCTAGATGGCCAGTTAAGCCTCATTAACACCTGGTTCACAACAGAAGACCTACCTACCTCAGAGGACTTTCTAAAAACTTATCTTAAATGCAACACTTTGTGGTCAGTATTAGAGGGTCCATCGAAATTCCAAAGACCAATGCTACCATTACATAAGTTAGCCCAGACGGTCTGGAGAAAATCTAAATCACTAGCCAATTTTACAGATGTAGTCTCAGACATACCTTTGTGGGAAAATCAGTCCATACCAAATATACAGGGAGTAATAGAAATTGTCGGGAGTTAAAACGCTAGGTGATATTTATGATCAAGGAATTATGATGACATTCGAAACTTTGGCACAAAAGTATAATATGGCACGCACCCATTTCTTTTCATACCTACAACCTAGGGCTGCAGTACAGAGCAAATTTCCGCATGGCAGCACCAGAGTGTCCAAATATCCACTCATCAGGAGTTGTCAAAACCCAAGGTCCCAGAGGATTAGTATCGGCAATTTACTCACACCTAGTACGAGCAAAGATTAGCGCAGAACCCCTCCCAGTAATAGACAAATGGAAACATAGAACAAAATAATCCAACTTTATATGATTAACCAGTCATATTTAACTCCAATTAGAATGTACAGGATGGGTAGAGTGCCATCTAGAGCATGTCCGAGGTGTAGGGAACAGGAGGCAGACTTCTGGCACATGATCTGGAGCTGCAACCTGATAGCCGCCTTCTGGAAGGAGGTGACTGATCTTCTTTCCTCACTATTACCGGTTCGGGTGCCGTGCTCTCCTGAGGTCTGCCTGTTAGGAATACTGAATGATGATAATTGGGATCACTATACGACACTATTACTAAGGGAATCCCTGTTTATGGCACGTAAATGTATAGCACTGAAATGGTACAGCCCCAATATACCGAACCCGACCATGTAAAAAAAGCAAATAAATCAGATCCTACCCTACATAGTACTGATATACAAACATCGCAATAAACCACAGAAATTTTATAAAGTTTGGGGCTTGTGGTGTGGGGCAGAACAAACCATGTATTTAACCTCGAGACTGCAACAAGTAATAGCTGTTCTGTCATAAAGGGTTAACTGTTTTTCTTTCTTTCAAAACTCTTTTTATTTTCAATAAAGTATGAATGACATGAACAGTAGTGTAGAGATACACATAACAGCACTGTGTATTACATCCAGATCAGCAGAATGAGTCTCATCACTACAGATTCAGCATACCAAGCATGGTACAGCACAAAACAATAATCACATCATCTGTGTACTTGTAGGTAGAACACACCGTGCTACAAAATAACATAGATAAACAACGGAGAACCATGTAAGGGAGGGGGGAAGAGAGGTGTAGGGACACGGGGAATGGAAGAAAGAGGGCCACAGAGGGATGTCTTTGTCATGTTGCCACAGGCTCTAAAACCTTATGTGATCCTAAAGGGCAACCTAAACATAGGGTATACTGACAGTAGCTTTTAGTGCAATCAGATTAAGAACCTATGAACGAGGAAGGAGAACTCCCAAGCCAGTTTGGCACAGGTGTGAGTATAATTGTATGCAGTCTGAGGGAGTGGGTATAGTGATCGGAACCTTTCCCCAACAGATTACGGGCTTGTCTCTGCCTGGAATCCTCTAAATGTGATCCAAGGGAGCCAAACCACCCCAAAACATTTATGGGTCTTGAAGTCCCATCTGGCCAGTTCTTCTAGATGGAATATGTTATCAACTTTGTCTATCCACTATCCACAACTAGTCTACTTTGATGTTTAGGAATATGGATCGACGACAAATGCAGAAGACATAATTCTGGGGTACCTGGGAGATCTAACTTCAGTATCATGTTAATTTTGGAGATAATCGATTGCTAATAGGGCCGGATGTCAGGGAAGGTCCACCAAAGATGATAGTATGAGACTGGGGAGGAGCCACATCTCCAACAATTCGGGCCATACGCAGGATTATATTTGTTGAGCATGAGCGGTGTGAGATGCCACCTTGTTAAAATTTTGTATGCACTCTCCTGAATGCGTACACACTTAGATGCCATTTTGGGCGTAGCAAATAGCAATTTCCTCTCATCCTGGGTGAACTCTTTCCCGAGATCAGACTCCTAAGCACGTATGAAGGGTAAAACCGCCTCCGAAGAGGTTTGCAATAATTGTTTACATGTCTGTGAGATTATCTTCTGCAGAGTGTGTCGCTGGGAAAGGAAGGATTCAAACCAGGTCATTGACCTGTCAGGGTCACTGGTCTTAGCGAGCTGACGGATTGCGGACCGCAGTTTATTGTACATTAATGGAGAGAAGGACGGACAACTAAGGAAATCTGTGGGCTAAATTGTGGGAAATATTGACTCCCAGGAATTTAATTATAGATTGGGTCCAGTCAAATGGAGAGTTTTGCTTTAGTGCATTTGCAATAGGCATGGAAAGAGTTATATTTAGAGCTTTTGACTTCCGCATATTTACTTTAAAGTTAGATAAAGTACCAAATTGCCTCAGTAAGTGTTCAAGAATAGGAATAGCTTCCGCCGGGTTGGACACCATGAGCAAAAGGTCATCGGCTTATGCTGCCGTTTTGTGCTCGCTTTCTCCACAGGCGACACCTTTAATATCTGGGTGGACCCTTATTCTTTGAAGAAGGGTCTCCATTATAATTATGAACAAGAGAGGGGACAGGGGGCAGCCTTGGTGGGTCCCATTAGATATGTCAAAGGCTGGGGATATAGAGCCATTCACCGCCACCCTGGCTGATGAATTTTTATACATTGTAAATACAGCTTTAATAAATCTATCTGAAATGTTATAAGCTGCTATGGAAGCCGCCAAGTACTGCCAGCTAACCCTGTCAAATGCCTTCTCGGGATCCGTGCCGAGAAGGACAAGTGGGGTAGAAGTACTTTTCGCGTATGAAATAAGCTGGAGGACCCCGTATACATTATCTTTGCCCTCCTTCTTAGGCACGAACCCAACTTGGTTGGGTCCTATGATGTCAGGCCAAATTGTGCGCAGACGAGTGGCTAGAATTTATTTTTTTTAAATCAAATTTTATTTATTTTATCATTCAGCATGTACAGGTTTGCTTATTATTGTCAGTATTACAAAGTACAAAATCAGACATTTTTAATCATCTTATCCAATAACTGATCAAGAAAGCCATATTGCCATGTACATATGTAGACATTCGCCAACATTATGAATGCAGAAAACCATTACATCAATTCGTGAACCCCCCCTTCCCTCCCTGCCCCCATCGTCCGATCCCCCCAACTTGAACTCAAGAAACCAAGTAGTCTAAGTCATTTACCGCTATCCCTCTTCTCTTACATATATAAGTCGTAGGGCTATCCGTAACCTAGGGCCGATATCCCTATATTTCTAGTTTGCCTAGTGTTCCTTTCAGTTGTTCCAAGAGATACCAAGGCATATCCTTAAATGGACCCATAAGTTCCCTTATCTCTGAGTTCCCTAGTGCTCTAGTGATAAACCCTCTCCATCTCGATATAATCTTCTTAATTGATTTATCCGATCCTTTTTCTCCTGCAAAGAATTCCCTCCTCAAACACTACTTCACCTGTGTGACTATGTCTCCTATCGAGGGAGTCGATGTGAGCAACCAATTCCGCAGCAAACAACGTTTTGCCGCCAGGATGCACACATGTGCGACCTGTGTCATATGTGTACCTTCAGGGTGGTGGTGAAAAAGAATCAATTCAGGGTCTAATTGCAACAACACCTTTAGTACATCTTTCATCCAGTTAATGAACGTTGCCCAATATACTGTCGATTGGGGGCATTCCCAGAGACCATGAAAGAGGCCGGTGTTGTCTCTGAGACATTTCAGACAGTGTGTTATTCTATCCGAACGATTACTATTATAGAATCCTTATATTGCCCTATGTACAATTTTGAATTGTGTTTCACGCCATATTTCATTTGGTAATTACCTTCCTAACTGCTAGCCAACCCCTCAGTATATTATCTTGGATATCATTCTTCCCAAGCTCCTTTTCCCAGGTTTTGAACGTAGTAGACGGGCATTTCTTCAGCTTTATCTCTTGCAGTCGCTCTCTCAATTCAGATAGTGATAGAGAAGTCGCGTCTGCACGCTTTAGTACATCAAATTTATTTACGTAAAATTATTTTTCCAGATCTAAAACTCGGGATTTCAAAAATCTATACATCTGATGGTACGCTAGATACTGATTGGAACGAATCCCATATTGAGAGCATAACTCCTCAAACTGAACATATCGTCTATTTGAATTATGCCACAAATCATTTACCGTCTGTATCCCCTTACTTCTCCATTCCCTGAATTGTTTGTTCCACCTTCCTTCTGCAAATTCGGGATGACCCCATAACACCATATGTTTAGATAGAGAAAACGGTAGTCTGAATTCTTTGCAAACCGCTTTCCATGTCGCTACAGTATCTTTCACTATTAGACTCCTCTTCAGGGACGTTGGTAGATTTTCATATTTTGTGTGTAGTAATGCATTAAGCGATCACGGGGAGGTTAACTGTGATTCTAATCTGAAGTTCGAGAAACTGCTCTTTTCTGATAACCAATCTAAACCATGCCGTAGATTGCTGGCTAGGTTATAACCTCTAATGTCTGGGAAGTTTATCCCTCCTTTTTCTCTAGGGAGCTGTAACTTCCATAATGATATTCTCGGACGTTTACCTTTCCAAATGAAGAAGCGGAAAGCAGCTTCAAGTGTTTGTATATCTGAATGCTTGATCAGTAATGAAATCGTCTGCATGGGGTAAAGTAGACAAGCAAAACAGATCATTTTTAAAAGGTAGCAACAGCGATAGGGGAAGGTGCACCCACCTATCTACATCTCCCTGGATTTTCTTGATCAGTGGAGGATAATTGAGCGTATACAGCGACTCCCGGGGAGTTCCCTATATTTATGCCCAAGTACCTAATGGAGTGTGTCGCAGTTTTTACTGGGAGATTGCCCAAGTCAAAACCCTTATCTCTCCGTGTCTGAGAGAGAAGCAGGAGCTCACTTTTGGTGGCATATTTATCTTAAAGCTGGATGCCTCCCCAAATTTGGATAATTTCTGTATTAACCGGGGTACGTCTCTACACAGGTTAGACAAAAATACTAGCAAATAGTTAGCATTTAGGGCATGCTTGATCTCCATAGATCCAATTTTATTACCTTCTAGCTCTCTAGTCGCGTCAAGGTATCGTCCCTTTTTCGATGGAGAACATGGGCGAGAGGTGTCCTGGAGTATGTATCCTAGCCGATGGATTTGCATATAGCACCCCCAGATATGATCTAAAGGCTCCGGTTATCCCAATCTTATCTAAGACTCTCCCCATCCATCCCCAGCTTACATTATCAAACGCTTTCTCGGCGTCTATAGCCAAAATAGCTGGGGATGGATGGAGGTTCGGTCTCAACTTAACCTCGTCCAATACCGTCAAGACCTTTCTAATATTTGTGACCGCTGAGCATCCCTTCACGAAGCCCACCTGTGAATCCGATATAAGCTTGGGTAGTATATTTGCTAGCCTATCTGCCAATAGTTTGGATATGATCTTGATGTCTGTATTAATTAGTGATATGGGTCTGTATGAAGCCGCCTGCAGAGGGTCTTTGCCCAGTTTCGGTAATAGTTTTATATGAGCAGTATTGGATACCTCCGCTCATGGGAGTACCCATCTGGGCCTGGGGCTTTACCAAGCTTAAGTCCCGAAATTGTTTTCTGCACTTCTTTTGCCGTAATCGGCAGATTAAGGCTAGTTAGATCTTCAGATCTGCATTTTGGCAGCATGCAGCCAATGGAGACCGCCCTCAATATTTTCTTGTTGGGATTTATATAAATCGCAATAAAATTCTTTAATAATATTATTTATGGTTTTTCGGTCATGTTTCAGTTGTCCCCTGCTATCTTTTATTCCAGAGATCGGGGTGGTTTGAAAATATTCTTTCGCTAATCTAGCCAATAATGTGGCTAGAATTTTAGCGAAAATTTTTAAATCAACATTGAGGAAGGAGATGTGGCGATGGCTCCCACACTGTAACAGGTCTTTCCCATTTTTATGGATGATCGTAATCCTGGCCACTAAAGTCTGTTTATGAAAGGGGGTCCCTTCCAATGCTTCATTAAAAAGTTTCACCATATAAGGTAGTAAAACATCCTGAAAAGTGTTATAGTAATATGAAAAAGACCATCAGGTCCTGGACTTTTATTCTTAGGAGTGTTTTTAACGGCGGAAATGATTTATTGGGCCGTAATTGACGCGCATAAGGAGGCTGCCTGTTCATCAGTCAGTTTCGGGAGGTTCAGGTCTCCCAAAAACCGTTCAATAGCGGTTTGTTGGAGGCTGACTGAGTCCGGGTCTAGGGGGGGGTGTAAATTATAAAGTGCACTATAAAAGTTGCTAAACTCTTTTGCTATTTCTTCAGTTTTACAAAGTATAGATCAGTTTTTTATCCTTCAGGCTAGTAATATATGCATTACTCTTCCTTTGTTTAATTTGTGCTAACATGAACCTCGTTGGTTTATCTCCGTGGGCATAATTTTTATATTGGGAATAGGCATACACTTTTGCCGAGTGCAAATTTAAAAGATTTTTTAGCTCAGTTCAAAGGGACGAAAGTTCTGGTAGGTACTTATCCACCAGCGATCTCTTATGTAATGTCTCCAACTTTGCTATCCTATTCTGGAGTTTCGTTACCTTTTCCTCTCGGAGCTTCCTTGTGTATGTTGCTATAGAAATAAAATGCCCCCTAATATGGGATTTGTGGGCTTCCCAAAGCGTTTGAGTGGAAACTGTGCCGTTATCGTTTACGTGGAAATATTCTGTAAGATGGTCATTTATTTTAGTAACATTCTGTGCTGGAAGGAGAAGGAGATCATTTAGTCTCCACTGATACATGGTTTTTGGGAGAGATGGGATGGTGTATTCCAGAGACAGTAGTGAATGGTCCGAAAGAACCTGTGTTTTAATTTTAGCCGAGGTGCAGTATTGAATGTGAGTTTTAGGGGTTAACTGTTTTTCTAACTGTGTGACTTTCACTTTCATTTTGTGCCGGTCATCTAATAAACCATATCTCTAAACTACTAAGGTCATAAAAACCTATTCAAGACATTAAGTAAGATAAGAATTGAGCTATAAGAGAGTTTAGCAGGTCATAGAGCAGGGATAAGGAGTCCGTCTGCTCCTGGTTTGACAGAAACGATAGATAATGCAAAGGGTGTTTCTAGAGCATGTCAGCTCTCTACAGAAAAAAGGAAGCCATATTTTTAATAAAGACCAATTAAAAATATATTTTTACCTCAAAATGACTACAATGCAATGATGAAAAAAAAAAGAGTAGCCCTAAGCCAAATCTTTTCTTTTTAGACACAGCAGAACCACATCCACAATAATATGCTCAGGCAATGGATCCTGCAGGCCCACCAAAGTTGGGATAGCCTGAAGTATTTTACAGTTAGGTCCATATATATTTGGACATTGACACAAATTTTGTTATATTCAAGTTATAGTTATATAATGGACATACAGTCCACACTTTTAGCTTTCGTTTGAGGGTATACACATTAAATTAGATAAAGGGTTTAGGAGCTTCAGGAGTTGGCACCCTGTTTTTAAAGTAAAAAGTAATTGGACATTTGACTCAAAGGCTGTTTCATGGGCAGGTGTGGGCCATTCCTTCATTATTAAAGATTTTGCGAAGAAGTAAACACGTGGTCAAAGGAACTCTCCGTGCAGGTGAAAAAAGCCATCCTTCATCTGCGAAAACAAAAAAAAAACATCCGAGAAATTGCTACATTATTAGGAGTGGCAAAATCTACAGTTTGGTACATCCTGAGAAAGAAAGAAAGCACTGGTGACCTCAACAATGTAAAAAGACCAGAGAGCCCACGGAAGACAACAGTGGTGGATGATCGCAGAATAATTAACATGGTGAAGAGAAACCCCTTCACAACAGCCAACCAAGTAAACAAAACTCTCCAGGATATAGGCATAGCCATATCAAAATCTACCATAAGGAGAGGACTGCATGAAAGTAAATACAGAGGGTTCACTGCACGGTGCAAGCCACTCATAAGCCTCAAGAATAAGAAGGCTGGATTGGACTTCAACATCTTAAAAAAACAGCACACTTCTGGAAGAACATTCTTTGGACAGATAAAACCAAGATCAACCTCTACCAGAATGATGGAAAGAAAAAAGTATGGCGAAGGCATGGTACAGCTTATGATCCAAAGCATACCACATCATCTATAAAACACAGCGGAGGCAGTGTGATGGCTTGGGCATACATGGCTGCCAGTGGCACTCGGTCCCTAGTGTTTATTAATGATGTGACACAGGATAGCACAAGACTAAACTTCAGACAGAAAGACCCACAAACATCAACTTAAAACCGATGCAGTAATGGCCTGGCAGAGCATTAAAAAGGAGGAAACACAGCATATGGTGATGTCTATGAGTTCAAGACTTCAGGCAGTCATTGCCAACAAAGGGTTTTCAACTAAGTATTAGAAACTAACATTTTATTTACAATTATTTAATTTGTCCAATTACTTTTAAACCCTTGAAATGAAGGGATTGAGTTTAAAAAATGCTTTAGTTCCTTGCATTTTCATGCAATCATTTTGTTCAACCCACTGAATTAAAGCTGAAAGTCTGAACTTCAACTGCATCTGAATTGTTCTGTTCAAAATCCATTGTGGTAATGTACGGAACAAAAATTTGAAAAATGTCGTCTCTGCCTAAATATATATGGACCTAACTGTAGGAGCTGACTTATCTGTGTGGTTGCTGGAGCAACTACAATATCTTAAAATTATCATTGCTCGTATAGACTCCTTGGTCTTTTCCACTTGACACCGCCTCCACAAGCATCTGTACCACTACCACGGCCAGCTTCCTGCTCTGAATGGTCTGGGCTGCATCTATCTCCGAGGAAGCACTCTATGAGTGGGATCCCAAGTCCTATTGCTGTTTTTTAAACCAGTGTACCATAAACTTTGAATTGCTGGCCCAATAGTTCTCCACCAACTGGTCCAAGGTCACCTTCCTGGTTCCCTTCTTTCTGGAGAAGCTTTCAGAGATGGCTGGAAACAACAAGGACCTAGTGGCTGCCTTCTGGGAGAGTGTGGCAGGTTGCATCAAGTACGAACTACCAGGTCAAAATTTACAAGCTACCCTTGATGACCTGATCTCTCTTGCTACTTGAATTAATCTCTGGTACAGAGAGAACCTCAAGGAGTCTGCGTGGGAAAGGAAAATTCCAAGACTTGTACCTCCCTTCTAGAAGCCTTTGCTTTCCACTTCCTCATCCTCTTCTATGGAACCAGGACCATCATCAGGACAGTATTGACGGTACTGCCATCAGGGACCTGGTAAAAATGCTCGACTTGGACTGGCCGACGCTCAATCCAGTGGCTTGTTGGGGTTCGAGTGTTACACGCTGCTGCTCCCTGCACTGCGGCTGCTGTCAGTGTGGGATTTGTCTCCACTGGTGTTGGGCCCGGCGCTTGTATTGTACAGAACTTCACGCTGGGCTCCAGTTAGAGTGCTCAATACAGTGTAAAGAAATAAGATAATACAAACAAGAAAAAATACATATCATTATCTGGTTTTAATCAGTAAAAATGTAGGCAACACATTCCCTTTAAACACAAAATAAATAAAACTAAATCAAGAAAGGGTATTGCACATTTGAAGAAATTTTAAATAAGTTACCGTACAGTAGGGCCCTGCCAAAAGAGTCTAGCTTGTTATGGTGGCAGACTTAAAAAAAAAAAAAACTTTTGGCCAAAATAAAAGCTAATGGTTGTGTATGTCATATGGTGTAGGATGGGAACTGTTAATGTGTGTTCGGGAAGAATGCAGGTGAAGGGCAGTGGTGGTGCCAGGTTGGAGTGGCAGGATCAAGGGGGACCACAAAATTTGCCTATATGAGGCCTTTAAATCTCTGATAGCGGCACTATGTGGAATTCATGAAGGGTCAAACTGTAGGAGGAGGAGCATCAGCATAGATTTGTGTCTCTTATGTGGTGGCAAGGATTATTATCTGCAGAGTTGCCCACTGAAGCCAGAAAACTCCAGTGTCTAGGGAGACCACCCTAGGTGAAGACAAGCTCTCTCCAAAATTAACAGTTCCTGTGTAGACGAGCGAACACCTAGAAGTTCGGGTTCGCCGGGTTCGGCCGAACTTCACTGCAAGTTTGAGTTCAGGACCCGAACTTGACCCTAAACCCCATTGAAGTCACTTCATTGAGGGCTGAAAATTGAAAATGGGGGTAAGAGTAGGACAAGTGCCCTGTAAACAAATTTGGATAGGGAAATAACATAAAATACATAAAAATTATAAATAAACATACTAAACCTGAGCACAAGTGAGTGACAGTGGCACCTGCCACCTCACAAACAGAGGATGTGGCAGCAACACCACCACATCTTTCACTGTCACCAAGCATCTCCACACTATCCCATTGAAGCATTCAGTTGTCCATCTCCCAATTAGAAAAAGAAACAGAAAGAGGAAGTACCCCCCTACCCACCAGTGAACCTTGGCCCTGAATGCCAGGATTTCAAAATTCCTGGTCCTTTGAAATGGTATCATTCTGTCTGGTGGAGATGGATGGAGACTTTTAAAAAACTTATGGCGGTGGCTGTCCCACAGTACGTGGTTCCCAGCCGCCACTACTTTTCCAGGCGAGCCATTCCTTTCCCTGCACAACCAAGTGGCGGAATCAGGTGTGCACTGCGCAATGCCATCTGTGGCGTGGACCGGTAAGCACGAGCAGGGAAGTTATATCTCCCTAACAGCACACTGGGTAAATGTAGTAGTGGCTGGGCCAGAGGCGGATTGCAGTTTGGCGCATGTCCTTCCGCCCCCGAGGATTGCATGGCATTTCTATTTGCCTCCTGTTGCCTCCTCCTCCGCTTCCTCCTCATCCTTTCAGCGTAACACCTTCACCACCAACATCAGCATAGCCAGGGGGAAACGACAGCAGGCTGTTCTGAAACTCATCTGTTTGGGGGACAAACCCCACACCGCGCAGGAGCTGTGGACGGGCATGGAACAACAGACAGATGAGTGGTTGGTGTCACTGAGCCTCAAGCCCGGCCTGGTGGTGTGTGATAATGGGCGAAATCTCGTAGCAGCTTTGGGCCTAGCTGGTTTGACACACATCCCTTGCCTGGCGCATGTGCTGAATTTGGTGGTGCAGAAATTCCTGAACACCTGACAGTGAAAATCAATTCAGTTAATCCAGCTCTTAGATTCTAGTAAGACAAATTCACTTTTATTGGTGCTCAAGGACCCCTGCGTCCTAAGCCACAGATGTGACAGGCAAATAATTTTATTACATTTGTCGGTTAGATTGTTAGGTAACATTTGCATGGTTATCAGGACTTTTTATTATAAATCGAAACCCGAAAATTAACCCGACCAGACTACCACCCTACACCCCCCCCCCCCTTTACTCAAACCAAATTTACTTATAAACATATTTAACCCCTTAGTGACCAAGCCTGTTTGTGCCTTTCTGACCAAGCGTTTTTCGTCCTTTTTTCATGGTCTCGTTCCTAGAGCTATAACTTTTTTATTTTTTCGTCTATATAGCAGTATGAGGGCTTGTTTTTTGCGGGACAAGTTGTAGTTTTTAATAGCGCCATTTTGGGGTACACATAACTTTGTTATTAACTTTTATTAACTCTTTCTGGGAGGGAGAAGGGGAAAAATAGTACTACTGCCACTGCGTTTGTACATTATAAATTTTACGGTGTTCATTATTCGGTAAAAGTAACATAATATTTTCATTCCCTGGGTCAGTACGATTACAGGGATACCAAATACTTATAGTTTTTTTAAGTTTTACTACTTTTTTGCAATAAAACCCCTTTTTAACAAAAAAAAATGATTTTGCACTGCCACTTCCCAGGACCCATAACTTTTTAATTTTTTTTCTATGGAGTTGTGTGAGGGCTTGATTTTTGCGGGACGACTTCTATTTTTCATTGGTATAATTTTTAGTAAATTCCGCTTTTTGATCGCTTGTTATTTCGTTTTTTCTGTGAAAATTAAGAATAAATTAGAAATTCTGGCTTTTTTTATTTATTTTTAACGGCGTGTACTATAGGGGATAATTTATGTAATATTTATGTAGTGCCGGTCGTTACGGACGCGGCAATACCAAACATATGGGGATAATTTTTTTGCAATTTTTTCATTGAAAAGCGTATTTTCAATGGAAAAAAAGCATATTTTTATATTTCATGGAATTTTTTTATTTAATAAATGTGTATTTTTTATAATTTTTTTACTACTTAATAGTCCCACATGGGGACTATAATATACAGTATTTTGATTGCTTTTAAAATGTAATGCATTATATCTATAATGCATTACATTTTAAATGCAGTGCAATTCTAACTTTGACCAGCAGGCTACGCCAGAGAGGCATAGCCTGCTGGAGATTACTGGAGGACAGGCTCGGGGCCCTGCCGGAAGCCAGGTAAGGCTTCCCAGCACATCAGCACCCCGCGATCGCATCTGCGGGGTGCTGATGGGTGACAGAGGGAGTTCGCTCCCTCTGTCAACCCTTTACATGCGCAGGCGCCATTGCGCCCGGCATGTAAGGGGTTAAACAGCCCGGATCGGCACTCCTGCCGGCCCGGGCTGTTAGAGCAGGGCCGCGGCTCTCATGTGAGAGCCGGGCCCGCGCTCCCCGCTGCACGGGGGACCCGTGCAGCGCTTAGACTGGGCCGCCGTAAAAACGCGGCAGCCCAGCCTAAGGCCCCTTAGTGACCGCCGTAAAAACACGTATGGGTGGTCACTAAGGGGTTAAACAACTAAGTCAGATAAATGAAATAAACAAACAAAACTATATACATGCCTTATCCTTAACTTATAAGGCCAGTCATATACAAGTGGCTCGGAGGGTGGGTTCCTGCACCAACATAGGCCAAGTACACAATTGTCCAGCCAGGGCACAGTTCTGGAGGAGGAGGAGGAGGAGAAGAAACCGTGTTTACAGTAGGGCTGCACCCAAAGCAGCTCACGGCCATCACTTTAGTGTGGCTGGGGGGATACGGAGGACAGCTTGTCGTTGCCTCTGGGCAGCCTGGCAAACATGAGCGACTACATGCTGCAGTGCCTGCGCAACGACTGCCGAGTTACCCACATTCTAACTTGTGCATATTACTGGGTGGCAACCCTCCTGGATCCCTGGAATGTGCCGTCCTTAATTTCGTCACTGACACGTGATCGGAGGAAGCCAACGCTGATAGACAAGCTGCTGATGGCATTCACACCTGACACCAGGGGCTCAGTGGAAGCACAAGGCTAAAGCAGAGGAGGAGGAGGAAGAAGTCGCCAACGCAGCTGGGTCACCGCCCGCACCTCAGAAGGCAGGGTTAGCATGGCCGAAATGTGTAAAAGCTTTGTCACCACGCCACAACAACCAGCACCACCAGCAGATATGGAACGTCTTAGCAAGAGGCAGCATTTCTGCAAAATGGTGGAATAGTATCTGTGCACACGCCTACACGTACTGACTGATGGGTCTGCCCAGGGTCGTAGCTACAGGGGAAGCAGGGAAAGCGGCTGCTTTGGGGCCCTGACCAAGAAGGGGCCAATCCAGGAGGAGGAGGACTAAAAGACTTTTTCAGGGCCCCCTCAACAGTATTATACAATAAAATTATATACAGTGGCAGTATAGACAGTGTAGAAAACGGATGGAACAGCTGCCTGGTCTGAAAGAGCGATCTTTAGTAGCCACAGGAATGGGGACAGCATGAAAGGAAGGGTTTGCGAAAAAAATTACTGGGGGAGGGGGGGGCCCCATTCAAAAATTTGCTGTTGGGCCCAGTCATTTCTAGCTACGCCACTGGATCTGCCGCATTCAACTTCTGGGTCTCCAAAGTGGGGACATGGCCTCAGCTTCACCTGTACGCCTTGGAGGTGCTGGCCTGCCCTGCAGCCAGTGTATTGTCTGAACGTGTGTTTAGCACGGCTGGGGGCGTTATCACAGACAAGCGCAGCCGCCTGTCCACAGCCAACTTGGACAAACTAACATTCATTAAAAAGAACCAGGCATGGATCCCACAGGACTTGTTTGTACCTTATGCAGAAAAGACAGGTATACCGGCCTCACCCAACCATTGTTACACTACAGCGCACTTACACTTTGTTTTCTTTTTTATATTTCCCAATGTTTTGGGGTCTACCCCAATTTATAAAAAAAAAAAAAGAAAACTAAACACATTGTTGTTGGCAACTACCTTTGGCTTCAAAGCCAAAAAAGGCTTTATTTCAGGCAACAATGTAACCGCCAATTGTAATAAACTAAGTTCCCTGTCTGTTATGCAGTGCAGGGGTACTTTGAAAGAAAGAAGGGGTACAGGTCAGCCAACAATCTGAACGCCACCTAATTTACAGAATATATTTTCCAGTCAGGTGTGCAGGGCAGGGGTAGTTTGAAAGAAAAAAGGGGTCATGGAGCGTCCCCGTCATTAGGCATTTATTTGGTCCGCTAAAGGATTATTTTAAAAGTGTATAGAAGCCACAAGGGGCCTCCACGCTGCAGATTTATCATGGAGACATCATAGAGATTTTACAGCATATAACTACAGCGCCCAACAATGTAAACGCTGCCGAATTTACAGAATATAATTCCCAGTCAGGTATGCAGTGCAGGGGTACTTTGAAAGAAAGAAAGGGTACAGATCACCTAACAATCTGAAGGCCAGCTAATTTACTGAATATATTTCCCAGTCAGGTATGCAGTGCATGGGTACTTTATGGCCCAAGAATACAGCAAAACCGGCAAAATGTCACCCACCAATGTAACAGATGATTTTTTGAAATTTACCTCCCTGTCATTTATGCAGAGCAGGGGTTTGTATACGGCAAAACTGGCAAAATGTCACCCACCAATGTAACAGATAAATTTTTAAATTTTGGGAGGGCACTCCGTATTTGTAATATACCGGGAAAATAAACTAGTATCAATATACAAACCATTTAATTCTCACAACATACCAAGATAAAATAACATAAAATGACATAGATCACATATAAAACCTGGATTTTTCACTGTTCGCAACTCAAGTTTAAAGTGGATGTGATGGAAAGTCCTCGCTTAATGTCCTTTGTTCATCCAGTAATAAAAGTTTCGACAAATAATGTCTATTGGTTTCGCTATTGGATAAGACTTCTTGAAATTAGGTAAAATTGTCGAGTACTCACTATTGGATTGATCGGAGCGGCCGTGGCGTCCCACGTTTGATCTCCGGACTACGTGCTCTTTGATAGTAGCGCTCTTTGTCACTGAGGAAGGGACAGGACGTACTAATAGTCCCGAAACGCGTCTGACAATTGACAATATTGAAGTGCGTACCAATACCCCCAAAAACTACTGCTAGCAGTCAGCTACAGAGAGACATCTCTATAAACATTGTAATTGCCAGCGTATGTGAACTCGCCGATTACCACGCAGATCCTCTCGCGAGATCCAGCGCTACTACCAAAGAGCGCTACTATCAAAGAGCGTGAAGTCCGGAGATCAAACGTGGGACGCCACGGCTGCTCCGATCAATCCAACAGTGAGTACCCGACAATTTTACCTAATCTCACGAAGTCTTATCCAATAGCGAAACCAATAGACATTATTTGTCGAAACTTTTATTACTGGATGAACAAAGGACATTAAGCGAGGACTTTCCATCACATCCACTTTAAACTTGAGTTGCGAACAGTGAAAAATCCAGGTTTTATATGTGATCTATGTCATTTTATGTTATTTTATCTTGGTATGTTGTGAGAATTAAATGGTTTGTATATTGATACTAGTTTATTTTCCCGGTATATTACAAATACGGAGTGCCCTCCCAATATCTTGGTATATACGCAACTATTTCTATTCAGATTTGGGGAATCTGTGGTTGGAGCACCCACCCGTCTCTGGCAGACTTGTTGAGCCACACTATCCGTATTATTTATACCAAATTTTTAAATTTACCTCCCTGTTACCTATGCAGAGCAGGGGTTTGTATACGGCAAAACTGGCAAAAAACTGTTTTTTCAGCGTTGTATGCAAAAGTGCTCTGTGGCACAACAGTACGGGTTTATTCCCCCAACTACAGAAATGCAGTTTTTCACCGCAAAATTTTAAAATGTTTTTCAGCGGTGTATGCAAACGTGCTCTGTGGTACGACAGTACAGGTTTATTCCCTCAACTACAGAAATGCATGATGTCACTGCAAAATTTTAAAATAGGTTTTTCAGCGGTGTATGCAAAAGTGCTCTGTGGCACAACAGTACGGGTTTATTCCCCCCAATTACAGAGATGAAATATGTCACCGCAAAATTTTAAAATAGTTTTTTCAGCGGTGTAGGCAAATGTGCTCTGTGGTCCGACAGTACGGGTTTATTCCCTTAACTACAGAAATGCATGATGTCACTGCAAAATTTTAAAATAGGTTTTTCAGCGGTGTATGCAAAAGTGCTCTGTGGTACGACAGTACGGGTTTATTGACCCAACTACAGAAATCCATTATGTCACCCCTAAATCACAAATAGGTAATGTAGAGGGACTTGACCTACCAGAATAAAGGAATTTTTCCTCCACTGAGCTTCCAAAAAATAATTAGACTGATGTCCCTGGCAGGCTGGCACACATGCAGGTCACATACAGTTCCAAGGACACTGCAGTTGCTAAAATGGCCACCGACCCCCACCTCAGTAACAGATGGATTAAAAATTATTTTGCAGTATAACTGGGCTGAGGGCTGGGTACAAATATGTAGCATAGCACCCTCAATAATTGCTGTAGTTTGAAGATTTAACACGAAGTTCAACAGATTTCTTCCCTAATCTCTCCCTCACAGAAGCAGCAGCAACCTGTCCCTACACTAAGAGCAGCAGAGTGACGTGCGGCGCTACGTGACTCCAGCTTATATAGAGGCTGGGTCACATGCTGCACTTAGCTAATCACAGCCATGCCAATAGTAGGCATGGCTGTGATGGCTTCTTAGGGCAAAGTAGTGAAGCGCCTGTTGATTGGCTGCCCTGCAGCCTTTGAAAAAGCGGGAAGAAATCGGCGAACAACGAAACCGAACTTTTACGGAAATGTTCGGGTTCAGAAAACCATAAAGTTCGGTACGAACCCGAACTATACAGTTTGGGTTCGCTGAACTCTATTCCTGTGTCTTGTCGTGAAATCCTGTATGGGGAAGTGAAAACTTTTATCTTACCCCCTAAAGGATCTTTCGGGAAACCTATGGATGCGTAATTCACTAATCACAAACAATTATAATTTATATAAAATAGGCAAGTAAATAATAACAGAAGAAAATTTATACGCACCAAATAACAATAATGAAGTATAACAATAATAATATCAAATTATACAGTAACAGATAACATACAATGAGGACTATGAAAAGTTAGTCACTAATAATAACAAACTGATGTTACTTAGCTAAGTAAAGCTTTAATAATATATTGTTACCTAGCTGATCATATAGGCATTATATCCTTCAGCTTGGCTTTTCTGATTCAAGCTACTACAGCAGAGAGATGTCAATGTCCTATGAACACAACATCAGTTGGCCCGTAGAAGAGACTCAATTCAATGTTGTATGGTGAACTTTTTTATACAGATTTATTTCCTAGTGAGCTATGCCTAGATTATGGCACATATGTCATTAGGTTTTCCATAACCTACTTTCCTGAGAATCTGAGAGGTTCCCATCAAGTACCGGGGGGCACACCGCGCATGCGCAGCCATTCTCCATTCATTTCTATGGAAGCGCCAAAAATAGCTGAACACTGGCTCAGCTATTTGTGTAAGCCCCATAGAAGTCAATTGAGCAGCAGCTGTGCTTGCGCAGTGCGCTTCCCATTCATTTCAAGGAGACTTACGAAAATAGAAGAGCGCACCGTTCGGCTTTTTTTAGTAGTCCCAAAAAAAATGAATAGAGGGCGGCTGTGCATGCGCATTGAACCCTCCAGCACTTTGCTGGCTCCGTTCTAAGTATAAGTGCAGGTCCAAGATGGGAATACCCTTTTATGGAGAACCTTGAAACAGGATTCATCTAGAAAGAAGTCCTCCTCACCAGCTGGAGCCATTTTTTTGTTAAGAGAAAGCTATCCTGCTTAATGGAGATCCTTACATCCTGAGGTTGCCGCACGTGAGTGGTCCACATGGACCTTGCTATATTGTATTGCCTTGTTATTGGTTCTCCACGGCGCTGACTGTAAATAACCTACATTGCTAATTTTTGGAGCCTACATGTATCTTTTTGCATTAGGTTGCTGCTCCATATTTTTTATGCTCAGGTATTGCTCTGTAAGGTCTCCAATAACAGATGATTATCTTCTCAATTGTTTATGTTGTATTGCCCTCTTTGTCTCCTGATGAACCTTTTATCAATCTACCTGGGGAAATACGTTGGGATTTAGGGTATTATTTTTTTCACAATTTAGTTAGGGCCTCTAGGGGCATATTAGGCTTAAGTACGAGGACAGAGGGCATCCACCATCAGGGTGTGCCTCTGGGCTAAACCACTATCTAGGGTTCTGAAAGGGTCAGATTTCCTGCTATGTAGCCCTTATTTTCCCCTGATGTCAAGTTTATCATTGATTATCGGTATAGCAGTGCTACGTTGGGATATACATTGATAGCCCTAATTGGGCTCTTTTTGTAATATATATTAAAAGTTATGTTTTAATTGATTTATGCTTTCTGTGATAATATTTCGTTTTGGCTATGTATTGATAACTGTGGTTTTAATAAGATCATGGTGAAGAACAAGTACCCTTAGCTCCTAATCCCTGAACTCACTGATAGACTTCATTGAGCCAGGATGTTCACAATGTTGGATCTCTGAGGGATTTACATCTTGATTCGCTTATGAGAGGGCAAGGCATGGAAGAACGCTTTTAACACCTGTGATGGCCTTTACAAATACCTCATCATGCTCTTTGGCCTCTGCACCGCTCCCACTGTTTTCTAGAAATTCGTTAACAGCGTTTTCCATGACCAACTTTATTACTCTGTTGCAGTCAACATAGACAATGTCTTGGTTGTCTCACCTGAACCAACTGCACATCAGAATTACGTCCATAGCATCCTACAGCGTCGACAGGAGAACAGATTGTATGCCAAATATGAAAAGTGTCTTTTTGATATTGTTTCCGTTCTATTCCTGGGTTAAATCATCTCTGACCATAGTAATCAGATGGACCCAGACAATCTGACTGCAGTTCTGGACTGGCCTCGTCCTACAGGTCTGCGGTTCTTTGGCTTTGCCAATTATTACCAGCAATTCGTTCCTCATTTTTCCACTCTCACTGACCCTATATTAGCTCTTACCTGGAAGGCGGTGAACTGAGACTAATTCGCTCAAGCAGGCCTTCAAGGATAACTGTCAAATTTTTTTTTTTTTTTACTATTGGATTTTGGTGATTAATATCACCTTGTTGGCCCTGTTTTAATTTCTGATTGTTTAATAAATAACCCCTAAAAGCCACCTAAAAGTCCCCAGTATTGGCTATTGTTACCTGAGATAAAATCAGGTTGCTATGCTCCTTCCGTCTACCAGATGAGGATGGAAGCACGCTGGGTGCACTGGGAACTGATAGTGAGTCAACATTGTAAGGGAATGTATAAAAAGCCAGGTTCTTCCTGACAGGAGATAACAGTGCTGGGCTGTGTGTGTAAACTTCTCCACATGCCTGTGCTTGGCAGACACTCCCTTAGCAGTTCTGGAGAATGTAAAGCTCAGGGAAGATATGGGCTGCTCAGTGTATAAATGAAAGCCTTATCTGATAAGAGGAGAACTTGTGGAAGGACTACAGGCTTCAGCCAGACCTGGGAACTTCACTGCAAGACCCCCCTATACAGAGCTGGTCTTCACTAACTTCACTGCAGGTGTCCTATGGATTAGCCTCAGGGCTGAGGGCGGCCATCTTAACAGAATAGTGAAATTGCAGTTTTATGCAGACTGGTTGCTAAGGGCTGAATCTTATTAAATAAGGGGTAAGTAAGTCTAATAGTTATTGATTTAGGAATATTATCATATTAGTAACTACATATATGAAAACTGAAATTAGGGTCTAAATGTGACAGTTATCCTTTCAGTTTAGATTCTACACCACTCGGATGTCTCCAAACAGTTCTTTTTGGAAATAGATGCATCTTCTGTGGGAGCTGGTGCTGTCCTTTCCCAGAAAGGTTCCAGTTAGAGGGTCACCTGCGGATTTTCTAAAAGTCTTTCTCCTCGGCTAATGGAATGACTCCATTGGGGAATAGAACTGCTCGCTTTCAAGTTGGCTTTGAAAAAGTGTTGACACTTCCTAGAGGGCGTCTGTTATCCTGTCATCTACACTGATCACAAGAATCTGATGTATCTTCAGGCTACCCAGTGACTCCTCAACAGGCCCAGTGGTCACTATTTTTTACCTGATTTGATTTCATCTTACACTTCCGCCGTGGCAAAAAAATATCAGGTCAGACACCCTCTCTTATTTCTTTGACTCTGTTGACCGAGTGGAGAAGCCCAAACATATAACTGATTTCCACCCAAATCATCTCAGTGGTGCTTGTCCTGGTTAAGGACATTCCTTCTGGGAAGACCTGTTCCTGTGGCCAGAAGAAGGCAGATCCTTGATTGGGTGCATAAATCTAAAGTGGTAAGACATTCCAGTTCTGGTAAGATGCAAGATCTAATTTCCAGGTACTGTTGGTGTCCTTCTCTTCCCAAGGACATCTGAGACTTTGTTGCCTCCTGTGTCTCAAGTGCCTAGAAAAAATCTCCTATGCAGATGCCTGCTCGTTCCTTTACATGCACCTGATGCTCCGTGGCAACAAAATGGACCTCCAGATGAATGGTGATGTCAGTAGTAATGGATTGCTTTTCCAAGATGACACAAGTTGTCCCTTTTTGGTCTTCTTTCCACAATTCAACTGGCTAACCTGTTTATCAAGCTCATATTCCATCTCCATCTCCTGCTTCTACAAATTGGGGCACATTTATTAAGGCCGGTGTTTTAGATGCCGGTCTTAATAATGCCCTGCATTGGTGCCGGCCTCTGCATAACTTTGGTGGATCCACCACCGCTTCTATATGTAAGACAGCTTCCTTGCTGTCTTACATTTAGACCATTTAGTCCCTTTGCCCGCCTACTTTTTTAGACCTGGCGTGATGGGTTGCATCAAAAGGGGCATAGATGTCCGTGATGAGAACATAGACCTACCACTTTACAAATCACTAGTCAGACCACACATGGAGTACTGTGTACAGTTCTGGGCTCCTGTGAACAAGGCAGACATAGCAGAGCTAAAGACCATCTTGTATATAAAGAGAGTTGGAAGAAGAACCTACTATTTGGTAGGCTGGATGGGTTTTCATCCAGAGGAGAGATCCTGGGAACCTACTGAATTATGTACCAGCCCTTCTAAAAACTTTTTTACAACAGTGAAGACTAAAGAAGAGGGGGCGTAAGAGGGGTTACTGTTCTGGCAGCCATCCATACCAACTGTTGCTCCACTGCTCCAGCTGGGCACAACCACCATATTGCCTCCCCACTCTCTTGTTTCAGATCTCTGGTAGTTCTTACAACCAATGGCTGTCCACCCTGAGATACTTAAGGCACCTTTCCCTATGGGGGGGATGAGTGAGCAAAAGGTTCTAGTATTATGGTGCCATGTAAAGGTATCATCTCACTTATTTTATCTACCAATGCAGAGGTCTCCAACCACTGGGCCACAGACCAGTACCGGGCTGTGGGTCATCTGGTACTGGTCTGCAGGAAGTGCCAGAGTTGAATGGTGGGGACGGAAACTATTGGTTTCTAGCCCTGCTGTTTAGCCTTACAGGCTGAAGGCCGTTAGGCCTGAGGTCTATAAGGCAGTGATAAGGTGCAGGATAGACGCAATGACATAATTATGACCTCCTGCGCCAGATCACAGACAGCGTGACAACATCATCACGCCACCAGAGACCTAGACCTAGGAGACATCACGTGTAAGTCACTGAGTGGCGGCCTAAAAGGGATTATTAATGTCTGGGACCTACATGGGTATGGTCACAGTGGAGCAGTATTATTTGGCTTTTATATAATGCATTAGCGTGATTAGCGATCGCCCCTACCGGCCCCACAGTCCATGGAAAATTTGTCTTGCATGAAACCAGTCCCTGGTGCAAAAAAGGTTGGGGACCACTGTACTAATGTGCCGACCTCTAGTTTCTGGATTTGACCGTTCGCTGCATTACCGGACTTCTGCCTTTTCTCCATACAAACCCTTCACTGCCTGTCCTGACCTCAGACTGATTACTGGTTTATACAAATTCTGCCTGCCCTGACCCTGGCCTGTCTCTAGACGCTGTGGCCCAGCCATCTATTGAAAAGAGACTACTCCAGGAGGTAGTAGCCTGGTGGTTTTCGTGCAGCAGAGACCAGATTCCTGTATTGGGGTTAAAGAGTAAAGACTAGGGGAAGGCCAGGATAACTCCCTTAGGAAGTAGGAGTGTCCTAAATCAAATCCGTTCAGTAAACACAGTGGATCCACATCCAATTTGTAACAATAGGGATGTTCATATATGGTACCTCCGATTCTTGATTTGATTGGTTGGCCAGTGATCACAATATCCACTCTGACACATGCTTAGAGTTTCCTTCATTAATTTTTTAGAGCATGTGAATTGGTTAGCTTTTTTCTATCTGAGTGTAAAGAGCAATCACAGTTTATAAATCATCTCTGCTGGCCACTTAAACTGATTGATATTTGTCACATGACTTTTTTTTTTTTACTGATAAGGAAGTTACTTTTTCATATGGTGATCGATATTTTGTAGTCTTATATGGGGTCAAAGCCATATAGTCTTATAGTGTGTGGGGTCAAAGCCATATATTTTTTACTTGTATGTAAATACAAAAATATGGTTTCCTAGAGTTGATCTTTTAAATATGTACTAGCTTGATTTGAAAACCTGAGTCAGGCCGCTTCTGGGATCTGTGTGATTTTGTATGCTGCATAAATCGATTTCAAATGTAGCATTACTTCACTATCGGAGATGTGTGATCTGTGTCAAGCTGTAGGAGTTATTAACCATGGAGGTCGCCATTAGTAACGGAACTGTTTGATTAGCAGTTGATTCACTAAATCCGGATAAAAACCACAACGTCCACAAGTACTTAGTACATTCTGATGTTATATAACCTGTTCATTTAACCTCTGTGGTAGATTTATGTAAACATAGGCGCAGCATGGCTTTGGTGTATTTTATTTAGTGTGCATTCTCTGAAGTATTTCTCAAAACTTTGTCTGTAGCTTACTACGATACAGAATGACAAGTAAAGGCATTTTTTTTATTGTTTTCTGTATCACACAATCACGTAGTTGCCTTTCAGAAAAACTGCCAACATGTTCTGACTGGTCAAGTCGGTTGATTTTAATTTTTATCAATCCAGACTGGCAGCTGGAGGAACCTAAGAGGGCAGAGTTACCAATGAACAATGGAAAAATGAACCACATTTGCACAATATTAAAAGTCAACTGTATAGTCAAAACCTGGACACACTAGAATGCTGAGAAGCCATAAAAGCAGTAACAATAGTAAAATTAAAGACAGCAATTACACTATAAGAGAAGTGTTCATGGGGTCGATTCTGATCTTGTAGCCTACTGGCTTAAGGTTTCTGTTTACTATGCTATCCACACTCACGCTGAAGGAGACCAGGGTGCAGATGTGAAGTAGGCCATTCTGGCAATTCACATGTGCCAGAAAAGTTAGAGATATCTCCTAAGGAATGATAACCAACCTACTGTTGAGGGAGGTGCTAAAGGAAGCCCCAGTGGAACTGTCCACCTTTTTCTGTCAACAGGGTCAAAAGGATTGAAGACCTCTGGACAGAACGAAAGTTTTTATTAAAGAGGCCTGTAGACACTGGCCCAGATTTACTCATCCTAAAGATGGTGTAAGTTTAGACAGTCTGTCTAGAGCTGCACCAGATGTATCACAAGGCTTAGCTGGATGATAATCTGGTGTGGGGCTAGATACATTTTTTTAAAGGCTCATGTACACAAACATATTTTTTTCTGTGTCCGTTCCATTTTTTTCGTGTCCCAATGTGGAACCATTCTCGGACTCCGTGTGCATTCCGTTTGTCCGCATGGCTGTTCTGCAAAAAACAGAACGTGACCTATTATTGTCCACATTACGGACAAGGATAGGACTGTTCTATTACGAGCCAGCTGTTCCTTTCTGCAAAATACGAAATGCACATGGCCGGCATCTGTGTTTTGCAGATCTGCGATTTGCAGACCTTACTCTATACTATTGGTTGGCTTACTTTGAGACAGAATTTTTACACCAGAATTGCGGCGCATTAAGACACAACCGGCTTTTGAGCAAGGGCCTGACCCCTTTGTCCTAAGCCCCATCCCTTATTGGTCATGTGGGAGAAAAGCGTACAAAGCCTAGAAGCATCAGTTTGCACCATGGATAGATTTTTAGCCCAGACACATCAGTAAATGTGGGCCATTGTCTCTTAGGTGATTTAGATCTGTGAGTGTTTCAAATTGCATGAATTCCGTCAAGCATTTCTAAATCTGTTATAGAGTATTTAAGGAAGTCATAGAATTTTTTAGGCGGTTGCCTTCAGCATAGACTCTAGTATGTCTGACAAATTATTTCTTAGATTACAATTTACCAGATTGGTGGGTAAATATATTTGCTAACTGTATGGAGTGTTTTTGGAGCAGGGTGTTATGATCCCACAGATGTACATAGATGGTGTCCTGCCTTTATGGCCCAAATGTGCAATATCCTAGTGGACCACCTCCATTTTCAGCTTTTTCTATATGTGTGTAATATATGACTTCAAGTCCCAGTCATCATCTCCTTTACAGTCTGAAAAGCTTCTTGTCTGAGGGAGACACGTAGGAGTGTAGGAGTACATGCTTGGGGAAGAAAGGGTACCAATTAAAAAAGACTGCATCTTAATGCTGTTAGATGCCATCTTTGATTCTGGTAACTTCACAGGTGATACAGTCTCAGAGTTTCATAAGGTGAAACCATCATAAGGTGTCTGCATGACATTGGGCTACAAACTAGATGTCCAGCTACAGGTCTTCCATTGACCTCATGCCACTGCTCTCACTGGATTATAGAGTGGGGTGGCAGAATGTACTGTAGCCAACCCATCAAGTCTTTATTTCAAAGTGTTTCGGGAGCCGTTTTTGAACACAACAATGCCAGGCTGTATGTTGCTCGTGCTACTGTGAGCAGCCTTCGTGGCCTAAACTTACTCCCGTGGCCTGCTGCATTTCTGGACTTGTCTTTCATCGAGCTCACCTGGGATATCATCAGGTGGCAATTTCAAATGGAGCTTCAAGCAGCAAATCTTGATGATTTGCATGCCCAGTTGCATTCAGCATGACAGACAATTCCTCAGACAACTATTAATAACCTCATTGATAGTGTGCCAAGGTGTGTAAGTGTGTGTATTTCTGCGCATGGTGCTTATACTTGATACTGAACAAATTGATCTTTGTTTCCATTTTCTATTATTTGCATATCATCATTATGTCTATCGATCCTGTGATTTCTATAATTCCACAACTTTTACTTCCTAGCGTTGCAATTTCAATATTGAGTCTATTTTTTAATGGTGTGAAATCCTCTGTTTGGATTCTTCGACAGAAACTATTAGGAATACTGGCTTTGTTCAGCTTTCTGAATGGAAATATACTAAATTACTGACCAGTCCATTAGGTGTCCGCTCAGAAGATGATTTGGGAGCGGAGACAAAAGTAGTGCATGCAGGACTCAGCTATGTGCCGAATCCGTCCTGAACGGTGCTGTGAATGAAGCCTTAGGTGCATAGTATAAAAATGGCAAGGCTTGGCTGATTTTACACCCAAACTCATTACCTGCCCTCCTTTATGATCTCCTCCAGTGAGGCTTTTTCGTCAAATGAGGACAGGCAGGGTTGGAGGAGGAGTTGAGGAGCAGGGGCAGATTGGCAATGCATCCCACCAGGAAAATTCCAGGTGAGCCGATTACCTTTATCATGCAGTGGGCCCAGGGGCGTAGCTAACGGCTCATGGGCCCTGGTGCAAGAGTTCAGCTTGGGCCCCCCTTCCCTCAGTGATTTATGTGTCTTCCTATGCAGCACAAGGGTCTTTGGGCCCCCTTAGGCTCCTGGGCCCGGTAGCGACTGCTACCTCTGCACCCCCTATAGCTACGCCCATGAGTGGGCCGCTATCTCTGGTGCTCCCAGAAAAATGGGTGGCGGCTGCTGTTAATAGGGGATAAGTTGTCTTAATGAGACAGACCCTTTAGGCAACCTGCATCAGAGCTTACTGTGCTCTTGTGACCATCTGACTGCAAGTAAAGGTAGTAAGGCGTCTGTATAAACCCATAGTAGTAAAACTCTGGTGCCGCATATGAGGGGTTAACTGCCACGGATCGCAGCGCCCTGTCATAGAGGTCTGGTGCCGGCTATGTGATTCTGCCGCCGACAAACCGCCTGTATTTGTATTAATGGGTTATTTATCTTTATTGGTGCCGCAGTGCACCCCCCCAACCCCATTATTAAAAACATTGGTGGCGAAGTGCACCCTCCCAAACCCCATTATTAATAATATTGGTGGCGCAGTGCCCCCCCCCCCCAAACTCCCCAGTAATAAAGTCATTGGTGGCAGTGGCCACAGGGTCCCCTCCCCCCCTCTGCATTGGTGGTGAAGTGGCAGCTTCCGATCGGAGCCCCAGCAGTGAAATTGCGGGGCTCCGATTGATCGGTTACCACGGCAGCCAGGATGCTACTGAAGCCCTGGCTGCCATGGTAAGCAACTTGCTGCTGTGTGCACAAAGAACAGGGCAGCAGGGAGAGTGTGACACCATAGACTATCATTATAAAAATTGTCGCGCGGCATTGGTGCAACATATGTCGTTGTGTAGACCTAGCCTAAATCTGCAGCATATCTGCACCAAAATCCACATGTAACACGTGCATATTTTGTGGCGGTGTAGGTGCAGATTTTGCTGCAAGAATACAAAAGTTCCAGAGGAACACGCACAAACAAGGGAGGCTTGTTCAGCCGACAGCAATCTAAGGGCGCTGTCACACAGTGCAGTTCTGACATGCATCCAGGATGCAGTTTTTAATTTGGCCAGTTTAGTAGCCTCATTTAAACCCTGGTGTTCTGCATAGTAGGAATGATTTAATTAATTTCAGCTAGCTACAATATAAAAACCTGCATCCTAACTGCATGACAGAACAGCGCTGTGTGCCAGCACCCTAAGGTGTATGGCCACTGTGCTGCCACGCGGTTACATTTATGTGGATTTATATAGTTTAATTAATTGAACCATTTCATATGCAGTATTTCTATATGTGGTTATATTAGGGGTGGGACGATATGGCGATATAGACGATATGCGATATGAATTTGTGCCACGATATCGATTTTGTCTATATCGCCATATCGCGGTAGAACATGGTATGCGCCGCTCTCGGCACATACCATGTTCTCCTGAGCCGGCACAGTGGAGAAGGAGGGAGTCCCTCCCTCCCCACTGAGAGCCGCCAATGAGAGAGGAGGAGGGGAGGGACTGTAGCCACTGCTACCAATGAGAGCGGAGGAGGGGAGGGACTGTGGCCTGTGGCAGAACGTCACAGGCAGGGAGAAGGAACGCCCAGGGAGAGAAGCTGATGTCTCCTCCTGGTGTTCCCACCATGTGACGGGGGCCAGAGCGGGCGAACGGAGCCCCGCACATACATAATAGTAAGTGCCCCCTATGTGCCCCCTAATTAAAGGTCGTATATGCCTGCATGTGCCGGCCATATATCATACCCGCTTCTATGACTGCCTGCTGCGATCCGCCGCAATTAACCCCTCAGAACCTGAGGGGTTAATTGCGGTGAATCGCAGAGTGCAGTCACAGAGGCCCAGTATGGTATATGGCCGGCACATGCAGGCTACGTTTCTATTCACTTATTGGTGGCACAGTGGCCCCCATCATTGGTGGCAGTGGCAGTTGTGATCGGAGCCCCAGCAGTGTAATCCTGGGGCTCCGATCGGTTACCATGGCAGCCAGGACACTACTGATGTCCTGGCTGCTATGGTCAGCTCCCTGCTGCTGTGTGCACAGAGCACAGGGCAGCAGGGACAGTGTCAAGTCCTATTTACCCTAATAGAGTTCTATCAGGGTGAATAGCACAAGAGTCCTAGCCCCCAAGGAGGCTAAATAGTTATTAAATAAAAAGTTGAAGGAAAAAAAAAAAAAAAAAGTTTAACACCCCCCCCTCCAATATAGAAAATTTATATCGCAATATATATCGCATATCGCACATGCTTCATATTATATCGCAATATAAATTTTACTTCAAGACACGGAGGCTTCGCATTGCATTGCACTCTTTCTTTACTGAATATAGCAGCAAAGGTTAATAGAAAAAATCAATCCAGTAACCCAGGTAACCAGCCCCTCCCCACTCAGTCCTGGTACAAAACCCCAAGAGCCAGCATTCACTTCCTCTTTCTTTGCTGCTCTGTGGGACAGTTAAGTACACAGTGTTTCTCATATGACTGTATTCTATGTGATTGCTTAATAAACAATTTTTCCTTTTCAGCACTACAGTTTTGGGCTATTTCGCCCAAACTGTAGTTTTTTCTCCTCCGTTTGTATTCCTAAGTTTTCTGTTTGGGGTGGTTTAGGTTTTTTATCTTGTACCTCCAGACCGCATCTCTCACCCGGACACTTCTGACTGTTTCCGTGACAGTCCTTCCTCGGACCCGTCCCCTTTGGGGTCCGCGCTCCCCCTCCCCCGTTGGGTCAGTCAGTTTCCTTTTCCCTGTCAGCCACCATTGTCGCTGGTAGTGGGGGCTCCGCCCCCCTTCCCCTTCATTACCTTCGCGGGCTTTTCTCCCGGCTCGCGCGCTTTCCCGTGCTGTTGACGCCGTCCTCTCGTGAGATCTCGGCTCTCAGCGGTTTTTCGCGCCACGTCTCGCGAGATTGCGGTCTGTCGCGAGCCGTTGTCTGTGCAGCCGTTTTTCCTCCTGCTCGTCCCGGTGAGAGACGCCTTACAGTGCGGTTTCCCCTGCCTGCCATTGCCCCTCATCCGGTTTATTTTCTTGTGGCATCTACCTCTGCCCAGAGTTATTATTGTTGTCAGGTCTGTGCATTTATCACCAGTATGTCTAATATTTCTTCCGGGGATTCTGACGGATCCCGGGCTCCCCCCAGCCCTGTCATGTCTGCCCCTGCTCCCAATGGTAATGGGGTTCAGTCCCTCGGAAATGATGGTGCGTTGGCCATACAGAAATCTGTTTCTGACGCCATCGCCACCGCTATGGGATCTATGTCGGCCACTCTGGCCCAAACAATATCCCAGACTTTGCTGGCCCATGCTCAACCCCCGGTCCCGGCTATCCGTCCTCGGACCGTCCGTTTTCCAAAAACCACATTAACCGATTTGACTCACGCCTCCAGAAACATTTTAGACTCTGGCGTCCCTTGCCAGCAAGATAGCGTGCGTTTGTCACGCAAAAGAGCCTGTTCGCGCCAGGCGGAACATGCGCGTCAATGGAAATGTGCCAGAGCACAAAAGTGGGCGACTCCGACTCTGAAATCGGGTCTAGTGAGGAGGCAGAGGATGAGTCACTTTCTGAGTCTGACCAGGACCCTGCGGATACAGAGTTGGAGCCAGAGGAGGGACCTTTGGTCCCTTCTGCCTCTGGCCCCTCTGCGGCAGGTACACCAAATTCCAAATCTGAAAGTTCTGA
Source organism: Bufotes viridis (assembly GCA_033119425.1). Classification (NCBI taxonomy): domain Eukaryota; kingdom Metazoa; phylum Chordata; class Amphibia; order Anura; family Bufonidae; genus Bufotes; species Bufotes viridis. The sequence goes on along the minus strand of CM065589.1, from coordinate 200,260,943 downwards.
CTCTGTGGTCACCGATCCTTTCGGTGAACCACTTTTTGACCCGGACGCGCTACACCACCCGCGTTCCGCGGAATGGGTTCCGGCCGAACATGTGGCCAAATACCTTGAATCCTGGGTCCGCCGTCCCTCAGCAAGGCGGCCCGTAATAAGCTAAGAGCAGAGTGTCCTCGTCCCTCATAGCCAATAAGGTGTGTGACACTCCTGCTGTTGATGAGAAGATGACCCAGTTCCTAGCGAAGTCGGGCTTTAATCCCCGCAAGGGTCTCGAATCCGCTTTAAAAGCTTGCCAAGACAAGCTTTTAGACATATTGGCCCTTGGCAAAATTGTTTGATTTGGCAGAGTCTGCCCGAGGCGAAAATAAGTTGGTAGATCCTGAAGAGCTGCGCGGCTGGGTGCAGAGGGCGATTTGTATTGCCGGCAGCGTTAATACCTCGCTCTCCATTGAGAGGCGGAAGGCAATTTTATTTAAAATCGACCCAAAGTTGTCCAACCTATCCCTTAGTGAATCGGGCAAGGATGCCCAGGGACAGCTGTTTGGTGATTCTTTTATAAAAGAGTTGGGTCGATTACGTGGGCACATTCACGGCCCTTGATAAGGCCCAATCTTCAATGAGAAAAGTTTTTCAGTCACGGGTCTCTTCCAGGGCCGGCAGTGTCAGGGGCCGCCTGTCCGGCCGTTCTTCTTAGACCCGATATCAGGGCCGAGGCTCCTTCCACCAGTCACCCTTCCAGCGGGGACAGACACCCCAGGAACCTAGGCGGGAATCCCCGTTCTTCCCTTATCGAGGAAGATCCTGGCGCTCTAGAGGTTTCAGAGGCACTTCTTCATCCAGACGTCCAGACGGTAAGACCAATGATTCCTCACCTTTCTTCGGAAGTTTGTGTAGGGGGCCGACTCCGGCTTTTTTCCCATGCATGGCAAAATATTTCCAGGGATCCTTGGGTTCTGTCCACGGTCTGCGGGTTCCAAATAGAACTGATAGGTTCCCCCCTCTCTCTTCCTCCTCCAGTTCCTTTAGTATTCTCTCCTCAGGATTGGGCTTTGGTGAACGAAGAACTGGGCACCTTGTTCCGGAAACAGGCTATAGAGCTAGCACCAGTGGGCGCCAAGGGCGTCCTAAGCAATATCTTCCTTGTCAGGAAGAAGGATGGTCGAATGCGTCCGGTAATAAATCTACGGACTCTCAACGAGCTCGTATTATACCGCCATTTCAAGATGGAAGGGATTCACTTGCTCAGGGATCTGCTCCGCCCAGGGGACTGGATGGCAAAATTGGATTTAAAAGACGCCTACCTGACGGTTCCAGTGGCGGAAAATTCCAGGGATCTCCTCCAGTTCCAGTGGCGAGGAAAGATCTGGCGTTTCACATGCCTTCCGTTTGGCCTCTCCTCGGCTCCGTGGTGCTTCACGAAGCTAATGAGACCGGCCATGGCTTGGTTGCGCAGTCGGGGCATTCGATTGATCGTCTACCTGGACGATATTCTCCTTATGGCCCAATCCCCTGCTATTCTCAAGACCCATCTGCAAATGACAATCGATCTGTTGACACGTCTAGGTTTCCTCCTCAATGGGGACAAATCTTGCCTGTCTCCTTCCAGACAGGTAGAGTTCCTCGGCTTCACCGTGGACTCGGATTCGAGTCTCTCAGCCTCCCACTTTCCAAACTCAGAGCCATTCGCAAGGAGCTGCGTCGAGTCCTCATGCTCCCGTCTGTCACACTCCGCCAACTAGCCCGGATCATCGGCCTCCTAGCCGCCTCTATCCAAGCGGTTTTCCCAGCTCCCCTCCATTACCGCGCACTTCAACGTCTGAAGATCGCTCATCTCCGCAGGGGAGCCTCTTACTCAGACAAGATTGTACTGGACGAGGAAGCCAGGGACGAAATCTCCTGGTGGATCCACAACCTTATGGCTTGGAACGGCAAAGCCATCTTTGGGGCCCAGCCAGAGATCACTGTGGATTCCGATGCCAGCCTTTTAGGCTGGGGGGCCCACTGCAACGGTGTGTCCACGGGAGGTCGTTGGTCAGAAGCGGAATCCCGCCCTGCACATCAATGCGCTGGAACTTTTGGCAGGATCCTTCGCGATTCGAAGCTTTACTGCAGAGACGGCCAACGCTTGTATCAAATTGCGTATGGACAATGTCTCTGCTGTACGTTACATCAACCACATGGGTGGTACCCGCTCACCCATGCTGGCTCGTCTGGCGAAGGATTTTTGGGATTTCTGTCTGGGGAGGAATCTTGTCATCCAAGCGGAATATTTACCCGGACTCCACAACATCGAAGCGGACTGGAACTCTCGGTGGCTTACAGACACCAGCGATTGGAAATTGAATCCGGAGGTGTTCTCCTCTATTTCCTCTCTCTGGGGTCCCTTCGCGATCGACCTTTTTGCCTCTCGTCTCAATTCCCAGCTTCCGCGGTTTTACAGCTGGCGGCCGGATCCGGACGCGGAGGCAGTCGACGCTTTTCTGCAGGACTGGAGCGCTCTCCCGCTCTACGCGTTTCCGCCATTCTCCCTTATCCCTCGAGTGCTTCTCCAGGTCAGGAGGCAGTCAGCGGAACTGGTTCTGATAACTCCTTTTTGGGGGGCCCAATCGTGGTTTCCACAGATGCTGGAAATTGCAGTGGAGGTCCTCGCCTGTTGCCGTCGTTCCCGGAGTTGCTTTTGGACCCGATCGGTCAGACGCATCCCCTCATTCGGGAGGGTTCCTTGTCCCTCTTAGCGTGGAAAATCTCCGGGACCCCTGGGAGATCCAGGGAGTTTCGGGATCGGCTCGGCGCCTATTGGCAGAAGCATGGGCCCCTGGCACAAGACGCGCCTATCGCACAGCCTGGAGAGCTTGGGCTGGTTGGTGCCTGGAACGGGATTTGGATCCCGTTTCAGCCCCTGTAACTGCTATTCTTCAGTTCTTATCCTCTCTTTTTGATCTTGGCAGAGCTTACCGAACGATCAATGGTTATCGTTCAGCTATTTCTTCATCCCATCGGGGTTTTGATGGCTGTCCAGCAGGTCAGCACCCCCTGGTCTGCCGCCTCATGAAAGGGGCTCGCCTGGTTAGACCGCCTAAGCCTCGGTATTCTGCCACGTGGGATGTTTCTTGCGTCCTGTCTCTTTTTTCCTCTTGGCCCTCAAACTCCGAGTTGTCGCTTCGGCAGCTTTCGGCTAAACTGACTACCCTTCTTTGCCTCATCTCTTGCAAAAGGGTTTCCGACGTTCATGCTTTGGACTTTACTGCCATGTCTTTCACCCCGGACGGGGTTTCCTTCCGCATTTCCAGGCGCACAAAATCTGCTCTCCGATCGGTTTCTTACCCCTCTTTTCCGTCTGCTCCGGCCCTTTGTCCCGTCTCCTGCTTGCAGGAATATATCAGACGCACCTCTGCGTTCCGCTCCCCCTTTTCCCCTCATCTTTTTCTCTCTTTTCGTTCTCCGTTTGCACCAGTGTCTTGCGGTTCGTTGGCCCGTTGGGTCAAATGGATTCTCGCCCAAGCTGGCGTGGATACCTCACTGTTTGGCGCCCATTCAACCCGGGGGGCTGCGGCCACTTCTATGTTCACTGCCGGTGCTCGCCTTCACGACATTTTGAGGGCGGCAGATTGGTCTCGGGAATCGACGTTCAGAGACTTCTATTTCCGACCAGGGACGCATGTTTTTTCCTCAATAATCTCGCAGCTTTAAACTTGCAATGCGAAGCCTCCGTGTCTTGAAGTAAAATTGCATGATTTTGCTAGTCTATGACGTAAAGTCATGATTTTACAAGAAAGACACGGAGGCGAGCATTGCCCCTCCCTCATGGTTTTCTTTCGTTCCATGTTATCCCTCCCTTGGGTAAGTATCCCTTTGGGTAAGTATGAGGGCGTAAGTTTTTTCCTTCTGCTCTATCTTATATTTTATATTGATTAGTCCTCATAGTCCTCATATATATGTTGTTTACTTATTTTTGAAGCCTTTGTCTAGTATGTTTACTCTTGTCCTTTCATCCATTATTGAGTTCTCAGTCTAATCAACGTCCCTTTTTCTGCTTTCAGCCTGATTGTCACAGCCTTCCGGAGAAAGTGCTGTTCCTGTTCTGTCATGACGGACGGTTTGTTCTTCATGTTCTCCTGTTTGTTCCAGTTTGAGGACGGTTATCGTTCAATGGAGTTCGGTTGGTTCCATCGGAGTTCTACAAGTGTCGGTCCATGATGGGTCTGTCGGAGTTTCGTCCTGATCTCATCAAAGAAAGAGGAAGTGAATGCTGGCTCTTGGGGTTTTGTACCAGGACTGAGTGGGGAGGGGCTGGTTACCTGGGTTACTGGATTGATTTTTTCTATTAACCTTTGCTGCTATATTCAGTAAAGAAAGAGTGCAATGCAATGCTCGCCTCCGTGTCTTTCTTGTAAAATCATGACTTTACGTCATAGACTAGCAAAATCATGCAATTTTAGGCCATATCGCCCACCCCTAGGTTATATGCTCCCATCTAGTGGCCGTTTTTGGTATTGCTGTTGTTTTTCTTGTTCTCATACCTATGACTCATTTCCTTTCTATGCTCCACCCTTCTTCTGTGTACTTCACTTCCTGTGTCTCCATACTGCTTCAGCCTCATAAATCAGGTACACACGTATTCTCATGTACGCTAATAAAGGCATCATCTTTTGACCGCACAATACCGGAATCCATCTGTTTTGGTGTACCCTGTTTTCTGTAACACAGTGTTGGTGACTTCAAGCTATCTGATAAGGATTGTCCGCAGTGATTATATCTACTTATACAGGCTAGGCATAGAGGTCTCACTAGAGATAAATCGCTATTACAACAATCGGAGTCAGAATAGTCAAAAGATGCATAGAATTCCTACAGCCTGCTGTGTATATGTGTGTGCCTAATCTGCAATCAAACTCAGTGCCATCCGCCATCTTGTGAAAGCACATGGTCGCACAAGCTTACTGCACTTCAAGTGAATGTTAAAAACTGTTTCTCTACATTGCACTGTGTTACCTCACCTGTCTAAGCTGCTGTTCGTCTTCTTAAAGAGACAGTACCATTTTTTGCAAAACCGTAAAAAATGTCTAGACAAGACTCTGAACACTCTTTTATGGCTGAACCAACGCAGATACCTCATGCCTCTGAACCGGCAGACGTACAGGGAGCAGATTCTGCAAATATTACCGAACAGAGTGTAAGATCCAAACATACAATAAACCAACACAGAAACTCAGAGAAAACTATGAAGCCACTAGAGATGAGTTCTCCAGTAATCTGTCTGCACTGCACCTTCTTCTAAATCCTCTCGTTCCAAAAGATCAACATTAAGCGACAAGCTAATAGAGGCCCGCGCTGATGCAGAATCAAAAAAAGCGCAAAGCCCTTTTACCAAAAAACGAAGCAGAGATAGAAGCATGCAAGGCAGCTCTCCATGCCGAGATGATAGCTCAACAAGCAGAGGCAGATTCACAAATAAAGATTCTGCAAATGGAAAGGGAGGAGGCAGCTTCCCTAGCAAGGCTGAAAGTCCTTGAACAAGCAATGGGACAAAGTACTAATTCAGACTGCCTTATCAAATCAGAACTGTAAGATCCAGCTGAACACACCAGTGAATACGTTCTAAAGCATAACATCTGCAAAGATGTCATCTCCTGTGCCTTCTACTAACACTGTTCTGACTCTCAATGCAGAGACCTCTCAGCTCTATATGCCTGAGCCTCTTAAAGTCTACAAGACAAGTATATCTATGCCACAAACCGCATCAACTCATGCCAACAACATGGTGACTTCCAGTGATAAGCCGCAGCTCAAGCTACAGCCAGCACAAGCCTTAGAGACTACACCACAGTTAAACGCTCATGCAATATCATTTAACCCTGGTAAACCTCACCCTACATCAGCAGAGAACTTTCACACCCAAGGGGTTCCACAAGTTACTTTGACACCAAGGGGTGAGAGACCAGACATGAATGACTTTGCCAGATACATGGTACGCCGTGAGCTCATTAACACCAGCCTCTCAAGGTTTGACCAGAGAGCTACAAGGACTGGAGATCAACCTTCAAGACTACTATTGCTGATATCAACCTTGCTACTAAGAAAGAGCTTGATTTGCTCATAAAGTGGCTGGGAGCAGACTCTGCAGGTCGTGTTAACAGACTTAGAACAGTACATGTTGACCACCCAGATGCAGGTCTTGTTGCTGCATGTGCAAGGCTTGAGCAAGCCTATGGTAGCTCTGAAGCCATAGAAAGCGCTTTATTCAAGAGACTGCAGAACTCCCAAAAATAGGGAACAAAGACTATCGCAAGCTCCAAGATCTAAGTGACCTCCTCATGGAGCTAGAGTTGGCAAAGACTGACCCATGTCTACCTGGACTAAGCTTCCTGGACACCGCTCATGGTGTCAACTCAGTAGTGTCTAAACTGCTATACGGCCTACAAGAGAAATGGGCACAACAGGGCTCAAGATACAAAAGAGACTATAACGTATCTTTTCCTCCATTCTCATATTTTTGCAGGTTCATTGGTGATCAAGGCTGGATGAGAAACGATCCCAGCTACAGCGAACCCAACCTGCCTGCTTCATCCTCACTATCATCAAGGTATGATAACACCACAGCTAAACGTAGAGACTTAAATACAGTGATATCTGTTAAAAGGACCACCCTTCACAACCTCACCTAATGATCAGGGCGTTGTGGATGATAGAGATAAAGACCCTAATCGTCAGTGTCCTATTCACAAGAAGCCTCACTCTCTTAAGGGCTTAGGGTAAAGACTTTACAAGAGCGCAGGGAGATTCTCCAGAAACTTGGCATATGCTACAAGTGCTGTGCTTCTTATAGCCATTTTGCTAAAGACTGTAAAGTTTTGATCAAGTGCACAAAATGTGGTAGCGACAGACATGTTACAGCCATGCATCCTACTCCACTTCCAGACAACCCACAGCAGCTACCTACCTGCACTCCCGTTTCAAATCATGGCGGGGAGCAACAAAGTCATACTCCAACCAAAAATAATGTCTCTTCTCCATGTACAGTAGTCTGTGGGGAATGCAAGGATCATAAATGCTTTGCCAAGATATGCCTAGTCAAGATATACCCAAAGAGTCATCCTGAAAAAGCTGCTAGGATGTATGCCATAATAGATGAACAGAGCAACAGATCCCTGGTTAAGCCTAAATTCTTTGAGATCTTTGGCATAGAGGGTCAAGCCACACCATATACGCTCAGAACCTGTTCTGGTCGTGTAGAGACCTTCGGCAGAAGGGTTGATTGGTTCATGGTCTCTCATATCAACGAGGGAGAGGGCATACCCCTAATAACGTTAGTCAAGTCCGACCTGATACCAGACGAAAGGGAAGATATTCCCACTCCAGAAGTTGCGTATCAACATCCTCATTTAAGACAACTTGTTGATAAGATTCCTGCAATGGACAAGAGTGCTGAAATCTTAGTGCAGTTAGAAAGGGACATTCTCAGAGTACATAAAGTACGCGACCAGTGCGATGGGCCTGACAACGCCCCTTATGCATAGATACTTGACCTAGGCTGGGTAATAGTGGACGATGTATGCTTGGACAGGATGTGTATGTCATCTGAGATCCACTCCTTCAAGACTTACATGTTGGGAAATGGATGTGCATCCCACTTCAAACAGTGCCCTCTCCATTATGAAATAAAAGAGAAGCTTCTTGACATCATCCAAGTACCTGATGTTACTTCTGTCCTTTGTGATGATAACCTAGGTACCACAGTGTTTTGTACTACACGTGAGGACAACAAAATAGCCTTGTCAGTTAAAGACAGAGAATTCATCAAAATAGTGGACAAGGAATTCTTTCAGGACGAGTCTAACAACTGGGTTGCACCATTACCTCTTCGAGCTGCAAGGGCCAAACTCCCAAAGAATCGTGAACAGGCTGTATCCAGATTCAACGCACTTCAAAGAACGCTAAAGAACAGACCTGAGATGACGGACCATTTCATCGCCTTTATGAAAAGGATCTTTGAAAATGATCACGCTGAACCAGCGCCACCACTTCATAGACACGATGAGTGCTGGTATCTGCCTTTCTTTGGAGTGTATCATCCACATAAGCCAAAACAAATCAGGATAGTATTTGACTCCAGTGCCAAGCATCAAGGCGTATCCCTAAACGATGTTCTTCTCACTGGCCCGAATCTAACCAACAACCTTGTAGGCGTACTTATGAGATTTAGAAGATAACCAGTTACCATAACTGCTGATATTGAGCAAATGTTTCATTGCTTCATTGTACGCGAAGATCATAGGAACTTCCTAAGGTTTCTGTGGCGCCGTAACAACAACATGGACAATGAGATTATTGAATACCGCATGACAGTGAATGTTTTCGGTAATAGTCCCTCACCCGCTGTTGCAACATACGGTTTACGAAGGACTGCCCTTGATGGAGAAAAGGAGTATGGCGCGGATGCGTTGAGAGAGACTTTTATGTTAACGATGGACTTAAGTCTTTACCTACAGACGAAGAAGCAATAGACCTGCTCCGAAGGACACAAGGTATGCTTTCTGAGGCTAACCTCAGACTACACAAGATTGCCCCAACAGTGTTGCTGTTATGAAAGCCTTTCAACCTGGCGTCAGGGCGCCCCACACGCATGGATCACGTGATCCATGGGGCGCTCTGACATCATTCAGGAGCGCCCCGGGAGCCGCACGGACTGTAAGTATACTGCTCCCCCGCTCCCCACTACTACTATGGCAACCAGGACTTTAATAGCGTCCTGGCTGCCATAGTAACCTGAAAGCAATTCGAAGACTGATCAGGATCCTGATCAGTCTTCTAATGCTTCAGGCGACTTGCGTTCTGACGGATCCGGCGGGACGGAAGTGCCTGCCGGATCCTCAGAACGCAAGTGTGAAAGGACCCTAAAATACACTTTCGGCTTTTAAGTCAGCTCTACAGACAAGCCATTTACCAAGTGTGGTGTTCGAGCAGCTTATACGATCCAATGGGATTTGTGGCTCCCATCACCATACAAGGTAAAGCCTTACTTAGACACAGGGCTGTGGAGTCGGAGTCGGAGTCGAGGAGTCGGGAGGCAATTTTGGGTACCTGGAGTCGGAGTCGGAGTCGGCAAAAAATGGACCGACTCCGACTCCTACTAGATTTAAATTGGAATAAAAAAAAATTGGAATAAAAAAAAGCAAGTTTAAATGTCCCAATTCAGATAAAGTTATAATTAATTACTTCTCTACTGTAAGAATAAAGGCCAATGCATGCAGTGCGTCACGTTACCGCTAAACAAAGACGTTAAGTGACCGTGAAGAAGCATGCTTTTCATATGCTTTACTATGCAGTTAAAGGGACACTGACAGGCTGATATATCTGCTGGTATTCATCAGAGGATTAGGAATACAACTAGACGACTGTTACCCCCAGTTGAGGTTTACTTGTGTTTAAAAATGTTTTAATCAATATGCAAATTCTCTACCTTTGTGCCCAAGGGGGCAGGCGCACATGTAGAGTACTGGCAGCACTAGGACAGTAGCGAGGAGGAAGAGAGAAAGCTGGCACAGCCTCAGCATAGCCAGACGAGGCTGCTGCCAGCACTCTACACGTACGCCTGCGCAGGAATTCAGCGTTCGGCTAGCCTGAAAAAAAGGCCAGTGCAGTGAATAATAACGAGGGGAACAGCGCTGGGAAGCTGTACTTGGGCGCGGCTGGGCACAAAGCCGCAGGAGACGCTGCCCCATTGGGCACAAAGATAGTGAATTTGCATACAGATTAAAATGTTTTTAAACACAAGTACAGCTTAACTGGGGTAACATTAGTATAGTTTTATTCCTAATTCTCTGATGAATACCAGTATATATATATATCTTTAGCTGGAAAATCAGCCTGTCAGTGTCCCTTTAAGGAGCGGCAATACTTACACTTTCCATTGTCTTGTGGTCTGCTGTTACAGGGAACCCATGGTTATCCTAGCCTCTCACTGATAACTGATTAAGGACTGGAGACACTTGTATAAGTGAAGGGAATGGATAGTCAATAGTTCAAGACTGAAGCTGTAAACCATTTGAAAAACTGCTATCATTCAGCTAAGGCTATAAAACATGTAAACTCAGATTGTTAGCTTAAATTTTAAACATGACTATGGGATTCTACTAGGAAAATCATGTTTTAAAATAAATGCCCCTTCCCCTGCCCCTTCCTGGATCCTCCCACTGCTCTATCTTAAGCAGAAGATCAGCACACAAAGGAGAAGGCAGCAGCTTCTGCTCAACTACCTCTCTATGCTAGAGGAGATTAGAAAAACTTGGTGGAACAGCTTCGTATTTGCATATTATATACAGAGGAGTCGGAGTCGAGGAGTCGGAGTCGGAGTCGGAAGTTTCAAAATCTGAGGAGTCGGAGTCGGACAATTTATCTACCGACTCCACAGCCCTGCTTAGACAGCTCTCAGAGTCTATTAAAAATTGGGATGCTCCACTGCCATCTGACAAGCTTTCAAAGTGGGAGTCCTGGAAGCAATCTCTACACGCTTTAGATGGAATCCATATACCACGCTGCTACACCCCAGCCTCTCTTGCTACAAGTCATAGAAAAGAGCCTCACATATTCTCAGACGCATCTACTGAGGCCATAGCGGCTGTTGCCTACCTCAAGGTGAGAGACTCTTCTAATCAAACCCACATAGGGTTTCTGTTTGGGAAAGCTAAGTAAGCACCTAAGCCTGAACACACAATTCCTAGGCTTGAACTTTGTGGGACTGTGCATATTGCGCGAGCTAGACATTCAGATAGATGACACCAAATTCTACACAGACATTATAGTTGTTCCTGGCTACATATACAACCAGACTAAACGTTTTTATGTCTACGTCAGCAACCATGTAGAAAGAATCAGGAAATCATCTAAACCTGAACAATGGCATTATGTCCCATCTGAAATTAATCCTGCAGATCATACCACCAGGCCGGTGTCTGCAAGTGTTTTTGCAAATTCTTTCTGATTAACAGGTCCTGAATTCCTGCTGGATCACACAAAAGAGACCACAGCTGATGTCTTCAGTCTTCTAGAACCTGACAAGGACTTAGAGATTCGTCCTGAAGTTAAAATCCTTGTCAACAGAACTGAGCAAAGACTCATAATACCTACTCACCACCACATTACCACTCTGTTCATATGGCACTACCATGAAAGGGGTAAGGTACGCAAGGTGGAGGTGAAAGTTGCAAGACAAGGGACTGTAAAGACTTTCATCAGACCTATCACGGAACTTGTTCTGCTCTTGCCCTTTGGAGAATTAACTTATTTGCCTATGCTGCTGGTTCCTACCCGAGACTTCAAGAAGAGTTTGAACTTTTTTTTCTATAACTTGAAGATTTACATTCATAGTTGTTGCACTATGTGCATGTTCTTTTTATGTCTTTCAGGTTTTCAAGACATCAAAGCAAATTGCACTGTTGTTTATTTGCATGTATAACTACTGTTATGGTTTAAATAGTGACATTTTCAAAGCCAGAATGGGAGGGTGCTGCCACGCGGTTACATTTATGTGGATTTATATAGTTTAATTCATTTAACCATTTCATAAGCAGTATTTCTATATGTGGTTATATGCTCCCATCTAGTGGCCGTTTTGGATATTGCTGTTGTTTTACTTCTTCATACCTATGACTTATTTCCTTTCTATGCTCCCCCTTTCTTCTGTGTACTTCACTTCCTGTGTCTCCATACTGCTTCAGCCTCATGAATCAGGTACACATGTATTCTCATGTACGCTAATGAAGGCATTATCTTTTGACCACACAATACCGGAATCGATCTGTTCTGCTGTACCCTGTTTTCTGACTTACAGAATAAAGCAACTTACACGGATAAACACAGTGTTGGTGAGTTCAAGCTATCTGATAAGGATTGTCCGCAGTGATTATATCTGCTTATACAGGCCAGGCATAGAGGTCTCACTAGGGATAAATCGCTATTACAACAATTGTAAATTGTACATATGCAGTACCCCAGTGGGACTACTGCAAAGGGATAATTATTGTCAACAGTGAATGCAATGTTATTGAGTTAGATGTTGTTATTTGTTATTTTTATGTTGTCAATAGCAATGCATAAGGCAACCAAACAGTTAACAAATTAGCAGACAGTTTAGGGTACCAGGGTGATGGACCTGGTCTACCCCCTAGCTAGTTAGTAGTATGTGAGAAAGGCAGAGCAAGGGAGAAAACCTACATGGGCAAGCTCCTGAGAGCTAGACCGAAGTTTAGAGAACCTCTGTCTCTGCGACTTCTGCTGTCAAGAAAGAAACTGTATTACCAGAGGACCCCTAAGAGAAGGAGTCTGGTTATCTTGGAAGGCCCAGAGGCTGTACAGGTTTCAGACAGCAAACTATTTGCTCATTTATGGCATAAAGGCTTTGCTGCTGTGGAAAGGATTACTGCCTCCGGCACCTACCACATTTGGAGATGGAATGGCTATTCATATCTAAAATTTCTGCACACCTCAGCCAGGAACTGCAAAAGGAGTTAAAGAGGACCTTTCATCTGGAAAGAAATTCTGAACTAAGTATCATGATATGTAGAGCGGTGCCCAGGGATCTCCCTGCACTTACTATTATCCCTGGGTGCCGCTCCGTTCTCCCGCTATGTCCTCCGGTATCTTTGGGGACTTGGTTATACTAGGCGGAGACTGCCCTTGCTCTCCTGGGCGTCTCCTTCTCCCAGGCTGTAGCTCTGGCCAATCACAGAGCAGAGCTCATAGCCTGGGAGTTTTTTTTGGAAGAAGGAGACGCCAGGAGAGCAAGGGCAGCCTCCGCCTAGTATAACCAAATCAGGCAGTCTCCGCCCAGTATAACCAAGTCCCCAAAGATACCGGAGGACATAGCGGGAGAACGGAGCGGCGCCCAGGGATAATAGTAAGTGCAGGGAGATCCCTGGGCGCCGCTCTACATATCATGATACTTAGTTCAGAATTTTTTTCCAGATGAAAGGTCCTCTTTAAAGGACAGTAGATCACACCTGTGGTTAATTTGGGAAGATAGCAAAGTGTTTGGAATCAGACTCAGGGAGTACTACAACTACCATCACTGTGGCCTCTACTGTGCCATTGGGAGAAGGCAAGAAGATTGCACTTTGATGTACTTTGCAACTGTGCTTTTTATGTACTCCTACCATCCACTCAGTAAAGATACTGATATTTATTATAACCTCCTCCCTGGTTATTGAGTCCACCATAACGCCGGCCACTTCATCTGCACTCCTGCTTTGCACCCAGACAATCACCTAACATCACAGGCACCGGACCTAACACCAGGCAAGAGCCCTAATTCCAAGGAGAGCCATGATTAAAGAAATGGTGCGCCCTCCATCTAATGCACTAGGGAGCGCCAAAGGGAGGACTGCCACCATGAACTGTGAGTACTACTATCCCTCTCGGGGGCCACCACCATCATTCTCTCTGCCCTGAGTCTCTCCTCCAGCTCATTGTACATACAGATGTTGGTCGAACACTTGTTTGGGCGGTAGCTATTTCTCCCAATTTGGCTGAGTGTGAAGAGGAGAAAGCCAATGCCAGACACCTCTGGTGGTGGCTTATCTCCTGGTAGGACAAATGTATTGGGCATTGTTCAGTTTCTAACACATTGAAAACAAGAAGTGAGTGAAGAAGTAGCTAGCTTTTCCTTCATTTCGGGTTAATAAAATCATCGGCATAGGTGGTATCCTGGTAAGACAAATGTAGTCCTTATACTGTATACACAGAGTTGTACGTCATAAAGGGGGAGACTCCATCTTTCATTTTCCAAAGCAGCTCTGAAAAATGAAAGGATTAATCTGATTGGTTGCTATGAGCAACTAAGCCAGTTTTCCTTTACACCGGTTTTGATAAATCTCCCTCTTTGTGTTCAAATCTAGATAAACACCCGGAAAAAAGAATTGAAAGCTAAACATGTCATCATCTGAACTTACATATCAGTAGTAATAAGTCCAAGCAACTGGACTTCTATTTTTGCTTAAAGATGTTTTGATAGTCTTCAAGAAAAAAATACAAGTCCAGTTGCTCTTCTTACTACTGAACTACAGTATTGCGACCTGGAGGAAGAAGAGCCTTTACGGACATCATCTGAACTTGCAGTTTTCTACTGACACCACTAGGTGGTGTCATATCGCATTACTGTAATTTGGTTTGCAGATACTAAGTGTGCCCACACAATACTACATTGAAGGGTCTCAGGTAGCTGAGGCAGCATGAATTACTATGATGTCTAGGTGATCGGGCACCACTACTGTGCCCACACAATCACCAGAGGGAGCACAGAGCCAAAATCCACCTGCAACTGCTGCAATCGAAGAAAACTCCATTTCTGATAGTTATCCCTCTCTGTGCTGTGATCAAGTCTGGACAGTGCACTGTACAAGAGGGACATCTCTTTATAGCTGTGATCACAACCTTTAGGTAGGTGGTACTTGTCATGGTAACATACACATGAATACCAGGACCACGGTTTCCCTGCAGAACGGTGTCCAGGGCATCATGCAGCCTTCATCCTATTGCCCCCACGTAAGTGGCCCAAACATACCCTGTCATCCACATGATGTAAATGGTCCCCAGACCGGGCCACCTTCTTGAATTGCTCTGTGGTCTAGCTCTGATGCTCATAAGCATATGTAGGCACTTTCTTTGGTAGATGGGGGTTGGAATCAGGGGTGGACTGGCCATAGACCCGACAGGGAAATTTCCTGGTGGGCCGATGTCCAAGGGGCAACCCAGCTGTGTACATAACAATCTGATGCTCTCAGCATGGAGCATCAGGTACTTATGTACCTGGCCAGCACCCACAGATACGGCCCTGAATTCAACTGTATTGCCATCCTCAGGATGGTGATACAGTTAAATACTGTAGCAAGGGCGGCAGTATTCTGTGCTGCACTGTGATATTTGATTCTGCTGAGGCAGCCTTTTGTGCTCTACTGCGGTATTTGGTTCTGCAGTGGTGGACTCTTGTGCTGCACTACGTTATTGCTGCCACTCACACTTTTGCTGAGCCACCTTCAGTCAATTTGAACCTGCCTACAACATAGGGGCCACTTTTATTTTATTTTTTTCTAGGGCTACTTTAAGTTCCCAGTCCGCCACCCCTGTAATGGCACTCTGACTGGGCAGCCCCGAAGCACAGTGTGTTCTGACACCTTTCTATCATAGCCAGCATTAAATGGGTTGTCCAACTTTCAGGATGAACCCAGACAGCCATCCAGATCAAGCTGCAATATGGGTACTTACTTGCCAGGTCCTGTAGGCCCCCTTGGTTCTCCCTGCCAGACTTTTTATCATGCTGCATTGGTGATGTCAGGTCAACAACACCTGACTGCTGCAGCCAATCATTATCCTCAGCGATGCACTTGAAGAGGCAAATAATTGGCTGCAGCTTTAATGCATCATCGATGTGACGTCACCGAAAGAGGTAAATAGAACCTGGCAGAGACAACTGGAGCAGCAGTGTGGGATCTGGCAGGTTAGTACGTACCTACTCCTCTTTGCAGCTTGATCTGGAAGATTGTTTGGTTTCATCCTGAAAGCGGACAACCTCTTTAAAGGATTTGTGCTAAGTATCAAATTTATCTGCAGGCGTCTGACTGCTAGGACCTCCCTCCTACCAATCTCAATAACAGGGGTCTCGTCCTCATCCTGATAAATTGGCAGGCCGAGCATGCATTCATTCTCGATGGGACTGCCGGTGCTCCGTTATTTTTCCCTACCCGTGAACTTTCCATACCCTCATCACTTCCGATTGTGACACAGACACACCGGAAGTGTAGTTTGCGGGTTTGGAAGGAGGTGTGTCACGCCGCTCGCTTACTTGCTGGCTGAGAAGAAGTTGCTGTGAATGCGCCGAGGGTAGGGAAAAATTATGGGCAAGTGCGCATGCGCCGAGGGTAAGGAAACATTACGGGCCAGTGCGCAAGTGCGGTATAAAGGGACAGATTAAAAAACTACATGCCCCAGGCTACAAGCAGCCATATGTTTCCCTCGCACCAGTCCTCCCCTTGTCTCGTTATCCACCTCTACTTTGGACAGCGTCATGTTGTATTCGCGCTTGCGCACTGGGCCGTAATTTTACCCTACCCTCGGCGCATGCGCAATTGGCCGTGATTTTTCCCTACCCTAGGTGTGTTCAGTTAGCCGCGCTCGCCTGCGCCGACTCCTATTCAGCCAGTCAGTAAGCAAGCCGCGTGACACACCTCCTTCCACACCTGCAAACGTCACTTCCGGTGCTGCTGCGTAACAATCGGAAATGACGAGGGTATGGAAAGTTCATGGGTAGGGAAAAATAACGGAACACCGGAAATAGCCAAGCTTTATACTCTCCAGCAGTCCCATAGGGAATGAATGCAGTACTAGGATGCATGCTCATTCTGCTGCTCCATCAGGAAGGGAACACGTAACCCCCATGATCAGTTAGCGACTTCCTATTCTGTGCATAGGGACAACTTTAACCCCTTAGCGAACTCGGCACTTTAAAGATGGGGCCCGCTTACACGTGCTGAGGGCGCCATGGCCGCAGTGTTTCTGCTGTTTCAAACAGCAGAGACCAGCGGCAGATGTATGTAATTGCATAGATTTAAAGAGGACCTTTCACTGGTCCACAGTTTATCAGTTAAAGCTATTTACATGGAGAGCGGCACCCAGGGATGTCCCTGCACTTACTTGTATCCCTGGGTGCCGCTCCGTTCGTCCTCTGTAGCCCCCGGTACCGGCGCTCCTGCTGCTGTAATTTTGCCTGGGGCGGAGACTTCTTCTTCTGCCCTGGGCGTCTCCTTCTCACAGGGCTGGAGCACTGGCCAATCACAGCGCTCAGGTCATATTCTGAATACCGGGGGCTACAGAGGACGAACGGAGCGGCACCCAGGGATACAAGTAAGTGCAGGGACATCCCTGGGTGCCGCTCTCAATGTAGATATCTTTAACTGATAAACTGTGGACCAGTGAAAGGTCCTCTTTAACCCCTCAGATGCCGTGGTCCCGCTCCCGTAAAAGTGCTTCCCCGCTGAGATGGGGAAATCTGTTACATTAGTGTAATAGCCGGAAGCCTCAAGCAGGCTTCGACAGCTATTACTAAAATATATCAATACAGGCCAGCTGGTGGCAGCACTATATTGGAAATTAAATATTTGATGATCGCTATATACCCCATCACAGAACACAATAAGCAATCTAATGATTGCCAGTTATAGTCACTACAGTGACTTAAAAAAAAAAGTAAAAAAATAAATAAAAATCACAAAATTGAAAACATTTTAAAAAATATGTAAAAAAAATTCAAATCATCCCCCTTTCTCCAAAATAAAAAAAACAATAAAAAAATACACATCATGGGCATTGCAGTGTGAAAGCGCCTGTACTATTATAACAATATTAATCACAAATGCGTTGAATGGCGTAAAGGGGGAAAAAAAGGCGAATTCACAATTTTTTGTCACTTTTTAAAAAAGTGATCAAAAAGTCGCACAAACCTCAAAATGAAATCACTGAAGAGTACAGACTGCCCTGCAAAAAAGAAGCCCTCACACAGCTCCGTACACATAACTACAAAAAAGTTAGAGGGATCAGAATATGGTGATGAAAAAAAATGTTAGTTTTTTTCAGTATTAAAACTATACAAGTGTGGTATCATTTTGGTCATACTGACCTGGAGAATGACAGTAACTGGTCAATTTTACAGCATAGCGAACGCAGTAACCACCGCTAAAACTGTGGTAGAATTGTGTTTTTTTCCAATTCCACCCCATTTGAAATTTTCCCCCCGCTTCCCACTCGATTGTACGCAGCCGTAAATGGTGCCATTAGAATAATATATGTGATTATGTAATTACAGGATACAGCTGATCCAAAAAAAATGGTGCCAGAGGTAGGTACTGTATGAGCACAAGGAAAATAAAATCCCGACAGTTGGTTGAAGAGACCAGCATGACTCATTTATTACTGAAAGCGATCATTCACCCTCAGTGTCTCCACGTGACGTCACCCGCATCCCTCCCTGATCCTGAGGTCACACACAGGAGGCTCATTGATCCACGCTGGAGACCGTTTCGAATGACAGTTCCAATTTGAAACCGACCTATTTACCTGCTTGTACTGTAGTGTACTCCCGTCTTACACTACAACTCCCGGCGCGCCTCGCGAAGAGGCGTGTACTCTGGATTCGATTCCACCACTCCGCCGTCAGGTGGGCGTGGCTCAGCGCTTACTCTCGCGGCGTGGTTGGATGGCATTTTAGGGGCGTGTCAGAAGGCAAAGTCCTGAGCGGAAACTCAGTGATTTGAAGTTGTGGTGCGTGAGTGAGCTCAGAAGTACATGGATAGCGGCAGGAGCAGGAGACGTGAGGGCTGCACTGGTGACATAGACATGTCTGAGGAGCGCTTCTCTGCCCTGGACGAGGGCTCCTTACGCAAGCTGGTGAGTGCTGCGTTCATTCATTGTTTTGTGAGGGGCTTGGCGCCAGGTGCCCACTTCCAGCCCTGGCTGGTCATCTCTCCTGCTGGCAGGCGGACTTCTTTGTCTGTGGAGTCCTCTGTCTGTTACTGATGCTGCGACGTCTTCTTGCTGCAGTGTTTGCCAATTTTTATGACTGGGATGTGGCGCAGATTTAGCGACTTTTGTCTGTGGAATGATTTGTCGCCCCATGAGGATATAGGTGACAGAGCAGACGTGCGCCGTACCGGACATTCCGAGACTGGGGACGTCTGAGTGTCATCGCCTGCGGGCTGTCTTTTACCTGGATGCTGGCTGCTCAGGAAATGACTTCACTCCTGATGAGCACACACTGTAACGTATCTGCATGCAGGCGAGCGCTCCCCAGTCCGTCCTGTCTTTATCTCTGATGGTTTATTGCTGTCATGTTTAGGCTGCTTCATTCTCTCATGTAGGCGCTGTCAGGTTTAACCCCTTCAGGCTGTGGAGTTGTCTAATGGATGGCTCTTCAGTCTTTTCAGGTCATAATCTAATCCCCCTTTTCCATTCGGCTCTTCCCAGCCTGTCTCTTCAGTTTTCTCAGTGTCCCATAAAGAGCTCTTCTGATTTTTTTTTTTGAAGTTTAGGCTCCTGTTGACCGTGGAGTAAGCTCACAAATGACAGCCCTGTTTCTGTGTTTTCATCCCCATCAGTATAGAGCAGGGTACTGTTTGGCTGACAGCTCTGTTTCTGGGTTTTATCCCCATCAGTATAGGGCAGGGTACTTGTTGGATGACAGCCCTGTTTCTGTTTTTTTGCCCCCATCAGTATAGAGCAGGGTACTGGTTGGCTGACAGCTCTGTTTCTGGGTTTTTGCCCTCATCAGTATAGATTAGGGTACTGGTTGGCTGACAGCTCTGTTTCTGGGTTTTTGCCCCCATCAGAATAGGGCAGGGTACTGGTTGGCTGACAGCTCTGTTTCTGGGTTTTTGCCCTCATCAGTATAGAGCAGGGTACTGGTTGGCTGACAGCTCTGTTTCTGGGTTTTTGCCCCCATCAGAATAGAGCAGGGTACTGGTCTGCTGACAGCCCTGTTTCTGGGTTTTCATCCACATCAGTATAGAGCAAGGTATTGGTTGGCTGACAGCTCTGTTTCTGGGTTTTTGCCCCCATCAGAATAGAGCAGGGTACTGGTTGGCTGACAGCTTTGTTTCTGGGTTTTTGCCCCCATCAGTATAGAGCAGGGTACTGGTTGGCTGACAGCTCTGTTTCTGGGTTTTTGCCCTCATCAGTATAGAGCATGGTACTGGTCGGCTGACAGCCCTGTTTCTGGGTTTTCATCCACATCAGTATAGAGCAGGGTACTGGTTGGCTGACAGCTCTGTTTCTGGGTTTTGCCCCCATCAGTATAGTGCAGGGTACTGGTTGGCTGAAAGCTCTGTTTCTGGGTTTTTGCCCTCATCAGTATAGAGCATGGTACTGGTCGGCTGACAGCTCTGTTTCTGGGTTTTTGCCCTCATCAGTATAGAGCAGGGTACTGGTTGGCTGACAGCTCTGTTTCTGGGTTTTTGCCTCCATCAGTATAGAGCAAGGTATTGGTTGGCTGACAGCTCTGTTTCTGGGTTTTTGCCCCCATCAGAATAGAGCAGGGTACTGGTTGGCTGACAGCTCTGTTTCTGGGTTTTTGCCTCCATCAGTATAGAGCAGGGTACTGGTTGGCTGACAGCTCTGTTTCTGGGTTTTTGCCCCATCAGTATAGAGCAGGGTACTGGTCGGCTGACAGCTCTGTTTCTGGGTTTTATCCCCATCAGTATAGGGCAGGGTACTTGTTGGATGACAGCCCTGTTTCTGTTTTTTTGCCCCCATCAGTATAGAGCAGGGTACTGGTTGGCTGACAGCTCTGTTTCTGGGTTTTTGCCCCCATCAGTATAGTGCAGGGTACTGGTTGGCTGACAGCTCTGTTTCTGGGTTTTTGCCCCCATCAGTATAGAGCAGGGTACTGGTTGGCTGACAGCTCTGTTTCTGGGTTTTTGCCCTCATCAGTATAGAGCAGGGTACTGGTTGGCTGACAGCTCTGTTTCTGGGTTTTTGCCCCCATCAGTATAGAGCAGGGTACTGGTTGGCTGACAGCTCTGTTTCTGGGTTTTTACCCTCATCAGTATAGAGCCGGGTACTGGTTGGCTGACAGCTCTGTTTCTGGGTTTTTGCCCCCATCAGTATAGAGCAGGGTACTGGTTGGCTGACAGCTTTGTTTCTGGGTTTTTGCCCTCATCCGTATAGAGCAGGGTACTGGTTGGCTGACAGCTCTGTTTCTGGGTTTTTACCCTCATCAGTATAGAGCAGGGTACTGGTTGGCTGACAGCTCTGTTTCAGGGTTTTATCCCCATCAGGATAGGGCAGGGTACTTGTTGAATGACAGCTCTGTTTCTGGGTTTTTGCCCCCATCAGTATAGATTAGGGTACTGGTCGGCTGACAGCTCTGTTTCTGGGTTTTGCCCCCATCAGTATAGAGCAGGGTACTGGTTGGCTGACAGCTCTGTTTCTGGGTTTTTGTCCCCATCAGTATAGAGCAGGGTACTGGTTGGCTGACAGCTCTGTTTCTGGGTTTTTGCCCCCATCAGTATAGAGCAGGGTACTGGTTGGCTGACAGCTCTGTTTCTGGGTTTTTGCCCTCATCAGTATAGAGAAGGGTACTGGTTGGCTGACAGCTCTGTTTCTGGGTTTTTTCCCCCATCAGTATAGAGAAGGGTACTGGTTGGCTGACAGCTCTGTTTCTGGGTTTTTTCCCCCATCAGTATAGAGCAGGGTACTGGTTGGCTGACAGCTCTGTTTCTGGGTTTTTGCCCCCATCAGTATAGAGCAGGGTACTGGTCTGGCTGACAGCTCTGTTTCTGGGTTTTTGTCCCCATCAGTATAGAGCAGGGTACTGGTCTGGCTGACAGCTCTGTTTCTGGGTTTTTGTCCCCATCAGTATAGAGCAGGGTACTGGTTGGATGACAGCCTTGTTTCTGGGTTATTGCCCCCATCAGTATAGAGAATGGTACTGGTCTGGTGACTGCTCTGTGTCAGGGTTTTATCCCCATCAGTATAGAGCAGGGTACTGGTTGGCTGACAGCTCTGTTTCTGGGATCTTGCCCCATCAGTATAGAGCAGGGTACTGGTTGGATGACAGCTCTGTTTCTGGGATCTTGCCCCATCAGTATAGAGCAGTTGGCTGGATTGGCTCCCAAAATATAGTGAAAAAAAGTGAAGGTTTATTCACCCATAGGTGTTGCAACGTATCCTGTTATATCTGTGCTGCTATAATTTTTTCTATGTATATGTATGTATGTATGTATGTATATATATATATATATATATATATATATATATATTACGCAATCACTCAAAAACGCAATCATCGATTTCAACGAAACTTGTTACGCACATCCCTTGCTACCTGGAAATAAATCTTGTGGGGGTCATGCGCCCCTACACAGCAGCTGCATGGAGTTTGCTACACACATATTATAGTTGTTTCGATACCAAAATTTTTATTCGGTTTCGATACCATAAAAAAGTATTGCGATACTATATTGCATGCAAAAAAAAAATCAAACACCAAAAGCCACGTGCATTCCGTATATTATGGAGAGTCCGGCCCATAATCGAACAGTCCTATCCTATTTTTTGGGGGAACAAGGGGACTAAAAAAAATTGCGAAAAAAATATTTTTTTTTCTGTTACGGCGTTCACTGCATAGGAGATTTTTTTTATCTTTTAATAGTTTGGATTTTTTAGACGTGGCCATATGTGATATGTTTATTTATTGTTTATATATTTTATATGTAAAATTGGGAAAGGGGGCGATTTATACTTAATATTTTGGTGTGTTTTTTTTTTAAATATTTTTTTTTTACTGTTTATTTAAAAACTATTTCCCCCTTAGGAGCTAGAACCTGGGATCTTTTTATCCCTTGTCCTATTCACCTTGATAGAGCTCTATCAGGGTGAATAGGATCTCAGACTCTCCCTGCTGCCCTGTGCTTTATACACACAGCAGCAGGGAGCTGACCATGGCAGCCAGGGCTTCAGGAGCGTCCTGGCTGCCATAGTAACCGATCGGAGCCCCAGCATTACACTGCTGGGGCTCCGATCAGAACTGCCACTGCCACAAATGAAGAGGGGGTGGGGGGACTCTGTGGCCACTGCCACCAATGTTTATAATAATGTAGGTGTTGGGGGGAGCGCACTGCGCCACTAATGACTTTAATACTAGGGGAGTGAGGGTGCACTGCGCCACCAATGATAATTAACCCTTAATACAGATACAGGAAGCGGGTATCATTGGTGGTGCAGTGGGCCAAACCGGGTACTTGCTCTACTGGCTGCTTGACTCGGCGCTCTGGCTGACAGCGGAGGAGGACACAGGACACTCAGGAGGAGGAGGAGGCTGCTGCTGTTCGCAGAGCTCACTAGCTAATGGCGCAGCAGTACCTCCCGCGTCCCTCCTCCTGCATTAATTAGCCGAGGCTCAGCGGCGGCCGCGTCATAGAAGGAAAGGATTCCCTCCCTCCTTCTCCACTGTCTGGCCGCAGAGAACATAGCGTGTGCCGAGCGTGGCACACAGTGTTCTCCTTTTAGAGGAGATATTGGACTGCGCAGTCTAGTATCGTTAAAACGAACATCCCGGTATTGAATCGATACTGGCATAAAAATATCGATTGGGTATCGAAAGTTCGATACCCGAAACAACCCTAACACATATTGCTCTAACTCAAAAACTCATCAATCAATTTCTACTAAACCTGGTACACATATCACATATCACTTCACATATGCGTTTTTGCTTTCCGTCCTAGAGTTCCGTCCTCGGGGCTCTAGGACGGAAAGATACTGATCAGGATTTCCCTAATGCATTCTGAATGGAGAGCAATCCGTTCAGGATGCATCAGGATGTCTTCCGTTCAGTACGTGAACGTTTTTTGGACGTTGACAAAACCGCAGCATGCTGCGGATTTATCTCCGTCCAAAAATCCAGAAGACATGCCGTAATGCCGGATCCGGAATTAATGCCCATTAAAGTGCATTAATCCGGATCTGGCCTTAAGCTAAACGTCGTTTCGGCGCATCGCCGGATCCGACATTTAGCTTTTTCTGAATGGTTACCAGGGCGCTAAAGTCCCAGCTGCCATGGTAAAGTGTAGTGGGGAGCGGGGGAGCAGTATACTTACCATCCGTGCGGCTCCCGGGGGGCTCCTGAATGACGTCAGAGCGCCCCATGCGCATGGATCACGTGATCCATGCGCATGGGGCGCTCTGACGCCATTCAGGAGCGCCCCGGGAGCCCCACGGATGGTAAGTATACTGCTCCCCCGCTCCCCACTACTACTATGGCAACCAGGACTTTAGTAGCATCCTGGCTGCCATAGTAACCTGAAAGCATTTCGAAGACTGATCAGTCTTCAAATACTTTCAGGTCACTTGCGTTGTTACGGATCCGGCGGGCACTTCCGGCGACGGAAGTGCACGCCGGATCCTAACAACGCAAGTGTGAAAGAAGCCTTACTATCTGGGAAAGAATACTGTGGAGGTAACATGCCGTTAAGGAGGTCACTGTTAAAGGCGTGGTGCTATGGGGGATACTGTCAATATCTTTTAACGACACACAGAAACATTAAAGGGGTATTCCCATCATAATGATCACTGTTAAATCTGTTGATGATTTGACAGTGATCGTTTGTGAAAAAACATTTTATTACCCAATTCCCACCCTTCTTGAGATAATTTATCCCCACTTACCTCATTGTTGTCGGTTTCCCCTAGTTACGGCCACAGCTATTCCCCTGAATCCTGTGGCCGCGCTTGCACAGAAGACTGTATTTTCTCCTGTGATGTCCTGAACGCGCATGCCGCCGTGCATGTGCCATGGTGACTTCTTCCTGGCCAGTATAGTACATGCGCGGCGGCGTGCACGTTCAAGACAGTGTGCGGACCGGCCGGGAGAAGACCTCAAATAAGCTGACTGAGCCCGCCCAGCCGAATCCAGGAAGTGGACGTTGCACTCGCCGCAGGTAAGTATGAAATGGGCTGATGGGACAACCCCTTTAAATGAAATGGATGAAATATACCCGTACAAAGCCGGGTCCTTCTACTAATATTGTAAAAAGACTGTCAGGAGCCTATATGTCAGCGGAGCCCTAGCCTAAAGGCTTCTGCAAACAATAGATGACATCTAATATTTAGTGGCTGAATTCATACATGACAGGTTATCTGCTGCGTGTGGATTACCCTCTGACACACACACACACCCTCTCCCTTCCACTCAGACGTCTGGGGAGCATTCCCTAAACCGGGGGTGTTTACACCACTGCCCCATTACATCTAGTGTAACAGCATTCATTCTCTTATGGGAAAACCTTATTCTTTGATTCAGGCAGGAAATATGGTTCTGAAGACAAGCCAGGTGTCTCTGACCCTAGACCAGGCATCCTCAAACTGCGGCCCTCCAGCTGTTGTAAAACTACAACTCCCACAATGCCCTGCTGTAGGCTGATACCTGTAGGCTGTTTGGGCATGCTGGGAGTTGTAGTTTTGCAACAGCTGGAGGGCCGCAGTTTGAGGATGCCTGCCCTAGACCATAACCTGTCATAATAGTGATTCTGGGCTTGGCACCTTCTGTCCTCTCGAGCTGGATGCTCACCAGCCTTCTGTCTGTGGATTGCCCAGTTATTGCTTCCTAGCCTAGGTGTGATCCTCAGAGGGCTTAGGGAGGCGCTGATAATTAACTTGTTGTGATCTTTATTTTATTAAGCTTTTATATTAGATCACGATGAATCATTTTCAGTTTAGAGCAGAGAAGGTTTAGTGTCAGTCAAGAGCTGTACAGAGAGAACTGCGGCTTCTTGTCTTTTGTACTCCCATGGGTGGAGGTGCTCCGAGGTGGGCTCTCCCATATTAAACTCAATGTGGACACATCTATCTATTTATCCTTTTTTACATGAACTCTGTGTATGACCTCATGCACATGATTGTATGTGTTTTGCGGTCCTCAAACCGCGGACCCGCAAATCATGGAAGCTGCTCCGCGATTACGGAACGTGGCCCATTGGAGAAATGCCTATTCTTGTCCGCAAAACGGACAAGAATAGGACATGCTCTGTTTTTTTTTGCGGAGCCTCAGAACAGAGCAACGGATGCGGACAGCACACGAAGTGCCCCATTGAAGTGATCAAAACAGCCGTGTGCATGCGGCCTATGTTTGAATTTTTTATTGTAGTTTCTAAAGTTTTCTGTCATATGTGGGTGGTCGACTTATTAAGATCTCTGTGATCTTGTAGAGCAGGCTCTCGGGTAATTTATTTAGTCTTCAAATAAAGGAATGACATTCCTTTCTATGAACACTGATACAATTCTGTCATCAGGGGCAGTTGTATTGTAAGGGGGGGGGGTTTACATGTGCCATGTCACCTGACGGTGCACCCTATTGACAGGGCCAGGCAAGATGACTATGCAGGAACACAGTCCTGTCAATCAAGGAGAGGGAAGGGCTGCCAGGGGTAGCAGGAGAAGCAAGGGTGCACAGAGTGACTTGGGCCCACCCTTGTTGGACTTAACTACTGTGATCCATATGTAAATAAGCAGTTATCGGAGCCGTGACCTCCTATGAGCCGAGCACCTGTGTGCCCAGGAGGAAATAATACAGAAAGTGTCTTGTAAATTCAGGTTTTTTATTTTATTTCTTGAAACTGAAAAACCCTTCAAAGGACAGCGGCCAATTGCTACCAGATGTTGTACGTTCTGTGTATAGTGCTGCCGAATGTACTAGACCTACTCTATGTAAAGCAGTGCACCAGGAGCATCCCTTTAAGTATAGGAATGCAAAAATTCCATTAAAGAGGTTCTGCAGTAATTTTAAACTGATGATCTATACTCTGGATAGATCAACAGAATCTGTCGGCAGGGGTTTGACACCCGGGACCCCCGCCGATTAGCTGTTTGTGAAGGTAGCGGCACTGGCAGTAGCGCTGCAGCCTTCTTGCTGTTTACCCCAGGCCCAGTGAGGTCACAACTTGTATCACTGGCCTGGGCGGGGCTAAGCTCTGTTCACTCGAATGACGCTTAGCCGCGCTCAGGCCAGTGATACTAGTCGTGACCTCACTGGGCCTAAGGTAAACAGCGAGAAGGCCGCAACGCTACTGCCAGTGCCGCTGCCTTCTCAAACAGCTGATCGGTGGGAGGTCCCGGGTGTCGGACCTCTGCCGATCAGATGCTGATGATCTAACCAGAGGATAGATCATCAGTCTAAAATTACTGCAGAACTCCTTTAAGGGTTTTTTCAGTAATTTGCGGTGAAATCTATCTGTATAGCGCCACCTGCCATTAGCCCTTTTTCTAGTTTTTCTGTCCTGCTTACGGAGATAGAAGCACATACTCCGTTCGACCCTTTCATAACAGCCACCAGCTGCAGCAGACAGGACACACCCCCTAAGCTGACCACTTAAAATAAATCAAGTTGAACAATTGGAGCAATGAATGGGGAGATCTCTGGATCCATGCGAGGCACAGGGCTGGTTGTAAGAAAGAGATGGTCAGGTACTAGATTAGGTATGATTTTCATTTTTTTACATTAATCATGGGATAACCTCTAAGTTTTGCCTCGACTATAAAAGGAACCATTTCAAAAAATCTACATGGATGTGGAATAGTTGCAGCAGCAATGAAAAGTGAGATGTGGACTGTTGCATCAAGTGAGGAAGCTTATATATATCGAATATCAGCTGTTTGATTGAGCTGCCAGTATGGAATTAGAAGGGTTAATGGCTGTGATTTCCTGGACGTCTAGGAATTCGGAGTATTTACGTGCACCCTGGCACTGCGCTCCTGAGTCTTTCACCCTCTCTGATTGTGTTCATGCATTTTTTGGCGTTTAATTATTTCTGGGAGGCTTCGGCCGGGTTGCCTTTTGTAGAAGTGACTAAATTCAGCAGTTTTCCTCCTCCATTTATGGAAAGAGCTGTGGTTTTCCAATAATATCCTTGTCGATTTCCCCGGGGATTGTCAAGGTAAAAAGTTTACAGACGCTTTGCATCGAATTTGCCTTTGACTGGTGCACGGTGTCATTATATACTTTAGTGGTAAGAGACTTGGCAAACGTTCGGGGAGCCGGAATTTTGGTTTGTAACTATATAGAAGGTTTTTCTTCATTTTATTGCTGAAATGCGCACATTCTTGCTAACGGTATGTGTAAATTGAGTTCTGTTCACATCTGGGGCACTTCATCTTCTTCTGGTATAGGAATGGGAAGAAAACTGAAGCGGCCGAACAAATTCCTTTGACTATAATAGGGTCAATCAGAAGTCCGTTACGGCTTCCCCTGATTCTGCTGGACAACATACTACTTCATGTCGTGCGGCGGGGGCTTAGATGTGACCCTAGCCTTAAAGCGGTATTCCCATCTCAGATAATGGGGGCATATCGCTAGGATATATCGAAAATGGAGCTGGGAGAGTTGTGGCTGGAGAACCCCAGATTTCCCGGGGTCCGTCCACCACCAAGCTCTGCTCCCATAGAAGTGAATGGGAGCGTACCACATATTCGCCGGCCCCATAGAAAATGAATGGAGGGCGGCTGTGCATGCGCAGTGCGCCCTCCTTCACTTTCAGGGCTCCGTTCTCGATTTAGTCATAAATAGGGATCGCTAGTGTTTTTTGATCCGAAACGCGTAGACGCAATTTGTTACAGTTTTTTATTGCACTGTAAAGAATAAAGTTGGACGATTTTTTTTCAAGCTTTTCAAGCTATTTTCTTATCCATATGGAACGCCAAGGATCCGTGCGTAGTCCGTGCTGATACAAACCAGGTGAGCGCACCACCACATGTTTATGCTGATTTATCCTGAAGATTGGTGTCAAGTAAAGCAAGTTTCGGATGCTTCATCCGAAGTCGCTTCATTCAACACTTTGGAATAATGCTGTACGGAAATCTGTGTCCGTACAGTATTAGAATGTATGGGCTCCGATGAAGTAGTTAATTGACTTTTACAGTGGAAAACCGCTTTAAAGGGGTTTTCCGGGAATTAAGAAAATGAAAATACTTAAAGGGCTTCTGTCACCCCCGATTTAGCAATTTTGAGTAGTGGACATTAGCTATTTGCTAATGTCCGCTGAGTTCATACATATTACTATTACCTCTCTCTGTGCTCTAAATTCTGTAAAAATCGCACTTTTATGTTATGCTAATTTCTTCACTACCAGCAAGTTGGGCGGTTACTTGCTGGTAGCCGCCGCATCCTCGGACTATAAACACGCCCCCTCCTCCACTTGATAGACAAGGCCAGCGAGCGCTCTTCTCCTCCCGCTGGCCCTGTCTTCCCATGAAATCCGCGCCTGCGCCGTAGCAGTCTTCATTCGGCGCAGGCGTTCTGAGTAAAGGACGGGCACTTGCCAGCTCCTTCAGTCAGAACGCCTGTGCCGAATGAAGACCGTTACAGCGCAGGCGCGGATTCATGGGAAGACAGGGCCAGCGGGGAAGGCGCCGCTGGCCTGTCTATCAAGTGGAGGAGAGGCGTGTTAGTCCGAGGATGCGGCGGCTACCAGCAAGTAACCGCCCAACTTGCTGGTAGTGAAGAAATTAGCATAACATAAAAGTGCGATTTTTACAGAATTTAGAGCACAGAGAGAGGTAATAGTAATATGTATGAACTCAACGGACATTAGCAAATAGCTAATGTCCACTACTCAAAATTGCTAAATCGGGGGTGACAGAAGCCCTTTAAATAATACTTCATTATAAATATATTCCCAAATACCTTACATTAGTAATAATCTCTCCTTTTGTCTGGGGAACAATCATTAGCAGAAACAAAATGGCCGCTGTCCTATTAGTACACAAAACTTGTCCTGATCAAACAGGAGGACAAGTTACTTCACAACACTGAGATAAAGAGCTGCCTCATCCTCCTCTACGCTTTGCTTGTCAGGGATTATGATCCTGAATACAGATGGTAAGATCTTTAGCTGAATCTCTGTTGGAATTGAGTTTATGAACAGATGTGGCTAATGAGCAGCAGCACTTGTATGCATTCTCTATTACCACAGTCTGTCCTGTCCCTCCTCTCTGCACTTCATGTCTCCTCGTGAACTCTATTCCTACAGAGAGTCAGCTAAATATCATATTAAACTTTATTCAGGATCATAATCCCTGACAAGCACAGAGGATGATGAGGCAGCTCTTTACCTCAGAGTTGTGAAGTAACTTATCCTCCTGTGTGATTAGGACAGGTTTTTTGTGTACGAATAGGACAGCGGCCATTTTGTTTCTCCTAATGATTGTTCCCTAGACGAAACGAGCCATTATAAGGCCTCTTTCACACTTGCGTTGTGAGGATCCGGTGTGCACTTCCGTCGCCACATGCAAGACAACTGAAAGCATTTGAAGACTGATCAGTCTTCAAAATGCTTTCAGTGTTACTATGGCAGCCAGGATGCTACTAAAGTCCTGGTTGCCATAGTAGTAGTGGGGAGCGGGGGAGCGGTATACTTACAGTCCGTGCAGCTCCCGGGGCGCTCCACAATGACGGAAGAGCGCCCCACGCGCGTGGATCACGTGATCCATGCTCATGGGGCGCTCTGACATCATTGTGGAATGCCCCGGGACTCGGGAGCCACACGGAGGGTAAGTATGCTTCTCCCCTGCCTCCCCACTACACTTTACCATGGCACCTGGGACTTTAGCGTCCTGGCTGCCATGGTAACCATTCACAAAAGCTAAACGTCGGGTCCGGCGATGCGCCGAAACGACGTTTAGCTTGATGCCGGATCCGGATTACTGCACTTGAATGGGCATTAATTCCAGATCCGGAGTTACGGCAAGTCTTGCGGATTTTTGGACAGAGACAAATCTGCAGCATGCTACGGTTTTGTCAACGTCCAAAAAACGTTCACATACTGAACTGAAGACATCCTGATGCATCCTGAACGGATTTCTCTCCATTCAGAATGCATTGGGATAATCCTGATCAGTATCTTTCCGTCCTAGAGACCCGAGGACGAATCTCTAGGACGGAAAGCTAAAACGCAAGTGTGAAAGAGCCCTAACTAATGAAAGGTATTTGAGACTATATTTATAATAAAGTAATATTTACGTATTTTCATTTTCTTAATTCCCGGAGAACCTCTTTAAAACTTAAAACCAAACTCTGCTTCGGTTCTGAGGTACTAGTTGGAACAGAAGCTGAGTTCAGTTTCAAGTTTTAAAGTGGTTTTCCACTTTAAAGATCAACTACTGAAGTTATTCAGCGAAGTCATGCGCAACATCGTGAATAACTTCGGATCACTGGAGCCCATACATTCTAATACTGTACGTAGATGGATCTCCGTACAGTATTATTCTGAATTTTTTTATGAAGTGACTTCAGATGTAGCATCTGACGCTCGCTTCGCTCAACACTACTGAAGATGGATAACCAAAATGTTACTCCTTGAAAACTCCTTTTAAGGATAAGATAGGTCATCATTATCAAACTCCTGGAAAACCCTTTTAGGGATAAGATAGGTCATCATTATTAAACTCCTGGAAAACCCTTTTAGCATTGCTCATACGGTGCCTAAAGAATCTTGCCAGCTTTTTTCAGGTGTAGGGATGAGCGAAATTTGTGTTTCAAGTTCGGCGTAAAAGGTTCGGGTCATCTAAGAATTCTATTACGGATTTCGCTATCACGGACCATATAAGTTATGGTCCCTGGTAGCGGAATCCATAACGGAATTCTTAAATAACTACGCCAAACTTGAAACACAAAGTTCGCTCAACGCTATTCAGGTGCAATATTGGTGCAATTTTTTTCTAATTATTTTAACAATAAACAAGTTTACAAGATGGTTTTTAGACAGTTTCCCTCGTAAAGGGCATATAGGCGATGGAGTTCTGCAAATAATGCTCAGTCCATTGTTAAAAGTGCATTTTTATTAATGTTTAATTCTCTTGTAAGTTGAAGAACGTTACTTCCACTACTAGACTACTGAAGCAATGTAAATGCGCTATATATGGCATTGTGTAGTTATAGGTCTATTTTTCTTACTCTTCAGTTACATTAGTTGAATTTTCCAGTAATTTATGGAGATTACATCACTTTTACCTGCTTGACTTGGCTTTCTGGTATAACGGAAAACTATCCCTTGCCGTGTGAGCCGGCGGATTTCATGGCCCAGCCGTACCACCTAAAGACTACGGTCCTGCAGGTGTTTCGCTTTCTTTCCGCAGTGACTTTTATGGCCGCTTTCCCACTTTAAACTTTTCAGCGCCTTAAGGATGAGCAAGGGGAAACAATCGCTGGAAATGTATAACTAGTTTCAGTGGAGAAAGGAGGAAAAGTGCTCTCTAACAGATGTTAAAGTATTTGTGGAAGAACAAAAGCAACATTATATGCTGAGTGACCCCTCGCTGGATTATAGGTGGGTATTGTATACATGCAGGGTTCAACCTGCCTTTCAGTGGCCTTTTACACTGGGAGAGAACCTACATACAAATACTCATTCCCGATCATTGTGTGACTGTATAAAGGTGGCGGCCATCACATTGCTCCTAAAACCATCATTTTTGGGCAGCAAATTGTCCCGTGTAAACCAGGGCTGTGGAGTCGGTAGATAAATTGTCCGACTCCAACTCCGACTCCGACTCCTCAGATTTTGAAACTTCCGACTCCGACTCCGACTCCTCGACTCCGACTCCTTTGTATTTAATATGCAAATACGAAGCTGTTCCACCAAATTCTTCTAATCTCCTCTAGCACAGAGAGGTAGTTGAGCAGAAGCTGCTGCCTTCTCCTTTGTGTGCTGATCTTCTGCTGAAGATAGAGCAGTGGGAGGATCCAGGAAGGGGCAGGGGAAGGGGCATTTATTTTAAAACATGATTTTCCTAGTAGAATCCCATAGTCATGTTTAAAATTTAAGCTAACAATCTGAGTTTACATGTTTTATAGCCTTAGCTGAATGATAGCAGTTTTTCAAATGGTTTACAGCTTCAGTCTTGAACTATTGACTATCCTTTCCCTTCACTTATACAAGTGTCTCCAGTCCTTAATCAGTTATCAGTGAGAGGCGAGGATAACCATGGGTTCCCTGTAACAGCAGACCACAAGACAATGGAAAGTGTAAGTATTGCCGCTCCTTAAAGGGACACTGACAGGCTGATTTTCCAGCTAAAGATATATATATACTGGTATTCATCAGAGAATTAGGAATAAAACTATACTAATGTTACCCCCAGTTAAGCTGTACTTGTGTTTAAAAAACATTTTAATCTGTATGCAAATTCACTATCTTTGTGCCCAATGGGGCAGCGTCTCCTGTGGCTTTGTGCCCAGCCGCGCCCAGTACAGCTTCCCAGCGCTGTTCCCCTCGTTATTATTCACTGCACTGGCCTTTTTTTCAGGCTAGCCGAGCGCTGAATTCCTGCGCAGGCGCACGTGTAGAGTGCTGGCAGCAGCCTCGTCTGGCTATGCTGAGGCTGTGCCAGCTTTCTCTCTTCCTCCTCGCTACCTAGTCCTGTCTAGTGCTGCCAGTACTCTACATGTGCGCCTGCCCCTTGGGCACAAAGGTAGAGAATTTGCATATTGATTAAAACGTTTTTAAACACAAGTAAACCTCAACTGGGGTAACAGTCGTCTAGTTGTATTCCTAATCCTCTGATGAATACCAGCAGATATATCAGCCTGTCAGTGTCCCTTTAACTGCATAGTAAAGCATATGAAAAGCTTCTTCACGGTCACTTAACATCTTTGTTTAGCGGTAACGTGACGCACTGCATGCATTGGCCTTTATTCTTACAGTAGAGAAGTAATTCATTATAACTTTATCTGAATTGGGACATTTAAACTTGCTTTTTTTTTATTCCAATTTTTTTTTTATTCCAATTTAAATCTAGTAGGAGTCGGAGTCGGTCCATTTTTTGCCGACTCCGACTCCAGGTACCCAAAATTGCCTCCGACTCCGACTCCTCGACTCCGACTCCGACTCCACAGCCCTGGTGTAAACAGGGATCTGCTGCCCAGAACCAATGAATATGTATAGGGGCGAGCGAGCGCTGCAGTAATCGCAGAGGTGATTGCTGCATGTAAATGTTGACTATCAAGCCGGTATGTAGAACGCCTCCTTAGGGTCTATTCACATAGCAATATTCATCAGAATGGGTCTTGCTGCCAAGGCCACCCCTATTTAGATGAATGGAACTGATCTTAATTTGCAGGAATTTCTGCAAGTCGGATGTCTGTTCTATAATTTAAGGGTGGGTTCACAAAACTTTTGTTTGACCTTGGCATGATGTGTATCGCATTTGTTTTTTCTGTTCGGACTCTTGTGTGGAAACACTGCAGAATAATACATTTCCAGCAAAATGTATGAGATTTGACAAATCTCTTGTTTACTTTGCTTTTTTTCTTCCCTGCATAAACTGACCGTGTCGCGTGGCTTTTTTGTTCTGCTGCATGTCAACAGTTTGTGCGGTTTACGGTGCAGATTTTACCCTTTTCAATAGAAAATCCACAACAAAATCTGCAAGTTAACACATGTGAATTTGGTGCGGAAACGCACGGAATTTAGTGTGGAATTTTGCAGGATAGCCCGCAGCCGCGTGCAGATAGCAGAGTTGTCACATTAGTTATATTTCTCAGAATGTATTGCAGCAGCACGTTTGAGGGACTTTATCAAGCCATTTGTCTCTTGGACTGTCTGCTTAAGTTATGTTCACATAACGGAAATTTAAAGCCGATCTTAGGGCTCAAGCACACGACCGTAGTTTCGGTCAGCATCCGAGCCACATTTCTTGCGGTCCGGATGCGGATCCATTCACCTCAATGGGGCTTCAAAAGTTGCAGACAGCACATTTCTCTGTTCCGTGCCCCGCAAAAAAAGAGCTTGCCTTATGCCGACAAGAATAGGTATTTCTATCATGGGCCACCCGTTCCATTAGGTAAATTGCAGAACACACACGGCCGGCATCTGTGTTTTGTGGATCCGCAATTTGCAGACCACAAAACACACACGGCCGTTGTGGTTCCGTTCCGTGCATTGGGGACCGCAATTTGCAGTCCCCAATACACAGGCAACATCCGTGCGGTGGCCGGGACGGATCCAGACCCATTCAACTTGAATAGGTCCATGATCCTTCTGTTCCGCAAAAAGATAGAACAAGTTCTATATATTTTTTTTTTTTTGCAGAACGGAAGCACTTCGTGGGCTTCCGTTCCGTGCTTCCGTTCCGCATCTTAGGATTTGTGGAACCATTCAAGTGAATTGGTCCGCATCCGTGATGTGGAGTGCACACGGTCGGTGCCCTGTGTATATGCGGCCCACAATATGGCCACGGGAGCACAACGGCCGTGTGCAAGAGGCCTTAGGCTTGTTTTTTGCACAGAAATCCCCTTCCAGTGGATTTCACTCTGATATGTGTTGCTGTTGCAGTGCCACAGGTTTTTGCTTACTGCATTTTGAAATCTGCGTGGCGAGAAAAAATTGAAGCATGTTCCATGTCGTGTTGTAAACCTTGTCTGATAGCTGCGTGTGACTGTATCAGAAATCTATGGGTCAGCATGTGATTTCTGTCAGATTCCACTTCGGACTTTGATTTCAGAAGAACTTGCTGCTTGAATATGCTTTAAGCCTTGTTTACACATCCGTGTCCTTGCTCAAATCCGTGAGCAGGTGGTCAGTGTTGGGTCCGTGTGTCCGTTTTTTTGCTGTCTGTGTTGCGTCTGTGTTTCACTGACACCGAAGCGTCGCTTCTTAATGATCCGTGAAACAGCGATGCTACACGGATGGCATCCATGTTGCATCCATGGTTTTCAGGGGTCCATAGACTATAACGGACGTGATGGATCTGTGAACACGGACAAAATAGAGCATGCATCCGTGCTAAAAACACTGACCCACGGACTGTGCTAAAACAGTGATGTCTGAATACACACATTAAAATGAATGGGGAAGTGCGCTGTACGTGGAGAACACGTACAGCACACGTCCGTGAAACACTGGCATGTAAATGAGGGTTTAGGCCCCTGGCAGACAAGCGTTCCACCCGCAGCGAGTCCGCATCGCAGCTCCCAGCCTGCCCTGACCTCCCAGCACTGACGGGAATCACATAGCATTATATTGATTTATGATGCTATGTAACCCAGTTCTGGAATGTATTGGATAATAGTGACAGCATTATGCCAGTGTTATCCAATACATTCCAGACCTGTAAGGGTTACATAGCATCATAAATCAATATAATGCTATGTGACCCCCGGCATCGCTGGGAGTTCAGGCCGGGAGATGTGTTGCGGACTGGCTGCGGGAGGAACGCTTGTCTGCAAGGGCCTTACCCTCGTTTCACACTTGCGTGTTTTACAGCGCGTTCGAACGCGCTGTAAAACGTATAACCGACGCAAACCAATGCTTCCCTATTGGACTGGTTCACATTTTTGCGTTTTACAGCGCGTTCGAACGTGCTTAAAAACGCCCGACGCATAAACAAGTACTTGAGCTTTTTTTGGGGCGTTTGTCTCGCGTTTTGGCCCATAGACTTCAATGGGAACGCGCAACGCTTGTATTTTGCGCGTCTTTGACACTGAAAACTCGCGTTTATGAATTTGCAACATGCTGGAAAGGCCAAACTTCATATAGACAGGGATATTTGGTCATTGGACAACACTGCAGTCAATCACACAAACGCGCGTTTACTGTTGCCAAAAACGCGCGTAAAACGTGTGTATCAAATACGCTCAAGTGTGAACCCAGCGTAAGGCTGGGTTCAGACTTGCGCATTTTACAGCGCGTTCAAACGCGCTGTAAAACGCTCAACACGTGAAAACCAATGCTTCCCTATGGCTCAAAAAAGTTCTTGAGCTTCTTTGGGGCGTTTTGTCGCGCGTATTGTGATTGACACCACAGTAGTCAATCACACGAACGCGCGTACGACGCGCGTTTACTATTTGCAAAAACGCGCTGTAAAATGTTTTACGCGCAAGTCTAAACCCAGCCTTAGGCTTTCTACTCTTCTGTTCAGATGTTGCTGCTAGCTGAATCATGGATGCAGCAAGGACTGGGAACAAAGCAGGGAAGCTGCAGGGGAAACAAGTCTTTAGGAGTTTATCAGCAGACAATATGTTATGTCTTCACTGCATCTCCTGTCTCCTCCAGGATCCTTGTCTTGGACTCTGATGTTCTTGAGTGTTTTCATCTAAAAACACTACCAGTTGGTGTGAATTATGGCCGTATTTGATGGTTCTTATGTTGGGGAACCAGTCCTTTTGGGTTCTGTGACCGCTTTATACGGATGGCTTCAGCGCACCATTAGCTTCATCTAGGCCGCTATCATAAAAAGGCCCCATTCTTACGTCCGCAAGTGTTTTGCGGATCCACAAAACACGGACATCGGCGATGTGCGTTCCGCAATTTGCGGACCGCACATCACCGGTACTATATAGAAAATGCCTTTTCTTGTCCGCAATTGCGGACAAGAATAGGACATGTTCTATTTTTTTCGGGAACGCGATTGCTGACCCGGAAATGCGGATCTGCAATTGCAGACCTGGGCGGGACATCGTATGTCCCCATAAGAATGAATGGGTCCGCAATTCCGTTCAGCAAAATGCGGAACAGAATTGCGGACGTGTAAATGGGGCCAAATGTGTGGTCAATGCAGAGTCTACATGTATTGATGTTGGGGAGGTGGGAAGGGAGCCCCTTGCAGACGAGTGAGTATTCCACACGGGCGCAATGCTTGATGCGAACGTATTGCGCCCGCACCGAATCCGGACCCATTCATTTCAATGGGTCTGTGTATGTGAGCGATGTTTTTCACGCATCACTTGTGCATTGCGTAAAAATCGCAGCATGCTCTTTATTCTGCGTTTTTCACGCAATGCTGGCCCCATAGAAGTGAATGGGGCTGCATGAAAATCGCATCCGCAAGCAAGTGCGGATGCGATGCATTTTTACTGATGGTTGCTAAGAGATGTTTGTAAACATTCTTTTTTTTTGTCACGCGTGTGTGAAATGCATTAAATCGCATTGCACCCGTGCGATAAAAACTGAACGCAATCGCAGGCAAAACTAAATGGACTTGCTTGCGAAATCGCGCACTTTTCACTGAACGCATCCGGACCTAATCCGCTCATGCTCGTCTGCAAGGGGCCTTAAGGAGCACCGGCCGAGCCTCCTCCGCCCGTGGCTTTGTCATGTGTTCTGAATCCCATAATATAGCATTAAAATGTCAGGCACGTGATCCATAGCGGAGAAGATTAGAGGATAATGTGAATTCGCATACCAGCGTACTTTCCTGACTTGCTGGAACAGTGAAAGCTCCCCCCCCCCCCTCTACCTATTAGTACCAATCACTCATCATCCTCGGATTACATCAACTTTCATTGTTCACTCTTTCATTTGCCGTAGATCAAATACAATGTTGCCCTGTCTGACTATACTGTAATTCCTCACAGTGCTTTATGTGGGTAATATGGGGATAATAACAGGTTAGGACAAACCTGCTCTTCAAATACTGAGCGAAAAAAAGCAGAGCACGTTGGAGTACAGCGACTATATAACTGTGTTCAAGTCTGGTCATGTCATTTTTAATGTAAAGCTGGTGAAACGTATGCCCACGTTGAGAATGCCAGCTAGTCCTGGAGTCAGTAGGGTTAGGATTTCGTTTCTTAATAGGGATTTTGACCTCAGACCTTCCTAAGCTACTGTGGTTCCATAGGCTAGATATCTGGGTACAATGAATAGTGCCCATGCATCCATGCCAACCTCTCCTACAGAAGGGGCAACAGACGCTCAGGATTAGTGGGGATCTTACCACTGCTAGCATTTCCTAGAGGCTTATTTGCATATAATAAAACATAATTTTTATCATCAAAACGAGCACATATGAACATGGGACCAACACAGATGTATTCAGCTGCCAAGCGCACATGTAACAGGTCAGCCAGTGTCATAGGTACAAATCTGCTGACAGATGCCCTTTGTTGGTGATGCTTATGTATGTGGCACTAACACCAGCGAAAAATAGACTTGGGTTAGTTTTTTTTTATGACACGTTGCTGATAAACAGGTCTGTACAATTGGATTCAAGGAAAAATACTTGTCACGCAATAATCTCACGTCTATGGTGCCTGCTTAATTGACCAGTGTAGTCCGCTCCATGTCACGTAATAGTCCATTATAACACTTTACTGGGCTACTACGTAAATCTCTGATTACGGCAGGAGCTGTCAGATTGTGTTGGCGCCGATGAGGAGAACTGGAAGTCCTGTACTTTCTATTGTTAAGGCAATTAACTTAATTTGGCTCAAAGGCCTTTGTCAGATGAAGGTGCCTCGTGTATCGTTTAATTGGTTTCTTGTTACTGGTGTTGTGAAATGCTTGGTTTCATCACATTCAACCTTTCATCAGTTATGCTCATGTTAATTTAAGATTTAATTTGGGCTACTTTCACACACGCGTTTTGGCTTTCCGTTTGTGAGATCCGTTTCAGGGCTCTCACAAGCGGTCCAAAACGGATCAGTTTTGCCCTAATGCATTCTGAATGGAAAAGGATCCGCTCAGAATGCATCAGTTTGCCTCCGATCAGCCTCCATTCCGCTCTGGAGGCGGACACCAAAACTCTTGATGAAACTGAGCCAAACGGATTCGTCCTGGCACACAATGTAAGTCAATGGGGACGGATCCGTTTTCACTGACAGTCTGGCAGAAAAGAAAACTGATCCGTCCCCCATTGACTTTCAGTGATGTTCATGACGGATCCATCCTGGCTGTGTTACAGATAATACACACGGATCCATTCACGACTGATGCATGCGGTTGTATTATTGTAACGGATCTGTTTTTGCAAATCCATGATGGATCTGCCCAAAACGTGAGTGTGAAAGTAGCCTTAATAGTTAGGCTCTATTCACACGTCCGCATCCGTTCCTGTGGGGACCCATTAATTTCCAATGGGGGCGAAAAAGATGCAGACAGCACACTATGTGCCGTCTGCATCCGCACTTCCGCATCCACACTTCAGTTTCCGCAAAAAAATATAGAACATGTCCGCAATTGCGGACAAGATTAGGCATTTTCTATGATGGTGCCGGCGATGTGCGGTCCGCAAATTGCGGATCCACAAAACACTTACGGACGCATCAATGGACCCTAATCGTCAAGTCCAACAGTTGCCAATTTAACTTCTGCTTTCTTTTCTGACACTGTGGGTAGCAGTTGGATGACCCTCCAGGTCCACTTATCACAGTGATGTCCTATGGAAATGGTATCAACTTTTTTATTTATTTTTTACCCGGGCCGAGGATTGGAGCAATTTGGGATGAGTGTTCATATGAATGTTCGTTCCCGATAGCTGCCCCTTTTTTTTTTTTTAAACTTTTATTAACAAGTTTTTAATATACAAAAAAAAAGAAACCCATAAAGAAGATAAAGGGGTGAGTACATGCAATCCCATTGGGCATTCAGAAAGATATCAAGACATTTTCCATAACTGACATCCAGTTTTCAATAATGAAAGCACACGTTACAGAAATATACCCTTTTCAATCTAACACAGAATGATATTGAATAAACCGCCCACCCCGGCGATGAAAGGGTACCACACCACTTACATAGGTATAATGTATCAGAGCACTGAGGAAGATGTAGCCGACACCCTAAGTATGACCTTAACCCCTACCCCTTCATTGATAACCTAGCCTCTCAACTCCTCCACTCCAGGCGACCCACCAGAATTATCCTTCCCGGTCTCGTATATGCATACTCCAAAACCACACGTATCTCTGAAACTGCTCCTCCTAACACAGCCCAGATAGCCATAAGATATGTTGTGTCGCCGTAGTCCCATAAGATGCCCACTTGTCCCAGATTTTGGTAAACTTGGCCGAACACTGCCTTTTAATATGTACTCCTTTTTCCAGGCGAAGGATCTCGTCCATTCTGTTCAAAAATTCAACCCTGGAGGGGGGCTGGGGTCTAAGCCAGTATTTGGCTTCCTGGCCTGGAAGAGCAGACGCTGCACCCCCAGGCACGAGTTACAATTTGTAATGTCCAACATTCCCAATACAAGCATAAAACTTATTATCAGGAGTGGTGTGGATATGAACTTTTCTGACGGGTTCTTCTCCTGCAAATGTTTTTGAAGCAGGGGCTACCTGACTCCTGATGTAAAGTATGTTAGAATTAATTTTGTACAAGGCTTAATGAGCGTTTTAAAGGGTTTTCTGTCTGTTTTGAACTGATGACCTTCTTGCAGCTTTTACTAAGCCAGTGAGGACATGTTCATCAGTCACATGGCCTAGGCACAGCTCATTCCCATCCATGTGCGCTGCAATACCAAGCACAGCCACTATACAATGTACAGCGCTGTGCTTGATAAGCTGTGAGGAGGCTTCAACGCTTTGCCTTCTCAACAGCTAATAGGCAAGGGTGCCGCACCTGAGGGGTTAATTGCCTCTGATCGCAGCGCTCGGTCACAGGCAGGTGCCGGCAGCCTGTGTCTTCTGCCTGCATTTATATATGAACGTTACTAGGCATTGGTGGCCAGTGCTCCGCCCCTCCCTCCCTAGTATTAAAACATTGGTGGGCAGTGTGCCCCCCCCCAGTAATAAAATCATTGGTGGCAGTGGCCACAGGGTCCCCTCGCCGCCTCCTCATTGGTGGCAGTGGCAGTGATCGGAGCCCCAGCAGTGTAATGCTGGGGCTCCGATCCGTTACCATGGTAACCAGGACGCTCCTGAAGTCCTGGTTGCCTTGGTCTGCTCCCTGCTGCTGTGTGCACTGTGCACAGGGCAGCAGGGAGAGGGTGAGATCCTATTTACCCTGATAGAGCTCTATTAGGGTTAATAGGATGAGAAGATCCCAGGTTCTAGCCCCTAAGGGGGAAAATAGTTAATAAATAACTTTTTTTTTTTCTTTTACAGTTTAACAAAGTACACCAAAATATTAATTATAAATCACCCCCTTTCCCAATTTTACATATAAAATATATAAACAATACATAAATAAAATATTACATATCGCCGCGTCTCAAAAGTCCAAACTATTAAAAAATCCACTTTTATGCAGTGAACGCTGTAAAATAAAAAAAAATAAAAGAAAAAATGCACGATTCGCCATTTTCTTTTAGTCGCCTTGTCCCCACAAAAAAGTAGGATAGGACAAATTAGGACTGTTGTATTATGAGCCGGCGGTTCCATTAAATGTGGAATGCATGCGGATTTTTTGGGCGTTTTTATTTTTTTCGCATGGTATCGAGTATCGCAATACTTTTTTATGGTATCAATACCGAATAAAAATTTTGGTACCAAAACAACTGTAGGCAATTGCGGGATTTTGGCCGGTCAAATACTGTACAAGGGACGGAATGGAAGACATCCTGATGCATACTTGACAGATAGCTTTCCATTCAGAATGCATTCGGACAAAACTGATGTGTTTTTTTCCGGTATTGAGACCCTTTACCGGATTTCAATACTGGAAAAGAATAACGCTAGTGTGAAAGTACACTAATAGAAACGTATCCAGAATTTTGCACAGCAGACTGATTGTTTTGATAAAAAGCCCACTTGAATGGGCTGCAATCCGGAAGGGGAGGTGCAGAACGGATGCATGGAACCTCACGTAGTGCTTCTGTGGCTTTTCTGACCTGGCCACTGCACCACAAAAAAGTAGTGCATGCACTACTTTTCTTGCTGTGCGGACCCCATTCAAGTGAATGAGTCCTACGTCCACATATGG
Organism: Bufotes viridis; assembly: GCA_033119425.1. Classification (NCBI taxonomy): domain Eukaryota; kingdom Metazoa; phylum Chordata; class Amphibia; order Anura; family Bufonidae; genus Bufotes; species Bufotes viridis. Next base: position 200,218,782 of record CM065589.1, on the reverse strand, counting down.
CTCCCCTGCGGTCTGTGCCCGTGCAATTTGCGGTCCACAGCACGGGCACAGCTGTCACATGTTTGTGTGCATAAGCCCTAATGCTGGTGCTGGAGACCCAGCCCTTCTATGTATTGGACAGTATTTGAGTGTTTAGCAGTAATATTACATTTGGCCTGTATGCAGCTGCTCAGCCAGAACAGTGAAATAGTTTTTACGAGCAAAATTTTATAGGCATTAATTTAATTATTTTTTATTTTTATTTTTTAAGCACCTGTACTGTCCTCTTTTCCCACAGGCACATTCATTTGATTGAATCCCATGGTGCATACTGCGGTTTTCTGCTTGGACTGATGGAAAATCACTCGTGTGAGCTGAGATATTGCCGGGCGGAGTTACGGCGCAGCATGGCGAGAGGCCACTGGGCTAAAAAGTCAGACATGCAGTACTTTTAGTCCGACGGCCTCTCGCCGTGCTGTGCCGTAACTCCGCCCCCGCTCCCATTATAGTCAATGAGGACGGAGCGGCGGCAGGATGGATCCGACAGGGTGAACAGCCTGTTGGATCCGTCCTGCAGCAAATGTGAAAGTACCCTAAGGAGCTTAGCTATTGGATGTTTTGGGCAACAGTATTGCTGTGCTGCCCATAAGATTCACAGCGTGCAGTGCACTGGTTAACTGCATGAAAAGCCTTAATGCGTATTTTTTCAAAGCGTAAAATGACGCTTGTGCAGGCGTTATTGCGACCTCTGCCGTCTGATGGAGCGCTGATGTTGTGGCACACGGCACTTGTCTAAGTGTAGCTGCCATGACAGCACAGACTTTCCTAAGTGCAGAAGATATCCTCACTTGAGCCCCCATATGATGCCGTGCTTAGAGATTTGTAAGCATCGTGCTAAGGTCCTTCTCTGCAAAGATCCTGTATTTCTGGAGCTCGTTCTTGACCATTTCCATATATAATTGTGCTTGCTACATGGCTATATTAGGACTCGTAACATCTCCTTGATTAGACACTTACCACACGTTATCAGCAGTGCACCAGATTCCTCCACTTCATAGACGTCAAGCTAATAACATCAGGAAATGTGCAATTACGGTTAATGCAGACATCAACCTCTGTTCTCAAGCTGTTGGGAGTCAAGAAAAGTTCCCTAGGCTGGTTCACACAAGTTTTTTTTCTATAGGGTAAAATAACGGCCTATAACATTTATGGACTAAAAAGGCATCTATTATAGGGTGAAATCAACACCTTGCCGGGTACCTTAAAAGTGACACCTCATTAATGGTGCTCAAGGCAGCAATCTCAGAAAATCCATAATTTTACCATATTGGTAAAGGGGTTCATTCAGATCTTCAGTTGCTTGGTTCTGCGATTCCAAGCATTGAGTACACCAGAACTTTTTAGTCTTGGGTTCATGGACTATGTTTAGGATGAACCTCATGTTTGTGATTTCTGTAGATGTTCACAGCTATAGCAGATACCGTATGTCCCTGGAGTGTAGATGGAACCAGGAGTTCCTAGAGGAGATCAATGCAAATGCTGGGTTACCATGCCAAACACCAGGCAGATTAAGCCCTGTACATGCTCATGGTCCTAGCGATAATCACTAAGCCATGTGTAACACTCAGTTATTTGCTCCAGTTCCTTTCTTGACCTTGCAGAATGCTGTGGACACTATAGTTGGTATGGCCAGGTAGGTTATATGTGATAGATGCGTTTTGCAGTTGGTCCTAATATAGTGTTTGCCTCCCAGAGTGTGCAAAATGCAGTAGGTGTAAAGACCACTTACAATCCTGCTGTAGGTTTCATACAGCCTATATGTCTAAAGGTTGTGCAGCCTTGGCTATTAAATGACAAATCTTATGACCAGACTAGATTACCATCCTTGTCCTCCTTTCCTCCAGCGATGAGAACTGTGTTAAAGGGGTATTCTGTTATAAAGAGACTATGTAGAGCTGTGTTGGGGTTGGTCACCTCGTGGATCCCCTACCGTCCGATCCTCTGTCACTCCTTCCTGGTCCAGTAATGATGTTCTGACAGAGACTTAGGACCTTTCAGAGGAATAGCCGTTAGAATAACAACACACAGCACCCTTTTAAAGGCTATGTACACCTTCGCAGGCAAATTATTTTTAGGATTGCATTTTACTCATTTTCGGCTAAAAAAACATTTTTTATCAATTGGTCTTTTTATTAAATATATTGAGCCTTTCTGTCACAAAGGGTTAACGGTTTATCTAGCTGTGTGATTGGTTACTTTTTGCTTTCACTGTGTGCCAGTCTAATGTCCGTTATCTCGAAACTACTGAGCAGTCATAAACTCTTATTTATGCCACATTCTTATCAGTAAGATGAGAAGTGAGCTATAATCAGTGTTTATAAGGTCAGAGAGCAGAAATGAGGAGCCCCCTCAGACTGAGCAGAGAGAGAATTCAAATCCCTCTATTAGAGCATCTCAGCTCTGTACAGAAAAAAGGGTTCGATATTTGTAATGAAGACCAATTTAAAAAAAAATATTTTTAGCACAAAATGAGTACAATGCAATAATATCGCTAGGATGTGCTCCCATTGTCTTGTAGGTGCGGGTCTGCACCTATATAGAGAACGGAGCCCCGCAAGGTGGTGGCTGGAGGACTCCGGTCCGGCATGTGCGGCCCCTGCTCCCATTAATTTCTATGGGGCTGACAGAAATAGCCAAGCCAGTGCTCGGCTTTTTTCACCGGCCCCATGGAAAATGAATAGAAGGCGGCTGCTCATACGCAGTGCGCCCTCCTTCACTTGCGGGGCTCTGTTCTTGATATAGGTGCGGGACCCGCACCTATAAGACAATGGGGGCATATCCTAGCGATATGCCCCCATTGTCCATGATGAGACAACCCCTTTAAGGTGTACATATAGCCTTTAAGGTCTCAAAATGACAGTCCCCCTTTCAAAGGGGTTTTGGACAAATATATATATAACCTCTATGGATGCACTCAATCAGTTGTTTCTCAGTATCCTGTACACTTCTATGGAGAGGTCTGCGGGCATTCTTGGCCACTGCTCCATATGTCTCCTCCCAATAGTCACACATGCCAACTCTCCTGGAATGTCTGGGAGACTCCTGGGAAAAGGAAGATCTCCTGGATTTTCAGAGGAGTTGGCAATTCTCCTCCTGAGACCAGCATGGAGGGCTTTTTTTCTTCTAGAAGGCAACCCTCCATGTATTTTACCTTTGTGGTGCCAGGGTGCTGTTATTAGATGCAGTCCTAGCCCTCAAATGTGCATTCTAAGAGTGGGGGTGCCACACAACGGGAAGGATCTGTGTACATAGGGGGCTTTACCCATCAAATAAATTTTGTTGGATGGCATCTGACAAATGTCATTAGTTGACAACTGTGCCCCAGCAGTAAAGATGTTCAGGCTCGTTCACATCACCGTTATTAACAGAAGTGCCGGATTCGGCAAATAACTGACACTACTTTTCTCTCCACGATTTTTAACGAACTCTGTGACGGAGCCTCCAACGTGGATGTGAAAGAGCCTTAACCAACTTTTTGATGAAGTTACATTCATGTCATCTGTATTTCTACTTAGTCTCAGATCCTCGTGCTGTCATATTGGAGTCACATATGTACAGTATTCATTTTCCCAAACCATGTTGAATTTAAAGGGCCATTGACCCGGAGCCTGATCTTTCTATAAATGTCTGGGAAATGACTGTACTATATGGTACTGTCCATGGAAAATATCTGCTCTCCTTGTGTCCCCTACTAGGTCACCAGCACAGTTTACTGCAGCCTACAACACATGTAATGCGTGCTTATGGACGGTCGTCTTTGATATGGCTGGACAGTTTAGACTTTGTGTATCATGAAATATATACAAGACACATGAGAGGTTCCTTCTGTAGGATGAGGCCAGACGCTGAAGTGTCATGGTGTTGTACATTGTCTACATGACTGTTTCCTGATCTGCCCGCATGTCATTCCTTGATAAGATTGCATTTCTTGAAGAGGAGGGACAGGGAATGGCAGTTCTTTCGGAGGACCTTGTGCTGCAGCTTTTTTGTGTTCCTTGCACATCACTGACACCTTTTTGTGCAAGCCTGTAGAATATATCACGGTGGTCTGTGGCTGATAGGGCCGTGCTGGACAGGCATCATGCTATCTGAGACTGTCCACACGATCGTAAATGGTACTTTTCCTTTTTAGGGCAGAGGAACACTATGATTAACAGGCTTTAAATGTCCAAAAGAAACAAGCAGCAGGAACCTTTTTTCGTTATTTCTTGGCTCTAATACAGATGAGTCTTCTGGCCACGATCTGCATTGTGTGACCTCTATTGTGATGATGACCAATAATTTGTCCTCCCGGAAGTTTAGGGCCCACTAGTGGAATTGATTCTATAGCGGCATGTGGACATATTAGCGGTTCTCTTCTTGGTCTTACCACACATTCTGCCAAAAGGGCTGTATTGTGTGTTGCCATATCTCACGGTAATATTGATGACTTGTCATTAGGATATGCCATCAGTATTGGTCATGGGGATCTAAACTCCAGTTCTCCCGCCAATAACAATTAAAGCAGTGCCATCAACCATTTTATCTCCTAAATTCCAACAGTATTTGATAAAAAGCTGGTGGAAAGGGGGCAAGATGTTACCTGCATATAACATGGTGAGAACTCCACAAGACCATCACTGGAGCCCTTGGGAGCAGGCATCAGGTGCTCATAGTATCTTCAGTAGAAGGTCCTCTACTTCATGGTTTATGAAATCCAAAAATCTTAATTCCACAACTTTAACAGTTTAGCCCATAGAACAGTACGTACGGCTAATGCGTTTCGGACATCATACATCTCCCATCATAGCTAGGTAAAGGGGTAATTACATAATGCATATAAAAAATGAAACTCGCACATCATATAATGCAGTCTTCATCAACCCTGTACCTCACATGGATCCAAAGATTTCCCCATTCATTGCTCCAACTGCTCTGATGAATTTATTTCAGGCTGGTAGCAGTTAATGGCTGGAACTGAGCATGTCCGACCACCTCTGAGAGTTGATAGAAACAAGGAAAAGAACAAACAGCAGGTGGCGCTATAGATACATTTTATTGAATAACTAAATAGCTATGCTAAATTTGTAATTACTTGCAGTTACAAAAATATTCAGATCCAGGTGCTGGTTTTAAGGGTGTAGAATCTTTTTTGTGGGACAGTCCCTTTAACTGTGTGGAATAAAGATTTTTGGATTTTATAAAAGGTGGAGACCTGGACCCACTGCGACTTTAGGAGGGAATATCTCATTGGGGGTGCTGTTCCTTTTTGCCTTTCTACAGTTGCTCAAGGCCTGGAGTGACAATAGAGGAGGGTTAGAGGGTGAGTCAGGACTAGGGGCCTGCTGCATCACGTAATGATGATGTCACTGTCGCAGGGCACGGCTCTACCCTGTCCGCTGGGCGCCTAAGGCTACTTTCACACTGGCGTCTTGTGCGGATCTGTCATTTATCTGCACAGACGGATCCGCACTGATAATACAACCGCATGCATCCGTTCAGAACGGATCCGTTTGTATTATCATGAACATAGGCAAAACGGATCCGTCTTGAACACCATTGAAAGTCAATAGGGGACGGATCCGTTTTCTGTTGTGTCATATTGTGTCATTGAAAACAGATCCATCCCCGTTGACTTACATTGTATGTCAGGACGGATCCGTTTGGCTCAGTTCCATCAGACGGACACCAAAACGCTGCAAGCAGCGTTTTGGTGTCCGCCTCCAGAGCGGAATGGAGACTGAACGGAGCCAAACTGATGCATTCTGAGCGGATCCTTATCTATTCAGAATGCATTGGGGCAAAACTGATCCGTTTTGGACCACTTGTGAGAGCCCTGAAACGGATCTCACAAGCGGACCCAAAAACGCCAGTGTGAAAGTAGCCTAATAAAAACTCTTTTGTTTGAAATTTGACCCCTGTCCATATGCTACTGAGGCCAGGGATTGATTGCAGCAGTCACATGGGTATATGGGCCCATCACTGCTGCAGCCAAGTAAACAGATCAAAAGGAAGGACCAGAGCGAAGGCACTGGAATGGTGAGGGAGTAAACTGGTGAGTAAGATGTTTTATCATATCCCCCCAGTCCGACAACCCATTTTAATGGGTTCTGATTGCGGTGAAGAAAAGGCGAAACTTGCATAGGGCAACGTGATAAATCTTGACGTTAACCTTGCGGTTTCCATTGTTTGATATGACGTCTACCCAGGCTTTATTGCGAGTATAATAAACTTGTGTGCTGCGAGATATTGGTCTGTTATGGTACGTATATCAATAGTGGACTCTTAGAGGTGTCCAATAACTGCGCTTACCACTCAATGTATGTACAGTGTAAGAAGAATTGACCCTCTATACGGTTACAGCTCCACTTTGGACAGTGTTACATTTACAGGAGGACGAGATTTCTCATGTTAGGTCTCTGTTGAATGCTTGTATTTAGAATTTTATCTCCTTCTTCCATTGATCTCCATTTGTCACGGTGCTCTAGTTTCTCTGTTTTTCCTCTGCTTCCAAGCGTGACTTTCAGGCTCTGAAGAGTCAGGATTAAACCATATAAGGAAGAAGTGCGTATCTGACAGCATCTTCCTCTGATCGCTCCCCCATGCTTTCCCTCTACTTATTTCCTTCCTCTTTCATCATCACAAAATTCACTGACCACTCACGTTTGGAAATTCGGACGCTTTTTCCCTTTGTTCTTTCGGAGCAGAGGTGGGACTCGCATTATGGATTTAGAAGGGAAACGTCATTTTTTGGATTGGTGTCTCGGATTCCTTTACTATGTAGTAGTGACTATATGCTGAAATTAAAGGGCTCACTTCTGTACGTTTGCCACAAATACTTTCCCGATGCTTGAGCACAGTCTCGTTTCCGTTGGACGAGTTCCTGAGGGATTGTTTTCCTGAATTTAACCCTTCATCTGCCAGCAAGGCTTGCAGACCAGCCGGTTCATGAATGATTGGTAATAGATGGAACCATATTTATGTTAGGTCAATGAACGCTTTATCGAATGTATTGCCCAATTCTATAGATTGTCCAGGGCTGCAGAAAGGGGTCTACCACCATGGCTGTTGGGCTGCGCAGTTCATCACGATTCGACCGATGTGACTATTTCTGGAGATGCTGGAGACCCTTTTTCCTAGTCCTGGATAATCCCTTTAAACATACTACAGTGTTAGAGGGGGCAAAGAGGGAAGGCAAGGGTTTAACGATTTGTTACACACTTTTATCTAGAACTGGAAAGTTTAGTGAGTGCTTTATTCCAGTAACAGCCTCTTTAATCCCAAGGTTGTCCAGACTCTAGACATTGATAACCTATCCTTTCAATATCTGATTGATGGGTGTCCAAAGTCCAGCACCTTCACCCATCAGCTGTTCTCAGCATCTGCCAGGATCTGATATTGATGACCTATCCTGAAGATAGGCTCTTGATATCTAGAGCTTAGTAACAAGGGGTTGTCCAGTTAGAAACACTTAACCCCCTATCTACTGGATGTGCTTGATTGGTGAGGTCAAACTGCTGGGGCCCCTGCCAATCACAAAAATGAGGGCACTGTGTTGAAAGAAGAAACTGGTTTAAAAGTTAGTGATTATTCGAAACCCAAAAACTTGCCAGACTAGAACTGATGTGAGGCTCAGAGACCACATGCACGTCATCTATGAAGCCCTTTATTGTCTGGCAGCGGTGGTGTGCATGTTGCTGGCACACAACACTTCTGTTCCAGGATCAGAAGAAGCCGAGAAGGGAGCTGTGGAGGTGGAAACGGGATCCGCTGAAAACGTTTAGTTATGGCACCCTCCTCAGCCGACATGCAAAAGTTTTTTGTGTTTGGACAATCCCTTAAGGGTCCATTCACACGTCCGCAAAATGGGTCCGCATCCCGCAATTTTGCGGAACGGGTGCGGACTAGGGTTGTTTCGGGTATCGAAGTTTCGATACCCAATCGATACTTTTCTCTGTTATCGAGCTTGATACCAGGATTAGTATTTTATCGATACTGGGCTGCGCTGCCGCACAGCCCAGTATCAGAGAACGTGGCTGCGCCGCTCTCAGTGCGGCCATGTTCTCCTCAGCAGCACGGGGAGAAGGAGGCAGTCTCTCCCTCCCTCCGTAGCCGCGCTGCCAATGAGGAGAGACCAGAGGAGGAAGGGCGGGCGCACTGCCACCAATTTAGAGAGATGGGAGGAGGAGACGGGGTCACTGGCCACCAATGACGAGTAACGTTTCATATATAAATGCAGGCAAAAGAAACCTACTGCCGGCACCTGCCTGTGACAGAGTGCTGCGATCAGAGGCAATTAACCCCTCAGGTGCCGCACCACCATTTTATGTCCAGCTGGCAAACAAGCTTGTTGATGGCTGACTGGCAGACATGTTTACATGGGGCGACGAGCAGGAACGTTTGCCCGATCAACGCATGTCAATTGGTCTTTCGGCCCATAGATACAAGCTGACGATCAGTCAAATGATCGCTTGTACAAACATCCGTTTCCTGGTGTAAACATGTCTGCCGTTCAAACAGGCGAACCCTTGTTTGTGGTTGATTGCATCTTTTATGTGGACATATAGTAACCATTGTGTCCTAATTAACCATTCCATGTCTCCATAGATTTACTGTACTGTTCAATACGTCTTAGGGCAGACTGTCCAGTGTAAATGGGCCCTTAAAGAGGTTGGCCCGTCTGGGGATTGTATGGCATATCGATGGGATAAATGTCTGATAGGAGCGAGCGGGACTCAAGAAAGGAGCCCGGAGAGCAAGATGTGCATGAATGGCCACCACTTTATTCAATGTTGGGGTACTTTAGAAAGAACCGTGCCAGTGCTCAGCTATTTTTGGTAGTCCCATAACTGTGAATGGTGGCCCTTCATGCATAGCTTAATTCAGGCCCCATTCCTGAGATAGGTGGGACCAGAAGGGAATACCCCTTTAAGCTTAGAGGGCAGTGTACGTGATCGGCTGGTGAATGTTTTACATAAAGGTAAGTTGGGATGTAAATGAAGACTAAATTAAAACCAGAGGAATAGCATATTTAGAAATATTTTTGGCTCCCCTCAGCTTCATAAGGGCCGGCTTACAGAATTCCCACGGACCTCGTAAACTATTTATTTACTTAAATCTGTGCTCACTTTTAGCAGTGCAGCTTGTGTGAAGTGACCATGGTCGTTCTGAGAGGAGCACACAGACGCCAAATCAGTTACTTTACAGTTGCGTATCTGTTTTTGGGAATATCCGTTCATATGTGAATGCATGGTGATGATTTTAAAATCACAGTTGGGTGGATTTAGCATCGAGTTAGAGGTTCATGTCCGGATTCAGTCACATATTTGTACCGTATGTCATTTTTATATATAAAATGGGGTCAGAATGGCATGAAAACCCCCCAAAAAACTAAAGTGATATTCCCCTTCCGATACTTTCTGGGTCTCTGTTTGTCAATGCTTCTGGCCCCACTCAACGCACGGGAAATAAATGCTCAGGCAGTCGCTCCTGCTAAAGGGACCGGGAGGCGAAGAGCAGCAGAACCTAGGAAAATAACTGATTGCTTTTTTTGCCCAATATTAAAAGAAGAATACAGAGGTTTGTTCACGGTATTCTCATATGCCTCTGGGACAGGGCTCGTGAAGTGAAGGAGAGCAGCCGTGCCTGTGCAGCCATCTCCCATTCACTTCTATGGGAGTTCTGACGGTAGCTGGGTGCTCACATGGCTATTTTCAGAGGTCCATGGAGATGAAGGTACACATGTGCAGATGGGAATACCCCTTTAAGTGTTTTACTTTTCCCTGTTACAGTTTCCTAATTGCAAAATGATGTAGCTTCACTAGACTTTGGCTCAATTAGCCTACATTTCACCAGTGCTTCCACCTTAAAGGGGTTGTCTCACTTCAGTAGATGCCATTTATCATTTAGAGAAAGTTAATACAAGCCACTTACTAATGTATTGTTATTATCCATATTGCTTCCTTTGCTGGCTTGGTTCATTTTTCAATCACATTATATACTGCTCGTTTCCATGGTTATGACCACCCTGCAATCCAGCACTAGTGGTCGTGCTTGCACACTAGGGGTGGGACGATATGGCGATATAGACGATATGCGATATGAATTTGTGCCACGATATCGATTTTGTCTATATCGCCATATCGCGGTAGAACATGGTATGCGCCGCTCTCGGCACATACCATGTTCTCCTGAGCCGGCACAGTGGAGAAGGAGGGAGTCCCTCCCTCCCCACTGAGAGCCGCCAATGAGAGAGGAGGAGGGGAGGGACTGTAGCCACTGCTACCAATGAGAGCGGAGGAGGGGAGGGACTGTGGCCTGTGGCAGAACGTCACAGGCAGGGAGAAGGAACGCCCAGGGAGAGAAGCTGATGTCTCCTCCCTGGTGTTCCCACCATGTGACGGGGGCCAGAGCGGGCGAACGGGCCCCGCACATACATAATAGTAAGTGCCCCCTATGTGCCCCCTAATTAAAGGTCGTATATGCCTGCATGTGCCGGCCATATATCATACCCGCTTCTATGACTGCCTGCTGCGATCCGCCGCAATTAACCCCTCAGAACCTGAGGGGTTAGTGCGATGAATCGCAGAGTGCAGTCACAGAAGCCCAGTATGGTATATGGCCGGCACATGCAAGCTATGTTTCTATTCACTTATTGGTGGCACAGTGGCCCCCCATCATTGGTGGCAGTGGCAGTTGTGATCGGAGCCCCAGCAGTGTAATGCTGGGGCTCCGATCGGTACCATGGCAGCCAGGACACTACTGATGTCCTGGCTGCTATGGTCAGCTCCCTGCTGCTGTGTGCACAGAGCACAGGGCAGCAGGGACAGTGTCAAGTCCTATTTACCCTAATAGAGTTCTATCAGGGTGAATAGCACAAGAGTCCTAGCCCCTAAAGGAGGCTAAATAGTTATTAAATAAAAAGTTGAAGGAAAAAAAAAACAAAAAAGTTTAACAACCCCCCCTCCAATATAGAAAATTTATATCGCAATATATATCGCATATCGCACATGCTTCATATTATATCGCAATATAAATTTTAGGCCATATCGCCCACCCCTATTGCACACTATAGGAAAAAGCGTCAGCCTGGGACCATGGGAGCTCACATAGGCTGGTGCTTTTTCCTATATTGCGCAAGCACGACCACCACTGATGGATTGCAGGGTGGTCATAACCATGGAAACGAGCAGTGTATAATGTGATGGAAAAATGAATCCAGCTAGCAAAGGAAGCAATATGGATAATAACAATACATTAGTAAGTGGCTTGTAACAACTTTCTCTCCATGATGAATGGCATCTACTGAAGTGACCCAACCCCTTTTAAAAGGATTATCCAGGTCTTTATACTTTGGATAGGTCACCAATATCAGTTTGAGGGTCTCACGGCTGATAAGTCATTTGAAAGGTCCCTGGTGCTCGGGCACGCCCTGATGCCTCTTCGTCGTGTACGCATGCTGTCCTGTTCACATTATTGTACATTATGTAGCCATATAAACAATGAATATGGGGCTTGGATGGACAGTGTCACAGCCCCTTCAAAGAGCTGATCGGTTAGGGTGTAGAGTCAAGCGCCCAACAATCCCAATACCGATGTGCTATCTTAAGGATAGACGATGAGTTTAAAAGAAACCCTGGATCCCTCTTTAATGGTACTTGGTAGAACATGTGTCAGGAAACATGGTCGCCCAGGTCAGGAGCCTACTAGCAAGCCAAATGATTCCTTGTCATAATGCGTCACGGTATATTTTCCTATGTACTGTATGTCATCTTGTGACTGGTGCCCCTCCAGTTTTGGATCAATCACAGCTTGCTTTCCAGTTCCACTTCCCTTCTTTCAGGCTGCCCATACATGGCTTTGGTGTGACGCCCAATGTAGTACAGTAGGAAATGGGAGAATAAATTGATGATTTCCTTTTTAGCTTGTTTGCTTCAGGCTGAGCAGCCTTAGGAGCTGTTCTGGTCTTTGCGATGTAGATTCACACCAGATTGTGTTCATCTTAGTGTTTTAATAGAGCATCTACAGAAAGCATCACCACAAACGGCATCCAGATGTGATCCAGATGAGCTGCCAAGAGTACAGCCTGACGCTGGGGAAAGTGATGCAGGACTAGAAACTTTTTCAAGCAAATATTTTCTTTTTGTGACTGGCAGATATAAATATAAGATGATTCCAACCTACTGTTCCCTTCTCACAGTAAACACTTGGGCCTTTAGAGCCGGCCGCCCACGGACAACCCGTTAGATGAATTCATTCTGGTTTGTCTTGTGCTTCAGTAATCAAAGAGAACCAGAACTGAATGCTGACTTTTTTACGGTTGGGTTCTTCTCGAAGAATCTGTTTGGTCTTTAAGTGTTTAGTTTTTAGTTCAGCTACCGCTATGGTCATTTTTGAGGTTTTCTTGGCAAGAATTACCACATGAGGCATGTAGGGTTGTGTTTCAAATTTCCTTGTTCATTTTAAACAATTCCATAAAAAGATTAGAGAATAGAGAAGCTGTAAAAGCTAAGGTTGGATTGCTCTGTGGCTATTCTTCTGGCTAGGGCCTGCTCATATGTCCAGCCCTACAGTCTCAAACAGATGGCAAAACATCACATACAGGGTGGGCCATCGAAGAACAGGACCAGGTTTCTCTTATGTGGTTGTACAGGATATTTTGAAGAATTACACAAGATGCTGGAGGTGGTTTCCACCAGCAACTATGCAATGGTGTGCCTATCTTGTGTTAAAGGGGTTCTCCAAGAATGATTTAAAATGGCCGCCAGCAAGCTTTCCTAGAACATGAGCAGCACTGGTTGCTTCCACTTGCAGAGCTGCCTAGAGGGGTCTCGCTATGCTGCTCTACAATAGATGTAATGATCCTGTCTGACAGGAAAACTCACCAATACATAGTATATGCAAGTGCCAGTGTGTAGTGAGGTCACAACGCCTCACCGCCCTAAGCAACTGTACAAGAGGTGGCAACCAGTCCTGCTCAAATTCTAGGACAGGTTGCTGGTGGCCATTCTAGATAATTCCTGGAGAACCCAGGGATATCTTCTGTAACCCTCATGTTCTGTACTCCAGACATGAATTTCAGTTTGCCGTTTCTGGGCACTATCTGGAGATTAGTTTAACAACTCTACCCTTCAGGTAAACCCACCAATAAGTTGCACACAGTTATGACTGGAGACTGTGGATGCCATCATAGGTTCTTCTGTGAGTGCCATGTGAAATTGGCACAGGGACATGTGTGGAAACAAACAATACTCATTCTTTATTAGTTAACTGTACATAGATTTACCTCAAGCTATTCCTGCACATGCCCTCATACACATTTCCATCAAAGAATATTGGACCCATAATCCACATACTCATAGATGTGTACCAAAGATTTTTGGGTCTTTAAGTGGCTGTTGGTGCATGTGAATTTTCTGTATCTTCTGGTGGTTTGGGCCTCAGTTGGCCTTCTAATTCATCCCAATGGTTTTGATGAGGTCAGGGCTTTGTGCAGGCCATTGTAGTTCCTCCATACCAAACTCACCCAACCATTCCTATGTGGAACTCTCACCTTTCTCTAAATTGTTGCCTAAAATGCCTGGGTCCTCTTTAGAGTTAGGGGGTCAGTCAGCACATCCCAATGCGCAGGTGCCCGCAGAAACACAAAGAAAAAAATACAATGCAACAGCACTCTGCAATAATGCCATAGTAATAAGGGAATATTCTGGTGCTTATTTGAGATTATTGGCAAATAAATTTTGTACAAAATTATTGGGACCCGTCTGCGGGATCCTAACACTAACCCTAGGTACACACCTAAGCGTTTTACAGCGCGTTCAAACGCGCTGTAAAATGCACAACATGTGAAAAGCCTTGCTTCCCTATGGGCATGGTTCACATTTGGGCGTTTTACAGCGCGTTCAAAAACGCCAAACGCTGTCGCTTCAGCATGAGCTTCTTTGGGGCGTTTTAACGCGCCTATGGGCCATGCTAAAATAGTGGTGAATCACTGAATCGCGCGTATGATGTGCGTTTCTTAATTGCAAAAACGCGCATCCAAAAACACGCGATTCAGAAACGCCTAGGTGTGTTCCCAGCCTAAATGCTACCTGTTATGTGCCGTAATGGCCACCATAAAATTCAGGGAGTGCAGGTTCCACATGCATGCAGGGTCCACTCTGCTTTTTATCATTTTTGGTGCCAAAATGGCCTCCATTATATTCAGGGAATGCAGGTACTAACATGCATGCTGAGCTCACTTTATACATCTCCTGGTGCCAGGCGGCTTCCAATGAGAGTCCATCCTATACTTCTCCTGTTGTCACAGGCTTCCAGTGAGTGCAGGGAGAGCAGGCTACAGCTTTTTATACTTGCACTAATTAAAATCAGCCTAAGGGGCAGGCAGACAGGCTGGTGAGGGGTGCACGACTCAATGGAGCCAGCCACACCTCCAGCTCCAATACAAACTGCAAAGAAAAGGGGTCAGTCAGAACAGGCTTTAGAATGAACAATGCTCTTCTCAGGAAATAAGGGGGCTAATTGAAACCCTGAAACGCAGCATGCCATTGTCCCCCCTCCTCCAAATTTTATAGCAAGCACTGTGCATTCTTGGGCAGCTTTCTCAGGGCATCCAACAAACTCAGATTAATCCATGTGATTTCCAGTTAGTGAAATATTCAGAAACCTTGTCCAGAATCCATTGGTGGCCTGCTTAACATTGTGTGTGATGATGGCAGGCTTGCTCATCCATGAGGGCGCACCGCCCGGGCTCAGCAAGAGGAGAGGAGCTGACAGGAAGGAAGCACTTGGTGCTCCCTTCTGTCACTCACTCATTGTAGTGTGGCCGATCCCTTTATGGTCCGCTGGTACAGGCAGCATCTGTCTCCTGCCAATCAGATGCTGATGATCTATCCAGAGGAAAGATCATCAGTTTAAATAAACTGCAGAACCCCTTTAATATGGCAGATCATATGGGTGGGGCATTGTGATGTCACATGGGGGGACGACAAACTTTTATTTTTCCTAGGGCGGCTAAAATCCTTGCACCGGCCCTGCAACCATGGCAGTCCATCTTGTAAAGCTCCGTACATCTGTCCCATGCTGCTAGTGTGAAACTAGCCTAAGTGAAGTAGTAGAGGATAGGTGACTTTTTACACGTTGCACATCTCATCGCTCGACAGCTCCAATTTGTAAATTTGTTTTGATCTAATTAGGGATGTCCCGATACCGATACTAGTATCGGTATCGGGACCGATACCGGCATTTTCACGAGTACTTGTACTCGTAAAAATGCCGCCGATACCACTGCCGATACCGGAAGTTCCGGTTCGGCAGCGGCTATATTCTGTTTAATTAACGCTAACTTACTGTGCCTGTGATCACTAACTATTAATGCGCAGTCCCTCCATGCTCCTGCCCCGCGCGCCTTCTGTAATCATAAAGTGGGCGGAGGCGGGCAGGCGGGACATGAGGCGCATGGAGGAATCGGGCAGCTTGAGCTCTCAGTTCCTCCATGCGCCTCATGTCCCGCCTGCCCGCTCCGCCCACTATGATTACAGAACGCGGCAGGCATGGAGGACTGCGTGTATAGTTAGTGATCATGAGCACAATAAGTTAGCGTTAATTAAACAGAATATAGCCGCTGCGGAGCCGGTGTATGAGTCAAGCTGCACCGGCCCGACACTAATGTGGATCTGTGGATGACATGTATATAGCATAAGATGCTATATATGTGTCATCCACATAGCCTAACAGTGTCATCCACAGATCCCCCCATTACAGCCTCATCCACAGATCCCCCATAACAGTGATGTCCACAGGTCCCCCCATAACAGTGATGTCCACAGGTCCCCCATAACAGTGATGTCCACAGGTCCCCCATAACAGTGATGTCCACAGGTCCCCCCATAACAGTGATGTCCACAGGTTCCCCCATAACAGTGATGTCCACAGGTCCCCCTCCCCCATAACGGTGATGTCCACAGGTCCCCCCATAACGGTGGCGTCCACAGGTCCCCCATAACGGTGATGTCCACAGGTCCCCCCATAACGGTGGCGTCCACAGGTCCCCCCATAACGGTGGCGTCCACAGGTCCCCCATAACGGTGGCGTCCACAGGTCCCCCCATAACGGTGGCGTCCACAGGTCCCCCATAACGGTCGTCATCCACAGATCCCCCATAACAGTGCGTCATCCACAGATCCCCCATAACAGTGCGTCATCCACAGATCCCCCATAACAGTGCGTCATCCACAGATCCCCCATAACAGTGTCATCCACAGATCCCCCATAACAGTGTCATCCACAGATCCCCCATAACGGTGACATCCACAGATCCCCCATAACAGTGCGTCATCCACAGATCCCCCATAACAGTGCGTCATCCACAGATCCCCCATAACACTGTGTTATCCACAGATCCCCCATAACAGTGCGTCATCCACAGATCCCCCATAACAGTGCGTCATCCACAGACCCCCATAACACTGTGTTATCCACAGATCCCCCATAACAGTGCGTCATCCACAGATCCCCCATAACAGTGTCATCCACAGATCCCCCCCATAACGGTGACATCCACAGATCCTCCACAACAGTGTTGTCCTCCGAAGATCCCCCAAAAACAGATCCCCCTGGAGGCACATTGGTTTGAAAACACTATTATATTACCATTTATTAATTTATTAACACTTGTACAAAGGAAAAGAAAAGCCGTTATTCATAGCAACCAAATTCCAGCTTTAATTTTTTTCATTGCTATCAGTAACTGCGGGGCTGTTTATACGAGGTATCGGTAATTGGTATCGGCGAGTACTTAAATAAAAGTATCGGTACTCGTACTCGGTCTTAAAAAAATGGTATCGGGACATCCCTAGATCTAATGCATTGTGGCCGAGCTCTGGTTACTAGTGGAGTTGACTGTGGCAGTTTTAGCAGATGAGGAATTCCACAAATGGACTTTGTGGCATCCGGGTACAGACTTTGTACTGGACAAAAAAAAAACTAAGCGTTCCCCTGTTGTAGGCAGGTCCAAAGTGACAGAAGGCAGGGCAACACATGTAGATGGGGGTGGACACAAGTAGGCAGGGACAGCAATACCATAGTACAGCACAAAATACTGCCTCAGCAGAACCAGATACCACGGAGCAGCGGCAAATGCTGCCCTTCTGTGGCGGTCTGCAATATTCTATGCTTCTCCAATTGTCTCTACTTCAGATATAAAAAAAGCAGACCACAGCATGAAGTCAGCCCTAATTTCAGCATGTGCCTGGACTGCCCTTAGCAATGATACCCATAGTGCCCCCAGTAGTATGATACCCTGTATCCCTTTTCAAGCCACCGTCTGTGGTGCTAATCGACAGGCCTCTTGCTGCCTGAGATGTCTGAGTCTGACGTTGAACAGCAAGGCAAAGAGCCTTGAACCTTTGGCCATATAGTGTATTATCTGTATGGGAGGTGGTCCTGATTAACAGATAGAAGTGTCCTGATTCATTGTTGTTCGGCAATGCCTCATGATCTATAGAGAAAACTGAGGACAAGTACATAAAGTGCCAAGTGTGTGGCCAGTCTTTTTGTTAAAAAAATAAATAAAATTCTCTATGTTCTAATCCCAATGGATGATTCCCTTTACTGGAGCCCCAACCATTCTTTATGCTTGGGTTGCAGCACTTGCTAAGCTGGGATTTCTATTGATTAAAGCAGCCTTTGTCCCCCTTCCCCCTTTTTTAGGGAAGTGAACGTTGATGGCCTTCTTTATAGTATGATCTATGCACTTGAGACCATTTCTGACATTGTTCTGTTGTAAAGTATATAATATGTGTGTCCCTTTAACATCTTTGTGACCAGCAGCCTATTTTGAGACCAAATTTTTTGTCACTTCCAGCTTTTAATTTAATTTTCCATTAACGGAACAGTCTGAAGGTTTGTATTTTATAATGGAACAATTTTTAGGTGAATATAATATTGTTAGAAATAAAATTGCAGTGAAAAATATATTTTTTGTAGTTTTGTTTTTGTAGTGCATCTTTCTCTGGGTCACTATGATTATGGAGATGCCAAAATGTATATATATATTTTTAAATGTGTTACTAATTTAGCAGAATGAAACAACTTTTTTAAAAAAAATTGTTTTGATGTCATAGAGACAAAGTTTTGAGTGGTGGGGATCTGAGCACTGAGCTCCTCACTGATTCCTCGAATGGAGGGAGCGAAGACCGGCTTCATAGAAGGGCCCGTCCCGCTTCCGTCCTCAGCCGTGAGAAGAGAGTGTGCGCCATGTGTCCTTCTCCTCCCTCGTTGTAGGGATTGGTGGGGGTCTCGGCACTCAGACCCCCACTGGTGTAATCTTTAGATATGTCCCTCTGACCTATCAATTTTTTTGAATAGTTAGTGACCCTCTAAATGTTTCAAAATTAAATGATTTTACATTGTTGCATTTTTTTGTTATTTTATATGTTTAAGTGGTTATCTTGGAATTATTGATGATTCATCCACAGGATAGGTAATCAATATCACATTGGCTATGGTCACCGCCACCGTATGGTCAGAGTCGTGGCACCCCCACCGATCAGCTGTTTCGAGAAACTGTGGCACTCGCCAGAGCTTTGATTTACGGCTCTGGGCTTTATATTGTAGCCCCTTTGACGTGAATGGGGCTGAGCTGCATCTAGGCCATGCGCAGAGACGTCACAGGCCTAGGAAGAGGCCACAGCGCTAATTGAGGCAGTATCTGTTCCCTGCCTCAGATACATAATCAAAAATAATTCTTGGGTACCAGAAATTTTTTTGTTTCTGCGTTTTCATTTTTCTTCCCTGTCTTCACAGAGCCATAGCTTTATTTTTCCGTTCGCGTAGCCGTATGAAGGCTTGTTTTTTGCGACACAAGTTGTATTTTCTAATGCCATCATTTAATATGGCATACAATGTAGTGGGATCTGTGAAAAAAAAATCCAAATAGGCTGGAATTGGGGGAGAAAAACCTCACAATTCTGCAACAGATTTATGGGTTTTGTCCCTATGACGTTCCTTATATGGCAAAACTGACCCTGAGCCCTTTATTATCTGGTTCACTATGATTACAACGATACCATACATGTAGGTTTGTTTGTGTTTTAATACAGAAAAAAAATAAAAGTACAAATTATTTTTTTTTTACATCCCTATATTCTGACCCCCATAACTTGTTTTTTAACGAGCTGTGTGCGGGCTCATTTTTTGCATGACGATCTGTAGTTTTTATTGATGCCTTTTTGAGACTTTTTGATCACATTTTATTCAATTTTTGGGGGGGTAAGTGAAGCAATGAAAAAATGTTAGACTTTTCTGTTACGTCATTTGCCATATGGGATACATGTTTTAATAGTAAGGGTGTTTTCAGTTGTGGCAATGCCCATCATTTTTATTATTACCTATACATTATTTTTATTTTTTTATTATTTTTTTGGTTCTAGGGATAGGGAAAGGGTGGTTTTTACATTTTTATATATAGGCTGCAGTATTCAGTAGTTGGGTTTATTTTAGCTTATACTTTAGTTCCATAGAACTACAGTATAAGCTCAATTTGCAGGTGTCCTATGTTGGCCTGCCACTTGCAGGCCTCCATAGGACCTGCATCCCTGTCAGATTGATCAACTGTATTAAACCAGGCAGATTTGAAATTATATCTTATTTATCTTTGTAGGTTTCAGCATTCCAGAGATGAGAATTTTTATTGTTATGCAAATTAGGAGGTTGGAGCACCAAGGGGCATGGTCATTGCACTTTATCCTCCCATTTGATTAACAGGTCTAGCCCTTTTTAATGGTGCCTGTGCTATGACTCTAATAATCATTGGTGGTCCAGTGTTAATGTTATCTGGAGTCATTGGTGTCAGTGGGTTTTATCAAGATCATGCGTTAGCCTAGGAAAATTTGTTGCAAAGTAGTATATGTATGTATAGTTCTGTATGGGAAAAGTCAGATTTAACAATCCCGACTCTGCCCTTGTAGGAAGCTAGGTAATGGACTTAGGTCTGCCCCTAGTCAGTGAATCTAGTGTTCGCTAAGGAGGAGAAAGGAACTACATATACTCTTCAGATGCCTATAGGCTTTAGTCCCAGAGAATCATAATCGGAGATATTTACATCAAGAAAACCATCTCTACTCTACAGTACCCCTGAAAGTAATAAAGAAAAAAGGTTGAGTCAGTCAGTAAGTAAGCATTGGAGTCAGTCATTAATGTCAGTTAAAGGCTGGTAGAAACTTTACTGCAGTGAGAGAATGATTGATAATACATCCTTCCAACTGGAGAAGGCTTTTCCCAAAGTTTGTATATAGGAGGTCGCTGTCATAATCCTCCTCCCGAAATCTTTCTGTAGGTACTAGCAAGGATCCCAAATTGACCATTTGTGTGCAGTAACGCTCAATACACTTTCTGCAGTGCCCAGTCTGTGAGGTGTAACCCTAGATTGGATGGCCTGTCCGTCTTGAAAGTGTGGCAGGTGCCAAAAACAATTGACCCTTTCCACACGCAGTAAAGTCTGTTGCCATATCCATGCGTTTTACCTTACAAAGTTGGCAAATACCTACTACTGATAACCCAAAAAAAACATATTGTGTATATTTGAATTTTTTTAAATTCCTATACAGTATATAGATTGTACCTTACTCCAATTGTCAGAGGAGACACTTGGGTCCATATAGCAGGTCCTCCTGTCACTAGCTGCCAACTTCTGTCCAATATTGTACTTTCTTTGAGTGTTAACATCTCCCACAAAGCTGTAGTTCTTTCAGTCAAGTCATGGTGGTCGACGTTGATGTCGTTGTATTATGTATAGACGCTGCAGCCATCTGCATACTCTACTCACATACTTCTGTCAGTCTTCTGAAGCCAACAGTGACCTCACTATTCGCTGCTGAGGACTGGCAGAAGTATACAAGTGTGCTACTGGCCACAGCAACTTGACTGAAAGGACAAGGTTTTCTTTCGACTCCCTGATAAACTTACACATTCGACTTGGCCAAATGTGTATGTGTTTACTATGGGGAGAGCAGAGAAAGCTGCTGTCAAACACTTCTGGCAGCGGTCAATCTCCAGGGAGAACAAAAGGATCAGACAAAAATATTAATTTTGCCTGATCACTGCCTCCCCACATTAGACTAATGTGTATGGCCCTCTTGAGTGTCTCCATTGACATTTGAAGTAAATTCTTATGATTATGCTCCATAACCGTTTTAGCTACTTCAAGTATACACAATAAGGGTTTTCTTTTGTGCACTGTAGCTATTGGTCAACATTGTATGTATATGTTATCAGTACTGGCTGGTAGGGATAATAGTTATACTCCTGCATGGCCTTAAAGGGAGTCTTTCATCCAACCATATGGCCATATAGAGTGTTTACGCCGCCCAATAGCACAGATATAGAAGAACGTAAGGATACCTTTTATCTTTTTCTTCATACTTGATGTAGGTGTAAAAACGAAGTTTAATCCTTATGCAAATGAGCTCTTGAAGGTGCCCAGGGGCAGCGCTTACTGTATGGGAGCCCAGGCTGCGCTGCCTTTTTTGAACGTTTCCCTGCCCAGCCTGTGCTTATACCCGCCCTCCTATTCCCTTGTTTCAACCTACAGTCCGGCCAAGATCCCGCGCCTGCGCACTGTCTCACCGGGCATGCGCACTGCGATGCCTATTGTGGGCACCGCATCGCTTTAATGTGCATGCGCCAACGAACGGAGTGAAACCAGCCGCAAGAGTGCATTTGCCAGGCACATGCGCATTAAATAAAGCAATGATCCCGGCCCGAATGTAGGTGTGGGGTAGGGATTAGGAGTAGGGGTGAAATACTTCCTTTAAGTTCATGTGATAAGCTGCTAGTAGTATGGCATGGTAGGGTTTATGTGGTTTGGTTTACCTCACTGTCTCACTCCAACATGGCATTTTTGGTCCTCAACCATCTGTAAATATTCAATGTTTCATTCCCTCAGAAGATAATCCTTAGCAAAGTTGCTTTCTGACAGTTTTCCGATTGTCGATATTCTGGAGGGGTGTAGGGCCAGCCTATCTATTGTCAATTACACAAAGAACTGCCAGTTTAACTATCTCTTATCTCTATCTCTATCTATATCTATATATATATATATATATATATGTACCAAGTCACCAAGTTGGGGAAGATTGTCCGTTTTCCTGAGGAGTTGCACCCGCCCATACCTGAACAGTGCTGCTATTCTCTGGAGTGTGTGTGTATGTATGTATATATATATAATATATAACTGAGTGCACAGATCTTCTTGGTAGATGTCTTCTAATGTGTGAACCATAGCAATAACCACTTTAGCACTGAGACAGTGTTCAGGTAAACATTAAAGAGTGCGGCGCTCGCACAAGCGCCACAACCTCTTTAGATAGCTCATGTGCTGGGAGTTGGACCCCCGCAGATCAGATATTTATGACTTAGGCCTCATGCACACGCCCATTGGTGTTTTGCGGACCGCAAAACACGGAAGCTGCTCCGCGTTCCGTTCCACACTTTGCCATTATAGAAATGCCTATTCTTGTCCGCAAAACAGACAAGAATAGGACATGCTCTATTTTTTTTTTTGCGGGGGCACGGAACAGAGCAACGGATGCGGACAGCACACTGAGTACTGTCCGCATCTTTTGCGGCCCCATTGAAGTGAATGGGTCCCCGCCCGAGCCGCAAAATATGCGGCTCGGAAGCGGACCCCAACAACGGCCTTGTGCATGAGGCCTTATCCTGAGCATTGCTCACTAATATCACAGCGCACAGCCCATTTAAAGGTTCTGCTGCTGATGTCAAGGTGACATGCGGTATGACATCAAGAGATATTGTGGAGTTTGTCTAGATGGGTCACAGCTGTTATGGAGGCACAATGGGGACATTATTAAGCAGGTGGTGTGTACCACCTTCCCACCACATAAGGTATGACATCATGGGAGGGAGCTCTTTAATGCAGTGTGTCATAGAGCGGTGATCACTGCTGGAGACAGCCCGGCTCATGCTGCAGTGACCTGGATTAGTGAACGCTGATCCCTACTGTTTAATGGGGATCTGAACCCTTCCTGAAAGCATAAGAGGTGCAGCAGCACTTCTCACAGCGCTCTGCACATTCTGCCTGCATCAGCTCTGCAGTGCTTTTCCAGCATGCGGAGTACGGATTGGCTGCCATATGAAGCAAAAGGCAAAGAGAACTCTAAGAAGTGCCTTTGGTAAAGGTTTAGGTCCTCTTTAACCCCTTAGATACCGCAGTTAATATCAGCAAGTGAGGCATCAAAATGATTAACACAGAAGAAGGTTCCCTCTGTCAACTTATTGATCCTCCTGCAACATGATTGCAGGTACCAAAGGGTTACTGTGGAAGCAGGAGTTAAAAATGGCACCATGTCTGCAACCCTAGTACATTGGTAGTGACTCAAAATAGATCAGTTTGTGTATAAGCATATATATATTATGTAATGTAATAAATGTATCTGTGAAAGTTCACTGAACTATCCATGTTATACCATTGTAAAATGTGAGCAGTCTAAATTGAATACGGCGCGCTTTCTGGTCATGGCCAACACCAGTGAAGGATGTGTGCAGCAGAATTCACTCTCGCTGAACTACCAGAATATTTATATATGGAATATCCATTTCCCAGTTGCATCATTTACTGACAAACAGTTGAAGAATTTCGCATTTGTAGGGGTCTCTGTCTCTGAAACGCGTTAACCTCACCAGTACTCATCCGTCTTCCTGGCTGGGAATGTGAATTCTTCAGTGACTGAAAGAACTGCTTTGCTGTCAGAACAAACGGCACATAATGTTTTACAGTGAGTGACTGGATTATATTTCATAAACTCATTCCAGCCTTTATAGGTCACTATCTGACATTTCACTCTTCTCCCTCAGATGAAGTTTTCTACAGGAGTTTTCTGCATTCCTATAGTACAATGGCATTTTGTATTGCAACACATGTGCCCCCTGCACCGTTCCCACTGAGCAAGCAATGATTTCTCAGACGGAGAATTCCATCTTGTAGGAATGCTGGAAAAAGACTACACCTTTGCACGATATACAATTTCACAATTGCCCGTATGCCGGGCTTTTATAGTTGGAAAGTCTTAATATCAAAGGCTATGGACATGTTTGACCTGGAAAAATGATGATTTTTGGTTACCTTGAGTTAATAACACTATGTTTTGGGCTGCCAGTTCCATTCCTTCATTTAGTTTCAGACACAACAGTATGCAGTTTTTAGCCTGATCCTAGTTCTAGACTTTGCATATGTGGTATTGTCCCTCACAGTAATACATGCTGGATGTGAGATCTATGTCTAGGATGCTGCTGTCTTCACTAGCTCATGTATCCCCACAGCTCGATACGTAGCCTGCTTTCCACTTCTTTTCTTTCTTGTGCTGACAGAAAATGATGCTAAGGAGTTTGATTCCCTGCTCCTGGGGTCTACACTAAGTTTCCCCTTTGTAAACTGTAACGGACCGTTACGCACACAACTCCGTTTAGGCGATATTCCCTTTTCCGGATAGACCAGCAGCTACTGCAATCACCAACTTCCCGAACTGCAAACCACACGAATTCGCCAACTTCCGAACAAGAGACACACGAACCCTGGAAGCAGCCGAACAGGAAAAGCAATATGAACAGCTTACACTCCTGGCAATCAGCATACAGTCAAATCCCCCCCAATAACGAGACGACACTTCGTTCTGAGGGTCAAGCAGGAACTCTCTCTCCTGGGGCATACAGCCTCTTTTATTTACACTCCACAAACATAGTACGGCCCACAGGGGTTTGAAATACAACCAATCAATCCGTACAATAAACACAGACACTCCCACACAAAATACAGCGACCAATCAACATACAGCCAGATATATCACAATCCCACATGGCTGGTCCATTGTGAATGATGATTAGGTCACAGGTAATGTCCATTGTGGCTGTTGATTAGGTCACAGCAATGTCCATTGTGAATGCCAACTGTCATTGGGGCCATAGTCGCAGGGTAAGAGGCTAGCAAGCATGCCTCTCCAAGAAACTGGGGCAGACTCTGGTACAGGGTCCAGTCCGCTACATTTCTCCCCTTTACCAAAGAGACTAACAGGGTATCTGACCTCCTGCCGGTCAGTGCCCTGGTTAGTCCAGCAACCCACCCACGAAGCACAAACAGCAGTACAGCCCACCCCCAATAAATGGTTACTACACCTGGATAAAGTAGCAACTTGTCCATGTCCAGGTGCCTCACTACGGCTGTGCGGGGGACTGGTAGACTGCCTAGGTGGGTTGCTGAGTGGGCAGAGACCGGCGGTACTCTGCCCTGGGGCCAGCGCTACCACGGAAGTAGCCTGGTGGGAGCTTGGTTGTGGGGGAGGAGACCGACTGTCTCCCTCTGGATAAACCGCTCTGTGGCTGGCGGACAGGACCGACCATCCTTGCCCCTTGTGCTGCAAGTGCAGAGACCACGGTCCCATCTGCACCGTTGGGGGCGTAACATCTCCCCTTGGTGGGTTAGGCTGCCGCTGGAGAGAGGGTGTAACAAGCCCCTCTCTCTGAACTGTAGACTGCCGCTGGGGAGAGCGGGTAGCAGGCTCCTCTCCTGACCCTCTCTCTGCTGGTGGAGGGGGGACCAACTGTCTCCCCTTTCAATATCTTGTCCTGCTGCTGGGGTACACACTGCAGCTGGGGAGGAAGGATGACACCTTTAGCTCCCTGGGGTACACACTGTCGCTGGGGAGGAAGGGAAACACCTTCAGCTCCCGGGGTAGACACTGCCGCTGGGGAGGAAGGATGACACCTTCAGCTCCCGGGGTAGACACTGCCGCTGGGGAGGAAGGACGGCACCTTCAGCTCCCTGGGGTACACACAGCCGCTGGGGAGGAAGGACGGAACCTTCAGCTCCCTGGGATACACCCTGCCGCTGGGGAGGAAGGACGACACCTTCAGCTCCCTGGGGTACACACTGCCGCTGGGGAGGAAGGACGGCACCTTCAGCTCCCTGGGGTACACACTGCCGCTGGGGAGGAAGGACGACACCTTCAGCTCCCTGGGGTACACACTGCCGCTGTGGAGGAAGGACGGCACCTTCAGCTCCCGGGGTACACACGCCGCTGGGGAGGAAGGACGGCACCTTCAGCTCTCCGGAACGCACTCAGCCGCTGGGGAGGGCGGACGATACCATCTGCCATGAACTGCAGGTACTCTGCTGTTATCCTCCTCACGAACTGCACAGATTTCTCCGGGGTTGGGTCCGAAGAAAATCAGCCGTGATCTCAGCTCTCTGTCAAATTCCTCCTGCGTGTAGCTGGGTGCCATGCTTGTTCTCCTGAAGTTCTTTCTTTTTGTAGATAGGGGCGCTGTACGGGTACTGGCGTTGCCCTCACTTTGTAATCCAAGGAATGGTGTTGCCCTGTAGATGTCCTTCTGGGCTGTGGAAATGATCCCGCTGTTTGCCACCAAATGTAACGGACCGTTACGCACACAACTCCGTTTAGGCGATATTCCCTTTTCCGGATAGACCAGCAGCTACTGCAATCACCAACTTCCCGAACTGCAAACCACACGAATTCGCCAACTTCCGAACAAGAGACACACGAACCCTGGAAGCAGCCGAACAGGAAAAGCAATATGAACAGCTTACACTCCTGGCAATCAGCATACAGTCAAATCCCCCAATAACGAGACGACACTTCGTTTTGAGGGTCAAGCAGGAACTCTCTTCCTGGGGCATACCGCCTCTTTTATTTACACTCCACAAACATAGTACGGCCCACAGGGGTTTGAAATACAACCAATCAATCCGTACAATAAACACAGACACTCCCACACAAAATACAGCGACCAATCAACATACAGCCAGATATATCACAATCCCACATGGCTGGTCCATTGTGGATGATGATTAGGTCACAGGTAATGTCCATTGTGACTGTTGATTAGGTCACAGCAATGTCCATTGTGAATGCCAACTGTCATTGGGGCCATAGTCGCAGGGTAAGAGGCTAGCAAGCATGCCTCTCCAAGAAACTGGGGCAGACTCTGGTACAGGGTCCAGTCCGCTACATAAACTGTCTATACAAAGCCTGTGAATCATTCTACCCCTGTTTACAGCAGCGTGATTTGCCTTCCTTGAGAACTTAGATGCGTTCCGCCCACTCCACACCCTGATCTGCAGTGTGCAACCTATTCCACCATCCCAGCTGCTGTCTCTAACACTGATAGTAAGGAGGCGACAGCCATCAAACAACAGCAATGTGCTGTGTGGGATCTATGTCAACCTCTGCAGGACAGTGCGCCGCCGCCAAGTGAAGGACTTGCACAGTACTGCAGCAGCAAATTGGCAGAGATTAAAAGGGGTTGTGCCAAGTTAAAATGGCATCCCTCTAGCAGTTTCCATGGAGGTCATGTGCCCCCCCTTGAATTGAGTATCTGGACAAGCATGTGTGCTGCCTCAGTTACCAGCAGTCCCACACAAAATGAATGGAGTGGCATGCTTGACCAACTGCTTTATTCAGATGGAGGAATGGGACCTAAGTCCATTGCAATTATCATTATTTTTTTTAATAGTATGCGTAGCATTTAAATTGTCTCCTAACTATCTGGGATCAAATAGTTAGGCAGAGGTGACCATACGCTTTGATGAGAAGAAACTATGTTGGCTACCTTAACCCATGATTAACTAGGTGTCAAGGATTCCTAGCATGGTCGAGGATCTTTTCTGCCCGACTTGTCTTTAGTGCTGAAGATTGGCTGCAGCAAGTGAGGTCTGATTGCTTGTACCTTGGTTGGAGGAGAAAATTGATCCTACTTGTTTTGGGATTGCTGTCACCCATATTTGTATTGGCTGTTGTCTGTGCTACTGTAGCAGGAACTGTGTAGGCAAGGTGTTGTGAATGGTGTTATTTTGTCGCCATGTGACTGGCACAATATGGGTAACTCCTTAGTGGTGGGCACAGCGGTAAGGGCAATTGCAGCCAATACTGTTGGGTCCATTACTTCACAATCCCAAGAGTGAGGAACATCCGTAGGGTGACCTACGTGGACACTATCATTTGGAGCATTTCAGCGCTCAGCTCTGGGCACTTTGGGTGAGAATTCAGGTATTTCTTGAAGTTGTAGGGATCTTTATAAGAGAGTGGTGGGTTTTGGCAGTGGTCGTAAATTTAAAAAATGTACATCTGAAATACTCTAACATTGGCATAAACCCATTGTATAATGAAGAATAACAGTTTAATATTTTAGTTGTTTGATGTCTTTTCACAAATTAGTATTCCACAAAGTTTCCTCTGTGAAATTCTTAGGAAATAATTTCTTGTGTCAGGTCTGCGCCAGATGTTCCTTATTTAGATGTTCTTGCGTTCCCCTCCTTTTCCCTCCTACATACATATGCCTCTCTTTGGGGGGGTTTTGGCAATTTATTCAGTGTTTTGCTTTTCCTAATAGTTTCTTGTCTGCAGTTAATTTAATCAGAATTTTCTAAAAAAAGGTTTCATAATGTAAAAAAAACCGGACCAGTGTTTATCAGACCGAAGACATTTAACCAGAACATGTGCGGACGCTGCCAAGTTCTGCACGTAGTGCCAAGTTGTTTTTCCCTTGTTCCATAAGTAGACCTAAAAACAATTTGTTGGGAAACTTTAACCTGGACGGCCAGATGTGATCTCCTATTTATATCTGCATTCCAATTCCTGCAGTGTATTTCTAGCATGGTGCTGCCCTCTAGAGTTCAGGCTGTATATTGCCGTTGAATTCTTACATTCCTAGAAAGCTCCTGAGGTGCGTTGTGTATGTGCTCCTCGCTCTCCAAAAGCCAGTGTTACTTTAAAAAAAAAAAAAAAAAAAACTGCCGGGGTTGTCCAATTTCTGAATTGTGTTAAATTGTTGAGATTGTATGTGAAATTAGTATCACTCCTTTCACTCTGGGCTCTTTATTATTTAACATGTTCTGACAATGTGTGTGTTTATGTATATATAATTTATTTATTTTTTATTACATGGAAAACTGATAATCTGGTACCCCGTTTTGTACAACTTGAACGTTTTCATGCATTTGTACTTTTAAAGAGGTTTTTATATGGACGGTCTATTCTTTAAAATGGGCCATCAGTATCAGATTGCCTATGGTCCGACACCCTGTACCTTCAGGGTAGCTCCAGCACTGGAAATACACAGCTACTACCATTGTGTGTAGTGGATGGAGCAGCACTTACCAGCTCTGCGTTTTTGTTTTCCGGCATAGAGTTCCGTCGTCAGGGCTCTATGCTGGAAAAAAACGCTTCAGTTAAGATAATACAACCGCATGCATCCATTTGAACGGATCCGCTTTTATTAACTTTAACTATTTTTTAACATTGTCAAAACGGATCCATTTTGAACTCCATTGAAAGTCAATGGAGGATGGATCCGTTTTCTATTGTGGCAGAATGTCCCCATTGACTTACATTTGAGGTCATGACGGATCCGTTTTGCTCCGCATCCCAGGATGGAAAGAAAACCGCAGCATGCCGCGGAATTTTCTCCTTCCAAAAAACGTTCACATCCTGAACGGATTTCTCTCCATTCAGAATGCATGGGGATGTGACTGATCAGTTTTTTTCCGGCATAGAGCCCCGACGACTGAACTCTATGCCGGAAAAGAAAAACGCCAGTGTGAAGGTACCCTAAGATTTGTGTACTGCGACCTAGCCATAACCGTTACCAGGCCCCAAACGGTTAAATGGGTTTTGCCGTTCCATCCAGTCCTCGGCTGAAGTCCACTTTTCCATAAACAAATGTGCTGAAATTAAAGACTTTTCTGTTTTGAATATGGAAAATCTGAGCAGCCATTTATGCAGTCATCCTGCCTCGAGTCTGCCTAACAATTTACTTTGTATTAATCCCCCCAAAATCTCATGCACATTTGCACTCTTGGCTCAGAACTTGTGTATATTCTCTGTCGTTCACAGCTGGAGGTCACTCTGGACTTGGCGGAGAGGCGGCAGATTCGCTCGGCCATTAGGGAGCTGCGGCGGAAGGAGCTTGAGCGCTGTGAAGAAGCCCTGGCATCTAAACGTTTCAGATCGGAGAGGAGTAATGCACAGGAGGACAAGGAGAACCAGCCTGGGTTTGTTTCATGTCCTTTAGGAATTACCCTATGCCTGATGGCTTCCTATTACAGCCTAAGGGTAGCATAGTCCTTCAGTGGTTCAGCCGAATGAGCGCTATTCCTTCTTGACCTTCCCACATGCACAACTCAAAGTGAATCTCTCAGGTGATTTCTGCTGCCCTATGAGAGAAGATGGAATATATATATATATTTTATTCAATGTTTATATGATTTGGAGCAGGATTTCTGAGTAAATACAGAAAAAATCCTGACAGGACTCCCAGGATATCATGTGAGAGTCCTTATATATATACACACACACACACACACACACACAGTGGGGGTCATTTATCAAACTGGTGTAAAGTAGAACTGGCTTAGTTGCCCATAGCAACCAATCAGATTCCACCTTTCATTTTGGGCAGCTCCTTTGGAAAATGAAAGGAATCTGATTGGTTGCTATAGGCAACTAAGCCAGTTTTATAAATGACCAGTGTGTCCACACAGAAGCTGTCAGTCATCCTGGATGAGCAGATTAATCAGGATTCTGTCTCTCCTAGGAGTCCTGTCAGGATTAACGCTGCTTTTTATTTTATAATCCAGCTCCAAATTATAAAAACATACCTATCATAGAACTATGGTCCCCCTTTACCATATTTTGATGGAGCAGCCAAAGTCTCCAGACAAGCTTGCTTTAACTCCCCTCAAAACCTAGCTGAGGAGGCTCTTCGCGTGTCGCCATTGGCATGAAATTGGATGTGTGGTCAATAGAGGATTTCTTTAATAAAAGATTGGTCCTGCTGGGTTATACACAGCTTATTGTAAAGGCTGTGGCACTTATCCACAGGATAGGTGACAAATATCTGATCTCTAGTGGCCCTACTCGGGGACGCCCACCAGTCATGAGAATATGGGTCCCCGAGTGAATGGTGTGGTGGTCACACCATTCACCCTGCCACTCCATTCATTGCTATGGAACTGTCAGTGAGAAGGGTAGAGCGCTCAGATAGCTCCAGCTGTCTCATCCAAATTACTAGTGGCAGCGCCAGTCCCCCCATGAACCTACACCACCACTAATCAGGTACTGATCACTAACTTGAGGATAAGTTATGGGAGGGTGAACCCCTTTAACAATTCTTGTGTAGTCTAAAAAAAGAATCTATGAACAGTAAAAACGATGGTGATGGCAGCAGGAAATGTGTATATTGTTCGTTCATTTACATACATGTACTACCATGACTGATGTCGGATGCAATCGAAGATATATGATTATTGTACTGATGAAAATAACCAACGATTGGCAGTATAAAAAATCGCTCCCTCTGCTTTGATCATATCCTGCATGCTGTTCTGCTGTGGAAGTTCACAATAGCGTTGATCTGATTGTAAGCCAGTGGGTCGGTATTGGTCATCCAGCAGACTCCATAGATGTGAACAGAACCTTGACTGCTGTCCTTATTGATGGCAGCAATCTAATGGTAGCAGTCCATAAGATGGCTGTCATCTGCATACACTATTCTGAAATGGATTACTTACATGATGCTTACTGTGATGTGTCTCAGACTTTACTTTTCTTTTTCTTTAGAAGCACTGAAATGGAAGACAAGCAACAGAGAGCGCTGTGTGCCCTGGCAGGAAGACTAGAGGAGATGAATGACGTGGAGGAGCTGACGGCACTGGTACGTCTTTAGTATGTGTATGATGGCATAAGAGTTACCAAACACAACAGGGGTCATTTATCAAGCTGGTGGAAAGTAGAACTGGCTCAGGCTACTGTCACACTAGCTCATATAAAATGTAGAGAGGTAACCAGTGGCACTACACCGCACCTATAGTTAATTTGGATACCAAATAGCGAGGCGTGATGCCTCACGGTGGTGCTCAGCCTGTAGCAGCAGTAAGTATACAAGTATTTTGCTAAGCAGAAGGCAGTACACTTCTAGAGGATACGCTTTATTTCATAGCAGGAGGGGGGAGAAGCCAGAAGAAGCGCACACGCGTGAAACGGCTGTTGCTTCATGCTGTGTTTGCACCGTATGTACCCCCCTCCTGCTATGAAATAAAGCGTATCCCTCTACAACCGGTGAGTGCCGCTCGTTTCAATATTCTCCTTCGCTTAAAGATACTTTTACATCAGGGTTTTGGCTGGATCCGGCAGGGTTTAGCAAAAGCGCTTCCGTTACTGATAATACAACCGCCTGCATCCGTTATGAACGGATCCGGTTGTATTTCTGTAACATAGCCAAGACAGGTCAGATTGTGTCAGAGAAAACAGATCCATCCCCATTGACTTGCATTGGGGGTCATACCATCCCAAGACGGAAAGCAAACTACAACATGTTGCGATTTGCTCTCCGGGATGGGAACGCAACTAAACGGAATGAAATGTGTTTGGGAGCATTTCATTCAGTTCAGTTTTGTCCCTATTGACAATGAATGGGGACATAAACTGTAGCGTTTTTTTTTTTTTGGAGTATGACTGATTGAGTATGCCCCTATGATGGATCTCCATACCGGAAAACCAAAACCGCTAGTGTGAATGTAGCCTTAGTTGCCCATAGCAACCAATCAGATTCCACCTTTCATTTTCCAAAGGAGCTGTGAAAAATAAAAGGTGGACTCTGATTGGTTGCTATGGGCAACAAAGCCAGTTCTAATTTACACCAGTTTGATAAATGACCCCAAACAGGCGTTCTTTACCGCATCTACACGTTTCTGGAAAGATGAGCCGCTGCACGCTTATTGTTATAGATTATGCACATTTTCCTGTAACCTGTTTTCATACTTATCATCTTAAGTTGATCTAGCAGGCCGTTTCGCTGCTATATTTAAGGGGCTGGCCCATGAATTGCACAGAATAGGTGATAAATGTATTATCTGTGAGGGTCCAACCACTGGGACGCCCAGCAGTCATGATAAATGAGTCCCCTATGTGATTGGAGCAGAGGAAGACCTGTGTGACCACTCCTCCATTCACTTTTATGGGAGAGCAGCACTCTGCTGTCTCCGGCAGTCCCATAGGGTGTCCCTGTTCTTGTGATTACCGGTAGTCCGACCACTGGGACCAAAAGCGATCATACGTTTATC
The DNA here is from genome assembly GCA_033119425.1 of Bufotes viridis. Lineage (NCBI taxonomy): Eukaryota > Metazoa > Chordata > Amphibia > Anura > Bufonidae > Bufotes > Bufotes viridis. The sequence continues at coordinate 200,185,616 of CM065589.1, read as the reverse complement.
TCCTATCCTGTGAACAGGTAATAAATGTCCCTTTTAATGCTTTCTAGTTTATCCAAACAAGACTGAATCTGTTTTGGTTTAGGCCTCTTGCACACGACCGTTTCTTTTTTTTTTTTTTTTTTTCATTTACACTCCATTATTTTTTCCGTTCTGTATACGGAACCATTCATTTCAATGGATCCGCAAAAAAAAAAAAAAAAAAACAGAAGGTACTCTGTATGCCGTCCATTTCCGTATTTCCGTTTTACTGTTCCGTACATAGACAGAACATGTCCTGTTATTGTCCGCATAACAGACAAGGATAGGACTGTTCTATCAGGGGCCAGCTGTTCCGTTCTGCAGAAAACTAAATGCACATGGGCATCATCTGTAGTTATTACAGACCGCAAATTACAGAAAAAGCCATACAATCGTGTGCAAGAGGCATTTCACCGGTTTGGCTGCCTCCATTGCAGCCCGTTTTACCTGAAATCTAATCCTGTAGTTCATCTAGCCTCAGATCTTTCTCCCTGTATTGAGAATTCTTTCCTAAGGGAGGGTGAAGTGGTCTTAATGTTTGCCTATTATTTATGGATACCCGTGAATACGTTTTATTGTGAACACAGAAAGTTCTGATGTAGATGTATCTGATATATTACTTTTCATATTCAAAAATACATTTTACCAACTCGTCTCCTTAATATCACCAATTACCTGGGACTGTACTACCCTGCCCGGTAATACCTACTACTACTTGGCAGGGCAGCTTCGTTATTTGAAGACATGGGTGTTGCTGAAGTCAGAGGCACACCCCGCCACTTATCTACAGATTAGTGTACTATGGCCTGTGCCAAGTGTATAACGCTTTTCGTGACATTGCTGCGGAAACACCTCTGTGGAATTATATGTTTCTGCACTAGATGTCCCGTCAGGATCCACATGGAGTGCAGACTTTGGAGGACTTGCATACTTCTAAAGACTTTGGTTCCTTTGATAAAATCTAAACCCACTTTCATTTACCCCACACTTCTTTTTTCCATTACCTGTAATGCATTAAATACCCAATTTCAGGTATCCCCTGTAACGATCTCTCACTACCCCTTGACTGGAGTGTTTTGATCATAAGGCCCTCAAGGTTTTACCTTGTTATTATTACACGTATCTATTGGGACCTAAACAGAGCTGTGCTCAGCCTGCAGTTATAGATACATGGAGGACCGAGACCCCCCCCCCCGATGTCCCCACTATGCTGGAATCACACTTGTGTGTCTCCCACTATTTATCCAGTTATGCATTATCCACCAGAGCTGCTTGACGCCTATAAGGCTATTCCGCATGGGTAGATTTTCACACCAGGTGCCATCCATGCACCTATAGATGGGGCGGACTTTTGGCACTTGATATGGGATTGCTCCTATCTCAAGGTGTTTTGGGAGGGTGTAATTAGGATTCTGGAGCGATCTCCTACTATTCACCCCTTCTCTATGCCGATCTGACATCGTGGATGAGGAAATGTTATCCACCTTACACCAGGATTTTTATATGTGAATCCCACTGGATGGGGAAGGCTCTGGTGAATTCTATCATTCCATATGGTAATATAGAATGTAAACGTAGGGAATGCCATTCTAAGTTTCTTGGTGGTGGTGTTCTCCTCGTACATCTTCAGCTCTACATCTCTAAGAGATGACTGGTTTGAGATAGAGATAGATATATATATATATATATATCTATCTCTCTATCTATCTATCTATCTATATAATTTGCCAACCCCAATGATATTGTGTGGGTAAATCGTGCATATGACTAATGCTTTTGGACAGACGTGTGTATAGCTTACATAGGTGATGACTACAGGTTTATGTTTGGATGATTTTATTGCATTTGTTCAATAAAACAAGTTTGGGGGAAAAAAACATTGTCCTGGAGAACAGTTTTTACTTTGATATTTTAGTCTTCACCTCTTTGGAAACAGTACCATTGTGTGACCAGTAGGGAGCGCTATTCACTCTTCATTATAGAGATCTCCTGGCTGCACTAGGCAGTGCTACTGTATTACTTCACCAAGTGCACATTGCAATTTGTACAATCTCTTCCAGCTTCGAAGTGCCAGTGAATATGAAGAGAGGAAACTTATCCGGGCTGCTATTCGGAAAATAAGGAATGATGAGATAGAAGGTAATGAAACTGTTAGTTCTTTTCACCTATTTAGATGTTGTTGGTTTTTTTTTTTTTTTTTTATGCATCAATTTATTACAAATTAACTTTAAAGTCAACCCATTTATATGTTTAAGTACAAACAATTGAGTTCTGTGCATGTGCAGTTACTCTCCCATTCACTTCAGTGCACAATGACCTCACATGCCCGGCCATTTCTGCATTGAAATTGAGAGTCCAAGTATGTTCATGACTCACACTTTTAAGATTGGGCTGAAACTGATTTTACATTTTGTAAAACTTAAATGATTTTTTTTCTTTGTACGTTACCTTTGTGCATTAAACCAGTCATATAAATAGAACCTCCTGTGTGATTTTTATTTTGTGTTTTGCTTAGTTTTTTTTTTTTTTTTTTTGGTAACATTTACCTTTTGTGCATTAAACCAGTCGTGTAAATAGAACCGCCTGTGCGAATTTTTTATTTTTTAATCTTACTTTTGTTTGCTTTAGCTGCAGCGCTGGCAGGCATGCTGGTCAGCCGCTACACAGACCAAGATAATGGCACTGTACAGTCCACCAAAAGCATGGATGGCTTTGGAGACACAACTCCTTTGGTAGGTAGTAAAGGGAGCCAGGTTGACCGTTGTTGCAGTAAGTGCACTTTTAGGGTACGCCCACACATGCGAATCTGTATCGGATAATCAACAGCAGACCTGGACAAAAAGTGCCCGAAATTGGCTGGTTTTCATGGCGGCATCGCTGCTGAGATCTCAAAAGTGCAAAAGTAAAAAGCCAGGGGTTCATGGACATGCTGAGAATTAAAAAAAAAAAAAAAAAAAACCCAGCTCAAGTCCATTTACACTGCAAGTTTTCTCCTCCTCCTGTGGGTGAGATTTCTAAACTCTCATCCGATCTACGCAGAATTCCTCTGCAGAGGATCTGCAGCGTTTATGCCACGTGTGATCCCACCCTTAGTGTAGCGTTTGTAAATTAGAAGGATTATGCCACAAACCAGGACTGTCTTCAGCTGTACTCTGATCCTGACATGAAAAACACCAGAGGAAGAAGTGCCGCTCTTAAAATTCAAACGCTAGCGATGTACAGTATATTCGAATAGTCTTCCGATTCTCACAAAAATTTCTAAAATTCAGTTTTCACTTTTTTTTTTTTTTTTTTTTTAGCACAAGGCCACAACATAACAAAAGTGAAAGGGTCTGAAGACTCTGAATTCATTGTACATAAGGATTGTGCATTTGCTAAAGACAGTTCACTCTATACCTCATGAGCAACGATGGGTCCAGAGGCTCTGCTCCATTATGTGTCTTCTGTTTTTAGTGGCAACATGATCAGTGTGGCCTGCAGGTGGCAGCATCACCCAGTAAAGTTGCTTTCTACTCATGTCTGCATTTGGCAGCGGGAGACGGGAGCTTGGGTGGTCGGTACCCTCTAGGCAGAGGAATGGGTTAGTGTTTCATGGGCAAATAAGGAGCTAGGCCATTGAATGTAATTTGACAGAGCACAGAGGTCACTAGCATCTTTAGTGAGATCCTAAAAACACCACGTATCAACCCACACTTGAGACCCCCTGTGTGGATCAATACATGTGGGTTTATGTAGAGGTGCAAGTAAAGACTCTCACTTAGGGCTCATGCACACGAAGGTGTGTGCCCTGTGCCCGTTCTGCGGATCGCAACATAGTGGTCCACAATGCATGGGCATCGTCCGTGTGCATGCCATTTGCAGATGCGGACCCATTCACTTGAATGGGTCCATGATCTGCAAGATACGTTCCGCGCCGCACAAAAATAGAACATGTTCTAATTTTTTACAGTGGGGAGTCGGACCAAAATCCCACAGAAGTTTTGGTCGTAGTGCTTCGTTTCTTGCAGATTGCGGACCCATTCAAGTAGATGGGTCCGCATCTGTGATGCGGGGTGCGCAAGGCCGTTGCCCGTATATTGCGGACCCGCTGTTTGCGGTTCACAATAATGGCACTACAGTCAAGTGCGTACCCCCATAGGAGGATATTGACAAACTTTTTTTATTGTGTCTAAATGAAGCCTGGAAGGGAAACCATATTGTTTGTTTTTGTCCTCACCCCCCCCCCCCCCAACCTGCTGTTTGCTTGAGTACCATGATGTAGTGAGTCCACCACTGCCATAGTGTGTCAAATGTGATGTTAAATAATCAAGCTGAACCCTCTATTACTTCCCCCCCTTATTGTTGAATGCAAAAAGGACAAGGAAGCTCATTTATGAATATAGTTTTGAAATGTCCATTTTTTTTTTTTTAATGAACTGTTGGGTGTGCAGTCATTGGTTTCATACCAGTTCATGTAATTCTTTCTCTGTAGGCACAGGAGAAAGAGGACTTGGAAGAACGAAACCTCATCAAAGCGCAGATTCATGAACTTCGTACCTCTCAAAATGGAAGCAATCAGACAGAAAAGAATGGTATGCTGCATCTGTTTTAAGCCTTTTTGCACTATTTCAACCAAATCCCCAGTCTTCCATGAAATAGCCTAAACAAGTGATGGCGAACCTATGGCACGGGTGCCAGAGGCGGCACTCGGAGCCCTCTCTGTGGGCACTCGCACAGCGGAAAAAGTCAATGGTGTACCAACATACCTTAGACTTTTCCTGCCGTTCATCAGCGCAGGGCTCACTATGGACAGCACAGGGAGCGCATGAAATGTAGGCTGTTATAGCTAAATGATAATGTACATGGAAGATATACTATATTGGACTGTAGTATTCAGGTTAAATTGTCGTGTTGGCACTTTGCGATAAATAAGTGGGTTTTGGGTTGCAGTTTGGGCACTCGGCCTCTAAAAGGTTCGCCATCACTGCCCTAAACCATGAGGATGCTGATGAAGTCTTACAGAGTAAAACTTAAAGGGGTTGGCCACTTTCTGGTTATCAGTGTCCAGTGTGTTTGTGATATGAATATATTGCACTTACTAATATTTACTATACTGAGATATACCTGAAGTAACCCTTGCACCGCTGTTTGCGTCTTCACCCCCCTTACGCCAGGTCTAAAATTGTGGACGGCGAAGAGGACGGGTCGGCAGGCGCATTCTCATTTAGCAATTTCTACGCCTGTTTTAGGTTAGGTAGCTGTCTTACATTTAGAACTGGAGGAGGATCCGCTAAAGTTATGGAAAGACCAGGCAAATCATCTCCATGTGATGTCTTCTCCATTCAGCTGATTCGCATGGTTTGGTCATATAAGTGAAATACTGGCCAACACAATGTTTTAGACCCATACCTCTCACTTTCTATCACTTACTATATATATATATAAACAATAGGACGTGTTCATTTATATCCTCGGCTGTATTTCTACAGTCTGTGACTACATCAGATGCTAATGATATACATATCCTTGTATTTATAGAGACTGTTTCCGACATATCACTGATTCTGAGTTCTCCTTCAAGAGATAAGTTGTCGTCGTCGTCGTCGTCATCCTCCTCTTCCTCCTCAGAACCTGGAAATATGGCTCAGTCCCATACAACCGAGCATTCCACACTCAGCCCGGACTCTGAAGAAGAGCCCCCACCAAGTGGCAGTAACGAGGTTTTCATGGAGTCTGCCACTCAGATTCTTAATTCGGAACAGGAGAGCCTACCAAGGACTACTAGTGTCTTTAGGGAGCCAGCTGCAGTTCAAAAACCTGAATCCAGCTGGACAGAGAAAAAACAGAATTTGGCAAATAAGGTATCTTTAAGTTGACTACCAGGCTCTTACCTGTATTGTATTTCCTTGAGGCAGAATTGTCAGGATTTCTCAATTATGATCTGAATTATAGTGTATTCTTAACCAGCGTGCAAGGGGGAGTACATTGGGGTTAGGAGGTCACTGAAAATGAGATCGGAGTTGTTTATTGGTATCTGAGATTTCTGGCCCTTTATGCCAAGCGGGTATGCTCAAGGATAGTAAAATAAAAAAATTCTGTATTATGTACCTGTTGCTTTCTCTTATTGGGGGTATGTTCATTATTTATTTATTTTTTTTATAGAGGTTTAGTTGCCCATTAATCTTCTACAGATGTATCTACGTTGGTTGCATCCACACTGAAATATCATTTTACAGAGCCATAGGCAAATATTGGCAGGGCAGGTGTAAATTTAGTGGTCAGAATGTAGGTTTCCCACTTTCTACAGTGATATTGACTATTATAGGAGAAACTAGAAGTGAATCCTGATTTTTGCGTACTTTGTGACTAGATAATTTACCATGAATGCGACCATAGCTGCTTTATTTTTTACAGAACTGGAAACCCTTTAAGGGCCTGTTCACACGGCAGAATTTGCCATGGCAGCGCACCCAAAATTCCGCCATCAGCCGTGTGGTGTCTGCATCCCATTGTTTCATTGAAGCTTGGCGGCCGGCGGTGTAAAGCCGCAACCACACCAAGAAAGCTCATGTCCCTTAAAGCCACGGCTTTTCTGCTTGTAGCTAAGCTACACAATGGATCTGGGTGGCAAGCAGGTCCGCAGCAGTTTCTGACGCGGTATACACAGCAGAATTCAACAGTGTGTCAAAATCTACCATGTGTACGGGGCCCTTAAATGAAGTAACAAATTACCATAAAACGCCATGCTGGGGAATTCTGAAATGGGTGTCTCCTAATAAGTTCATCTAGAAGGCAGAGAGCTTCTGAAAAGGGCTTTTCTTAGTTTGCCGGAATCATCCCTTTTGGTGGGCAACCCAATTTTCAATGGGCCCTGTGTAATGGTTCATTGCTCCTGTGGTGGTGCTGCAGGAGAATTGGAACGCTTGCTTCCAGGTTTCTAGAGAGTTTAGAGCTGATTACTGCAGACTGATCACATTTCATCAGTGTCTTTACTATTTATGCTCTAAATGAAGGTTATTTCTTATATAGTTGGTGTTGATTTATGTGTCTGAGTGTAGCAGTCTATGTACTCTCTTTTTGATGTATACCCCCCATTCGGTGTCTTATAAGGTTAAGCCTAGGTATATATCTTCTGATATACTTATATATTTGGAACTAAACTGACTTTTGAGCTTGCTTCCGTCTAACATTGTACTACAATTGTTGACTTTAAGTTGATGATAACAAAAAGAGCTAACAGGACCTTTCTGTTTGCCTTAGCTGAAAGCCGATACAAATGGATCATATCCAGAGGAGAAGGCGTCAAGGACATGGACAGAGCCAGGTAATCTTGCAGGAGCTTGCTGTAGGTTTGTACAATGACGGCCAGTAGCTGTGTTAGGCCCTTGTGGCTTGTATTACTGTGTGACACATCTGATTTGTAGAACTGCTCCATAAGGAGTTGTCAGAGAGAAGTCTGACATATATTCTTAGCACGCATTACTGCTCCTTAAACGGATATTCCCATATTGCTACCTTATATTCTGTTTGCATGTCCGAAATATCTGACGAGCATAATGGGAGACTTGTGGCCCTCACTTGCTGGTTCCTCCCATAACTCTTTTAGACTTCAGTAGACATTCACATACAAGTGTGGCCATGTTACTGTTGAATTCAATGGTAAAATATCTCCTTTAAATTTGCAAATGGTGGTCACAGGTCCCCTAGTCAGCTGAGACTTATTAAGTGCTCTAGATGGGAATGCCCTGCTCATAAACATTGCAATTTTGTAATTAGATCATTAGGAATGAAGTCATGGATCACATGGTGTAGATATGGATTTTACCTGTCGTATCCCATATGTCCCCCAAAAAAACATTATTTTATACTTTGTTTAAGGCCATCTTGCAGTCTGCTTCTTGCAGTTTTTACCTTTTTTTTATTTTTCTCCTGTATTTTTGTGTTATCCACATTAGTAGGCCTCGGATGTTGACTGCGCTGTCCATGCTCGCAGAGAATAAACATGCAGGTCTGGTGTTGGTGGCTGCAACAATGAGGGTGGTCATATTCCTCATAGTGGCTAATCCTGCTCTAATTCTCCACTAGGCCTCACATGGATGTAGGGGAGCAACCCATCTTCTCGCTGCACTCCCTGGACTTTGGGGTCTCCTTCCTGGTGGTGGCTGGGATGCCCCTGGTGTTAGGTGATCAGCAGGGTGCAAAGCAGGAGAACTGGGGAACAATAGGTCCGGTAAGGAGACCAAGGAGAAAGCCATCTTCATTATAACAAATAGTGTCTCCTTACTAAATAGATGATGGTCGTTGCAGTAAAAATACAATCAGTAGGCCCAATTCTGAGGTATCACAGTGTGGGCTTTTCCCAAAGGCTGTCTATAAGAGTGGCTGTAATCATGATAATCCTTCCTGAATCTCTTTCTTTACGTACTAGCAATCCTCCCAAATGACCAGAGGCATGCAATCTCTCAGTATTTGTCTGCAAGATCCAACTGTGGGGACCAGTCGGTCTCAGATTTGTGGCAGGCACCAGAAACAATGAACCCTTACCATATGCAGTAAAGTCTAAAGCCATAGGCGTGCTGTACCTTTAAAGGGGTATTCCCATCACATACGATGGGGGCATATTGCTGGGATATGCCCATATTGTATGATAGGTGTGGGTCCCACCTCTGGGACCCGCACCTACAAGGAGAACGGAGCGGGGAATGCTGTGGCTGGAGAACCCCATGTTTCCCGGGGTCCGTCCACCACCAAGCGCTGCTCCCATACAAGTGAATGGGAGCACATCGCGCACGCGCGGCTCCTGCTCCCATTTATTTCTATGGGGCAGACGGAAATAGCCGAGCCAGCGCTCGGCTATTTTCGGCGGCCCCTTTGAAATGAATGGAGGGCGGATGCGCAGTGCACCCTCCATTTATTTCCCTGCTCCATTCTCGTTGTAGGTGCGGGTCTTAGAGGAACACCTATCAGACAATGGAGGCGTATCCCAGCGATATGCCCCCATTGTATGTGATGGCAAAACCCCTTTAATATCTCCGTCTAAGCACTCTGTAAATATTCAATGCTTTCTTCATTTTTAGGTTTATCTTTAGCAAAGTTTCTTTTCTGGTAGTTTTCACACTTGGCTTGATTGGCAGTTTTGCAGAGCATAAGAGCCACAATGTTTACATGTGGCACCTCTGCTTTCTAGTGGTGCTGATAGTACAGCGGAGCCTAGGGTTCCTTACATTACATTATGAAAAAATTGGACAGCACTTGCGGCAACGGGTCTCCTATGGCTCCACTAGCATCTCTTGGCCCAACAGAGTCGCCATAAATTATGCCAGAAACTGGCATAAAGCATAGGTCAAATCTTTGCCAGCTCATGCTAATCCTGTGCCTTAGTGAATTTGCCTCATTGAGCTCTATGGCCTAACAATATGGGTCTGTTGGAGCATGCCCCATATTGGGGGGGGAAAAAGGGTATGCGCCTAAAATAACAAATATAAACACACTTATGAATAAAATTATTTTAAATGCATTGCACCATTCTTTTTTTCTATAAAAAAAAAAAAAGTGAATCAATACTGATGTGTAATACGGAAGTGTGAATGAGCCTGAAGTGTATGAATTGTGTAAATGGCGTTGGTGCACTGCATTAACAGTGTAGCGTGCCAAAGCTGTTCATTGGCGCTTGCTGCATCTGAGCTCGTTAAAGTGGATTCCTGGCTTCAGAATATTAATAACCTATCCTTTGGATAGACCATTAATATAATATCAGTGATGGTCTGACTCTCGGACCCTTTTCAATCATTTGCTTGAAGGGACCACAGTGCTCACATACGTGCTGCAGCCTCTTCATCGCTTACACTGCATGCTGTGCACTTAAGATGGTGCAATATCCTGCACTGCTACCACAGCCCCCTGAAACCGCTGAATCGGGATGCTGGGTGTCGACCCACACCAATCTGACCATGATGGCCTATCCCGAGAACCTCTTTAATTGGGAGTGTCACCAGTCACATTCCTTTTAGAAAGCTCATCCGTGTGTGTTTATGCTCTGCGCAGACTTATGTACAGCAATGTTAACACTTTTGGCCAAGAAGAGACCCACATAGCTCTAATTCCTTAGGTACTGAAGTGCCTTTGCCACAGCTATGGATTTCTAATCTGCAACATCACATGCAGAATTTTCTATCTCAAATGGTTTTGTATGGTAAAAATAAAAAAAATCCCCTTTTAACTCCTTCCAACTCCTTCCAACATTGTTATTGACAGGTTTTAATGCACACGTCCATATTTACAGCCCAGTCAGGGGCGGATTCAGTGCATGATAGGCCCGGGGCTGTCTACCAAACTCTGGCCCCTCCTTCCATTTTAAGTTTTAGTTTTTAGTTTTTTTTCTGTATGAAGAGGCTGCGGCGCTTTGTGAGCGCCACAGTCTCTTTCTATGCCCTATGATGTCACATTGATCGTTGACATGGCCTCGGTGCAGCTCTGTCCTATCTGAGTGATTGGATCTGAGCTGCAATACCAAGCGCAGTGCTGTCAAATAGACAGCGATGTTCTTTATAAGGAGAAAAGAGGCTGCGGCGCTCACTGCAACATCGCTGTCTCCTCAAACAGCGGATTGGCGGGGATGCCAGGAGTCGGACCCCCACCATCTCATAGCTCTCTGAGTACAGATGTCATATGTTACATAGGACTGCATGTAATAGCCCACATAACACAGTGAACTATTGTGTTATGTGGGGTGTTACATAGGACTGTATGGAACATCTACTGCATTATCTATACACAGAAAGTTATCACTGTTATCTGGGCTGTTACATAGGACTGCAGGTGACAAATTAAAATTTTAGTTGCCAAATTTAAAATGCTTATATTTATGATAAAGATTTGGAGAAGATGGAACGCAGGTCACAGTAGTGAGCCAGCTGTACATATAGGAGAATACAGCACCACTTACCTCTTAGACCCAGGGACATCTCCTGTCATGTAGACCTTCTCTTTCCTCTTCTCCCTCCACGACAGATTCTGTCAGCCACATCTCGTCTCTACAGAGTTTGTTACACAGACACGTTAGATTTCTCATAATTGGGGTCATTTATCAAACTGGTGAAAAGTAGACCTGGCTTAGATACCCATAGCAGCCAATCGCATTTCACCTTTCATTTTCCAGAGGAGCTGTCAAAAATGAAAGGTGGAATCTGTTGCTATGGGCAACTAAGCCAGTTCTACTTTTTAACAGGTCGATAAATTATCCCAAAGGTCCCTATAGTGTCTACAGCAGTTATAATGTCCTCTAGAGTGCCCCCAGTAATAATAACACCCTATATTGTGCTCCAGGTAATAATGCCTGTATAGTGTCCCCAAAAGTAATGCCCCCTAATAGTAACGCCCCCACACTGCCCCTATATAGTAATTCCCCCACACTCTTCTCCATGTAGTAATTTCCCCCCACACTGTTCTCTATGTAGTAATTTCCCCCCCACACTGTTCTCTATGTAGTAATTCCCCCCCACACTGTTCTCTATGTAGTAATTCCCCCCCACACTGTTCTCTGTAGTAATTCCCCCCCACACTGTTCTCTGTAGTAATTCCCCCCACAAAGTAATTTGCCTCCCACACTGCCCCCCACAAAGTAATTTGCCTCCCACACTGCCCTCCATTAAGTAATTTGCCTCCCACACTGCCCTCCATTAAGTAATTTGCCTCCCTCACTGCCCTCCATTAAGTAATTTGCCCCCACACTGCCCTCCATTAAGTCATTTGCCCCCATGGAAACATTTGCCCTAACTGTCCCTGCAGTAATATGTCGTCCTCTCTGGCACATACAACACAAAAAATAAAATAAAAAAGAAGCTAATACTTACCTGTGTCCAGAATGGTGGAGCAGGCGTGCGCAGGCCTGTGATGACATACGTGTGATGACAACGCCGGGGCAGGGAACTATGTGCTCCTGTGCCCCGCCGCAGTATGTGGGTGTTCGGGTCGCCGTTGGTCTCCCCCAGCGATGCCGGCCCCGGGCTGCCGACCCAAACGCCCCAATTCTAATCCGCCACTGAGCACAGTGATGATTTGAACTCAGCATTGGGTGCCAACTACAATGTATAACTAGCTCCAATCCCACTAATAGCGACTGCGTCATCTAAGCAGTTAGGCATGATCTACTAGGCTACCTGTCAGTAGAACAGACAGCAAGGCACGGTATACAGCTCTACATACTTTAAAGGGGTTGACCCATCTTGGACATGGGGGGCATATCGCTAGGATGTGCGCATACCACCTCTGGAACCCTCACCTATCCTTAGAAAGAAGTCTGAAAAGTGACGAAGGGCTCACCGTGCATATGCGTCCGTCCTCCATTAATTTCTATGGCACTGCCGAAAATAACAGAGTGGCGCACTCTGCTATTTTTGGAAGTCCCATTGTAATGAATGTAGGGCTGCAACAATTAATCGACATTGTCGATAATATTCGATAATGGGATTCGTTGTCGACGAATCCAGTTATCGAATAGTCGGCAGATTTGTTGCTTTGCGGGCGGCAGCATGTAAAACTTACTAGCACACTTCGTAGCAGGCAGGAGGCCGGGCGGCGGCAACGTGACTCACTACGTCAAGCGCATGCTCCGCCCACTTTATGAATGGCGCCAGCGTCTGACGTAGTGAGTTACACTGCCGCTGCCTGTCCAACCGCCCAGCCTCCTGCGATAGTTTAATACTAGTAAGTTAGGGTCTGGAGTTTCTGGACGGAGTGATTTTGAAGCATAACGTTTAAATTTAACATCCCCTATATGATAGATATGATTAGGTGAGCGGGGCCCGGTGTAATAGAATAATAGTGACTGCACCGGGCCCCACTGCTATTACAAAACCGAAATTCCGTATGCATCCACAGATCCCCCCCCCCCCATAACAGTGCCATGATTGCCATCCACAGATCCCCCCCCCCCCCATAACAGTGCCTGCCATCCACAGATGCCCCCATAACAGTGCCATGATTGCCATCCACAGAGGCCTTCATAACAGTGCCTGCCACACACAGATGCCCCCATAACAGTGCCATGATTGCCATCCACAGATGCCTCCATAAAGGTGCCTGCCACAGACAGTTGTCCCCATAACAGTGCCATGATTGCCATCCAGATGCCCCCATAACAGTGCCATGATTGCCATCCAGTTGCCCCCATAACAATGCCTGCCATCCACAGATGTCCCCATAAGTGTCTGTGCCATCCACAGATGTCCCCATAAGTGTCTGTGCCATCCACAGATGTCCCCATAACAGTGCCATCCACAGATGTCCCCATAACAGTGCCATCCACAGATGCCCCCATAACAGTGCCATCCACAGATGCCCCCATAACAGTGCCATCCACAGATGCCCCCATAACAGTGCCATCCACAGATGCCCCCATAACAGTGCCATCCACAGATGCCCCCATAACAGTGCCATCCACAGATGCCCCCATAACAGTGCCATCCACAGATGCCCCCATAACAGTGCCATCCACAGATGCCCCCATAACAGTGCCATCCACAGATGCCCCCATAACAGTGCCATCCACAGATGCCCCCATAACAGTGCCATCCACAGATGCCCCCATAACAGTGCCATCCACAGATGCCCCCATAACAGTGCCATCCACAGATGCCCCCATAACAGTGCCATCCACAGATGCCCCCATAACAGTGCCATCCACAGATGCCCCCATAACAGTGCCATCCACAGATGCCCCCATAACAGTGCCATCCACAGATGCCCCCATAACAGTAAAACATTTAAAGTAAAATCATATAAACCCCTTTTTTTTTTGTCATTTTGGTGTTTTTTCCCGATTTAATTGATTAATCGATGAAATTATCGACAACTAATCGATTATTTAGCTGCAGCCCTAAATGAATGTGACTTGCACCGCGCAAGCGTGACCACTGCTCCATTCATTTCTATGGGGCTTATGGAAATAGCCAAGCACAGTTTTCAGAAGTCCCATAGAAATGGATGGAGGGTGGCCACATGGTGCGCCCTCGGTCATTGTTCCGATTTCGTTCTAAGGATAGACTTCTGAGACCTGCACCTATTGGACACTTGGGGCATATCCTAGCGATATGCCCCAATGGCCAAGATGGGACAACACCTTCAAGAAGTGAAGTGTGTTTCTACGTGTGAGCCATTTTGTGTTATTTTATTTATTTTTTAGTCCACAGTGGTGTATCAGCACAGCCTATGTAGATTTTGTTCAGTTCCTGCTGCCTGTGCCATTAAAGTGATTTTCCACTATCTATTATCAATATCAGATAGGTGGGGGTCTTGGGGGTGGTACCCACTCTTGTCTCCACAATGAGGTCCCCAAAGTGAAGGCAAGTACACCGCGCATACAAATATCAGTTCCGAAATTAGACATGCACATGCGCTCAAGTGTTTTGGGAAGTTCCACAGCAGTGAATGAAGGGTGCACAGTCCACTGCTCCATTCACCACTATGGGACTGCTAGAAAGAACCAAGCTTTGCTATTTTCGGAACTCTCATAGCATTTAACGTTCACTTTGTGGGCCCCGTTCTGGAGATCGGAGCGGGTCCCTGAGGTGGGACCTGCATCTTACACTTATCCAGGGTCTTTTTAATCCCAGCCACACAACCACTGAGTATTTTTATCGAGGTACATCTGATCATTTGATCACTTACAGTCTAGTATCGCTGCTGCAATCTCAGTATACACTATCTTAGTGGGAAATCTGCCACTATAAATATATAATCTGGGAATTTAATATTCTACTAGCTGAAGGACCAGGCTTTGCCCGGGTATATTTAATCTATTTCATTTAATGTTTGTGCGTGTTGTTAAAAGATATCGAGAGTATAACAGTGACATCTTCAGCACCCCATCCCTTAAAATGGGACCTCCAGAGCAGCTCACCCCCTTAACTTTGACTTTTACAGCAGCCTTCCATTTTAACAGAGTTTCACAGCACACCACCCCCTTGACAGTGACCTCCACAGGGGTCCTCCCCCTTAATGGTTGCCTTTACAGCAATCTTCCCCTTAACACTGACCTCCATAGAGGACCATTCCCTTAACTGTGACCTCCACAGCAGCCTACCCCTAGGGTGGCCAGAGGTCCAGTTTTAGGCTGGATGGACACAGGGATGTAATTTTAAACAGCTTACTCTCAGACAGTCCGCACTGTGCTGTCTGAGCGTGAGCTGCAAGGCGAGTCACCCTCACTCCCACCCCTGCAGCTGACAGAAGTTGATTTTTAACTTCTGTTGGCTGCGTAGGGGGGAGAGGGTGTGGCCTAGCCAGGTCAGGGTTTTGGCTTGGTGGGACCTAGAAGTTGATTTTTAACTGGAGTGGGAGTGGGGGTATGGCCTAACTGGATCAGGGGTGTGTCCTTTTGATCAGCTCACTCTGACAGCAGCACTGTTCTGTCTGAGTGAGAGCTGACATACACACATACATACACTCAGCATTATATATTAGATATATCATATATTACAAATTCCCAAATTCCCCCTTAGTAAGGTTGTCCAAGAAAAGGGTGTGTTTTTTTTGTTTTTGTTTAATTACCAGAAATGACGTCTGTGGGTGATAGGACTCATTTTATGGTTGGTCAATTTACCTAATGTGTGTGTGATGGGGATATCCTAATGTAAAGACCGGGACTGATTTCTGTGACAGCAGTCTGTGTATACAGCTGCAGATCTATTCCTTTTATCTGCTCAGTGTAAAGTGAAATACAACCAGTTAGGCTGCATTCACACGACCGTATGTATTTGCGAATCCGCAAAAAACGGATCCGCATGTCCGCAAAATACTGAAGAGTGTCTTCCGTATGTCATCCGCAAAAAAACTGATGAGGAAAAAAAAGGGAGAGAATAAAATATTATAATAAAAATACGGAAATGAATCCACAAATTGCGGATGACATACGGAAACCATTCCGTATGTCATCCGCAATTTGCGGATCCATTCACTTCTATGGGGTTGCAGAACGATTTCTGCGGACAATGATAGGACATGCTTCATATTTTTGCAGAGTTTAAATGCGGAACCACGGATGCAGACAACATACTGAATGTTGTCCGCATATTTTATTCACCCATAGGAATGAATGGGTCCGCATTTATTCCGCAAGATGCGGATCGGACGCGGAAAAAAAAAGTACGGTCGTGTGAATGTAGCCTTATTCTGTATTTCAGTATATACTTACAGTTATATCATAAGGTAGCACATCCATAAGATGGGGTCTGTAAAGTAGTAGAACTCATCTGTGAGGGGCGAAGAAGTAACTGCTTGATCAGAGTTTTGTGACGGGAATCTTCCTGTACGTTGCAGGGTGTAAGATATTGGTCCGAGCTGTAAAGTTTCATAAGGCTAGAGCAGAAAATGAGTTCACGTGAAGCAGTCTACGCAATAAGATGTGGTGTTAACAGATAATGAACTTTCCACCTTTGCCGCAGTAACAGAGGACGATTGGCGAGGAGGGGGAGGGAAGGAAACCAAACAACTCCTGATCTCCCTGCCTTATTGGGATAAAATATGTAAAAGTAGGGAGCATGCATGGGACCTGCGAAACATCCAGTGCTATTCCTTTCATGGACTGAGAAGCAGAAGACAGTTTATAAAAGAGCCAGGGGCAAAGTGAAAAGGAAAGATTTCTGGAACTGTTATCGGGCTGTGTCCTCGTACTTTCCCTGTTTGGCCCGCGCTGCCAGTATTACACAGTTT
The DNA here is from genome assembly GCA_033119425.1 of Bufotes viridis. Taxonomy (NCBI): domain Eukaryota; kingdom Metazoa; phylum Chordata; class Amphibia; order Anura; family Bufonidae; genus Bufotes; species Bufotes viridis. The sequence continues at coordinate 200,168,909 of CM065589.1, read as the reverse complement.
ATTGTCTTGCTGTGAAGAAGTGGTGGTTGTTTCTATGGCATTGTGGTTTAGCCTTCAGCCGGAAGAAATGCTACATATTTTATGGTTTGGCTCCGAAGTATCTCCTATCTCTATGTATTTACTTTCCAAGTCACTCGTTTGCAGTAGTAGTAGTGCCCTTGTGGGAAACTGGGACCTTATTAGGTGCTAATATGCATAGTCAAACAGTAAAAATAAAATGGGAGGCGATTTATTAGTGCAGTTAGTCTAGTTTTCTGACATAATCGCACAAACCGTTTTTCGTGTCTTGCTACTATGGCCTAAATGTCGGATAGATATGGGTCCCACCACATGGTGCCTCTGGCATCCCCGCCAATCTGCAGAACAGGGGTACCTTCACCCCCTAGTCCGAAGCAGAAAAGTCCAGTCAGCTCCACCCCCCCCAATATGAACAGTCAACGCATTTTGAATAGAAAATCATGACCTGAAGTGACATCATGATTAAGGCTTTTCTATCCAAAACACGTTGACCATTCCTCCGGTGTGTACTCATACGCCTTTTAATGAATTTTCATTAAATACCGGATCTTAAGTGTTTCTGGATTCTTTTTGTCATTTGTATAGTACCCTGACTCCTGTCCTGTCTGGATGTGCCATAAATAGGAATACCCCTTTAAAGTGAGAGATTCTAGCCAACAATAATTAGTGATTTTTATTTATCTTTTATTTTTTCAGAAAAATGGGGCTTGGAGTACATGTATGCGGGGTCTGTGCTGTACCTCCAGCATCTTGTTGATATTATATGGAGGTACACTGCAGTATGGTGCCGTACTGCTTCACTTGCCGTTTTGATAAAGCTATTCTCCCCCTAGAACAAAATGGCTGTAGGGGTTGATAATAAGGTGTTCCTGAGGCACCATGCTGTGGTACACTGCTTGCTTATGGGATCTCGGGGACCACAGAACTGTCAGTATGGGAGCGGCAGGGTTGGGGGCATCAGTTCGTTGCCTGTATGCGGTCTTTTCTAGGCTATGTCAAAGTGTTTGAAAAAGGCATGTTTTCAAGAGTTGGATGTTAGAAATCCTTACTGGATCAGAGAGATGGATGTACCCTACAGAGGCACATAGCGCCTATAGGTCTGTAATGCAAACCCGTAGGGTGTACCTCTCTCAAGGGTTTGTGCTAATGTGTAGTGTAGCCCTTATCTGCAGTGGTACGCAGGGGTGTAAATCGGAGCCCCTGGCCAATGTGGATGTGCGCTGGGGCTCCCGAACGTCAAGGCGCATGGGCAGCAGCTCTACCAGTCGTGCAGGCACGCCGGCATGAGCTGCTTTTTCTTGAGTATAAAGCGAATTTCTTGTGATCTGGCTCCTCCTACTGTTCCCAGAAATTTTTAAAGACTCCCCTGGCTGTCATTTTCTGGATTTGACTTTGTGAGTGTATTTTCGGCTTCTGGCGTATTCTGTTGGATTTGATCTCCTGGTTCTGACTCTCTTTTGGTCGTTTGCTGTGACTCGTTGTATTTGGCGTATTTGTACAGTGTTGGCCGTCTGACTTTTGACCCTTCTTCCGTACGATTACTCTCATTGTGTTGGTCTGTGTGTCACCCTTCACATATTGCAGTATAGGGACTGTCGTCCAGTTGTGGGTCACTGCCTAGGGTGATTGTGCAAGTAGGTAGGGATAGTGGGGCCGGACAGTTTAGGGCTGCGCTATCTCTGCGTGTGACGGTAGTTGTTATCCTGACAGTACTTATTGGTATGTAACGTATATTTTCATACTTCATGGCTGCAGCTCTACTGCATGCAGAATAGAGAAGCTCCTACATCTTGCCTATTGCTTTCAAGGAGCATGTTCCTGAAGCGTGATGCTAATGTATGACCGCAGACTGAGAAACTGATTGAAGCATTTTAGTGAAGCCGAGCTCAAAAAAGAAAAGCCAAAGCAGTGCGTTAAGGGCAGCTAGTGACTATGTACAAGCTGTAGTCAGAGGGTTTCCCACCTGATGACGTGAATCTGTGTACTCAGATTGGGTGTCTGTTCTGTACGGAGATACTGGACGGTGTACAAGGACTTCCATGTCTTGTTCTGCAGGAGATCAAAATATTATTTAGATTCAAGTCAAGTACTTTGGTCTCCTTTTCATAGATCGCCAGGAAATCTTTTAATTCCACTGCTTGTACCTCTTGAGCATACTTGTGCCTTGGAGTTACTACAGTCTCATGTTGATACAGATGAAACTCAAGGAATGAACATTCTCCCATTCATTCAGAACTAAGACATTTCCAGCACATTCACGAGCTCCTGCCTCTCCCCACCGACTGCTGCAGATTGACCGTTTCTGTCCTGCTATAGTCAGTGGCAGGTGGGTGAACAGAGCCCAGAGCTCATAAATATCAGGACTGCCACTAGTTTAAGCTGCCCTTGAGGTCCATTCAAACGACCGTAAGAGTTTTGTGGTCTGTAATTGTGCATCTGCAAAACACAGGTACCGGGCTGTGCTTTCCGCATCTTGCGGAACGTTTGCGGCCAGCCCTATGATAGAAATGCCTATTCTTGTCTGAGAGTTGTGAGTTTGAGCGATACCGGGACTGTAGTTCCCCTCTTGTGGCGGTGTGACTGGGAGGCAGGGTGAGAGTATTGATTAGGGGTAGCGGCATGTGATTTAAAGGGCAGCGGCTACCCACTCACCCCCACTACCTCCTTCTTGGACGTAAAGAGTACCTCAAGCTGCAATATACTCACCAATAGTGAGTGGTACCCTTGCCCAAGAGTGTTTGAGGCACACCTTAATGTCTTGCACTATAACATTCAAGTGACAGATAAGGTTATACCTCTAAACTTATTAGTGTATGGCACCTACCACAGGACCTATCCAGAGCCCTGAGGTTGTAAAGTGTGCCATACTACCTTGTGAGGGACTACCCCTAGTGAAGCTTAGGCTCCATCGAAGGGAACACACACATCCATAAGTGTAGCCTCCACTGGGGCAATTCAGTCCCTCTTGCCTGATTGTTTGATAATTAGGGTTTTCCCAGCGCTTTGAGGTTTTTACGAAATACTTTAATAAAGGTTTATTATTATTTTTTGTTTAACCGTCCGCTCAGGCAGTAAGTGAGAGTTGTGATCTGTGACTACAGTTTAGCTGCAGTGTCTGTGGGGAGTGTGAGAGTCTGAAACACGCCCCCTGTCCCTTCATTGGTTCAGGCTGCTGCTCTTCCTCCTGTGATTGGCTGCTGTGTATAACACAAGTCTGTCACAGGCTCCCAGCATCTGTCTATTAAAAGCTGTTATAGCAAGGAAGCTACTGCATAGTCTGAGGGGATTGGGCCTTTGGGCCCTTTTACGGACTGATTAACAGATTTTCATTTGTATAAATGCTTGTTCCCAATAATCTGTAAAAGGTGTTGCGAATCACCCAATGAACGAGCGGATAATTGTGTCGTTCTGCCGGCATGGAAAATCGTCGTTCCTGCGCAGCATATAGTTGTGCATATAAACAATGACCTGCTATGCCGAAACAATGATTTTCTAAGGGGATAAGCGATCGTTGAATCGATCACTCGTCCCCCGTACAGCGGAGGTGGTTGCCGCATGTAAATGCAGGCCTCATCTCTGCTAATAATCTGACAGTGATCGGGAGCATCTGCTTGGTTCCTGATCATCTGTCAGATGTATAAAAGGTGTGTAAAAGGACCCTAAGTAGTAAAGAGGAGATTAGAGGGTTGCTTCGGGGGGTAGTACAAGATTACTAAAGCATGTCCACTTTCTTAAAAAATGAGAACCACACCTGGCCATGGGATCTGTGTAGTATTGCAGCTCAGCCCAACTCCAACTCAGCCAGGCTGCAATACCAGACACATCCCATATACAGGTGTGGAGAATACGGATATCTCATATTATCTCATGGCATATCACTAGGGCAGTGATGGTGAACCTTTTACAGACAGAGTGCCCAAATTGTAACCCAAAACCCACTTATTTATCGCAAAGTGCCAACACAGCAATTTACCCTGAATGCTACAGTCCAGTATAGCATATCTTCCATGTACTTTATCATTTAGCTATAATAGCCGGCCTACATTCAATGCGCTGCCTGTGCTGCTCATAGTGCGCCCTGTGCTCATGAATGGCAGGAAAATCTAAGGCCTCATGCACACAGCCGTTGCCCGGCCGTGGCCGTATTGTGGTCCGCAATATGCAGGCGCCAGCCGTTTGCTCCCCACATCACACATGTGGACCTATTCACTTGAATGGGTCCGCAATCCGGAGCTGCGGTGCGGAACAGAGGCACGGAACCCCACAGAAGCACTATGGAGTGCTTCCATGGTGTTTCTGTCCGTGCCTCCGCATCGCAAAAAAATAAGACATCTTCTACTTATTTTTTTTTTTTGTGGTGCGGACGGATCACTGACCCATTCAAGTTGAATGGGTCTCGATCCGTCCCGGCTGCCACGTGGACATTGCCCGTGCGGTCCCCAATGCATAGAACAGCCGCACATCGGCCGTGTGCATGAGTCCTAAGGCATATTGGTACGCCTTAGACTTGTTCCAGGGTGCGGGTGCCCATGGAGAGGGCTCTGAGTGCCGCCTCTGGCACCCATGCCATAGGTTCGCCACCACTGCACTAGGGCATACCAAAACATTATGATCGTGGGGGTCCATCCTGTGTGAATGCTGGTCCCCGGAATTAATGGTGCAGTGTGGCACTTCCCTGCACAGGGGTTAGCTGGTGGGCTAGTGTGCATGAAACACTGCATGGAAAGACTTAGAAGGTACCGCAGCACTAAGCCCAGCCTTACCCATAAGATTAGTGTGTGTGGATCCTCAATCCGACCATTAGCATGCCAGACTGAACTGGCAAATCAGTGAGGTGGTTGAAAAAAATAAGATTTAAACCAACAGAGTGGTAGATGATTGGCTGTAACCAGCCGAAAAATTTGATGTTGAAACCCTATTTTTGACAGCTATTTGTCTGCCATTGCAACAATCTCTTGTGCATAGTTTTCAATTGATGGTCAAAATCACCCATCTCACGCAGCTTTTATGTGTATGACCAGCTTCATGCAGGATCGGAGGTGAGGGGGGTGGGCTGCAGTTAGATCCCTACTGGTCAACAAGTAATGACTTACCTGAGTGATATGCCATCTCTTGCTGGAGCATACCAACCTCCAGTATCATGAGCTGGAGCTATTGACAGGCTGTAGGGAAGCGAGGGGATTTTGAATTCAGTGTGTAACTGTATGCTATTAAGCTCCAAGCCATATTATAAAAGATTAGAAAAAATACAGCTGCCATTTTTCTAGAACTAGTGCCACTGTTGTCCATAGGCTACATTTGATATTGCGGCTTTGTCACATTCAAGTGAATGTCAAGCCCCCACTTATACACTTTTCTTCTGAAACTAAGCTACCCCACTTTCAATCCCGTTTTTCAACCCATGACCCTTAATATTTAATGTAGTTACTGTACGTTTTAGCTTTGGTTTGCAGCTGCCAGGAAAAGGAACGCTGTGACCTTGTGTGACGAGGGAATAAGACTAGACTCGCACATCAGAGACCACTAGAGAACAATACACCTAAGGATTCCTCCAGGCAGCAGCAACCAAGGAAGGAAGTGAGAGCAGCTCCCCAGCCTAACAATGCTGTAGTGTCCCACACGTGCCCAGCCCTGTCCCCTCACAGTGGGGGTTAATGCAGGGAGACGTGCCGGTATACAGGGAGCGGGACCCTGCCTGATAGATGCCATGTATCTGTTTAGTATCTTGCATTCTCCATTTATCTAAAAATGAGATGGTGAAACATGTATTTTAGGAGTCTAGACCGTACGGGACTTGATGCAGTGTGAAATCGAAAACCTTGGATAACCTTGTTAATCAGTTTTTAGGGTGCTTTCACATAGTTTTTTTCTGCACTTTTGCTGTAAAGCGGCAGCTCTAGATGTTAGCTGATGGTCTGTGGGAAATATGAAAAACGGGCTCCTGACCTTTTTTTGCCTGTTTTTTAAAAAGTGCAGCATGCTCTAGCTTTTGGTGTTTTGTAAGACATTTTGACTATACCTGAGCCTTGTGGTAAAGTCATGCTGTGTGTAAAAAGTCACAATAACTGCAGGTGTGTAAGGACTCTTAAAAAGGGGGTCTGCTTTTTTATTTTTGTTAGGTTTCTTGTGTCGTTGAGCCTTTTGTTATATTAATATTGGTTTAATTAGTTTTTGTTGCTCATTTTTATGGATGATAGTAGCATTCTTCTGCAAACTGGCCTAATGAGACTGTTAAGCCTATAGTAAGAAAAGTATCCAGCGTTATTTGGCAGAACGGCGGAATATCTCTATATTGCTTGTATTAGTGCGTCTTATAAACGCGACATTTAACTTAAACCAACATTTTGGTCATTTCCTTATCTATAGCCTGTAACAAATAAAATATGACCTTTTATTCTAGATGGACAAGTGCCCGTTTCCCCCTTTCGTCGTGCTAACTCTGTGAGAGACAGAATGAAGAAGTTTACAGAAGAACCCCCTGGTGCACCTCCTTCATTAGGTTTCCGATTCTCCAGCATGAGGGGTGAGAGAGCCCCAGCCAGAGGAGCAAGGGTACTGCAACAACAGGGATTGTTTTCTGCTGGTCAGAAAAATGGTCAAGAAAACAATCGTAAGACAGCACAGGAAGAAAAACTAGTAGCGAAATCTGGACTGAGTCACACCAGTGCCGGGCTTGGTCGCCACCGAGTGGATCATAGTACAAGCAGCAGTAGCAGAACACAAGATAGTAAAATTGCATCTGTACCTGAAATAAAGGGCTCCAAGAGTTCAGCCACAAAAGGATCCTTGGCTCCCGGCTCTGCTGGACTCAGCACATCCTCTGGGGAAGTGAGCAGAAGACTTCCCCAAAGCCAGGGCTCATTCATCCCAAAACAGGAGGGTGGGAGGAGCAACTCAAACCAATTGCAAGGAGCCCAGGCCACAACAGAGGGGGGCAGGCGACTTGAAAATACAAATGGGACCATTACTACATCAGTGGCTCAAGAACGTGTGCAGCCCTCTACACCATCTCTCAACGCATCATCCAAAGACACTCAGGGTGAGAAGCAAGACACAGACATGAAGACCCTGCTCACCATTGAGATAAAAGATGGGCGAAATCAAGGGTCCTCGAGCAGCAGGATTGTGGGGCAGCCAGGAAACCAGAGAGCAGGTAGAATTCTTTTTACTTGTAGTACAGTTAGTTTTGTATATGCTGGCGGTGATTAGGTAAATGTTTCTGTGTGTGTATAAACATGTATATAGATAGATATATTTTATGTAATATTATTAAGTACGTGGAAAGGCTGCCGACTTCAGTTCTGAAGCTATAGGAGCTCTGCTGGCCCCTGGTGGATGTTGTTTCCGTACTCCTCACTTGGACTGAAGTGCAGAGTATCTTATATCTTCATACATTTCAGTTCACTCCTGTGAAATGCATATGCTTGTGCCGTACGTGTCCTGCATGTGTGAACGCTGCCGAGAACCCAGTACATGTCGCTGCTCTATAGCATGCTGTCAGGGTTGTCTATGAATCGGCCTATACTGAACATGCCTTCCGCTGGGTAAGCAAGAGGTTTATTTTATCTTTTTACATTACCTTTTTAGTCTGTATCCTCTGAGCAGGACCAGCTGTACATTATATTCAGCATGTTTACTTCATTCTGCCTCTGTACTGCGTCTATTAAACTATCCATCAAGTGGCTCCATTACATCACTTGGAGGTCATGGAAATAAACAGAAGCCTTCCATACGGCCTGCACAGTCCCACTGCCAGCAATTTAAGAACATGATGTTATTTTAGCGTCATTTGTTAGGAAAACAGTCTACTGCTACTGGTCAGAGTGATGCCAGCCTCTCCCCATTTTATTACTTCTAGGTTTCCATTGATTTGTGTTTGTCTCTTTCTGGAGGTTGGGGATTGTTCCCTCAGGGAGACCCCTCTAAGCAGTCTCGCACACAGCTGGTCACTTGGCCCGGGGATGCTGGTGTGTTTACTGCCTTGGATACGAGCTGTTCTGGGATGACCTCTGCTTGCATCATCACTTGCCCACCATAATCCTGATGTGTTTTCAGATGAATGATGTATAACTTCTTTATTTCTTCATAACTGAATGTGTAAACTTCTTTCTTTCTTTAAAGAGTTGACCTTAGGACTGACAGCTTCACCTTTCCGAATTGGCAACAGTGTCTCTGCAAGCAGCATCAATGCAGGCAGGATAGTCGGTTCCAGTGCCAGCGCTGGTAAAGGCATTAGTACGAGCAGCATCAGCGTGGACAGTGGGTTCAGTGCAAACAGTGCTCTCTCAGAGGTAACTGGTTACTGAACTGTATTATCAAAATTCACTATTTACTGGCCATGATTTTGCGTATTTCTTTCAAAATGAATTGCATCTTATCAAGCCCCGTGCGTCCTCTTCACTGGTAGCTTTTCTGACAGCAGTGGTCAAGAGGCAAGATCCCTGCCTGCAAATCTTAAGCACCACAATGTGCCACACCGTGGTAAGATGAGCCTATGGGGGTGACGTGCTATTGTCAAATGACACATTTTGGTATTGCATAAAAGATGTGATTTCCCCCTACACACCAGAGCAGTGATCAGGAACTAGCTTTTTTTTTTTTTTGGTTCCAGATTATCGGCCCCTTTAAAATATAGGCCTAATGCACATGACCACGTCCATATTGCAGTCTGCAAACCATAGGTGCCTTTCATGTAATTTTTTCTTGCGAAGAATAGGACCTGATCTGTAATTTGTGGAATGGACATATGGATTTGGTGCCATTGAAATCAATTGGTCATTGTGCTATCCACAAAAAATGTGGGTTGGACACTGATGCAGAACACGATTGTGTGAATGAACCCTTAGACACATTCTGTTGCCTATGTATTGCAGCTAGAACTTCTGTTTTGTGCTTTTGACCTGCGTCTGGTTTTGGCTCACAATAACTGACCAAATAACTAAATGTGAACTTGGCCTTACGGATGTTCTTGTAAGTTATACAGTTAACTACAGACATTCCCATATAAAGAATATTAGTCAGGACAGGGGCAAAATGCCCTGAGTGTGGGTAATTTAAACACGTGATCTTGTGGATGGAACCCAAGCAGCACCATGGGCATTTTATTCTCCTTAAAGGTTCTCCAGGAATTAAGTATCCATTGTCTTTCTTCTGGGGGGTCAGGCTCACGGTACAAAGAAGCTGCGGCACTCCGTGAACACTTAGACCCCTTCCTAGGCCAATGATGTCAATGAACATCGGTCATGTGGCCTACTTGCAGCTCAATCTTATTGAAGTGAATGGGGCTGTGCTTGACAACCTGGGAGGAGACCACAGCACTCACCTGAGCTCCGGGGTGCACAGCAGCCTCTACAGACAGCTGATCGGCAGGGGCTCCTGGAGTGGGACCCCACCGATATGATAATGATCCTGACAGTGGGCTATCAAGAGCAAATTCCCAGATACCTCCTTTAGGGCTCTTTCACACGAACGTGTGCAATGCAGCAGTCACGTTCCATGTGTGAGCCTCCGTTCTGGACACTGCTCATCTTGCAGGAGCGCACAGCATTTTACTGCAGGAGCGCCGCTAAAACACCCCAAAAAACACAGGAGGTTTTGATCCGCGCAAGGGGAGATGCAGCGACAGCCGTGCTTGCTGCAGATCTGTGGTGTGGAATCTGCATAGAAAATCTTCATTGTCTGAACAATGACAAATAAGACAGGAATATGAAATTAGTAACTGTTAGCAAACCTATTCACCAGGAAAGGCCATGTTCACGTCACGTTTGTGATGTCCATATAGCATGTACTCCAGTAGGGGTATCCTCTAAAGTAATCCGATAGTCCACTCCAGCAGAGGAACAGACTGCCGTACACCACTGCTCACTGTTGGATCCCCATAATGGGATGTCGGCTTTCCAGCATAAATGCCTGCTTTCTGCCAGACAGATACTGCTGCATGTAGCGGTATTTGTCCAGCAAAAAGCCCGTATTTATGCCACAAAACCGTTGAATCCCTTAGGTCAATGGGCACCCAGTGGAGTGCAGCAATGTCTGACCATGCCAGATACTAATAATCCCGGTTGTCTTTTCCTCTGCCGGAACAGACTACAAGATTACCTTAGTAGAGATGAGTGTTCTTAGGGTAACATAGTTGGGGCTCATGGCCCACGTCCATTCCGTGTTTTTTTTTGCAGACAGTATGTGGAACCATTCATTTCAATGGGTCTACAAAAAAAAACCTGAAGGTACTCCGTGTGCATTCAGTTTCTGTATGTCCGTATTTCCGTTCCACAAAAAAATAGAACATGTCCTATTATTGTTTGCTTTACGGACAAGGATAGGACTGTTCTATTAGGGGCCAGCTGTTCCATTCCGCAAAATACAGAATGCACACAGTCGTCATGCGTATTTTTTGCAGGCCGCAGAATACATAAGGCCGTGTGCATGAGCCCTTAAAGGGGTTCTGCAGTAATTTAAAACTGATGATCTATCCTCTGGCTAGATCATCAGCATCTGATCGGCAGGGTTCCCAGGTGTCGGACTGGGCGCGGCTAAGCTTCATTCGAGTGAACAGAGCTTAGCCCCGCCCAAGCCAGTGATACTAGTCGTGACGTCACTGGGCCTGTGGTAAACAGCGAGAAGGCCGCGGCGCTACTGCCAGTGCCGCTACCTTCACAAACAGCTAACACCGACACCGTGGACCCCTGCCGATCAGATGCTGATGATCTATCCAGAGGATAGATCATCCGTTTAAAATAACTGCAGAACCCCTTTAAACTGAGGCTTAAAGTGTCCCTTTGGCCTCCGTCATGCTGGTATATGTGAGTATACTGCATAAAAATCAGTATGCAATAGTGTAGAAGTCTGTGTGAACTCGCCATAGGGGGCAGATTTAGGGCTCATGTACACGACCGTATGTATTTTGCAAACACTGATCCGCAAAAAAAAATAATTTGCGTACGTGTTGCATCTGTGTATTTTTATTTTTTTTGTGGATCCATTATAACCATGCCTGTCCTTGTGCACAAAACGGACAACAATAGGACATGTTCTATTTTTTTATTTTTTTTTTGGGAAGTGGAATGCAAATGTTTCATTTTTATTTATTTTTTCCCAAGCCTCATTGAAATGAATAGTTCCGCATACGGACCTGTAAAAAATGGGCACAGAAACGGAAGAAAAATACGTTTGTGTGCATGGCTCATGGCTCCAGCAGGAAATTGTCATGCAGGAATATAGAAGTGGTGTGGTGGTATAGAAGTGGTGTTGAGTTTCCTTCACCTCTCTGGAAAGATCAGCCTACCGTGGAATTCTAAGAACTCTTCTCTCAGGCTGTAGGATACTTTCAAGGACAGCTCTTAAGCTGTACATTAAATGCACTTCTTTTCATGGATAGCTTGAGTAACTTCTCTCCAAACTTTAATCCAAAATTCAATTTTGATTGCAAAATGTTGCTAATGCTGGATCCGAGATGCATTTTGACTCTAATCCTGTATAGATTATAGTTAAAAAAAAAAAAAAAAAAAAATTGAGAAGCTGCTCTCCAACCTAGCCCCTGTCTATATGGCTTCTTATCACTCATAAATATGCATGCTTTCAATTGAATTCACCACAGGGAATGTTCCTAAGGGTTTGACCACCACACGGCACAGTTTCCACGTGGCTGTGGCGGAGTTCAGCGAGGCTGTACGGGCCACAGTGAGCACGGATTTAACCAGTGAAGACCAAACCGTTTAGTCGTGCAGGGCTGCGTCACAACTGGGACACAACAAGAAAAATGGGTATGGTTTTCTGCAGTGGTCCTCTGTATAGAAAAGCATTTAAAAAAAACAGTTTCCAATGCATATCGGGCAGATGGACACTTTTTTTGGACTCTGAAGAATAGGGGGGGGGGGGGGGGGTTATGGCAACTTTACCATAGTGAGCTTTTCCCAGTATTAGACTAAGCACACAGAAGCAGTGTGCTAGTCTGAAGCCATCAGACAGCATACAGCATGCATTTTTCTGCTGTTTGGAGCATGGATAATAAGTGTTCTGATCGCCATCTTTCTATGGTAATTCTTTTATTCCCGTTGACAGTATATCCTCAATGTGAAGCACCAGCCTAAGGCTACATTGAAGATTATATTGGGGAACGTCGGTGCTCTGCTATTCTTACAAGTGGGAGCTCACACCGACATCTTGGCAGGATGACAGCTAGACGTTGAAAGGTGTCTACTAGAGATATGGCATTCAAGGATGTTGATCCAGGAACAAACATCTGACATCCTGAGGTTTCCAAGCCCAAACTGTCAGTGATCTGTGTTCTCTCCAGAGCAGGCTTCCCCTCCATGTCCTAGGGAAAGCCTGTTAAAAGGCAGCATGATACCATTTTTGGCATTCCTATTATAATACAGCATGCACTGTGATGTAAAGAAATTTATTATAGACTAGTAGTGATTCACCAGTTGGAAACCGCTGCGGCTCATATTTTATGAAATCCGCCGCTTAGTAACATTACCATACATATATAACACATGAATTAAGTGGCCGTCAGTAGGATTGTATTTTATAAAGGCACAAAGAAACCTTGGCCAGGAGGAATCTTCTAATGCCATTTTACGTGGTGAAATAACCATCATATTGTTCCTTTGCTCTCCTCTTCTATGTTGTGGTGGAACACGGGACCCTTAGCCTACTTTCACACTAGCGTTTTGGCTTTCTGTTTCTGAGATCCGTTCAGGGCTCTCACAAGCGGTCCAAAACGGATCAGTTTTGCCCTAATGCATTCTGAATGGATAAGGATCCGCTCAGAATGCATCAGTTTGCCTCCGATCAGTCTCCATTCCGCTCTGGCTCTGACCGCGATGTGGTTCGGAGCAAGTCAATGGGGACAGATCCATTTTCTCTGACATAATAGAAAACTGATCTGTCCCCCATTGACTTTCAATGGAGTTCAAGACGGATCCGTCATGGTTATAGAAGACATAATACAACCGGATCTGTTCATGACGGATGCATGCGGTTGTATTATTGTAACAGAAGAGTTTTTGCTGATCCATGACGGATCCGCAAAAAAAAACGCTAATGTGAAAGTAGCCTTAGCTTTTATTGAGTCGCTACAATTTGTCCTCCTGGTCAAGGCTGTGAAACATTTGCAGATTCTCTTATGAAAAAGGTTACTTTTGTGCATGTGATTCCTCCTGACTAGTGATCACGGTGGATGTATCTTGACAGCGTTTCAAAACTGTTCTGTCCTCCATATCAACATTCAAGATCACCCAAGAAGAACAGCTTTTGATGTGCCCACGCTGAAATCTAGCCAGGAGCACAACACTGTATTTTAGCTAGAAGCCCCCACAAGGAAACCAAAGGTGCTGTTCTTATTAAATGGGGTTGTACAGGATTAAAAAAAACATGGCTGCTTTCTTCCAACAATGGCGCCACCCCTTGAGCGTGGTATTGCAGCCTGCACTATTCACGTCAGTGGCGCTGAGCTGCAATACCAGACCTGTCCATCTACAGTTGTGGCGCTGTTCCTGTCCTGTATCTTCACCAACTACAGAATAGAATTAGATTCTTTGGAAGAAGAGTGATTAGTTATTTTTTGTAGTCAGTTTGAGGAATTGATCAGTGAAAATCTATATGTACACCCTCATGTTTGTTTATTTTATTTGTATTTTTTAGTCCAGTTTTTGCTGGAGCTTTTGGTAAGTTTTTCCATTACATTTACTATTGCCGGCATTTAAAAAAAAATAAAAAATAAATCCATGTATGAAACCAGCCTAACAGAAAACGAATGAATTTAGCAATTTATGTCCATATTACATCTATGTAACAGGCACAGCATTCCGTATATTTCATCTGTGCTGGGAAGAAAGTGGTTAAGTTTTCAGTTGTTCCAGTTCTAGGGGTAGGCAGCTTCCTGCCACCTGCTGTGCCCACATCTTTCTTCCCCTTTGTCTGCATGTAACTATATTTATAGCTCCTGTCTGTAAGCATTCCCCCATATCTGGATTAGAATAGGGATCAGAACAGGACCCTAGCTGTGTCCTTGGTCAGATGCGCTCTGATTTGTGACCGGGACTCTGCTGGACACCACCCCCAGCACCACCTCCAGTGACTCCTCAGTACTAGGTGGTGGTCAGATCTTATGGTTCAGGATATGTTTCTTCTCTGCAGTGCACACTGCTAATATCGGCTGGTCCAGGCTAAGCGTAATCTTTGTCCTAGGCTGCATTCAGATCTAGGGGTCCAAATTGAATTTGTCCAGCCATGCCTAGTGCAGGCATCCAGGAGCTGGATAACCAGCGAGAATCCATGCAGAACGAGGAGCATGAATTCATGCTCTTCCAAAAGCAGGTCACACAGCAACTGCGGGACTTGGCCATGTTGTTGGAACCACTGACATCTGCAGTCAATGACTTGAAGGAAGAGAACCTTCTCCTCCATCTGGAACAAGAGAAGTTGACTCGGCAGGTGCAAGAGCTGACTGTTTTCCTTGGTGCCCAGGAAGCTTGCAGCTCTGTACCCCATCCTCCAAGGTTCGCCAGCACTCGCAGATCTTCCTCTGTACATCTCTCGAGGAGTAACAGTCTTGTAAGTCCCCAAGTTTGGTAACTGTATCTGTATGGACTGCAAGAAGTTGAGAACTTGAAGCACTATTAGGCACGGTCCTCAGAACAGAGATACTTTTACTAGCAGCTTCTGAACTGACATGGGGATGGTCATCCGTTTTTTTTATTTTTATTTTTAACTTTAACCCTGTGCAGCTGCAATTTTGCGTATGTATTTCGTAATGGCATCGATGTTGTCCTCTGTCATGTTGGCTTTTAGGCACTGGGGTTTTAATAGCAATCTAGGGATTTGTTATTTAATTGTACATTGGACATAGAACAGAGCTACCATGCTTAGAGCTTTAGAAGCTGATGTCAGCCATGCCTGCTGCTTCTGCGGAGTTTCATGTCGAATTTCTGAAGATTACTAGTGTGACAAAGGAATGGCCATGAATGAAAAAATAATTACGTAATCTTTAAATGTAGAGCCACTCACTTTTTCCATATTCCCATTCTCTTGCGTGTGACCGTGGTTAAGATTGTAGATTTGCCTACTGGTTTGTTAAAAGAGAACCTATTAACATGAAAATACAATCTAAAAGCACCAGGTTATAGAGCAGGAGGAGCTGAGCAGATTGATATATAGTTTTATGGGAAAAGATTCAGTAAAACCTGTAACTTATACATTTAGATCTCTGCTTTTTTATGCTTAGGAGTCATATGGGTGGAGCCAATCAGTGATTGACAGCAAATGTGTCATGCAGAGTTAGGCGCCAGTCACTGACTGAAGCATAAAAAAATGCAAACTATAGTTTTTAAGATAGGAACATTCTAGCCAGACATAACATGCAGGTGATCAGCTACATTGTATAGAAACATTGGTCTTTGGTATATATTAGGACCTGCTATATTCAGGTCCAATGGCCAACCAATAGCTATATCGCCAGATAGGATGGTGTTAATTTGTTGCAGGTCTCCTTTAAAGCATCTAGCGAAATGCTCTGAATTGTTCAGTAACATGCTGAGTCCTGATATAGCTATTTGGATCAGGTGCCAGGCACATCCCTCTTTGTTTGTGTGGTTCGCTAGCAACTCATCCATCCAAATCCTCCATTATATACTCTGGTTTCACATCCTGCAGAGAGCTTAAACTATGGCTCTGCTCATTTTTTCACAAGTGAAATCTTATAACGCATGGATGAAGTAAAGCATTCTCCATACCGGTGGCCTGGGGAGCGCATGTCGCCCACGATTCGATTCTGTGTGGGGCCACCCATCCCCCCCCCACCACCAACCATCTAGTCACAGATATGGATGATTGTGTATGGCCGCCCACATGTAGTTTCCATGTCGGCGAGATAGTGAGGCGCACCTCGGGTGATGGGGCGGGCAAATACTAATGGTGCATTATGTAGCCATCTCTGGGTCATCCATATAGAGGGGAATGGGTCTTTTTACCATTGTGTGGCACTCCAGAAAGAATTATGAGTTAGTGGCAATCCACTCGGAGGTGCCGAGAAAGAAGGAGGACCCCAACTCTCCAAGTAGTTAGTAATCCTTGAAGTGGAACCTGCACCAGAAATGTGCCAGGTGGTAATACCCTTTTAAGTTTTTGGGAGTTGTTCAGTAAGTCATTGTGGCCCTAGGGAGTTGTTCCGTAAGGCATTGTGGTCCTTGGACCAGAAAGGATTACAGGCTGCATCGCTTCAGACGTGAGTAGCATGGTTGCAACTAGCACATGGCCAAGGAGTATTTCTTAAGACATTTGAAGATTAAAGGTGTTGACTGATTAACGTTCACTTTTTGTTAGTCTCCTGACAATATGCTGAACACAGGTTGTCCTATTGCTGGGACCCTTAGGAATCAGCTGTAGTGTTACATGGTGGGTCCTTGAGTGCAGAGAGGGACTCCTTGAAGCCACTTTAGCTAATAGAGCTCTCTTAGCCTGAATTCAGACTCGATGCAGTTTTTCCAAACACAAGAGTAGACACAAGGGATTAGAAGTCTTATCTTTAAAGTTTTGGATCCGCTCCTGCCTTTGACTTGTAAAACTTTATTAAAAAAATTGTATGTGTGACTACAGCCTTATTAAGTACATAAAGACTGGTTTCTAATCCAAACAATCCCTGTAAAGAGTTTTATAGTTCTTCCTGTTAAGGACACCAGTCACCTTCCAAAAACAGTACTTTATGGAGCGTCTAAAATACATCATCACTGGATGAAAATCCAATCCTAACTGGAAGGAAAAAGTTTGTGTCAGTCCTTGATGGGCACATCTCAATGTCTCTTACAAGAGTTTAGACACTCACTAGTAAATGTCATGAGAAGTCCATTTTAGATGAGATACTAGGAACGTAAGGTGAGCTACCAGGAACATGTTTTCCACATTCAGCTCTACAACCAATTCAAATGTAGGTGGGTAGAACTTAATTTAAAAATTCTCAACAGAAATGGTCGATAAACATTCTGTTTGTGGGTCTATTTTATATAATGTAGTATTTTGTGCTTGAGATGTTGTCTTGCTGGTCCACAGGTTGAGCTGGAGCCATCACCACAGGGAAATCAGCAAGTTGAGATATTTCTTCCAAGCACAACTGAGAATGTGAAAGTGGAACTAGAGAAAAAAGGCAAAGTGACAGCTGAGGAACTGCGCACTATAGAAGAGGAGGATGTGCTTGATAAGATGGTGAGTCTGATGGGCGCAGATTGTCTGGATGGATTCCGATGGACCTAAATTGGCCTGATAAGTCCCAGGCTATAGGGACATATTGGAGGCTCTTATCATTTATTTCTTTTTCTGTTGCGCAGTTGGATGCCACAGCAGACTTTGAAGAGAGAAGGTTAATCAGGACCGCCATGAGGGAGCTACGGCAGAGAAAGAGAGGTACCTTACATGGTTTTTATGTAATTGTTTTTTATTAGATAAAGATGCAGTACAAATGGTAATAATGGCCAATATAAAACTTATAAGTTCTTGCGCTAGCACAAAGACCACTCAATATACAAATAAAATATCTAGGTGTTGCTAGTTGGGGGCGAGGGGGATGTCTCTGCACAGCCTGACACTGGCAGCTCTGACTGGTTAGTGTCAGACTTGGCAGGAACACACCACCTACGGGTAACGCCTATCTGTACCTTTATTGCTGATCGATGGCAATTCATTTATAGCTTCCAGAAGGTACAACAGAGGGTTGTAGAATAAAATCATAAGAACATATGCTTCAAAATTGTCAACACGTGGGGAATACAAGTAGTTACCAAACAGTGGTAAAAATGTAGTTCTAAGCCAGTTAACCTTAACCAGTAAAATTAGTTTTATTGTATAGTTAAGTATTTTGGTTTGACATTAGAACAACGGGAGAAGGAGAGAGAGCAGCGCTTACAGGAACTAAAGAACAAGGAGAAGGAGTCCAGGATGGCACGGACCACACAGACAAGTTTACGGCAGAGTGAAACCATAAATCACGGCTCAGCAATTAGCACCATCACTAAGACACAGAGGTTGGTGCAGTCAAGTAAGTAACTAATTGTTGGTATCTTTTACCCAAAGGTTCCTTTATGCAACGGTAATATGATGGTCTTCACGGTGGTTCTACAGTAGGATCTACTAAAGGATCCCCACTAAATTAGTTTGGTCACGTTCTCGATATTATACTGTATTGTTGAAAAGCTGTGGACCTTGATGCAGGCACTGTCCTTGCTTCCTGAGTGTTGATAAAGAAGTTTTATTGTGCGAGAATGTCAATGGTACAGTGATGATGACTTTTTAATATTTTTTTTATTCATGAAAATGAAATGTGTTTTGAGGGTGGGTTCACATCAGGTTTTTCCCCTCCGTTTAACATATACATATACAAAAATGTATACGTTAAATGGATCAGATTAATGCCTTAGTGTCATCTGCCACCGTAGTATTCCATTGCTTTAACAAGTATGCCTTTTTTTTTTTTATACAAAATTGAATTTTTTTTTTTTTTTTTTTATTATTGGACTCTGCAGGATACAAGAACGTGGTGTGCTGCATTTTTGCATCCTTTATTTCCTAACTTATACCTTATTCCTCATACCGAGGCATAAATCGCAATGTGAACCCACCCTAACATGTCTAGAACGTTATTTATAATACAGCACTCTAGGGTTGTTTCGGGTATCGAACTTTCGATATCTAATCAATACTTCTATGCCAGTATCGATTCGGTATCGGGATGTTCGTTTTTTCGAATCTAGACCGCGCTACTGTGCGGTCTAGTATCTCCTGTTATGGGAGGACATGGCGTGTGCAGCGCTCGGCACACGCTGTGTTCCCTGAAGCCATAGACAGTGAGGGAGGTAGGGAATCCCTCCCTCCTATGACGCGGCCTCCGGTGATTGGTGTAGGAGGAGGGACATGGGAGGAGAGAACTGCTGCGCCAGGCGAACGGCAGCAGCCTCCTCCTGTGTGCTCCTCCGCTGTCCTCAGTGTTCTGTGCCCTCCTCCGCCTGCAACAAGTACACGTCCTGCCGCTCTGCCCCCGGTCCTGGCGCTCTGCCCCCAGTTGATTATTAGCCTTTAATACAGATACAGGAGGTGGGTGCCGGCGGTATCCGCCTCTTGTATCTGTATTAAAGGTTAATTATTGTGTGGGCAGTGCGACCCTCCCCTCCCCCCGTATTAAACTAAATGAGTGGGCAGGGCACCCTCAATCCCGCCCCACCTCCCAGTATTAAAGTATTTAGATCATTAGTGGCACTGGCCACAGGGTCCCCTCCATTGGTGGCAGTGGCAGTTCCTCATGGCAGCTAGGGCTTCAGTAGCGTCCTGGCTCCCATGGTAACCGATCAGAGCCCTACATTGCGATCGGTTACCATGGCAGCCAGGATGCTACTGAAGCCCTGGCTGCCATGCGGGCTCCCTGCTGCTGTGTGCACAGGGCAGCAGGGAAATGTCAAGTTCTGTTCACCCTGATAGAGATCTATTAGGCTGGGAACACACCTAGACGTTTTTGGTTCAGGCGTTTTTTTGAGCGTTTTTTCCGCGGAAAACGCACGTTTTTTTCGGAGTTTTTGTATTTTTGCAACGCGCGTATTTGGGGCGTTTTTTGATTGACAGCTTACAGTTTGCAGAAAAAAAGAATCCCCACCCAGCAAAGGTGGGTGGAGATTCTGCCTTTCTGCTGGGTTTTACTACAAAAACGCGCGATCATATGCGCGTTTTTGAAGCGGAAAACGCGCATATTTTCTTATATGCGCGTTCCCATGCTTTTCAATGGGTGCAAACGCTTGGGCAAACGCCCCAAAGAAGCTCATGCACAAGCGTTTGCGTTTGGCGTTTTTCAGCGCGTTCAAACGCGCTGTAAAACGCTCAAGTGTGAACCATGTCCATTGGAATACATGGGTTTTCACTTGTTGTGCGTTTTTCAGCGCGTTTGAACGCGCTGAAAAACGCTTAGGTGTGTTCCCAGGGTTAGGGTGAATAGGACAAGGGATGAAAAGATCCCAGGTTCTACCCCTAAGGGGGGAAATAGTAAATCAAAATTAAATAAAAAGTAATAATAATAAAAAAAAAAAACACACACACACCGAAATATTAAGTATAAATCGCCGCCTTTTCCAATTTTACATCTAAAATATATAGATAAACATATTGCCATATCTAAAGTCCGACTCCAAACTGTTAAAAAAAAAAAACTATGCTGTGAACGTCGTAACAGTAAAGTAAAAAAAAAAAATGCGCAATTCACAATTTTTTTTTTTTTTTTTGGGAGGTTTTTTTTTTCCGCGTGGCATCGAATAGTATCGAGTATCGCAATACTTTTTTATGGTATCGATACCGAATCAAAATTTTGGTATCGAAACAACTCTACAGCACTCATATGGAATCTGTCACCACCCTAACTGCTTGTATGGCATTGTAGCTCTGCTGTAGTCTTTTGTAAATATACCTGTATGTCCAAAGTATTCTATCCCCACAAAAAAAAAAACTTTTTTACAAATATGATAATTAGCCTATAAAGAGCCCAAGGGGCTGTTCTTATTGGTGCTGGAGCCCGGCCGTGCCCATCAGAAGAGCACCCTGCTCCTCCATCCTCTTGTTCTCCTCAGCACAGCCATAGCATACTTACACAGCACTGACAGCATGATTGTGGCCCTGCCCTCCCCCAACTGAATAACAGGGATTTGGCCATGTTTGGGTCCAAGGAGCCTATAAGTCATATCATATGTGGCCAAATCATTGTTATTTAGGTGGGAACCGCAATGATGAGGTGGAAGGAGGAGCAGGGCACCCTTCTGATGGGCGTGGCTAGGCTCCAGCACAGATGAGTACAGCCCCTTGGACTCTTTTCAGCCTAATTAGCATATTTATGACACATTCTCTTAATGGTACAGCATTCTCTGTATATCTGCCCCACTTCTCAGTTGGGAATCCTACCCAAAAATCTGCAACACGTGTGCCACTGAAAGGGATTGTCCAGGGGGATACACTTGTGGAAAAAAAAGACCAGAATGGAGTAAAAGAGAAAAAAAAAAAAGCATTGTTCACCTCAGCAGTGCCCTGTTGCTGCCCTGGTCCCTGCTCCTGTCCACTCTGCCAGCCATTTTCTTTGTGTTAAGCAGGGAACACAATGTCCATCCTGCCAATAACTGGCCTCAGCAGTGACCCGAGCATGCATTTCCTGTGTGTTGAGCAGGAAACTGGAACAATAACGGTGGGTGTTGCTGACCTGAGTAATGTTGTTTTTACATAGTAACCTAGTATATAATCCCGAAAAAAACATTTGTCCATTCAGTTTGGCCTGTTATTCTGCAAGTTATTCCAGGAGAAGGCAAAAAAAAACCCTGTGAGGCAGAAGCCAATTTTCCCCACTTAAGGGGAAAAATTCCTTCCCGACTCCAATCAGGCAGTCAGAATAACTCCCTGGATCAACGACCCCTCTCTAGTAGCTGTAGCCTGTAATATTATTACACTCCAGAAATACATCCAGGCCCCTCTTGAACTCCTTTATTGTACTCACCATCACCACCTCCTCAGGCAGGGAGTTCCATAGTCTCACTGCTCTTACCGTGAAGAATCCTTTTCTATGTTTGTGTACAAACCTTCTTTCCTCCAGATGCAGAGGATGTCCCCTCGTCACAGTCACAGTCCTGAGGATAAATAGATGATGGGACAGATCTCTGTACTGACCCCTGATATATTTATACATAGTTATTAGATCTCCCCTCAGTCGTCTTTTTTTCTAAAGTGAATAACCCTAATTTTGATAATCTTTCAGGGTACTGTAGTCCACCCATTCCAGTTATTACTTTACAAAAAGAAAAGAAAAACCCACCAGTAGAAAGGTATTTACTGGTAATTAAATCAAAGCAAAAATGACTTTTCAAACATCATTTTTTGCATTATACAGATGATGGCAGCAAAACCTCAAGAACCACTACTGTTGAGGCCAGTTATGTAAAACGATCGGAGAGTGAGTATATACGATTTCTTACAATCTCGTTCATGTTTCATGTGTTTGATAGTGCTTACCATTGACATTTTTTTATTTTATTTATTTATTAGTATTATTAGAGATGAGTGAATTTCCAGTCATGAAATTCGTTCGCGATTTGTTTACTGGTAAAAGGTGAATTGCGTTATGGATTCTGTTACCACGGACCATAATGCAATTCTATGACGGAATGCAAAACGTAATGCCTTTAGAGGCATTCCCTTATTCATTCCGTCATAATAGAAGTCTATGGGCTGCATAACAGATCCGTCCTGTTTCCGTTATGCAGGAGAGGACCCCCCTGCAAAACGGAAACTGGACAGATCCGTTATGCAGCCCATAGACTTCTATTATGACGGAATGAATAGCAGAATGCCTCTAAAGACATTCCGTTTTGCATTCAGTCATAGAATTGCGTTATGGTCCGTGGTAACAGAATCCATAACGCAATTCACCTTTTACCACCAAACAAAGTGTGAACGAATTTAAAAATATGAAATTCACTCATCAATTTTCTAATGCGTTTTTATTCAGAATGTTGTCATTTGTCTTCTGTAGTTTCTATAGTTTTACACTATAGCCGCTGCAGAAAGCCATTCTGTCATATTTGCTGACTGATGTTCAGTCTACACTCCCTTCCTGGGTCTCCTTAGCCATCATCTAAACTGTTTTATGCCCAAATCAAAGCTCAACTTTGCTGCAGAGTTTAGCTTTAGACATGAATGATGACGAAGATGTCAACTCTAAACTGACAGAACAATAAAAGCATATTAAAGTAATCCTAAAAAATGAACAACTTTGCTTTTAATGAGCTGCTCAAAACCTAAGTAAAAATTTCTAACATACATGTACTATACACTGCACCTGACTCTTTACTCTGAAACCCTTCTGATAGCTATATCTAAGGCCTACTTATCATTGCAGATAGTGGAACGGTTGTCCAGACCAAATCTTCATTCAGCGCCACATCTAAGAAGGTTGGCAGGTAAATCTATAGTTCTTTGGGCTGCATTCTAACATTCCTACCTTCATTAACTTACATGCTGCAATACGGTACCATCATAGTAAATTCACTTCTTGGCCAAACACGGAGTTTAAAAAGATTTACTTTTCCTTAATCAAGAGACATTTCATGTTGGTGCTAAAACTTGCCGAGCTTAATGAAACACTCTTTACAGCGTCGTATAACCTACCCAGTGTAGCTTATTTTTTAGCACTTGTTTAGCTAGCATTTGCTTGCATTTGCATAACATTTTATAGGCCTGCTAGAGTAATCATCTTTCTTATTATTTGGTTGTAAAGTCATGAGCAGTAAAGGTCTTTTTTTTTATCTGTCGTGCTGCAGTGTTTTTGATCGTGAAGACGACGGGGTGGCTGCCTTGGAGAGGAGGCAAGCAGAAAAGAAGAAAGAGCTCATGAAAGCGCAAGCTCTGCCTAAAACACCAGCCACACAAGCCCGTAAGGCCATGATTGAAAAACTGGAAAAAGATAGTGGAAGGTATTGAGAGTTTAGATGGTCTTCATTCTTTCTTTTGGTTTCCCAATTTTGTAAATTTATATACATTTTATAGCTTTCAGTATTGTATTTTAAAATCCCTGTTTTGTGGGGTCTGTTGAGGCATACTAAGACACAATTTTTAATGAAAACTGCTAATAAAATGCTTGCTTTCACAGATTGTCTATAGAATTTCTGTGCTCACAACTAGTAATGAAGCCAATTAGGAAGCAATCCGGAATTTCCTCCCCTTCTGTATGGAATTAAGAACCGACTGAGTAATATTTTTTTCTTTTTCTTTCAGCCCATCTGCTCCAGCTTTTTCCAAAGTTGCCACCCCTCGGTCCTCAGCATTTGGTGTTCCTAATGCTAACAGTATCAAGCAGATGTTGTTAGACTGGTGCAAAGCGAAAACTAGAGGCTATGAGGCAAGTGTCGGGTTAACTCTAAAGAACTCCTACAGTGCTGTAACCTGATGATCTCATCTTCAGGACAGTGTAGTACCTGAGGTGGTGGGCATCACCATTTGTTAATTTTTCTCTTGTCCATGCAATCTGTGTATTAAGTCCATATAGACTTATCACCGGCTTCCTAAGATTAGGGCTTGGAGACTCATGCGTTATAACTAGTGGAGACACGAGGTGCCAGTGTTGAGACCCCTTTACACGGCCCGATGTAGCAAGTAATGTAAATGAGCAGGCGATTGTCAGTAGGGAAACATGCACCGATCTCCTCCACAGTATGGGAAGGAGTGATCACTCGTGCCAGTGTTTGTCCACATACAGAATCTTTGTTTGTTGGCGGCAGATTCTGTTTAGACAGCACAATCTGCTGCCGGAAAACGACGATTTAGGTGTCTACACCCGTTCATCAGGTAATGGGATGGTTGGTGCGATGAGCATTTCACACAGCACCTTTACACAGGCAGATTATCGCTAACAAGCAGTCATTCAAACACTCGTTAACAATAGTCTGCCTGAACCACCAATGAGACCACCTAATGCTCTGGAAATATGATCGCTGGTATCTAATTGGTCGCTATAGATCATAGAATTAGTGGACCTAAACCCTTGCTGAAACCACAAAGGTGCAGTAGAACTTCCCAGAGCACCCTGCACCTTTGGACCTTTGCTTTTCCAGCATGAGTAGCATGGATCCATCTATAGGATCCACTTGGGTCCCCTTTAACTGCCTTAATATCAATGTACATATCATTAGGGGATATAGAGCTATTTACATCTCGGTGTCTTTCTCATTTGAAGTTTGGTGTTTGTATGACTGACTGTTGGCATGCATTCTGTTCCAGCATGTGGACATCCAGAACTTTTCTTCTAGCTGGAGTGACGGAATGGCGTTTTGCGCCTTGGTCCATAATTTCTTTCCCGAGGCATTTGACTACAACCAGCTCGCCCCACAGAACAGGAGACAGAATTTTGACTTGGCATTTTCTGCTGCAGAGTACGTATTCAATTATGTCATGTTCTCCATGTTAAAGGTATATGACTGTTATCAATGTCTTAGGTTACTTGAATAGTTCTACAGATCTATTAGACCTGAGGTGCAAGCTGTTTTGAGATATGTCATTGTTCTGTAAATTGAAGCTTTATGATGCATGTGCTCCTATTTTAGGATTATGTTTTCTTTCTGTTGCCTTTCTCCTTTGGTTGTAAAACTGCTTATATATTTTCTTCTGCAAACCAAATCTATCTGGTGGCTCAAGGCATGTTCACATAATGCACAGAAAAGACTATGCAACGTATGCATCTATCTGCACATGTTATGTATATTTATGTTGTACTTGCATACCCATCTCCACAAATCCAGCTCTTAGAGCAGGGACCGGCAACCTTCGGCACTCCAGCTGATATGAAAGTACAACACCCAGCATTCACACTTGGCTATTCTTGTAACTCCCATTTCCGTGACAGGAGGATTCTGGGAGTTGTAGTTTCAGAACAGCTGGCGTGCTGGAGGTTGACTGATCACTGGCTTAACTTTTAGTATTTCATTATGCACCCCTATATCATCACTACTGGTGCCCTTTTATATGAAGTGTCTTCAATTCAGAATAAATAGGGTTGGTCTTAGTGTACCGCCAGTAGAAACGTACACTGAAATGGATTATTTTTAGTGGGAATTGGTCACTGCAAAATTTTTATATATATTTTTTGGCCTTTATGCAAATAGAAATTGTCCTTGTTCATCCATGCATAGATCCATCAATACACTGACACATACTTAGTGGGGGAAAAAAGCATTCAAATTACAAATTGTATTAAAATGACATTGAAAAATGGTGAGGGCAGGACTGTGTGAAAATGAAAACCACAAAAGATGGTCCATTGGGTGTGCTGGAGATTTAACTAGCCTTCAGTCAGTGGGTATGGTGCATAGTTGCAGACGTTTGCATACATCTTTTCATGTTGCCACTGATGCCAGTAATGTAGCTCGTAATTACATCTACAATATGTCTTAATTGCATTCTGCCATGAAATGCTTCCTTCTCTTAATTTTGGGCTGTAACATTTCCTTTTTTCCCCCCCTATGTTTTACGATTGACACGAAGTTTTGATTGTTCTTAGTTAACCTGCTTTGTTTCCGCTTTTTGGGAAAATTCTACACTTTATATGGCTGTCCGTACAGGAAATCCATCGAAGTATTGCTCTTCCCTTATTTTCTTCTATCCAATGGTATCTGGAGTAATAACACTAATACGTGGATTGCATTGGATTTGACGTTTCTTACTTTTGGGGAAATGAGACAGTTCCAGGGGGTGGTAAATAGTATGTGTAGTAATAGCACTATCCAGTCAGTACTCCATATTCTCCCACGTATGCACTGCTGATCCTCTGCTTGTTGATGGCTTACTTTATGTTAACCATTGTCCTGCTTTTCTGTGGCTAATACATTCATAAAGGGAACCTGTCACGTTGAACGTGGTGCCTGATCTGCCAGCAACATGGTATCTTATTCTTTTTTTAAATCACTGCTCCTTTTTAAGCCTAAGAGTCCAGTGGGCGGTACTACTCAGTGATAGACAATTATCTCTGCATGCAACGTTATGCAGGGAAATCTTTCCATCAACTTTCCCCACTATATATCAATCTGCTCTAACATGCTGCCTGCTGATCAGACACCATGGTCAGTTTGACAGGTCCCCTGGAAGACCGCACTATGCATGCTTGCTGGTGGTATATTCTCCATTTACATTGTGTATGTAGAGCGCCTACATGTTCCTGGAATTCTGTGTAGATCATGATGTTGATGTCTTCCACTGTCACTGTTCCGTGTATACATAAAATGTAGATCACCTCATGTTTAAGTACTATATCCTATTCCGAAATTAGAGTTAAAGGGGTTGTGCCAAGTTTAGAAGTTATCCCCTATTCACAGGATAGGGGATAACTAACTGATCACTGACGTTTCTGACTGCTGATCCTAAGAACAGAGGTCCTGTTCCCCCATTCTGATAAAGCGTCAGGTTGTCCTGCCGCTCCGTTAATTCTCTATGGCACGGCTGGAAACGCTAAGAGCTGTACTGTTATTTCCGGCAGTCCCAGAGAGAATGAATGGAGTGTCGGGGCACATGCACGACCTTCCGCTACATCATGTTGGGCGAACGGAAACCCTGTTCTTGGAATTAGTGGGGTTTCAAGTGGCCGGACCCGAAACTTGGCACAACCCCTTTAAATCTGTTTTGTTAGATCAATATAAAAGATTTAGTTCCTTTAATCTCTGTTTACCTAGAATCACCTTTATGCCGGATTCACACGTCCTGGAAATATTTGGGCCATCTTCTGACCACAAAAAACATAGTGTGGTGGCTTCTGTGAGAAAACAAGCAGCTGAGAACACATAGGAGATGGCCAAACTAGATATTCATTCCATCACTCAACCCTTCTATCAAGTAGCTTGTCACAACCATGTAGGGCTAATCTCACACTGGGATTCTTCTTGTTTCCTAGTAAGGAGAAATGTGACCTGACAACCAGATACAGCACTTTTTCCTTTATTAGGCTTTTATCAAATGATATCCCTGGATAAATGCCCCCATCTTTAAGTAGCTGACTAGTAAAAACACCTGTGCTTAGCCCAATTTCCATGTAACATATAGCTAAAAAAGACTTGTTTATGTGCTTAAAGGGGTTTTCTGAGATTCTGTTGACCTGTCCTCAGGATAGGTCATCAGTACCAGATCAGTGGAGGTCCAGCACATAGTTCACCCACCAATAAACTGTTTGAAGAGGCGACAGAGCTTGTATAAGTGGTGTGGATTCTTTCTAGGCAAGTCACATTCATTCGCTGTGAGGAGGCTGCGTCGCTCACCAGGACACTCTTACCTCTTCACAGAGATGATTGGCGAGGCTTCAAGGTGTCGAACACCACCGATCTGATATTTAGGATGGCTCATCAATATCTAAATCTCTGAAAACCCTTTTAAACTTTTGATCCCCAAAAGATATATAATGGCCTGACTATTCTGAACCCCAAAGGAGCCTCTAGAACTGTTAGGGCTCATTCAGACGACCGTATATTTGTGTCCGCATCCGTTCCGCAATTTTGTGGAACGAATGTGGACCCATTCATTTCAATGGGACCTCAGAAGATGAGCACAGCACACCGTGTGCTGTCCGCGTCTGTACTTCCGTTCCACGCCCCCACAAAAAAATAGAGCATGTGCTATTTTTGTCCATTTTTGTGGACAAAAATAGGCACTTCTATCATAGGGCTGGCCGTTCCTTTCCGCAAACTGCAGAACGCACATGGCCTGCTCATTCAGATACGGTCGCCTGAATGAGCCCTTAAACTGTTAATAAATTCATTGCCACATAAGGCTAGAGAATAAGGGGGTCATTTATTAAGCTGAAATACGCCTATATTAAGTGCTGGTATTAATAAATGTGCCCCTAATACCCTATTACTGTGGTTCCAGGATTGTGACCAGAGGGGTATTCCCATCTCAAATTTTTTTTGGCTTTTCTACAGCTTCAGTTTCTGTAATGTCCATTCAACTGTATGGGAGCTGCAGAAAGACAGTGTAGCACAGCTTGCCTGGCTGTTGTTGTAGTCCCAAGGACCTCTGCTGCATCCAGGCAGGAGGAGGTACATCCTGAGACAAGAATACCCCTTTAGGTTTTAGCATTGTCATGGGTGGAATAGCTATAGTGCAGAATAGTGTCTCCAATGCAGCTTCTAGGGTTGAGGTTTTTATTTTCTAGTTATCCACCATCATCTACACAAATACACCACTCATGCTGCATATACTAAGATTCGTAATGGAATCTGTGTCACTTTTTAACTCTCTGGCTTTTTGCACTTCACATGGACTGTTCCCCTATTCTACCACCTCTCCACCAGCTACAGTCACACCCCATGTAATTGTCCAAGGTCTGTTACCCCATTGAATTTATTTATTTGTGTTCTCTTCAACCATGCACCTCAGTTCTCAGACACGCACAGCATGGGTATGTTCATGGTAATGGCACCAGAATGTTTAAACCACTCATGAATGTCTCTCTTCTCTCTCTTTTTTTTCTTTCTCTCCCTCCACTGGGCTGTGTTCACTGGTTCCCCTTCTGTCTTTCCACCTCTCCTTGTCCGTTCACACCTAGGAAGCACGCTGACTGTCCGCAATTGCTAGACGCAGAGGATATGGTCCGCATGCGAGAACCGGACTGGAAATGTGTTTACACGTACATCCAGGAGTTCTACCGCTGCCTGGTGCAGAAGGGGATGGTAAAAACCAAAAAGTCTTAGGACTTTTTGCGACATAGACACAATGGTGAGAATGAATTTCACGGTTCCTGACAAGGTGTGTGCGCGTGATGTGTTTACAGAGCATATGTATTCTGCAGTGCTAGCGAATGGATGAAAGCTGTAAAGTTCCCAGCTTGTCAAAAGATGCCTCATAAGGAATACAGCTGCGGTACTTGGTTTCACACTTTATCATGGCTTGTGGATTATCTCAGATTTGATTATGAGGGTTTCCAGAGAAACTGTTCTTGTTTGCATTAAACAGTAACCGACTGTCATATTCCAGTAGAAATGAGCTACGCTTACAGAGAATATGAGGTTATGAAATTATTTCTATGTGAGCCTATGAATTTATGAATATCTCACCTGAGTTATATAGCACCTCCTATTTTGGGGTGTTAGACTGTGTTCCTGCTCTCGTTTTTTACCTTTTTTTTTCAGCAAAGCAGATGTTGGCCTTTTAAAACCAGGAACCGATTTAGCTTGCTATATTCGTTGTCCATTACATAGCTCTAAGCTAACAGCTAGTCCTCCCAACAACCCACCACACTCACACAAGCAGCCAAGCTTTTTTGTGTTATCGCCTCTGGCAATAACTTATATATCTGGAGAACAAAGGATCAGGCATGTTGAAATACAACTGGTCTCGAGATTAGATGGTCTGCCAGTAAGGCTACTTTGAAATTAGCGGCAGCCTTCTCCGGCAGGCTGTTCCGACGGGTAAACAGCCTGCTGGATCCGTGCTGACATGTCGTAGTTTTATTCCGTGCTGCGGCCTGACCTCCGGACTGCCGGACTTCTGGCGGCACACGTGCACTAGCGACAAGCTGTTCACCTGCCGGAGAAGGCTGCCACTAATGTGAAAGTATGCAGGTTAAGCCGATATTCATGTGATATTTGTGTCCACATTTAAAGGGAATTCGTGACCAGTTTCTGTCCTTGTTCAGGCAGGATAAACCTGGTGACAGATACCCTCATTTAATTGCAGTGTCAATTACTTCTTTTTTTTTTTTTTTGCACTTTTCATAAATTCACTAGTGAATAACTTCAGTGGGACCCAAGCAATGGAATATGAGTTTAATCACATGCTCAGGAGCCCTCATATTCATGACCTCTGTCTGCCCCTAAGCCTCACAGAAAGTGACTGCACAAAAAAGTGACTGAGTTTGAATTGTAATATCTTTGTTATGATGCCCTCAGATAAGGCAACACAAACCTGATGACAGAGGTTCCGTTGTGTTGAGACCCTATAAATTTGATATAAATTTATGGGGTATTTGTGGGGTATTTGTCTTAAACATAGTGAGAAGTAAGGGAAAGGATGTCACCGTAGTATAACGCTTACAGATCTCACAGAAATAATACACCCCCTGCTTCTAAATGAAATGCATCTAGCTGTGCAGCTGAAACAGGGAATAATATGGCTGGAAGAGAGAAACAAAAAAAAAAAGACCTGTTTCTTAACAGTTATAATTGTACAATGAAGAACAGCTATTATGCTAAGTTTTGTTTGAAACTCGGGTATGCTTTAAGATTTTGTCTTAGTGTGCTGTAAAAAGGAAGCGCACATGGTGATTACTAATAACCAAAGACAATTACCCTTCCCAACTGGTTCAAGATCCTACTAGAGGGACGGCCATACTGGACTTAGTATTAACCAATAGACCTGACAGAACAGCAGACATGAAGGTTGGGGGGACACATGGGAAATGGTGACCAATCCTAAACTCTAATTATGAGAGGGGTCATATCTTATATGAAAAAAAGGGGTAAGGAGCAAGAAAAAAACCAATGTGGATAAATAGAAACCAATAAATGACATAAAAAAAAAAAGCATTTAAATCACTAAAACAGGAAGGTACCAAAGAAGCCTTGAAAAAAATATGAGAAAAAAAATAGAATATATAAAAGCAGCCAAGCTGGAGAAATTAATTGACAAAGATAATAAAACTAACCCTAAAATGTTCTCCAATTACTGTATATAAATGGTAAAAAGTTTAAACCTGAATGTGTTGGCCCTTTACAATGAGGGAGAAGTTGTAGAAAAGTAAACTGTCAGATGAAATGCAGAGTGTTAAAGTAAACTCCCCATTAAAAGTGCCCTGTCTCACCCAGGAAGAGGTGCAGCAGCGTCTTAAAAAGATTAAAATAGACAAATTGCTGGGACCGGATGGCATATACCCCCGAGAATTAAGTAATGTAATAGACAGACCTTTTATTTCAGATATTTGAGGACTCTATATTCACAGGGAGCATTCTACAGGATTGGCACTTGGCAAATGTGGTGCCAATTCAAAAAGGGGCAAAAAAAGCAGAGCCTGGAAACTATAGGCCGGTAAGTTTAACACCTATCGTGGGTAAACTGTTTGAAGGTTTTCTAAGAGATGCTATCTTTGAGTACCTCACTGAAAATAAGCGTATATTACCATATCAGCATGGCTTCATGAATGATCAGTCATATTAAACTAATTTAATCAGTTTCTATGAGGAGGTAAGTTCTAGACTTGACCGGGGTGAGTCAATAGATGTCCTATATCTTGTCTTCTCCAAAGCATTTGATACTGTGCCACATACATTTTTATCGTAGATAAACTTCAAATGCAAGAATCTGGAAAAAAAAATCCAGAAAATCACATTGTATGATTTTTAAATAATTAATTTGCATTTTATTGCATGAAATAAGTATTTGATCGCCTACTAACCAGCAAGAATTCTGGCTCACAGACCTGTTAGTTTTTCTTTAAGAAGCCCTCCTACCCTGCATTCATTGCCTGTATTAATTGCACCTGTTTGAACTCGTAAGGGTACTTTCACACTTGCGTTATTCTTTTCCGGCATAGAGTTCCGTCAAAAGGGCTCTATGCCGGAAAAGAACGGATCAGGCATATCCCCATGCAATCTGAATGGATAGAAATCCGTTCAGTTTGCATCAGTATGCCTTCCGTTCAGTCACTGTCAGGCATTTTGGCCGGACATAATACCGCAGCATGCGTATGTGCAGACCGGGAAAACTGTGAAAAAGACTGCAAGACGAATGTGTCCATCCTCATGACAAGCGGAGAGACGGATCCGTTCTTGCTATGCATTTGTACACGGATCCGCACCTGAATCCGTCAAATGCTGTCAGTTGTCACACTGAACGGCGGATCCGGCAGGCAGCTCCGATGACGGAACTGCCTGCCGGATCACACTAACGCTAGTGTGAAAGTACCCTTACCTGTGTAAAAGACATCTGTCTACTTAATCAATCACCCTCCAACCTCTCCACCATGGCCAAGACCAAAGAGCTGTCTAAGGACACCAGGGACAAAACTGTAATGCTTCACAAAACTGGGATGGGCTACAGGACAACAGGTAAGCAGCTTGGTGAGAAGGCAACAACTGTTGGTGCAATTTTTAGTGTCCCTTATGATTTCCCGGCAGGAATGCATCAGACCATCCCACCGATGGATCCACATTCAGCACTCCGTAAACTCAAAAGAATTCCATGGACATCAGCATCTCCCTCAATGGTTCCCTTTATTCAATTAGTCTAGAAAAGAACATGGGAAAAATGCAACATTTTGGTGATGAGCTGTGATACCAAACACAGCCGCTGTACAATGTATGACACTGTGTTTGAGCTTTCAAAAGCATCAGTGCCGTCTCAAACAGCTGATTGGCAGGGGTCCCAGGTGTCAGACCCCTCACCTGATACTGCTGACCTATCCAGAGGATAAGTCATCCGTTACAAAGTCTCTGAAAACCCCTTTAAAGCACGTCTACAGCACAGTTTCTCAAGAGTGAAAAAGTTCTTTGTAATGGGGATAGCGATAGTCTATGGAAATAGGTTACCGAGACTAGAAAACCCCTTTATGTCGTCAATAGACATTGACTCCCCTGTTTATCGTTCCTGTTTAGCGCGAATGTTATTGTCTTGTGGAAAATGATTGGGGTCCGATACCATTTATGATGCAGCGCTTTCTTCTAGAGCACTGCTGACATTGAAGGCACCTTGAGTTCTCCCGTGGTCATGCCCATGATTGTAAGATGTAATCTAGTCTGTAGTCCTGGCAGGTAAGAGCCAGCATTGCACGGATGATCATATGATGACTGATTTCACCGTAGCTTTTTGTTGCATAGTTTTCATGGGAAATATGAGCTGTCATAATGTTGTATCCATATATCTTGCTGCTCTCATTTCATTATTGCCATGGTAACAGTCAGGTTTTCCTTATTTCCTTGCAGCCTCTGCTTTGCAGAGGTCTATTCCTGTATATGTAATGACTGCCGTTGTCAAAGTAAAGGGAACCAGTCATCAAGATCTTAAACTCTCCAACTACCACCAGCCCCTTATCCTTAATCACTAAGGGCTGGATTAGACCTGCAGATCAGCATTTCGTTCGTCAGGAAGGAAGCGTTCCCTCCCGACAATCGCCTGCTAGTCAGTGAAGAAGACCACTGCTATTACATGGGGAGAGTGATCGCTAATGCCGTCGCTGGTCCCCATACACAATCATTATTTGCTGGCTGCAGAATGTAATCAGAATTTTGTTTTCTTGGCATGCATAAAAAAAAGTGATTGTGCATTGGGCAATCATTTGCTTGTTCATTGGGTATTTGTCTGTACACAGGCAGATCATCGCTAAAGAGAGTTAGCGATAATATGGTCGACTATCTGCAGGTCTAACATAGCCCTAAGATAAAAGGACATCATAATGTTGCCAGCCTCCTGTTGGGGGTGTGTACCTGCACAGACTTGCTCTATCCAATCAGTGCTGCCATTTTCAGACCGTGCAGGGACACACCCCCTACTTGTTACCTCCCCTCTGTACCCTTATTGTAGACTGCTAGCAATTTATTCATAGCTTCTAGCAGAAATAATAAAGGAATGGCACAACATAGAGACATAAGAATAGATGCTCCAGAATTGTTATTACATGGGGGATGCATGACGGTATTAAAACAGGCATGTCAGGAGAGGTGACCTCACTTTTAGAATAACACTAATAAATTGAGCTTCAAAATCTTTGTGATTATGGAAATGTATTTTCATTATTATGGTTTATATTGTTTTAGTGTAGCCAAGCCCCTTCATGTGGTGTTTCCAGGTTTCAGTTTTAAAAATCTCCAAAGGACCTGTCATCTCTCCTGACATGCCTGCTTTAGTAACTACCCGCATCCCCCATGTTATAACCGTTCTGGATCATCTATTCTTATGACTGTCATGCCATTCCTTTCTTATTACTTCTAGACGTTATGAATGAATTGCCAGCAGTGTGCAATGAAGGTCCAATTGAGTGTGACCAGTTGACAGTGTGTTCCTGCACAGTCTGACACTGGCAGCATTGATTGGAAAGTGTCAAACTGTGCAGGGACACAACCCCAACTGGCAACACCCATGTGGACCTTCAGTGCAAAACGCTAGTGATTCATTCACAACTTCGAGGAGGAATAATAAAGGGACGGCATGACATGATAAGAATTGTCATTACATGAGGATTGCAAATAGTTGGTAAAACAGACATGTCAGGTTAGGTGACAAGCAGTGGCGTAACTACAGGGGAAGCAGCTGCTTCGGGGCCCAAGTGGAGAAGGGGCCCGGGAGCAGCGTCTTCTAGTACAATTCAGGCTAAGCCGGCCCTCTTTGTGACTGTATCTGAAGGGGGGATTTAAAAACGGGGATTTAAAAAAATGAAGGTAAAAATCAACTTCTGTCAGCTGCAGGGGTGGGAGGGAGGGTGACTTTCTCCCTGCAGCTCATGCTCACAGTGCTGCTAGCTGAGAGTGAGCTGTTCAAAAGGACATCCCTGTGTCTGTCAGGACAGGGAGTCTGAAAGCTGGACTGTTGGGCCTAAAACCGGACCTCTGGCCACCCTAGGGGCAGGCTGCTGTGGAGGTCAGTGTTAAAGGGCAGATTGCTGTAGAGGCCACTGTTAAGGGGATGGGGTATTGTGGAAATCACTGTTTAAGGAGATGGGGTACTGTGGAGATCACTACTAAAGGGTCGGCTGCTGTGGCAGTCACTAAAGGACCGGCCCCTGTTGGAGGTCACTAAAGGGTCGGCCGCTGTGGCGGTCTTGAAAGGGTCGGCCGCTGTTGGAGGTCACTAAAGGGTCGGCCGCTGTGGCGGTCACTAAAGGGTCGGCCGCTGTGGCGGTCACTAAAGGGTCGGCCGCTGTGGCGGTCACTAAAGGGTCGGCCCCTGTTGGAGGTCACTAAAGGGTCGGCCCCTGTGGGAGGTCACTAAAGGGTCGGCCCCTGTGGGAGGTCACTAAAGGGTCGGCCCCTGTGGGAGGTCACTAAAGGGTCGGCCCCTGTGGGAGGTCACTAAAGGGTCGGCCCCTGTGGGAGGTCACTAAAGGGTCGGCCCTGTGGAGGTCACCAAAGGGTCGGCCCCTGTGGAGGTCACCAAAGGGTCGGCCCCTGTGGGAGGTCACCAAAGGGTCGGCCCCTGTGGGAGGTCACCAAAGGGTCGGCCCCTGTGGGAGGTCACCAAAGGGTCGGCCCCTGTGGGAGGTCACCAAAGGGTCGGCCCCTGTGGGAGGTCACCAAAGGGTCGGCCCCTGTGGGAGGTCACCAAAGGGTCGGCCACTGTGGGAGGTCACCAAAGGGTCGGCCACTGTGGGAGGTCACCAAAGGGTCGGCCACTGTGGGAGGTCACCAAAGGGTCGGCCACTGTGGGAGGTCACCAAAGGGTCGGCCACTGTGGGAGGTCACCAAAGGGTCGGCCACTGTGGGAGGTCACCAAAGGGTCGGCCACTGTGGGAGGTCACCAAAGGGTCGGCCACTGTGGGAGGTCACCAAAGGGTCGGCCACTGTGGGAGGTCACCGTTAAGGGGACGGTCCACCGTGAAGGTCAGTGTTAAGGGGGCAGGGTGTTGTGGAGGTCACTGTTAAGGGGGCAGGGTGTTGTGGAGGTCACTGTTAAGGGGGCAGGGTGTTGTGGAGGTCACTGTTAAGGGGGCAGGGTGTTGTGCAGGTCACTGTTAAGGGGGCAGGGTGTTGTGCAGGTCACTGTTAAGGGGGCAGGGTGTTGTGCAGGTCACTGTTAAGGGGGCAGGGTGTTGTGCAGGTCACATTTTAAGAGAATGGATCGCTGTAAATGTCACTGTTAAGGGGGCAGGTTATTGTGGGAATAACTGTTAACGAGACTGGGTACTGTGGAGGTCACTAATAAAGGGGCTCACTGTTAAAGGGGGGAGCGCTGTAGATGTCACTGTTATAGTAGACACTGACGATATCTTTCAACGACACGCACATACACCTCTGCTAGTGTATGTATGCGTGTGTGTAATTTATTTTTTATCTTCGTGTTTTTAGTATGCGAGTATGTATTTATGTCAACATTTGCTTAGTGTCTATATATATATATATATATATATATATATATATATATCTATATATATATATATCTATCTATCTCAGTCTGATTGGGCTGCATTTGTGGGAGGGGCGGAGGCTCTACTTAAACCAGGCACAGCCCCACCCGGGGGGCGGGTGTTTTCTCAGTTGCCCCACCCTCCCTCCCTTTCTATTTTCACTTCTACAGGGTATGCCACCCTTTTATAGGCCTACCCACGGACATGGCTACAGGCACACCACTAGCCATTTAGTTAGGTAAGATGCGTCTTGCAGTTACAGTGGGTCTCGGTGTTTATCCTACTAGGGCTCTTCGGCTTTCGTGTCCGTAGCCCTGACCACAAATATATATATAAAGAAAGGGTCCACGGCACCTCCAGTGACAAGTGTCTTTTATTTACACCAACGCTAACGTAAATAATAGACACTTGTCACTGGAGGTGTCGTGGGCCCTTTCTTTTTCTGTATGAGCATCGGGACATTGGATCAACCCTAAAGCCGCTGGCACACCATCGCTTTTTTCTGTGGTGCTGCAAAATTGTTTTCTATAAATATAAATATATAGATATAGATATATATAGATATATATATATATATATATATATATATATATATACATACATACATACATACATACATATAGGAAAGATTGTGGCAGCACCGTATCAAGTTCAAAAAGGCGGGTGCACGCCTCACAGAGACCAGCCAGTCTTAACCCCTTTGGGACACATGACGTACCGGTACGGCATGTTTCCCGAGTCCTTAAGGACACATGACGTACCGGTACGTCATGAGTTGTTCCGATCACTGCTGCTCAGCTGGCAGTGATCGGAACAAGGTACCTGCTGAAATCATTCAGCAGGTACCTTGTTACAATGCCCAGGGGGTCCTGTGACCCCCATATGAGCGATCGCTGCAAACCGCAGGTCAATTCAGACCTGCGGTTTGCAGCGCTCATTGCGATCTCTGATCCCGCGGTCTATGACCGCGAGGATCAGAGAGTTAATGTCCCCAAATAGTTTTTAACCCCCTGCAGCCCCCAATCATACTGTGGCTGCGGGGTGCAGGGGGTGGTTGCGGGCGGCGGCGAGGCGGGCGGTGCGGCGGGCGGGATCGCGATTGCGATCCCCGCCCGCCTCCCCTGTAATGTTTCCCTGGTGTCTAGTGGTTCTATCAGAGTGTCAGCACATTGCTGACACTCTGATGAAACGGCTGGCATCTGTGCTGCAGATGCCAGCCGTTTAACCCTTCCGTACCGCGGTCCGTACGGACCGCAGTATGGAAGGGTTAACCGAGGGAGCGCTCCCTCCCTCTCCCATCGGGGGCTGCTGTGCCTTTGCAGCCCCCAACAGGATGGGATCGAAGAGGAGGGTGCTCCTCCTCCCTATCCATCACCCCTGCCCAGTTATGGCAGGGGTGATGAGTTGCCATGGAGACAGGACGCTTTCAGAAGCGTCCTGCTCTCCATGGTGCTGAAAGTCTGAATAGACCTGCTAAAGGTCTATTCAGACTTTCTAAAGTACAAAATACAGTACAGTGCACTATATAGTGTACTGTACTGTATTATACAGAACACCAGATCCACTGGATCTTTCAGAACCAAGTGGGTCTGGGTCAAAAAAAAATGTAAAAAGTGAAAAAAAGTAAAAATGAAACAAACACATAACACTGAATAAAAACTAAAAAAATAAAATACACTACACATATTAGGTATCGCCGCGTCCGTAAAAACCTGCTCTATAAAAATATCACATGACTGAACTCCTCAGGTGAACGCCATAAAAAAAAAAAAAAATGGTGTAAATAAGCCATTTTTGGCACATTACATCACTAAAAGTGTAATACAAAGCGATCAAAAAGGCGTTTGCCTCCCAAAATAGTACCAATCAAACCGCCATCTCATCCCGCAAAAAACGAGCCCCTACCTAAAACAATTGGCCAAAAAATAAAAAAACTATGCCTCTCAGACTAAAACATGATTTTTTTTGTTTCAAAAATGCTTTTTAGTTTTAAATTTAAAAAAAAAAAAAAAAAGTAGACATATTTGGTATCTACACGTCCGTAAGAATCTGCTCTATAAAAATATCACATGACCTAACCCCTCAAGTAAACACTGTAAAAAAAAAAAATAATAAAAACTTTGTCAAAAAGCCATTTTTTTGCCACCTTACATCACAAAAAGTGTAATAGCAAGCGATCAAAAAGTCATATGACCCCCCAAATAGTGCCAATCTAACCGTCACCTCCTCCCGCAAGAATGATACCCAACCTGAGACAATTGCCTAAAAACTGAAAAATATATGGCTCTCAGACTATGGAGATACTAAAACATGTTTTTTTTTCATTCAAAAAGGATATTATTGTGTAAAACCAAAATAAATAAAAAAAAGTATACATATTATGTATCGCCGCGTCCGTAAGGACCTGCTCTATAAAAATATAACATGACCTAACCCCTCAGATGAATGCCGTAAACATAAAAAATAAAAACGTTGTCAAACAAGCCATTTTTTGTCACCTTACATCACAAAAAGTGTAATAGTAAGCGATCAAAAGTCATATGCACCCCAAGATGGTGCCAATCAAACCGCCATCTCATCCCGCAAAAAATGAGCCCCTACATAGGACAATCGGCCAAAAAAAAAAATATATATGGCTCTCAAACTATGGAGACACTAAAACATGATTTTTTTTGTTTTAAAAATTATATTATTGTGTAAAACTTATATAAATAAATAAAAGTATACATATTATGTATCGCGCGTCCGTCACAACCTGATCTATATAAATAACACATGACCTAACCCCTCAGCTGAACACAGCAAAAAAAAAAAAAAATACGGTGTCAAGAGCCATTTTTGTCACCTTACATCACAAAAAGTGTCATAGCAAGCGACCAAAATGTCATATGCACCCCAAGATGGTGCCAATCAAACCGCCATCTCATCCCGCAAAAATGAGCCCCTACATAACACAGTTGCCCAAAAAAATAAAATAAAACTATGGCTTTCAGAATGTGGAGACACTAAAAAAATTATTTTCAAAAAGGCTTTATTATGTAAAACTGAAACAAAAAACCCCAAAAAGTAGTCATATTTGGTATTGTCGCGTCCGTAACAACCTGCTCTATAGAAATAGCACACAATCTAACCTGTCAGTTCAACTATGTAAATAACAAAAAATAAAAACAGTCCCAAAACAGCTATTTTTTTGCAAATTTTCCATTTTAATCCATTTTTGCAGTAACAAAGCAAGGGTTAACAGCCAAGCAAAACTCAATATTTATTGCCCTGATTCTCTTGTTTGCAAAAACACCCCATATGTGGTCGTAAACTACTGTATGGCCAAACGGCAGGGCACAGAAGGAAGGGAAAGCCATATGGTTTTTGGAAGGCAGATTTTGCTGGACTGGTTTTTTTACACTGTCCCATTTGAAGCCCCCCTGATGCACCCCTACAGTAGAAACTCCAAAAAAGTGACCCCATTTTGGAAACTACAGGATAAGGTGGCAGTTTTGTTGGTACTATTCTAGGGTAAACATGATTTTTGGTTGCTCTATATTACACTTTTTTTGAGACAAGGTAACAAAAAATAGAAATTCGGAAATTTCATCTCCATTTGCCAATAACTCTTGTGGAACACCTAAAGGGTTAAAAAGTTTGTAAAACTGGTTTTGAATACCTTGAGGGGCGTAGTTTCTTAGATGGAGTCACTTTTATGGAGTTTCTACTCTAGGGGTGCATCGGGGGCTTCAAATGGGACATGGTGTCAAAAATCCAGTCCAGCAAAATCTGCCTTCCAAAACCATATGGCGCTCCTTTCCTTCTGCGCCCTGCCGTTTGGCCATACAGCAGTTTACGACCACATATAGGGTGTTTCTGAAAACTACAGAATCGGGGCAATAAAAATTGAGTTTTGTTTGGCTGTTAACCCTTGCTTTGTTACTGGAAAAAATTGATTCAAACGGAAAAATTTTCAAAAATCGAAATTCTGAAATTTTATCTTTATTTGCCATTAACTCTTGTGGAAAACCTAAAGGGTTAATGACGTTTGTAAAATCAGTTTTGAATACCTTGAGGGGTGTAGTTTCTAGAATGGGGTAATTTTTGGGTGGTTTCTATTATGTAAGCCTCACAAAGTGACTTCAGACCTGAACTGGTCCCTAAAAAGTGGGTTTTTGAAAATTTCTGAAAAATTTCAAGATTTGCTTCTAAACTTCTAAGCCTTGTAACGTCCCCAAAAATGAAATAGCATTCCCAAAATGATCGATACATGAAGTACACATATGGGGAATGTAAATCAATAACTTTTTTTGGCAGTATTACTATGTATTATAGAAGTAGAGTAATTGAAACTTGGAAAATTGCAAATTTTTCAAAATTTTTGGTAAATTTGGTATTTTTTTATAAATAAAAATGAAATTTTTCGACTTCATTTTACCACTGTCATGAAGTACAATATGTGACGAAAAAACAATCTCAGAATGGACTGGATAAGAAAAAGCGTTTTAAAGTTATCACCACATAAAGTGACAATGGTCAGATTTTGAAAAAATGGCCTGGTCCTTAAGGTGAAATAGGGCCGTGTCCTTAAGGGGTTAAAATAAGTATACCAGGGGAAAAAAGGCAGCACTCCAAAAATATAAAAAGCAAACGACCAAGTTTTATTCACCCATGTGGGCAGTGCGACGTTTCGGCTCCAACTGAGCCTTTCTCGATATATATATATATATATATATATATATATATATATATATATATATATATATATATATATATATATATATTGGAGCACTACATCTCCTATGCAGATATTTAGGACGCTGTCTAGGAGCTGACATCTGTGTAGGAGGGAGATGCTTATGGGGCTGACTGAATTCTTCAGTGTCCCTTCATTGTGACCTGCACCATTCCGTTACAGATGTGCAGTTTCTTCACTAAATATTTACTAATAAATGTCCAGCATCCAGTCCATTCACTGCTAGAGGGGTCCCAAATATAGCTGGGCTAGCTATTTTCGGAACTCCCCACCAACGGAGGGCGGCCAAACACAGGTCTGCTCTCTCTTCACTTCGGGGGTTCGGTTCTGGAGATACATCACCCTTATCTGACATTGACCTATCCTAGTTACATGCAATCAATGTCTGAGGTGGGAATACCCCTTTAATTTGCATAGTTTTTTCCCATTGCATGAAAATGAATCTCCATACACAGCTGTGTTTTTTCACTAAGAAGCAGTACCCCCGATGGAGGAAAATATAAATTCTATAGTTTGGTACAAAATGCAACACTCTTCTGTGTTGGGTTTTTTATGGTATAGCGTTTTATTATTTTAGTTGTGTTCTTTTTAGTTTAGTTTATTCAGTTTATTCTGTTTAGTTGTATGAGCAAATTAAAAGTGATGTGATAAATGGTGGCAAAAACCACCTTCAGCGTCCAGGCGTTCTGCGGGCCTCGATCTATTACTTCAGAATCCATCAGGCAGCTTTCACACATCAACATCTTGAAGACTGGGCATGCACTTATATGGTGTGAAGAGAGGGGAAGCTCTCTGTAGATACACAAACCAAATGATGGAAATTATGAGTCACTGAACTTGTGTATGTACCTCAGC
The DNA here is from genome assembly GCA_033119425.1 of Bufotes viridis. Classification (NCBI taxonomy): domain Eukaryota; kingdom Metazoa; phylum Chordata; class Amphibia; order Anura; family Bufonidae; genus Bufotes; species Bufotes viridis. The sequence continues at coordinate 200,126,706 of CM065589.1, read as the reverse complement.
AAAGATCAGGTTAATACTAGCGGTCTCTGCCACTGGGCATATGTGCCACCATGTTTTGTATCCTATGTATTGTGGGTGTTTTACACCCAGCACTGTATCATCCTCTATCAGGGCTTTACATGCATGTGCAAATTCAGCTTTATGCCCATGAAATGACTAAAAGTGCCTAATTAAGCTTAAAGCAGTTGTCTTGCTTCAGTAAATAGCATTTATTATGTAGAGGAGGTAAATATGAGCCACTTACTAATATAGTATTATTATCCATATTGCCTCCTTTGCTGGCTGGATTCATTTTTCCATCACATTATACACTGCTCGTTTCCATGGTTACAGCCATCCTGCAGTCTATCAGTGGTGGTCCTGTTTGCACACTGTAGGAAAAGGCATTAGCCTATGTGCAGTCCCATGGTCCCGGCCACCAGAGAGGTCAGCACTGTTTCCTATAGTGTGCAAGCACGACCACCACTGATGGATTGCAGGGTGCTCTGTAACCATGGAAACGAGCAGTGTATAATGTGATAAAAAAATGAATCCAATCAGAAACGGACGCAATATGGATAATTATACATTAGAAAGTGGTTTGTATTAACTTCCTCTACATAGTAAATGCTATTTGCTAAAGTAAGACAACCCCTTTAAAGAAGTTCTCCACTTCAGACACTGTTCTAAGCTGATTTATGACTGCATCAAAGATGAACTTTGATTTAGGCCAAAATCATCTTAACATACGTACAGGAGAGCAATGAGAAGTTTTGAAGATTTTTATCTTATAATATTCTGCACACCTTAACCCTTCTATGCCATTCCCACGTTCCCCCACCAAATCTCCTGCAATCAATACTAATGAATTGTCAGGTGATCAGTCTCCACAGCCCACTGTCAATGGCTGAGGTGATATTCCACTGACATGGGCAGGTGGGGACACTAGGATCACCAAATGGGAGGATGCAGCCAGTTTTGTACAGCACATAGTAAAATGCGCAATCAGTAACAGAGGCTTAGCTAATTCTTATAGCCAGGCCCCTGTTGTATCCATCGCATCACTGAAAACTCATGGCGGCGGATTAACACCTTAAATGCTGCAGTCAATGCTGGTGGCAGCATCTAAGAGGTTTACAGAGGGAGGGGTCTCTCCTAATTCCCCACGATACAATTATGGTTTGCATGGGCCTTTGAGGCCCCCCCCAGCTGTATTGGTACTTCATAGACCGTTTGAAAACATGGCGTCTGTAAACCAATTCAACAAATTACCGTATTTTTCGGTCTATAATGCGCACCTAGGATAGAGGAGGAAAATTGGACTCCCATCAGACCTCTGGTCAGACAATCAAATTCCATCAAACACCCCCTGCATACTAATGACCGCTTATATAATGGAAACATTTATTGGTATTTACACAAGAGGCACTGCAATTCCCCCCCCTTCCCCCACACACTTTTTGGGGGTATTTGCTGCAAAAGCCAGAAGGTGTTCCTCCCTTTCTGAACCCTGCAGCGTACCGAAACAGCAATTTACGTCCACATTTATGGTATTTTCACGCCCAGATGATTCCTCCTAACAATTTAGATAGTGTGTGTGTCTCAGATGGTACAAGCTGGGCACAGCGTATTGCGGGCGTCACCTGCTCATTAATTTCTACAAAATGCCTGTGTTGTCAAAATGCTCACTCCACCTCTTGATAAATAACTCAACTGGTGTTTCCAAAATGAGGTCACTTATTGGAGGTTTCCACTGTTGGGGTACATCAGGGTCTTTTCAAATGGGAAATGGTGCAGAAAACCATTCCAGCAAAATCCTCTATCCAAAAGCCAAATGGCGCTCCGTTCTTTCTGGGCTACAGTGTGATTATGCAGCAGTTTACAACCATATGGGGTGTTGCTGTATTCAGAAAAGCTTGCTTAACAAATTGTGGTGTGCTTTGTGGGGAGTACCTCTTGTGAAATTTAAAAATTTGGGGCTAAAGAAACATGAAAAGCATGTTTGTTCAAAGCACTCACTACACTCTCCTTGAGGGATGTAGTTTCCAAAATTAGGTCACTTTTGAGGGGTTTCTACTGTAGGAGTAACTCGGGGTCTCTTCAAATGCGACATGACTCCCAAAAACCATTCCAGCAAAATTTGTCCTCCAAAAACCATATGGCTCATTTTCCCTCCTGAGCCCTGTGGTATGCCCATACAGCAGTTTATGACCACATATTGGGTGTTTCTGTAAACTGCAGAATCGGAGTGATATTGACTGTTCTTTGCTTTTAAATTTCACCTCTATTTTGCCTTAAATTTGTATGGAAAACCTACAGGGTCTAAAAAAAAAAGTGTCTAAAATCTGTTTTGAATAATTTGAGGTGTGTCTTTTCTAAAATGGAGTACTTTATGGGTGGTTTCTATTATGTAGGCCCCTCAAAGTCACTTCAAAACTTTGGTCCTTAAAGTTCGTTTGGGAAGTTTTTTTAAAAAATGTATTCTGACATTCTAAGCCTTTTGATGTCCTAAAAGAAATAAAATGACGATTACAAAATGATGCCAACATAAAGTAGAGATATGGTGAATGTTAATTAATAACTATTCTGTGAATTATCACTATTGGTCTTAAAAGCAAACAAATTCAAATGTAGAAAATTTTCAGTAAATTCAGTCATTTTTTTATTATAAAGAGAAAGCATATCGACCCAAATCTACCACTAACGTGAAGTACAATGTCTTGAGAAAACATTCTAAAACTCATAAGATTTGCTTTATTTCTCCTCCCCAAAGTGGGGGGTAATGACACAAAGTCTTTGGGGCGAATACTAATGAGTACTTCCATTATGGAAGCGGTCATTAGTACCAGAGGACCAGGAAGTGGTGAATGCAGTGCTTCCGGGCTCTGTACTCACAGCTTCCTGGTCCTCTGCCGTCGACTGTGCTGTCGCTGTCCACAGCGGCAGGACACTCTGTAACCTCACGCAGTGCACGTTGGGTCACAGCACAGCCGACGGCAGGAAGAAGGAGAGAGCGCTGGAGGTGAGGATCAGTGACGTTTTCGAGATAAACAGGAGAGATGAGTTGTTTTTTGTTTTATGTGATATGAGGCATTGGGTTCTCATCCAAGTTCTTAATGGGGGGATCTTATTTATATTGGGGCTTTTATCTGAGGTCTAATTGGGGGTCATTCACATTGGGGTCTGATTGAGGGTTTTATTAACATTGGGGGTCTGATTGGGGCTGAGGGCTGATTAACATTGGGGGTCTGAATTAGTGGTCTGATCTGAGGTCTAATGAAAAATATTTTTTCTCATTGTCCTTCTCTGAAACCTTGGTGCGTCTTATAGGGCAAAACATGCGTTGCCACATTTGCGAAATTAGGCTGGTCCATAAGCTGAAAACTGTCAGTTTCTTGTAGGAGTTGTTTTTAAAAAAAAAATTCTTCTTTTTTTGGTACAAAAACCTACTTTAAAAAAGTTCTCAAAAGGAATTCTTACATGTTCTGAAAGCATACTTTGGAGCAGTTGTCTAGCAGCTCTAATTTCAATTCCAACCTAGGCCTCATATTCATATATACAGTACAATGGGAAGATGTGATGGGACCTTTGGTTCTTATACCATAAAGTTTCAGATATAATCATAGAAAAGAAAATTATTTGAATATTTCTTGTTTGCATGGTCTGCTTTCATAGTTTGTGTGTGAGAAGTTGATTGTGAGTCTCCCTGGCAATAGGCACAGGTCAAAAGTTGTGTGCAGCACTGCAGAATATGTGGGTGTGTGAAAATGGTAAGTAATGTTTCAATTTTCTTTGACTTTAAGATTTACCAGTATTGTACTAATTTTATGAATTAAGGGCTATGTACACCCTTTGGGGGCAATTTTTTTATTATTGCATTGTACTCATTTTGAGCTAAATATTTTTTCAATTGGTCTTTATTAAAAATATGGAGCCTTTTTTTCTGTACTTAGCGAAGATGCTCTAGTAGCATCCTCTGGATTTTCTCTCTTTTCCTTCAGTTGGGAAGCTGACAGGATCCTTATCTCTGCTCTCTGACATTATAAACACTCATTATAGCTCAGTTCTTATCTTATAAGATGTGGCTTAAATAAGTGTTTATAACCTCTCAGTAGTTTAGAGATAAGGTTTATTCGATTATCACCAAGTGAAAGTACCAGTCACAGTTATAAAAAGTTAACCCTTTGTGACAGAACGGCTCAATATTTTTTAATAAAGGCCAATTGAAAATATGTTTTTAGCCAAAAAGGAGTAAAATGCAAACCTAAACAAAAATTGCCTCCGGAGCTGTACATAGCTTTAATATATATGAAAAAAAACAGAGAAAGAGAAATAGGTAGAATCGCACATCCACAAGCTCAGCTTCTGATTTGTAACTGCTTCTCAGCAAAATTAATATCGCCTCTCGGCCATATTAATTTTGCTGAGAAGCAGTTACAAATCAGAAGCTGAGCTTGTGGATGTGCGATTCTACCTATTTCTCTTTCTCTGTTTTTTTTCATATGTACATAGCTTTAAGCTTTGTGTCCAGAATATATTGTACCCTATTATCACTCTGCTAAACTGTCCCTAATCTCGTCGCAGGTTCAGAATTATTTTTTCTATTAACTTGATGTTCGTTTTAAACTGGGTCTGCTCTGCTTTTGTCATGGGTTATGTCTTATTAATCCATGCCTAGAGTTTATTATCTGGTTTTCTCTACTGGGCCATAATGCAGACTTTCAGTAACAATTTATTGCACCATAAAATTTACTTGGTCTGCTCTTCTGTTTAATACATTGCAGCGTACTGCAGACATATACATGATTGCAGTAGATCAAGGACTCCCTGCTATTACAGAGACTACAGTACAGGAAATGACACAAAACGGACCACATCCCATCAGGTTTTGTAAAGGTTCTGGGTTTAAAAATGGATATATTAAACTTGGAACCATTACAATTAGCTTAGTATAGTGATGGCAAATTGGTAAATTACTAGAATTACATTTACCCACCACCTACCATTGATGTTGGTGGGTATCTATTATGTAACCAATAATAATCTTGTCATACCAACGGTTGTTGGCAAGACATGTTTGCTGCGTTCACATGTGGAACATTTATTGCAAAGTTCTAGTGCACATTCTGCTATAAAATCCACTGCATGCGCAATACTACCGTGAACTTGTTCTGAGTTGCAGCTATTCTTGTGAGTCAAACCCATATGTTAAAAGCTATGGACACCTTTCAATCCTTTTTATTGCATTTATTGTGCGTAAAAATTACATTTTATTAAGAATTTTGCACCATTTGGCTTCTGCGCCTTAAATGGCGTTTCTAGGATTTTTATAGTGATGACCTATCCTCAGGATAGGTCATCAATATCAGATCGGCTGGGGGTCCAAAACCCGACACCCCTGCCGATCAGCTGTACGGGGAGACGCAGTGCGCACTTGCCGTCTTTCTGACCGCTGCTGGTGTCCCATAGACATACAACAGCAGAGCAGCACGAGAGAAGGGAGGCGGCACATGCGCGCAACGTCTTCCTGTATAGCTGATCGGCAGGGGTGCCGGGTTTTGGACTGCTGCTGATCTGATATTGATGACCTCTCCTGAGGAGAGGTCATCAATATTTAAAAAGCCCAGACAACATCTCTTGAATGGATTTTGTAGGATTTTTATATTGATGACCTATCCTCAGGATAGGTCATAAATATGGGCCTATTGGGATCAGACTCCTAGCATCCCTCTCTGATCAGCTGTGTGAAGAGGCTGTGGCGATCTGTGAGTGTGTAGGCCTCTTCCTAGGCCATGTGATGTCTCTTTCATTGATAACATGGCCTAGGCACAGCTTTGTCCAATTCAAGTGAATGGGACTAAGCTACGATACCAAGCACAGCCGCTATCCAATGGACAGAGCTGTGCTTAAGTTGCGAGGAGGCCGCAGCACTCACCAGAGCTCTGGTAAGTACAGCAGCTTCCTCAAACAGCTGATCAGTGGGGATGCTAGGAGTTGGATCACGTTTTGTCGACCTATCTGGATGAGACGTCATCAATATGAAAACCACTTTAAACATGGCATGCTGCTGGATGCCATTCAGTGTCTATTCCATTATTCGGTCTCTGATTGCTTGGTCTACAGACCCTCCTGTCTTCTGAATGGGGAATCTAAGCTGGATTCTGATCAAATGAAAGTTGATTGAGTAGACAGGAGGAGAATGGAGAGGGAGCTTGTCCTTTTGATCCAAAGCTTTCACTAGTCATTAATACTTGTATTGTACTGTAGATTTTCATAGGACAGCTGCAGATGAACCCTGTGAAAATCTGCAGTGTGGTCTGGAGCCCATCTGTGAAGAGCTCCATGATTACTATTTGGCATATATACGCAGTATTTTAAGAGTGTATATATAGATGTAGAAGTGCTGGATTTGTATATCTGCATTTACTAAAATAATAAAACCATTTTTATTGCATCTTATGCTTTCAGATTAATACCAAACCGTGTCCTCTTCAGTTCTGTCACATGGCCAATTCTTCCGCCTCCTTTTCTTGTCTGCCTTCAGCAGTCCTCTCAATTATTCTCAGTAAACTCAATAAAATCTCTTTCAGATATCTCGTGGACTGTGTCCCCCTGGTGGAGGTTGAGGACATGATGATCATGGGGAAGAAGCCAGACTCCAAGTGCGTTTTTACCTACGTCCAGTCCTTGTACAACCACCTGAGGCGGCATGAAATGCGTCTACGCAAGAACGAATTTTAACAAAGCCCTTTTATCCCCTTGAATTCTCCTGGCACAGCACCAGCACGATGCGGCTAATGCCACTGCAGTACTGCACAACTTCTAAGTTAACCCCTCCATCACTAAAGGGACACTGTATGGGGTGACATTGTGCTTCCAATGATGCAGTTACTGACTGTACATTTGACGCTGCTTTATTAATGCCTCCTCCCTTTAATCTGACTTTGGCCAGAGCTTTGCTGTGTGTTGCAGTGCAATGCCTTGTGGCTCTTTGGTCAACTTCTGCTGCTGTGCTAGTAGGATTATGTCACTGCCTGGACTACCTAACCCTCTTCCCACAGAATTAATATATTTAGATAGTATTATAAAATAGCACCAGGTAAGCACTGGGCCTTTACGTAATCACAGCCACAAGCTTCAGAACAATTTTATTCTCCACATTCATTGGCTCTCAATTCTCTATACACTTAGGCACAACTAGAGTGACACTCGGATACAATATAGAGCTACTTTTAGAAGTAATCCAGAATATTGCTGAGAAGAGCTCAGTACAATTTACTATATGTGTAGGCACAGATGGTGAGCTGGCCATTACTGATCACTGTGGACTTTCATTGGTAGGTGATACTGTCATACACCTCATCATGAATCCTAATGCATTCTTAATGTCAAAGACATGGACATGGCCAATAATTATCTGCAAGTATGAAGGTCCATGTTCCATATGGATATTGCTGCATTAAATAACAGTTTATCAGTTAGAGAACAGCCTGCCCTTGCCACATTGGAACGAAGCGCAGTGTTTTGTAGGTAAATACAGCTTAAAGGGGTTTTCCCATTGTGACAACTTATCCCCCATGCACAGCATAGAGGATAAGGGTCTGGCCCCTGCCGATCACAAGAATGGAGGCCCATGCTCCCCGGTTTGAATGGAGCGGCAATCATACATGCATATTCACCGCTCCGCTCAACTGTATGGGTCTGCCAGAGACAGCAGAGTACAAACGCTGTGCTACTGTATATCTGCCAGAGCTAAATCGAGCGAATGCACACAGGCACGGCTGCTGCTTCATTCAAACGGGGGAGCACGGGCCCCCATTCTCGTGATTGGCGGCAGGCAAGGACCCCACCTATTGATGGGGAATACGTTATCTTAATGGGGACAACCACTTGCATTGCATAAGGAGAATACTTGTAACGTTCTCATACTTTGTTTCAGTTCTTCACTATTGTATATGATTAGTGAATGGAAACGCTCATACTCGCCGCTCATTTGTGTAGCGGAGCTTTCATTTCTACATGCACATGATGAGGATACTCTGGATGTTTTGAAGAATGTTCCCATTCACTGACTGTAAGCTGAGGGTTGGAAAATGTTTAGGGACTGAATCTTTGATTACTCTGCGATTTTTAAGCTGTATTGATATGAAATCAGGAAACCTCTTAATAACCAGCAATTAGAATCTTTTTGTTAGTATCCGAGTGCTGGTCTAGGTGCCAACCATCACCGCTATGACTGACTCATAGACAGATATTATTTATTGAAAGAGAACCTTTTGTTGAGCCCTCCGTGTTCTCCGACATCTACCCTGATTTTTCTTTTTTTTTCTTTTTACCAATAACATTTTTCCTGTCAACCCCCTTTATATGGTACCTCCACTATGTGAGGCATCTGCTGCAGTGCATCATGTATGTTGGGTAAAAGTGTTTGCAACAACGCAGTAAATATACCAGTATGATCCTGTAGCCGTGCATAGTCTACATTCATGGGAAGGACTTTGCCTGGCTCCCGTTTGTGTGGAGTTGCACTTTGATATTTTGTATCACAGTATTTTTTCTACCCAATATATCAGAGTATATGTAAAAAGTGTTCAGATTTACATTATTAATAGAGTCTATGATCTATTTTAGAAACGGAGTCCTTAGTCTTATTGAAACCATTTATTTTCTCTTCTAAATTATAAATGATCTCATTGGACTGACTGCATTATCAGGGTCCTACCAAGAGGCTAGAATGTTGTTTCTTTTCTTGGTCAATGTAATACACATCTAATTTTAAATGTCAGTTCCTTCCTCGTGCAAATTATAGTCACAAACTGTAGATGTGGATTTTTATAAAAATATTTTAATATGGTTCATTGCGTCATACATATGTCCGTGCTGCTGCCTGCTTTCATATATAACAGGTCTGCCGACTAGAATGCCATCTATTCTAGCTTCTAGTGATTTAGGGAATAAGATTAAAAAGAAAATGCTGCAGTCTCATTATTTACAGTTTTGAGCGAGAGGAGTCAATGAATGATCGTCTTAGAAAGTCAAGATGAGAGCCTCAGGCTTTGTGCTTACTGCCGTGTTTTCTCAGTTCTAATTGACAGGCACACGGAGCATGCACAAATGTTTTACAAGGACCCTGATACCTGTAAAGGTAGGGTGCAGCTATGTTCTCTGGTGATAAAATAATGAGCTGTAATGCATTCTAGTAGTAGTCGCGCATTGCTCTTGCTCTTCCTTCATACGACTTGTTCTTAGAGAATTGACTGCTTTGGGTGGATTAAAAATTGGGGTATTTCCTTACATTGTTAGACAGTGACCCTTTACCTTGCCCTGGTGCAATATACAGCAACTCCTGTCATGTCTAGAAGCATCAATGATACCTATAAGAATCTTGAAGGTGAAATCCAGTCAAAATCATCTGGTATGTGAGATTTTTTGAGGTCGGACCACCATGGATTTCCAAAATGAATTCCTACACCCAAATAACTGTAACCATCCCAGTCAATATAATCTGCCTTAGTTCCAGTGTCTGACATATCTGAGCAGTCAAAGGGGGTTGAGCTGTTTTTATGTAACCCTTTTATTCAGGAAATCAGTAGTGGTTCAAGCTAAGACATCACCAATGTGATCTTCTGGCATGTATCATTGACATCAGATCATTTTGGATTTCTCCAATAACTACTACTACTCCGAAGGTGCAAACTCTGTGGGACCACCTAGACAGGGAGATACTGGGTACACCTTGACACTGTATCTAGTCCTCTCACCGTAAGCGGTACAATATTCCATGGAGGACACATGTCCACCACTGAACCTTGTGTCGCTTACAGTCAGGTCTAGGTGTTGATGCCAGGTGCCCGTTAGGAATGTGCCTGGGACCTCTGCCATGACAGGACTTGCAGTTTAACAATAACCCGTTTGTCGTATCCTCATCTAGGTCTGTGAGGCAGTCTGTATTCTCCTGGGCAAGGTAGTAGATGATTACTTTAATGCAAATCTAACACTACAGAGCTGTTAGGCTCAGCCATCATGAAACTGTGATAATCTCTTCACCCACCCGTCTGATTTATTCCATGTTTGTAAAGTGCACTTGCCATTCTATTTCCAGCAAATGCTTTTTTAACTGTGTCTGTATACTTATATTTGTATATTACATACTTCATTGTATTTGCATAAATCCTAAATTGTTTGTGACATCATATCAGCAATTTGTGCCATGCAGGTTTTTATTGCTCCCGTTCTCTGAACAGAGGTTCAACAACCAGTCTGCCTGTTGTGACCAGAAAGCTATGATCACTCCTCATACACAGCTATTGTGTTCCATTCTTTTTATACACCAGCGTGTGCTGTCATTTTAATAAATTTCTATTAACTAATAACCTCTCCAGGCTCGTTATTTCACTCTGCATTAAAGTTGGCAGCCAGAATTGGAAGTAGTTACAGTTTATTACAGCAATGGTGTGAATCTTTCTACTTTAGAGAGTAAAGTAAAAGTGAAATATCGGGGTGGGGGTGTAATTTATCTATTGGTGACTGAGAAAGATGCGTTTAGTCTCCAGCCACCAATGCACTTTCCTCCATCCTCTATTTTCCATGTAATAGTAACATTCTATTTCAAATTTTTATTCAGTCTCCCTGCTTTATTGCCAATGTAGAATTATTGGGCTAATATCAAACTTAAACGGGTTATCCAGGTATATTTTTCTCTTTCCCGTCCCCTGCCAGGACTGAAACTTACTAATGCACATGCGCTACGTCTCCAGAGGTCAGGACAGTTGTCACGTGACTGTATTTCCTGTTACATCAAAACCAGGCCAACCATGATCCATTCTGTAGACATCCCCGCCTGAATGACCATGATGGTATCAATCCACAAGCAGGGTAGGCAGAGTCCACTGCTTGTCATATCAAAGCTATGTGGGAGGAGACAGCAAGGGGAGCATGGAGATTGAAGTGAAGACTTAGGGAAAGTTGACAGGTACACTATTATGCTCTGAAGGAGACTAGACAAGGTTTACCCAATTAAATTAAATTTTTTGGGATCCCACACAAACCCTTTTTCCTGGGCTCCACAAATTGATGACCGATTATCACAATAGGTCAGTGGTGGCGAACCTATGGCACGGGTGCCAGAGGTGGCACTCAGAGCCCTCTCTGTGGGCACCCGCACCCTGGAAAAAGTCTATGGTGTACCAATATGCCTGTGACTTTTCCGGCCATTCATCAGAGCAGGATGCACTATGAACAGCACAGGCAGCACATTGAATGTAGGCCGGCTATAGCTAAATGATAAAGTATATGGAAGGTATATTGGACTGTAGCATTCAGGTTAAATTGCCGTGTTGGCACTTTGCAATAAATAAGTGGCTTTTCGGTTGCAGTTTAGGTGTGTATTGCCATTACTACAATAGGTCATCAGATTTGGAAAAAGCCTTTGTATTAGGTGGCAGTGGCTGGAGCAGGTGCTGGACGTAATGGGTATGGGTGGAGCTTTTGGGATATTTTGGAAGGATTTGTATGATTGCCTTCAGGCAAGAGTATACACCCAGGAATTTATCACACGCCAGGGGTGCCCTTTATCCCCACTACTCTTCAACACTGCTCTTGAGCCACTCAACTTTTAGAATATCATATATATTTAAAGCTATCCAGATTCACTGTAAATGCTTGCACACCTCTGTTTTCGCACAGGATATCCTACTGTTCATGTCTGATGTTCATACTGATCTGAGAAATACACTTCAGGTAATATCAGAATTTGGGTAGTTCTTTTTGTTCAAAGTGAATATTTCCAAATTATTCCATTTTATTTTTGGGCTCCAGTGGTAGAGGAGAAGAGAAGCATATTGATACCAATATCCCGGTTGCTGCTACAGTTCACTTTATGTTGAATGGAAGATGAAAGGTCTGTTGACGGGTAATCAGTCGTTGCATCCCAAGGAACATAGGTGATATATTTCTCTATATGGTCTACGGCCGAATTAATGGTTTCAATGCTGAAGATCTAATCTTGCTTAATGTCCTGACTGGTCGATGTCGGTCAGGAAGTCGTCCAAAATAAGATTGACCAATTCATGGCTTGGAGGGGGAGGACATTTTCTATTTCAACTATATACTCTACTATGAGAACGCTCTTCTGGTGATGAGGCGCGAAACTACTACAAAAGGTGGTAAGAAAAGCTAGGGGATGTTGACATGGGCAATAAGACTTCAGGGTTGGTGCACTATATGTGGGCTTATACTTGATGAAACAGGAACAGTTTAGGATAATGCATAGCGCTACTTACACCTTTTGATCTCCCTAAATCTCAACATAGGCCAGACCGTTTGACAATGTCCTAAATGTCTTTTACCAGAAGCAGATCTCTTTCATTGTCTTTGAGAGTATACAAAAGTGAGGAATTTCTGGGAAAAGATTTGTGAGATGATTGGTGATATCTCGCATGCTTTACATCTTTTATTGCCAGCCTGCCCATGTTTCGGGAGTAAGATTATAATCGAATCAACTCAATTATTTCACACTTTATGTACTGTCGCTAAGAGGTGTTTATTACAAATCTGCTACAGCCTGTTCCCCCTAACATTGATAAAATTATTGAACAACTAAAGTGTGTACTGAACTTGAAACCGCGTACTGTTAGATGTTAGGATAGGCGCACTACGGTCCTTAGAAAATGCCTATTGAGATACATCAGTTAAAAAAAAAATTTTCACTTCAGTAAATAGCATTTATTATGTAGAGAAAGTTAATACAAGGCACTTACTAATGTATTGTAATTGTCCATATTGCTTCCTTTGCTGGCTGGATTAATTTTTCCATCACATTATACACTGCTTGTTTCCATAGTTATGACCACCTTGCAATCCAGCAGATGTAATTTGATGAAAAAATGAACCCAGACAGCAAAGGAAGCAATATGGGTAATAACAATACATTAGTAAGCGGCTTGTGATAATTTTCTCTACATGATAAATGCCACTTGCTAAAGTGACAAAACCAGTTTAATGTCTCCTTTCACTCTTGCTGAGTGGTACTTGAAGGAAAGCTTATGGGGCACTTTGGGAGTCCTAAAAATAACTACTTGAAGATATTTAAAGTTGTGTTTTGATTTCTCACTCTGGGCAATGGAATCAAATTGTGTGTCCAGTAGTTTTATGGGACACTTTATTTATGATTGTGTGTTTGACTCCACTGTGATGGAGCCTTTGTGTGATACTTTGTTGGCTATCTGTTACGGTCTTTATGTCTTTATATTTAATATATATATATATATATATATATATATATATATATATATATAGATATATTCTATAAAGCTGAGTGTGTGTGTGTGTGTGTGTCCACTAAAGAAATCTGCACCGTCACATTAAAAATTACGAAATTTGGCACACCGGTACATTAGGTGTCCGGGAAGGTTTTAGACCAGGTCTCAGCTCTCTAGAACGTACCATTCCTGAGATATTCCCAACAAATGCATTAGCCAATAGAAGCCTGCAGGTTTTTCTCTGCATATCCAAACTGCCATACACATGGTCACATGTCCCTTATCAGCTAATAGAAGCTCGCAGAACCTCATTCTCTACATACAGTTTTACACCAGGTTTCTATAACAACCCAACCATTTTTCTTCACCGCTGTAGGTCCGCTTTAAAGGGGCAGGGTGCTGTGGATGACACTGTTAAGAGAGCAGAGTGCTGTGGAGATCACAGTTAAGGGGGCAGGTAGAGTGGCCCTTCTGGCCACCCTTAAAAGATGGACTTAAAAACCCTGCCACCAAGGTCCCGCTAAACCATGCCCCTGACCCAGTTAGGCCATTTCCACTCTGCAGCTGACAGGGATTGAAAAAAATGAAAGTAAAAATCTATTTCTGTCAGCTGCAGGGGAGGGAGGGTGGGTGACTTTCTCCCTGCAGCTCACCCTCAGCAGCACAGTTTTGCTGTCTGATTGTGAGTTGTTCAAAGGGACATCCCTGTGTCGGTCCAGGCCCTGCTCCGGACGGAGGACAGGGAGTCTAAAAGTCATACTGTCTGGCCTAAGCCCGGACCTTTAGCCACACTAGGGGCAGGCTGCTGTGTAGGTCACAGTTAAGGGGACGGTCCGCTATGAAAGTCAGTGTTAAGGGGTGGGGTGTTGTGGAAATCACTGTTAAGGAGATGGGTTACTGTGGAGGTCACTGTTAAAGGGGTGGGCCGTTGTAGCGGTCACTGTTAAGGGTGTGGGATGCTGTGGAGGTCACTGTTAAAGGGGTGGGCTGCTGTGGATGTCTCTGTTAAGTGGGCAGGGAACATTGGAGGTTGAGGGGTCGGTCCGCTATGGATGTTAGTGTTAAGGGGTGGGTTGCTGTAGAGGTCACTGTTAAGGGGGTGGGGTGTTGTGGAGGTCACATTTTAAGGGAACAGAGCTCTGTGGAGGTCACTATTAAGAGAGCGGGTTATTGTGGAAATCACTTTAACTAGACAGGGTACTGTGGAGGTCACTGTTAAAGGGGCAGCCGCTGTGGAGGTCACTGTTTAAGGGGAGGGCGCTGTGGATGTTGCTGTTAAGGGAGGAGGGAACTGTGGAGGCCACTATTAAAGGGGCAGCAGGGTACTGTGAGGTCACTGTTAAGGGTGTGGGGTACAGTGGAGGTCCCTGGTAAGGGAGCAGGGTACAATGAAGGTCTCTTAAGGGGGCCGGGAATGGTGGAGGTCAGTTAAGGGGACTGTAACCTATAGTCAGTGTATTTCAGTGTTAAATGAAATACAGTAGATGAAATCTACCCAGATCTCTTGGGGGTCTGACAGCTGGCACCCTCACTGATCATCTGATCCCTGCCACCACCAAAATAGAATAGAGCAGAAGCACAGATCCAAAGTATAGTGGTTGGTTTACTGTGGCTCAGTTCCCATTCAAATGAATAGCCCCCCACTAATAGTGATGACCTATCTGGAGCTTGCAAATCCCCTTTGAAGCAACACAGAATAATACAATATAAAGGCATAGCACACTTTATAATATTTTTATTATGAAAGTCAAAATTCTCCTGAAGTGTAAAGTATGGAGCCGATCACCTCATATCATCCGGACTGTTTACATCTGTTCCCAACCAGGATACTTTGCAGCTGAGAACTTCATTCGTGTCCATGAAGACAGAGATGGTCAGATAAATTCAGAGAACCATTTTATCATTAAAAAAAAACATCAAAAGGAACCTATCATGAAAGTCCAGTGCAATCTGCAGATGGCAAGTTATAGATCAGGAGACACGGAGTAGACTATATAGTTTTGTGGGAAAGATTTAGTATAACTTGTGCTTATTCTGGGCTTAAGAGTCCAGTTGAAAGCCCAATCCATTCTAGCCCAATCTATCAATCTCTGATATGGCTGCCTGCTGGACTCCTAATTCTAGAAAGAGCAGGGATTTACATGAATAACTAATTTATACTAAGTCTTTTCCCACAAAACTACATCAATATGCCCGGATCTTCCTCTATATCATGATGCATGCAGACTGAACTGCATTTTCAGTGTGACAGATTTACTACAACTAAGCTAATCTTTCATGAGCAAGTTACATTCCCCTCTACCTTGTTACATCCCTGCACACCTGAAAACCAATCTATTCTATAGCTAATGCAATGATGGCTCTAGTAGTACATTCATTAACCCAAACTGTCTTTCCAGATTCTCTAGAAAACTGCCAATATAATTATTATTCTCTTCACTGTGACTCTGTATGCTAAATGGTAGCTCTAGATTCTAAAGCCATATCTACATGGCCTAATGTTCCAGCCGGATATCTGGAACACCCGGTCCTGATAATTGGCCCCTGTAAAGGTGCCGCATATCACCTGATGAACAAACATTTTGCTCGTTCATAAGGTGGACACCTCAATTATCATTCCTAGGCAGCGAATCCTGCTATCTAAATAGTGATCTGCTGCCCAGGAACAGTGATTTTGTATGGGAATAAGCTATAGCAGTAGCCATCTCTCTCCCATACGGTGAAGTTGTTGGCTCTATGTAGAGGAGGGCTTCCTTCTCGACAACTGTCTGCACCTCACAGCATCTAAATGCACCTTTTAGACAATTGAGACTTCCACATCCTCTTTCTTTTCTGTTAAACGGGAACTAGTGTTTTTAATGACCACCATTATGGGCAAAAAAATTTATTTTGAGCTAAAGACAATTTTTTCAATTGGTCAAAAAAAAATTTAACCACTGTCTTTGTGCAGCCTTGAGTTTATCTAGTAGCAGGATCTGAATTTTCTCTGTTCCATCAGCCAGCTCACCTGACGGGCTCCTGATCTCTGACATTATAAACACTCATTATAGCTCACTTTTCATCTTATTGATAAGAATGTGGCTTAAATAAGTGTTTATGACCTCTCAGTAATTTATAGAGAAGATTTATTCGATGACCAAAGTGAATGTCAAAAGTCATTCACACAGCTAGAAAAGGAGTTAACCCCTTTGTGACAGAACAGCTCAACATTTTTTTTTAATTTTTTTTTTTTAATAAAGACCGATTAAAAAAATGATTTTAAGCCCAAAATGAGAAAAATGCAGTTGTTGGTGATTGTTGTATTGTGGATCACTTGCATGTTTGCTTTGGAAGAGACATTGGGGAAGATGACATGTTTGGGTGTAGAGTAAGTGCTGTATTACAGTGTTGCACTCTTCAAACATTTCTAGTGTTTTTCTTGGCAGTTCTACTTCCATGTACTTTATATTAACTAATTCTCTAATGTATTGCATTTCCCTTGTTAGTGCAAACAACTATTACGCAAAGCTTTTACAATTCCTCCTTGGTATCCTCCACCGCATCTTTCCCTTCTACATCCAGAGTCTTTTTTCTTGCCGGTGCCATTTGAAATTCAGCGGGGACAGGGGAATCTGGACTTTCCTTCTTGTAAAATCCTAGATCCTTCAGTAACTGGTTAATTTCCTTTCTCCTCATGTTGCTAAGTCGAACTCTCTGCAATAGATAATATATACAGCAGTTTGTTTTGCAGCCTTGGGCTAAATGCATATGTGCAACCTCACAGCCCAGGGTGGTAATTTTCAAATATACAGCTGTAATTTTGTTTGTGAAAGCGAAATTATAGTTGAAATGAAATGCCACCCATGGGACCTTGAGCTGACGAGTGAGAAGGTGTTTACAATATGTCACATCTGCCCATCATGCCAAGAGCACAATGTTAACCCCTTCTCTATAAAACAGTTTGTCTCACAGGTTATTTAAAGGCAAAGTATGTGTAATCTGTACCATTGACAATAGGATCTAAAATAATTGTTTTCTCTTAATAAAGCAGATTATAGTAATCTTTTTTTTTTTTTTATCTCACAATCTAAAGGAATCCCCCATGCCCCCCCATTAGATCTGGTTTTAGTTCTACAGCTGCTTCAACAGGTGGCGGATTGGGCATAGACCTTACAGGGAAATTTCCCGGTGGGCCGATGCCCATGGGGCCACCTGGGCCCTTCTCACGGCCAGCCAGTGGAAGTTTTTGGGGATGTATTTTGTGCTGCTGGCAGTATTTGTGATGGACTATGGTAGTTGGCTCTGTTGGGGTGGTATAATCTGCCACAATATGGTATTACTGGCTCTGTCTTCTATCAATTTGGACTTGACTACAAAACGGGCCACTTTTAGTATATTTTCCAGGGCCACTTTAAAGGGATTCTGTCACCACCTATAACCCCTCTGACCTAAACATATTCTCATGTCCAGGGTATTATCAGGATTCCCAAACTGGCCTTATTAAATCGATCCGTGGCTTTATTTGCCTAAAAAAATGGTTTTACTAACCTGTCAATCACTTATTTAAGGTGCCCAAGGCGAGGTCCGTTGATCCATGGTGCCCAGTGCCGCCTTCCCTGTGTTCAGCGCCGCCTACTACTTCTCAGCGCCGCCTCCCCCCCCCCCTCCTCTCACTGCCAGATCCCGCACGTGCGCACAGGCTCAGCCTAATGCGCCCGTGTGGACTGCTGGCATCGGCTTCCTTGTGCGAAGTACGCATGCGTCGGCTGAGCGCAATTCGCTCAACCTGGATATGCCCCGCAGACTCGCACCAACCTAGTTCGCAGGTGTGGGATCTGGTAGAGGGACGGGGCGGCATTAACATATTGCGGAGGCGGCACTGGGCACCGAACGGCGAGGCGAGCGGCCGGACACCATGGATCAACAGCTCTCCCCTTGGGCACCTTAAATAAGTGATTGACAGGTTAGTAATACCTGTTTTTTAAGAAAATAAAGCCAAAGATCGATTTAATAAGGCCAGCTTGGAAATCCTGATATTACCCTGGACATGAGCATATGTTTAGGTCAAAGGGGTTATAGGTGGTGACAGAATCCCTTTAAGTTCCCAGTCCGCTCCTGTGCTTCCTACTTCAATTATTTGCATTGCCATTTGTGCATTTTTGTACTATATAGCATATAGTAGAAAAATGCACACACTGAGAATGTTAGAGGATTGCTATGTGAAGGATTCATTATACATGGTCTTGGCTTCTACCATTGCTATAAGGACTCCGGGACATTATTAAGAATGTTGATTTATATGCTGGTCTTAATCCCTCTGTGCTACCGGGCCTCTACATAACTTTGTCTCTTGCTGTCACAAGCCGTGTGACATGTTTTAAACCACGCCAACTCCCTTGCTGGTGTAGTTTGTCATTTGCCAGCCTGCCCATACCATGCCCCCTTTTTCCGCCACTTTGCAAAAGTGGTGTGAGTGGGGTAAAGTAACATGTTTTGTCACAAAACACCTTTGTGACAAAATCTGCGACCTAAAAAAGCCAAAAAGTTGAGTAAAACAAATAATAAATGACCCTGTTTTGTAAAAATTGTTGTAATGCGTGATAACGGCTAGGTGTGTTTACATGTTAAAATTAACAGAAGATGTAAGACCTATTCATTGTATGTAAGGTATACAGCCTCTTCCCACCAATGCCCTTCCTACGTACATACCCAGTCCGAGAGATTCTTGCTTTAAATAGTGTAGCTACCAGAAAGTCATAATGATGACCAAAACATGTCTTAATAAAAAAATAATAATAATCATGTCTCCCAGTATTATATGTGTATATTATAAGAACCCATCACTTACATCTATTTCTTCATATCTGGAGGAAAGTAGTACTAGTTCAGGATCAGCACCAGCTATATGCTTCATCTCAAGGTTGTGGCTGGGAGAAGAGATACTGTCAAGGTCCTAAATAGAGAATTACTGACATCTGCCTGCATATATAGTCTTAAAATATTAAAAACCGGACTGATTAAATTTATTAATCTCATGGTTAAAGTGACTGACCAGTGTCTGATGGGGACTAATTAAATGCTTTTTGCATAGTTATTTAGTCACCAGGGTTACACCTGGCCTTCACTTCCAGTCACTAGTGTTACAAAAGGCCTTCACTTCTGGTCACTAGGGTTACAATAGACCAGGGATCAGCAACCTTCGGCACTCCAGCTGTGAAGTTGTTGTTCTATGGGCTGGATGAATCAATCAGATCCAGTTTGTGAATCTATGTGTAAAGGTAGGTTATTACACCCACCCCCCACCCCCAAGGACTTGTGTCTCATCCAAGAGCGTTTTTTCCAAATACATATAAAGATGTAAAAGATCCAGTGTTGTTATAAAGGATACTAAAGAGGGATGTCCTCCATAACGAAGTCCTTCACCTGTATATAAAAAAAAAACGGTACAACCGGTTATCCCCATTTCATAGACTTGTAAAGGTGTTAACTTACGTGCCTTAGATGCCTCTAGAAATATTGGGCCTTTGTTAACCTCTTGGGAAGACTGAGACAAGACTTACCATTGAGTTCCATATGTTGAATATAGTAACTGACATTGACAACAGTTAGCAATGAATGGAGCCAAGGTCAATTGTGGCTATTTTAATGGATTTTCTTCAATTCATCTGAATCAAATAAAACTATGAAGAGGGTCAAGTATTTTTGGAGGTACAAAAAATGCCATTATCTGTATAACTAGGCAATATGCTAAACTCAAGTGATTGTGACCTTGGGATGTGCAAACCATTATATGCTTGATGCTTTCCTGGTTAAACTAGATCTGAGGCTTACATGAACAAACACTGGCTTTTTCTGTAGATATGCACTTGCCAAAATAAAATTGGCTCAAACACAATTTTCTGTGATACATTAGGCTAGGATTAAACCGGTTTTGGGCTCCACAGTCGCCCTAGGCTAGACACACACAAGTTTATTGCGAGAAACTTTCTGCATGGGGCAGTGTGAGTTCTCGTTCTGAACTCTGTTCTTCAGGATCGCACAGTATTCTAATGATTTACATGTGATCATCACATCATGAGGTCAGTGTAATTCAGTAGATTCCAGGGCTCTCACACACTATAAATCATTATAACGCTCTCACATTAAACTCTCTTGTCTGTGTCTGGCCTTGCCAAGAATGTACATTTGTCTTCTTTTTTTTTTTGGCATGTGTTTGACCAAGTAAATGACAGTATACATTTTATTAAACTGTACCGAATTAGTCAACTGTGCTTTTCACTACAATGGAAGTGAATGGCAGATGTATGCATCTGTATAGGCATATAATTTCATAGTAACATATTAATAGCGAAGTGCTCCCATATTGTATAAGTGCCTAATTGTTTGTGTATAAGATGAAAATGTTATTGGGCGACTGCGTCCACTAGTCTGTTCAATTTTCTTAAAAACTATTGGAATACATAATTGCATAGTAACATGTTCTGTGGATCGCAGTGTGAACCTAGCCTGAAGCTATCCTTAGACATCAAATAACTGCCAGCCAAAAGGGGTTGTTCAATAATGGCCACAGTGGAGACTGTATCCCCTTACAGTTACACCATGTGTCATCTGGGCGTGTTTGTAGGTAACCCCTTTAAACTATTCCTTCTATCTCAGATACAATTTCCCAGGGCAATTAAATATGACAAATACATCTTTCATGCACACACAGTGGAAGATTCATCAAAATCCGATTCCACCTTTCATTTTTCAGAGCTCCCTTGGAAAATGAAAGGTCGATGCTATGTGCAACTAAGCCAGTTTTTCTTTACACAACTTTTATTTAATAAATCTCGCCCATTGTTCCACCCTCTTTAGATATTGCTGGTAAACCACCCTGATCTCTCTGTTTAATATTATGTAAATCTTCAGAGGCCTGCTCAGTCAGCGCGTATATGATCTGACTAAGTAGGCAATTATTGGGAAGGAAATATTCCTTCCCAATAATTGCTTGCTCATCAGAGGCATTGAGAGCTGCATTTACATGCAGCAAAGTCCTGCACGGTATGAGGATCAGCAATGGCTACTGCAACTGTTCAGTCATACAGATCCATTTTTCTGAGCAGCAGATCACTGTCTACACAGCACAAACTACTGCGCAGAAACGATTTCTGTATCAGCTTATATTAGAAATTTAATGAATGAAATCGTTCATCAGGTAATTGGTAGCACCTTTAGGCCAGGCACACATGATCTCAATGTGAGGAACTCTCAGTGTGTGTCAATTTGAGGTTCCGTTGTGAACTCCTCACTTCTTACAGGATCTCAAAGCATTATACTGATGATGCTGTGTGATCCTGAGAGTCCTGGAATCTATTGTATTACACTGACAGCATTATGTTAGTGTAATTCAGTAGATTTCAGAACTCTAAGGATTACACAGCATTATAAAACATTGTAATGCTGTGAAATCCTGTTGGAGGAATAGAGTTCAAAACTGGACCTTGCATTGATGTACTCTGCGAGTTTCCCACACTGAACTCGCTCGTGTGTGTCTGGCCTTACATGACCAATTATTGGGAACAGATGGTAGTTCCCAATAATCATCTCGCTAATAGCCCTGTGTAAAGGAACCTTAACGCCTGCCAGCCTTAGAATAGTATGTCACTGTCTCCCAGATACACACATCAGAGTCAAAATCATATCACAGACAAAAACAACCACTATGATAAGACTTACCGGTAATTTTTAATATCCTGGCTCAAAAATCCCCCAATATCCAAGATCAATGGCTCAAAAATCCCCCAATATCCAAGTATCAAAAATATAGAAATGATTGTGTTATAAAAACATCAACTATAGACATCTGATATTTAAGTGCCACTCTAGGCACATCGAAAAGTAACAGCTGTTGAGGATTGTCCAGAGCGGCTTCAATGTCAGCTAGTGCAAAGAAGCTGAACACAAAGATAGCTGCAAGTGTTGATCAGGGACAAGAGTACTCGTTCCCAACAATGTCCCTCAAACACTACCCCTGCCTAAAAGGGGCGTAACCACCACTACAAGGGTGACCCCACTTATCGGTGGCTATATCCTGTGCTGTATCTTTGTAGCTCCAAATGAAAGATCACTTTGTCTTGACTAATTTTCCCATTGATAGTTGCATGTATATCACATTTCTTTTACTGTTTGTTAACTATTGTATAATTTCAGCTTCAAATTCATGAAATCCCGAATATTTTACAGTATTTGACATATGTGAATGTCCCTATTAGTGTACCTGAATCCGAGTAGAATTTGTTCTCAGGAAATGCATCTTAGTAAGTGGCCTTTAATCGATTTATTTGACCATAATTATAGATTTTATTTTATTTTTTTACTTCTGCTTCAATGTTCATTGCGACTCTAACAATATATGTTGCAGAAAAAATAGAATCTCCTTGCTTTATTCCAAAGGTCATACATTGACTTGGCATCTATGCACAAGGCTTTCCAGGCTGTATGGGTTTGTAAATTATTATTTAAAACCAACACCTAGCTTTATGTAGGCTCTGTAGCCAGTTAAAGGAACAGTAAACTTAAAATCTAACCTACCTTATCTGTACTTGCTTTGTATATTGCACCTTTTGTTCCTTAAGAACAGCCATTTCAAACTGGATAACGCCTGTAAAATCCTGTATTTTTAGTTTTCCCTTAAAAGGAATGTGTAGCCTAGATTTTTTTTTTCTGTCCGTTAAAACCAGATAGTAACACATGAATTTTTTGAAAATGTTTTTATTTTCTGATTGTAGATCAGATTTTAAATCTATTCAGGATTATGGAGGATGCCAGTTTGCGTGAGCTGTTAACATCATTTTGCAATACAGAGCTATGCAAACCTATTCACTCCTGTTGGCGGTTTCCTTGTTTGGTTGCATTACAACCTAGAATTAATGTAGACTTTTGAGTTGTGAACCTCACAAAATAGTCCAAGCTGTTACATAGGAATGAAAAAAATTAAAGCTAAATAGTTGTCTGTGTATATATATTCACTCACTTTCCTATGAAACCCCAAAATAAGGCCTGGTCCTTCCAAATAACTTCTAAAGTCACATCATTCATTGAATACGGGCCCCATGTGTGCAATCAAAGTTCCACCCACCAAGACATACAGATCAGGCAAGGAGGGCAGTAATCAGAGATTCCACAAAGGCACCAACGATAACCTGAAAGGAGCTCCAAAGATTCACAGCAGAGATGGAAGTACTTGTCCATGGGACCACAATAGGTCTGCTCTCACATGGTCATGTGCAGTCCCTGAAATGCAGTCTGTGTGACGACCACATTTCCCAGACCAACCAAAGCTCATGTGAGCTGTGAGTTCCAGCCCAACTATAAGTCTATTGTCCCATACTCAAATGATTCTGTCAGTTGGCCTGCAACTAAAACATTATAGATCACAATGATGTAGTGAGTTCGGCTCACATGAGCCACTGTCGGTCCTGGAAATATGGCTATGTAAAAGCAGTCTCAGCTGTGCATGCCACGCCGGACAAATACTGTTGCATGTCAGATCTGGTGAACTATGGCGGGCTGTACTCTGCCGGAATAGCCTGGTGAATCAGATAAACAGAGGTGTGAACCTACCCTCACGATGCAGATCCAGTTGTAAAAACAAAGGTGGAGCAGAAAAGTATTGGCTCCATGACCCGACCCCCCCCCCCCCCAATTACTCTAGTAAGTCACAGACTCCTTTAGGCATGTGGCCTACTAGAGGTCAGGAGTACTGCGGTGACATCACTGCATTGTGCCTCCTGTGCCCTAACACTGAAGTCATCATATGGCTTGTGCTGGAGGACTGACGGACACCATTTATTTTCACTGTTACAAAGGGAAACATTATTACAATATGGGGGTGTAAAATGGGCACCTTACTTTATTGTGGGTGGTGCAAAGAAGGACATTCTATTATCAGGGCACAAATGGGGATGGTATTCTATTGTGGAGGCAGAAAGGGGGACATTGTTGTGTGGGTCACTCGGGACACAATTAGGGTCCATTCACACGTCTGTAGAATGGGTCCAGATCCGTTCTGCAATTATGCAGAACGGGAGCAGACCCATTCATTTTCAAACGGTCCGCAGTGCTGAACTTCCGATCCGCAGCTCTGCAAAAAAAATGGAGAATGTCCTATTCTTGTCTGCAGCTGCAGACAAGAATAGTAATCCTCTAATAAGTGCGAGCGATGTGCAGCGTCAGTGTTTTGCGGACCACAAAACACTATGGATGTGTGAATGGACCCTTCTTGTGAGGAGGACTATTACTGTTTGGGGAGCACTATGATGTTGTGGAACGCAAAATGGGGTAGGATTGCTCTCCGGGGCACTAAGGAGGCACCATCCCCGCCTGGAGCACTTTGTTTGGAAGGGGCCCAATAACACAATTTCCCATGGGGCCTACTGGATCCAAATTACACTGCTCAGGCAGGAGAGAAAATTAGCATAGAAGAAGAAAATTTTGATTTAAAAACAAAAAAAATCTGTTGCCAACAGTAATGGGGCTGACCAAAATTAGTGTGCAAATTTACCAGAAAGTGATCAGCTAATAGGATTTTCCTAAGATTAGGTGGTTATGGAGGCGGGGGGTTAAATCCTTGGATGTTGGATGTTGGCAACTATGGATTACACACCTGTCCAGTTTACCGGCTCTCTAATGTTGATGCTAGTGATCGCCACCGGTTTATGTGTACTTTGCAGTAGTAAAGTGCTGTACATCAACGATACTGATGCAGCCAAGCAACACTGCTGAGACCAGTGACTGGCTACTGTAGATGAACAGCATGACATTGTTGTAGCAAATTAAACCATTGGAGCTGTGGGGAATTTAATAGATCCATATTGATTGATTATTTTATTGCATTTCCTACTATTTTGCGGCTTTTTCAGACCCCTCTGGCAAGGCAAATGTCACAATCCAAACTATCCTGCACTGTGTATTTCTTTCATTTTTTTTTTTTTTTTTCATTTTCCATGCATTTTTTCCATGTGAACAATGTTAGCTCTTAAGGAAATGATTTCCATTTTGCTTGATTTTGCAGGAGCCTTGAAAAAATTACTTAGAGCCGTTTTTAGTATCTGTGTGCCTGCATTTGATATAAAGGGAACATGATAGTCACTGGTGAATTTCTTAGCCTCTACACACATTAGTGGATTGTCAGCTAAACGCACTGTTTTTGGCAACAGTCTAATGTGTATAGGGAGCTCCCAAATTTCCCCTGACAGATGAGGTCAGGAGGGAAAGATCAGGCAAATTGAAAATTTTCACCTGAGCCTTTTGTATTCCTGGGAGATAAGCCTCTGCAAGAGTTGTCTTTCTCCTCTATCTCTACTGAAAACACATACATGATCTGCCAAACCAAACATATGTATGGGGAAGTTGAGAGGTAGCTGTTGACTGAACCAACGTTTTGGCTGACAGCAATGGGAGGTTTATGAGCACCATTGCTTGACTGCACAAAAAGTTTCTTTGCAACTTCAAAAGAAAGTCTAAGCAGAGTAACCTAAAAGCACTATAGTTATAACGCTTTCTGGGACTACGCCTTTCTTTATAGCTACCTCAATGGTCGTCACACAACTCTTCTGAATCCCTGAGCAGAACATCTCTGTTCTAAAGGCAGGTTTTCATGCTGCTTTTTTAAAAAACGTTCACAAAACAAACATATACATTTTTACGATAATTGCAATTGTGGTAAATAACTAAATACATGTGTTTTTTGCAATGTGCTTTCAAAAGAAACACAGAAGCAATGTTTAAACCTGACCGTATGCATAAATGCATATGGATGTCGCAATGCATAGTCAGAGATATTGGAAATTCAGGAGTCTTAGGTTGTGATTGCAGCCATGTTGTTTGTCCCCCAGCTTTTCAAAAACATGTAGAACTAAGAATCAGATGCACAAAATTGGTAAGAGATCTGCACAAAGACTAAAGGCTCATGCACACGACTTCAATGGGGCCACAAAAGATCCGGACAGCACACCGTTCTGTAGCACCCACAAAAAAATAGAACTCTGTCCTATTGTTGTCCCTATTATGAACAAGGATAGTACAGTTCTATTATGGGCTGGAAATTCGATTACACATTTTGCCAATATCTGTATTTTGCAGATTGCAAAACAGTCTACAGTCATGTGCATAAGCCCTAACACTTACTGAAAATTCTATATATATTTATGGAGGAAATGTTCTAAACCAGGCAAAACTAGGAGTGGAACCTACAGAGAGAAAGTGTAATGGAAAGGCTTCTGCGTTTTGGACCCACTCCTGGTTTTGACAAAATAATAAGCAAATACTGACTGTAAATGGTATACATATTTCACTGCAAAGTTTGTATGTAATTTGTCACAATTAGTTGTAAAACTACAACTCCCAGCATCCTCTAAACTTCTGTGGAACAGCCTATTAAGTTTGGATGCTGAGAGTTGTTGTTTCACAACAGCTGGCGTGCCAAAGGTTGCAGACTCCTGTACCAAAGAATGAGAGGAAGAGAGAATGCATAAAATCGTCCCCTGCATCTAATCAGGAAATTTTCAACTCAAATCTTTACAGGCATCTCGGTCAGAGATATTGTGGCTATTTAGACATAGTGATGGATAAGTCAAAGTCTGACATAAGCATGAGGGCCTATGTGTAACCATAATATATGGGACCCTTGCCCTAAAATAAGTCATGCAGCAACAATCCACATTCCATGCATATGGATGGGGTTTCTGAAACCCCATTCACATACATGTTTCAGGATTTTTAGAGCTGCTGTGGAAAATATCCACCGCAAAAAATAGGTAGCATCCTTACTTAAAGGGGTATTCCGGTTATGAAATGTTATTGAGATAACTTGTTATAACCAGAATACCCCTTTAAGGAAGAAACCCCAAAAATGAAGCCACATAGAATAACAATGAGAATAAGGCCTCATGCACACGGCCGTTGTTTGGGTCCGCGTCCGAGCCGCACATTTCGCGGCTCGGCCGCGGACCCATTCATTTCAATGGGGCCGCAAAAGATGCGGACAGCACTCCGTGTGCTGTCCGCATCCGTTGCTCCGTTCCGTGCCCCCGCAAAAAAATAGAGCATGTCCTATTCTTGTCCGTTATGCGGACAAGAATAGGCATCTCTATAATGGGCAGCGTTCCGTTCCGCAAATTGCGGAACGGAACGCGGAGCAGCTTCCGTGTTTTGCGGATCCGCGGTTTGCGGACCGCAAAACACCCACGGCCGTGTGCATGAGGCCTAATCCTCATGCAGATCTGGAGCACATCCACAGCACACGTAAATCCAAATCTATGCCTTGGATTTCTACAGTGGCTCCTGTAGTAAAATAAGCAATATGCAAATCCAACACGCAAGAACACAGCCTAGCAATGCACCAGCAGTTTTGAGCTCTGAAATTCATTAGCTTAGTCCTTTACATGCAGTCTACACTGTAATAAGCTGATGACAGTTGGCCCCCATACCTACGGGGCCCCTGTGCAGCTGCCTAGGTTGCACATATGGTATGTCTATGCCTGATACTGAGCTTTTATCTTTAGGAGGTGTTGTGTGTCTCAGCATCTGCTTGGATCAGCCTTTTAACCACAAATATGATCTTTTATGCATTTTTATTACAAAAGTTCTACTTTGTTGCAAAATTTACATAAAGGTGCCCGTGAGTTTTACAATGTGCAGTTGTCTACTTATAATTCAGGCTTTGTGTTTGTCAAAAGTATGAAAATTGTCCTAGCAGAAAGCAGGTTAAACATTGTAGCACAAATCTGACAAATCTTGGGTGCCTGCCCTACCAGTGGAACGTTGCATATGTGCTCTGCTATACAGACCCCATTAGAAATCATCTCCAAAAGTGACAGGAATATCTTGGTTTCACAATATGTGTTTAGATTTAGGTTTTATTCCTGTACAAGATAACAACCTCTGCCGTAAATGCTGAATTTTCTCATTGTGCCTAATTCACCATATGCTCGGGAGGCTTGAAAAGCCACATGGCTTTTCTTCAAGTGTAACAGCTGGGATAGCATTTCACTATTATGCTATATTGGGTACGTCAGTTCATCAGTAAGGGTTAATCTCCGTTTCACTGATCTGGCAGACTGCCAGAGTTCACTGGATCCGGCCTAGCTAGATACTGCCATTGACTGCCGGACCCTATTGACTATAATGGGATCTGGCCACTTTAAAGCTAAATGCCTGCTTTTGGACTGCCAAAAACAGTTTAATTCCTATACAAGTTTCCAACCTCTGCCCTAAAAACCTGTGCCTAATTTACCATATGCACTAGAGGCTTGAAAACCCACATTGTTATACTTCATGTGTAACAGCTGGGATAGCGTTTCACCATTAGGCCAGATCCAGTGAACTACCGCACTCATGCAACGGTTTCTGTCTGACCGAAAACTGGTACTTATGCTGGAAAGCAGCCGGATCCCATTATAGCCAATGGGGTTTGGCAGTGAATGGCAGTATCTGGCTAGGTTAAACAGAGGTGTGAACCTACACTAAAATGTGAGAACGTATTAGAGTGCTAAAGGCACATGGTCTAACCTTAACCTAGTGTCCCAAACAGTAAGAAATATATGACATGTTCTATCTTGGTCTAAACTTAGCTTTGTGACAAAAACCGTAAGAAAGAGATGACATGTTCCATCTTGGTCTAAACTTAACCTAGTGTCCCAAACAGTAAGAAATAGATGACATGTTCCATCTTGGTCTAAACTTAACCTAGTGTCCCAAACAGTAAGAAAGAAGTGACATGTTCCATCTTGGTCTAAACTTAACCTAGTGTCCCAAACAGTAAGAAAGAAGTGACATGTCCCATCTTGGTCTAACCTTAACCTAGTGTCCCGAAGAGTAAGAAAGAGATGACATGTTCCATCTTGGTCTAAACTTAACCTAGTGTCCCAAACAGTAAGAAAGAGATGACATGTCCCATCTTGGTCTAACCTTAACCTAGTGTCCCAAACAGTAAGAAAGAGATGACAAGTTCCATCTTGGTCTAAACTTAACCTAGTGTCCCAAACAGTAAGAAAATGGTGATGTGTTCCATCTTGGTCTAACCTTAACCTAGTGTCATAAGCAGTGAGTAAGAGATGACATGTTCCATCTTACCTCTTTAAGTCTATTCAGCTGTCATCCACCACATGTCTGTGAGACAAAGAAAAAAGTTAGTGGACCCTGCCAGATCTGGCATTGAAAGCATCTTTGGTAGTAATAGGGTTAAAGTAGCCCATCTGATCCTGCATACATTCCTAATCCCAAGAGTTTGTAAAGGGGGATGTAAGCATTTAGCATATGTAGTGCAATATCTGCAGACCATCAGCTCTTCTCAATGTAAATGGGTGGTACTCACCTCTACCTTTGCTCTTGCTATATTTTCTAACTTGTTCCAGTCAATCTGGTAGCCCAGCAAGGGCTGGAAGAGGCCGAGCAGTAGCAGTGGCATCCACATTTTAGGAATCAGCTGTGAGCATGAGTGAGGAAAGAAAGCAGTCACACAATGAAGCAGAGGAGGAATGTGTGTATGTTTGTATGCCACGTCAGTGAGAATGCTGACTGAGGAGGGGACATAGGAGGGAGGGGTGACATCCCCCATCTCGCCTCCTCTGCCCCCAGGAGTATGGATAGATAATGAATACTCTCCATGGTACACGCTTCACTTGCATCATTCTGTTCACATCTGTCAAACATATGTTGCCATATTACACCACATCTACATGATACCTGCAGCTCTTTGAACTGTGATGAATCAGTCTGAGCTAAGCGTGAAATGGAGCCAGAATGCCTTTAAAACATTTAGCCTAAAGATTTATAAAAAATCACCAGTAGATACTTGCACATACTATGTTATTATTTTTTATTCAAGCATCGATTTATATCTGTCTGTAGGAAAGCTGGGTGACAACCAATATGGCCACCATTGCAGCTGTTGTCACACAGCTTCCCTAGTATTTAGGCTGGCTGGATGTCCAGTTTTATCCCTGGGACCCCTCCTTTGCTGTGGCTCTTACAGTCACTACAGGCCCGGACAGATAGGACATCCTGCTCTATGACGGGAGTGATGTAAGCTATTCACTTGCTACTGAGCCAATCTAATTATAAGTGAATAGCTTGCATCTTCACACTCAGCCAGTCACAGCAAGATGTCGCTCTAGTGACTGAGCGCAGGAGAGGCATCCTGTTTACAGCTCACTTACTGTAAGAGCTCATTCCGATGGCCATATGCTGTCCGCAAAAATGCAGATCCGTTTTTTTTGCGGATTAGATGCTGACCCATTCACTTCTATGGGGCCCTTTTCTTCCATTCCACTGCTCTGCAAAACAAATGAAACATGTCCTATACTTGTCAGTGAAAATCAGGACATGGCCCCATTGAAGTATATGGGTCAGCAAAAAAAACGGAATGCAATCCGTTTTTTTTGCGGACATGCTGAACTGTCGGCAAAAAAACGGATACGCATTTTTGCAGACAGCATACGGCCGTCTGAATGAGCCCTAAGGGAAGGAATCAGCAGTCAGTTGGTCTATTTCTCTCTCCATCTTTCAGGAGCCTGAAAAGAGCCTCCAGCATCTCAATTTGATCCAGGAGATAGGAAACAAAAGCAGCGAGTGGTAGTGCTTGCATAATATAAAAAAAAAAAAAGGCTAGGGCATGCCCCCAATGTCTGATAGGTGTGGGTCCTGCAACTATCCTTAGAACGGAGCCCATAAAGTGACAAAGGGCGCAGTGCCAAAAATGGAGCAGTGGCCACACTTGCTCGGTGTACTTCCCATTCATTTCAGTGAGACTTCTGAAAATAGCTGAGCGAGCCGCTCAGATATTTTCGGCAATCCCGTAGACATTAATGGAGTATGGCCACGGGCCTCTGCTGTTCGAAACAGCGGAGACCCACCAGCCATGCTGCACGCACGAGCAGGCGCCAAGTTTACACTTCGCTCCAACTGGTAGCGAACGGGTTAAACCCCCTTCAGGCCTGGGATATTTTTTGTGTTGTTGTATTTTGGCCGCAGGAGCCCTCTCTATGTTCTTGCCTAATGCTCCCTTAGGGTGCGCACACTCACCTCTAGCTTTTTAACCTCTTCAGGACACAGGGCGTATGGGTACACCCTAATGTCCGAGTCCTTAAGGACACAGGGCGTACCCATACGTCCTGAATAAAATCGCATGTAAAAATAAAAAGCGATAGAACCGCCATGACCACGGGGATCAGAAACTTAAAAATGCTGCCAAATTTTTTTTTTTTTCTGTAACCTCATTGTGATGGGCCCTCATTGTGATGCCCCCCTGCTCATTTTCAGGATGGTCGAGCTTAGCAAGCAGAGTGTCAGCATATTGCAGGCTCAGATGTCAGCCTTTTAACCCTTTCCATGCCACAGTCCATAGGGACCGATGTATGGAAGGGGTTAAGAGGGAGGGAGCTGCTGTGGGTGGCTGCTGTGCCTGGTGCCTAGCTCCAGTCCCCAGCTTCCCTCCCTCCCCATCCTCCGCTGCTCTGTTATAGAGGAGGGTTACCATGGCAACAGGACGCCTTCAAAGGTGTCCTGCTTGCCATGGTAACAGAACTCTGTTCAGACTTCTGCTAAAGGCAAAAGTCTGATCAGACTGAGTGTCAAGTAAAAAATACAGTACAGTACATTATATAATGCACTGTACTGTATTATACAGACACCAGATCCACTGGACCTTCAAGAACCAAGTGGGTCTAGGTCAAAAAAAATGTGAAAAAAGGTAAAAATAAAAAAAATTATCACTAATAGAAAAAAAACAAAAAACGCTACACATGTTATATATCTGTGTCCGTAACTACCTGATCTATAAAATGGGTTTGTTACTTTCCCCGCACAGTGAACGTCATAAAAAATAAAAAAAACTATGATAAAATTGAAGTTTTGACCACCTCACTTCCCAAAAAAGTTAATAAAAGTGATTGATCGCCGCGTCCGTAGGAACCTGAACTATAAAAATAACACATGAACTAACCCCTCAGGTGGACACCGCAAAAATAAAATAAAAAAATACTGTAAAAAGCTGTTTTTTGTCACCTAACATCATTAAAAGTGTAACAGCAAGCGATCAAAAAGTCATATGCACCCCAAAATAGTGCCATTAAAACAGTCATCTCATCCTACAAAAAATTAGCCCTACCTAAGACAATTGGACAAAAACTAAACAAAATTACTCTCAGACTATGGAGATACTAAAATGTTTTTTTGTTTGTTTAACAAGGGATATTATAGTGTAAAACCTAAATAAATGTAAAAGAGTAGAGTAGGTATTTCCGCGTCCGTAAGAATCAGCTCTAAAAACAATAACACATGACCTAACCCCTCAGATGAACACAGTCACAAAAATAAAATAAAAAAAGGTCCCAAAACAGCAAGGGTTAACAGTCAAACAAAACTCTATATTTATTGCCCTGATTCTGTAGTAGAAACACCCCATATGTGGTTGTAAACTGCTGTATGGCCAAACGACAGGGCATAGAATGAAGGGAACTCCATATGGTTTTTGGAAAGCAGATTTTGCCGGACTGGTTTTTTGACACCATGTCCCATTTGAAGCCCCACTCTGCTGTATCCTGGAAAAAATGGATTCAAATGGAAAATTTGCCAAAAAAAAAAAATCGAAATTCTGAAATTTTATGTCCATTTGCCATAAACTCTTGTGGAACACCTAAAGGGTTAACAAGGTTTGTAAAATCATCTTTGAATACCTTGAGGGGTGTAGTTTCCAGAATGGGGTCATTTTTAGGTGGTTTCTTTTATGTAAGCCTCACAGTGACTTCAGACCTGAACTGGTCCTTAAAAAGTGGGTTTTTGTGTGTATATTACTCTAGATTTATGAACCTTTGCATAAGTAGTTTCTTATGAATTTCTAGGCGAGTAGCCAAGAAATCAAGGTTAGTAAATAAGGCATGATTTCTGCTTGAATGGTCAGCTATATGAAAATTAGAAAAAAAATGATATTGCCTGTATGCTTGCTTTAAAGGCTTGGCATAAAGCCTTTTTGTTTTTCCCTGTAAGAATCCACCTCACACCCTAAATAAATGCGACATTCCTTTGAGTACAAAAAACTTGTCTCATGTGTTTTTTTTCCCTTAAAGGGGTTATCCAAGTTATATTTATTGATGACCTATCCTCAGGATAGGTCATCAATATCAGATCGGCGGGGGTCCGACACCCGGCACCCCCGCCGATCAGCTGTTTGAAGAGAAGGCGAGCGCTGTGCCAGCGCTGCCTCCTCGTCATGTTTACATGCTGGCCGTTGCATCTGCAGCGGTGAGCATGTGTAATTACACCCAAGCCGCTCCATTCATTTCAATGGGACGGCTCTGTAGTATACACTTGTATAGGAGCGAGCCGTCCCATTGAAATGAATGGAGCGGCTAGGTAATTACACATGCTCACCGCTGCAGATGCAACGGCCAGCATGTAAACATGACGAGGAGGCAGCGCTGGCACAGCGCTCGCCTTCTCTTCAAACAGCTGATCGGCGAGGTGCCGGTGTCGGACTCCGATCTGATGTGATGACCTATCCTGAGGATAGGTCATCAATAAATATAACTTGGATAACCCCTTTAACTGCTCGATTGTACTTCAATTTGGAGCCCTGCTGTATTGTTTGAATGGCAGATTTCACTAACAGGTTTCACTCCAAGAAGATATTACTTATGCTGTTGAAAGAATTGTCTATCTTCAGTTGGCAATACCATGGCTCCGAAAATATAATTCTGTTCTGGATTGGAATTTTTGAGAGGTTCTTCGTTGGGGACTAGACTGCCAAAAGAAATGATTTACCCCAGTTCAGCCTACTCAACTTCCACTTGTGCGACAAAACTTAAAGGACTTGCCTGCGACCTAACACAAATTTGCAGATGTTTTAGAGAAAAAAAAGAGGCAGAGACCCTAACACACCGATCCTATGACTGTCCAATACACATGGTACCTTTATCCTCACCTCTTTATGGCTGGGTGTATCCTCTGTCTCCTGCTGAGACTCAGAACCCAGTCTGTCTTCTCTGTCTGTGCTCCTGTCAAGTTCCCAACCTGCCTTGTGTGTGCCTCAATACTTCCCTACCTTTTTTACCCCAGTCTTTTCTGTGTCTACTGTGCACTGCATGGATCTCAAAAACAGCATTCAAGCCTTGGTGCCTGTTCAGACTGTACCTGTGGTTTGTCTGCACTTATGGTCCATTTTCTATATCCAGAGCTCCTGATGCTTACACTGGAGTCTCTGACCACTGTGGGTCAGCTACCCACTACACATGACGATCCCAGGTCTGGTTGATAACCCAACCAGATCCCTGTACAGGCGCTATAGGAGTTATCCGAGTGGAGGCCATAATTTTGGAAGTTTGTTGGATCAAAGTCAGTGTTATAGCTCATGAAAAAGGCCTTTCAGTTTGCACAGTTCACAATATCATTCATGATGTTTCCATGATGTCAAAGTTCAGTTCCCAGTGGGTGCCACGAATGTTGATGCCTGAGAAAAAATCTTGTCACCAGCAATTTAGCCAAGAGAATTTAGATATGCTTAGAAAAAGGAGACTTTTTTATTCTTGAATTATTACAGGTGATGAAACATGGGTCCATCACCATGATCCTGAGACCAAACAAGTCCATGCAATGGAAACACGAGGGGTCACCAACTCCAAAGAAATAATGTGTGCAGCAGTCAGCTGGAAATATCATGGCAACGTTTTTTTTTCGGATACAGAAAATGTTTTATTACTAGAGTTCATGCCACACAAGACAACAATTACTGGAGAAAACAATGAAGGCATTAAGTGAGGCATTCAAAGAGAAACGGCATGGGAAATTGTTTGTAGGTGTGTTGAGGATTCACGACAATGCACCAGCTCACAAGTCTCACAAATCACAAGCTGCTTTCAGGAAATGCAGCTTCATGGAGCCTAACCATTTATCTTACAGTCCAGACCTTGCTCCCTGGTGGGCCCAACATGTATGTGGAACCTACACTCCCTGAATTTTTGGTAGCCGTCATGGCACATAACAGGTAGAATTTAGTGTTAGGTTCCCGTCTTACAGAGATCGCCTTGACGTGTGGCAGACGGGCCCAAATAATTTTGTACAAAATGTATTTGCCAAGCATCTCATTTACATTTGCACATTGCTTTTGCATTGTATGTTTTACCTTGTGTTTTCAGCAATAGCAATGTGCACCTGCGCATTGGGATGTGCTGACTGACCCTTTTTTTCTTTACATTGAAAATTAGTACGTTACATTTTTTCAGAAAACTTTGCGGGTCATTTATTAAGACCAGCGTTTTAGACGCCGGTCTTAATAACCCTGTGTACTGGTGCATCCACTGCTGCTCTAAATCTACATCAGCTTTCTTGCTGGCTTAAATTTACACCATTTTCTATGCCTAAAACAGGTGTAGAAAATTATAAATGAGAGGAGTCTGCCAGCCCACGCCACGCCTCCTTTTTTCAGACCTGGTGTGAGCGGGGAAAAGTAGCAGATTGTTGTGCAAATAACCTTTGCTCCACAATCTGCGCCAGAAATATGCCAAAAATAGGCAAATTTCTGTTAATAAATTACCCCCTTTGTTTTCATATTCAGGTAAATAACTTATTGAACACCCATCGTATTCAATTCTTTTTTGGGGGTGAAGCAACAAAAAAAACTCCAAATCAGCTATTTAAATTTTTTCTTTCTTTTTCTTTATCACAGGTAAAAACAATAAAATTATACCATTAACATTTTTCAACCTTAAACATATGCCTTGCATGATGATGTAGCCGTTACATGAATGTGCCCTCACTCAGATAGAGTACGAATGGCTATTACGTTTATTGTGGAAACCTCATACACATTGGGCCACATTTTAGAAAAGTGTTTCAAAAGAAAGACAGCCAAATGAAATACGCAAAGTTTATACCTAAAAGCAGGCGAGCATAAAAAATGTGCCCCATGAAACGCATATAGGGGCAGATTTACTAATCCTATCCAATCACATTAGGAAAGGTAGACCATAAACTTCAGAGCAGTTGGATTGCAGTTTTTCTGCAGTGGTACTTTACTGCACAGTCCATACGTGCAATCAGTGTTGGACTGGGGTATTTAGGGCCCACCAGTGTAACTGATTCTGGGGGCCCACCTTAGGGCTTCTGCACACAAACTTATTTTTTTTTCTTTCATGTCTGTATGTCCGCATGGCCGTTCTGGAAAATGATAGAACATGTCCTATTATTGTCAGCATTACAGACAAGGATAGTACTGTTCTATTACAGGCCGGCTGCTCTGTTCCGCATATTGTGGAATGCACACACCCGGTATCCGTGTTTTGCAGATCCGCAATTTGCAAACTGCAACACATCCAACGGTCGTGTTCATGAGCACTTACAGTGATAACAGAAATATTAAAGATGAAGTATGATTTCAGACATCCACAGCAAAATGCACAAACATACATGTGGCAGAATTTACACATGTATGGATATCCTGCACTTAAGATAGTCAGAAACAAGACTTTATCCCCTTTAAGCATAAATGTCTGGCATGAAATTTACCAAATCTTAACCTCCTCAAATTGCACATAATCTACATTATAATTAAAAGGGTTGTCCTACCATAATAACCTATTTCCTATCTACAGGATAGGTGATAAGTATCAGATTGCTGGGGTCTGACTGCTGGAACACCCACTGATCATGAAAAATTGGGTCCTGAGACATTCAATTACATTACCGCCAATCTATGTACACAAGGGTCTTAAGCAGTGGCGTACCGCCAATAGAGGCAGACCACGCAGCTGCTGTGGGGGAAGGGGGCCCGGCTGTGAATGGACCCGGCCCTATAATTAAACTAAATAAAAATGGTTGCTCAGAGTTCCTGTCCTGCCTTCTTGCTCCCTGCTTCCCCTGTGTTCGGGTGGGCCCCATACACAATCCATGTTCCGCTGGCAGTCACAGTCTCTGCTTACAGCCTAGAGCGCTCTGTCTGCTGGGCGCAGGTTTATTTGCCAATCAGCATTTAGCAGTGCTGTGCTAGCAGAACATGCTGCTGATTGGCTAGCCTAGCGGTGCGCCCAGCAGGGGAACTTGAGCCGGCCGTGCTGCGGGACTACTGTTGCTGCTGGCCTTGCTGTGACCTGACCTGACTGCCGTGACTGGGAACCAGCATCACCCTCCAGACACCAGTCATCCTGCAGAGAGAGTGACTTATCGTCTCCTCCAGGATTCAGTTTGTTTGAAGATCTACTCTGCCTGCCACTCTGCCACACAGTAACAGCAAGTGCACAGTAAGTTAGCAGCAGTGTGCACTGAAATGCCAAAGTTCAGAGTTGGGGGGGCAGTATTCACTATAAGCACCAATAGCAAGCGTAGTTCATTTATAGGGAACGGGGCTATGGTTTCATACATAAGCATAGCCCCCCCTTAATGAACTGTGCTTGCTGTCTGCTTATGTGTGCACCATAGCCCCTACCATTTTGAACTGTGCTTGCTGCTGTGCTGCCTATTATATAGTGCAACACCTTAGCTGCCTTCCCTCCCCCATGAACTGTGTCTAGTTTGCTTCCTATTATATAGTGCGCCACTATAGTCGCTCCCCCATGAACTGTGTCTGCTGTGCTGCCTATTATATAGTGCGCTACTATATAATAAGCAGCACAGCAGGAACAGTTCATGGGAGGTATGAGAGTGGCACACTATATATTAATCAGCTGCCACAGTTAATTGACTATGTGAACTTTTGTGATCAGATTCTGGTATTCTATTCCAGCAAAGGAGCAGAATTACCTGAAACGCTGTGTCCGCCATATACCAAACAATGCCGGTGTACCATGAAAAAGCATTAAGTCATGAAGAAACATTAAGCAGCTGATTTCTGGGGGTGTGTCGCTCTGCTCTGCTCCCGGCTCAGATTACATATTCAGGGGGGTGTGTTCTATGCAGCTCAGCGCGCAGTGTTTGAAGCCCGCGGCACGGGGAGAAGGCGCGGGTGTCTGAATAACCCGTTAACCCCTCCATCCCGTGCCTCCCCATAACACCCCCCCCCCCCGTGCCTCCTGTCACGCAGAAAACCGCAGGTCTGAGTTGACCTGCGGTTTTCTGCGCAACATGGGGGGGCTCACAGGTTTATTTAGACACCCGTGCCTCCTCATAACCCCCCCCCCCGCCTGCTCATAAACCATCCCGTGTTATCCTGTATCCACAGGATCGGGGATCCTAAGTGATAACTAAGTGATCCATGGGTGTCTGGACGCTGGAGCCCCCACTTATCTCCCTTCTTGATTGAGTGGCAGGTCGAGCATCTCCCCTGCCTCTACATCCATTCTCTATGGGGTCGCTGGAGATGGCAGACTACAGCGCTGGTTATTTCCAGTGGTCCCAAAGAGAATAAATGGAGCAGCAGGGCGTATGTGTGGCATGCCACACCATCAAAAAGGGGGGAACAGGTCCTGGGATCAGTGGGGGTGGCAGAATCGGACCCCACAAATCATATAGTTATGCCCTATGGTGTGTAAAGGATAACTTGAAAACCTAGACAACCCCTTCTAATCCTCCACCACTCCACCACCAGTATCTCTTTACATGGCAGCAGTGATGCCTGTAAATACGGAATATCATCACTACCGCCATGTTAACCATATGTGTCATTACTGGAGAATGTGACGCACAGTGCAGAATTTTTTAGTCATAAGTCCAACCCCCTTTTTCATAACCTTACACAAAGCCCAAGCAAAGACGCTAGAGGAGCAACGTGAGCAAAGGGCACAAACAGAGGGTCATAACTGAAACAGAGGAATTAGAATCAACTGAGGAAGGGTAATAGTGGGGATCCTGGAGCAGGGGTAACTGGAGAAGAGGTAATATTAGCAGTGCATTTAGAGTGGGGGCATCTGCAGCTGGGGCATTTATGGGTTAGCATCTAAAGAAGAGGCATTGGGGGGACCTAGGACAAAGTCCTCCCAATGCCACTCTGAACTCTGCAAAGAGATCTGTGTCTGCTATAAATAAATCCCCTATTTCCCACTTAGTCTCCTACAGCTCACTACTGTCACACACCTGAGAAATCAGCCAAGCACCACAGAGAAGTCCTTCTCTCTAGCATACAGTTTTCTGACAGCAGGGAGGGCAGGAGAGTGGCCAGACATGTTCTCTCCTCCTCCACTGTCAGCAGCCCGGAAAGTTTAGAAGATACTGCAGGGTCTCCTGTACAATTTACACCAGTAGGAGGCTGCATCACTGTGTTATACTGCCACCTAGTGGCTACAATAATATTTCTCCTAAGAAACAAGAGAAATAATTAGTCTTCCGTCTTATCTCCAGGCGCAGGAGACTGGGGGCCCACCGAGGAATCCCCCGCCTCCCCGGTGGACCAGTCTGAGTCTGCGTGCAATGTTAGCAAATATACAATTTCTACAAAGCTCATACTTGACAATGCCAAGGGCACAGTATATGGTTAGCTCCAGCTGAAGCATCACCACTGAGTAAATGGTTAATCTAACTGGCCGCTGTTTTTAGCTGTCCAGAGCTTTTCACCCAGCTGGGATCAGATCACCAGAGAGGATTTATTTTGAGTCTGAAGTCCCAGCTTATGGTAAAAGCAGCCACGTGATCCAAGAAAACTGTGGGAAAATAGGTCAGGACATGGCCATAGTTTATCATGTTATTAATTCTAGTGGAAAAAAAGATGACAAGAAGTCACTGGTCGCTAAGTAACGATGCAGGCTGAAATCGACACCAAAACTGTTGTCTGAAAATTGATATTCAGATGTGATGTGTGTATGATAGGGAGACATAAAAAGGCATAAATACCAGAACAGACAAAAATGTTGCCTACAACAACCATTTTCAAACGTGCAAACCAGCTATTTCAGGATCCAGCTTCTTCCTGGAACTATGAACGTGTGCAATCAACCTCCTATGATCAAGTCTGTAAACTCTCTAAAGAATACATGTAAATGATTTTTAACTGGAGTTTCCATTACAATATACTTACTTTTTTCGCTTCTCCATTTTTCTTACCTTATAGACATAAAGCGTTAGTGATAACAGAGAAAATGGGCAAATGCACGGGCGCTGCTGGCAAAAGGAAATTCAGGGATTGCAGGATAAATGGATTGAATCTTTATTTACAAGCGTTTCAATACTAGACCGGTATCGTACACATTGCCAATAAAGATTCTATCCATTTATCTTGCAGTCCCTGGATTTACTTTTGCCAGCAGCTGCCCATTTTCTCTGTATTAGCCTCTATTTACATGACTGTGTCCATTTTTGAGACTGCAAACCGAGGATTCACAAAACACGGACACCCACCATGTGCACCCCACATCTGGGGCCGGGTGCTTCCAAGTCCGTGCAGCTGAGCCGCAAAACATAGTACATGTCAAGTCAAAAGGTCTGCACAGCAGCGTGGGGTGCACACAACTAGTGTCTGTGTTTTGTGGGTCCTTGGTTTGGGGTCTGCAAAATGGACACTTTTGTGTGAATGGGGCCTAACTTTCATTGACAGCAGAGGTACCCACCAAGCGCACTGGGCTCAGTTGCAGCAGTTGAAGATAAATTCTTGTACCATGCATGCCTTAACCAGAGTTGTACCTGGAATATGCACAACTCTGAAAGGAGAGTGCATTGCCTTTTAGCAGCTACTACTCCTTGTTTTTTTGGTTCACTATGTGGCACGGTGTCCTTTAATATCTACAGTAACATATTTAACCCCTTAGGGACGGGCTCATTTTCACCTGAAAATGCAAGTTAACATAAAGATATACCCTTACTAGCCGGCCCCCGGTGGTGCTTATTCAGTTCTTCTTTTTTCACTATGTGTCCCCGTTTGTCCGCGGTGCCCCCCGCAATATTTGCCGCCTTCCATGCTAATGAGCCATTCGGCTCAACTGGGCGGGCCTGCAAAAGTTCTCCCAGGCGTGTCTTTATTCTCGCTGGCATGGAGCGCATCCAATCAGCGCGCTCTGCTCTTAGCCAGGGATAAGAAACTCCAGTTCCCGCGAGATTCGCGAGAACTGGAGCGATTTCATCCATCCTGAGCCGGTGCCATCTTGGATTCCCGTGGCGAGCATCGGAGCAGCGTGAATGCTCGCCGCCGGAATCCAAGATGGCGCCGGCTCAGGATGGATAAAATCGCTCCAGTTCTCGCGAATCTCGCTAGAACTGGAGCTTCTTCTCCCTGGCTAAGAGCGGAGCGCGCTGATTGGATGCGCTCCGTGCCAGGGAGAAGAAAGACACGCCCGGGAGAACTTTTGCAGGCCCACCCAGTTGAGCCGAATTGCTCATTAGCATGGAAGGCGGCAAATATTGCGGGGGGCACATAGTGAATAAAGAAAGACTGAATAAGCACCACCGGGGGTCGGCAAGTAAGGGTATATCTTTATTTCAACTTGCATTTTCAGGTGAAAGGTCCTCTTTAAGGACCAGGCCATTTTTTGCAAATCTGACCAGTACCACTATGTGTGAATAACTCTAAAACGCTTTTACTTTTCCAGGCCATTCTGAGATAGTTTTTTCGTCACATATTGTACTTCATGTCACTGGTAAAATGGAGTTAAAAAAAAAATATTTTTATTTATAAAAAAAATACCAAATTTACCAAACATTTGGAAAAATTTGCAATTTTCCAAGTTTCAATTTCCCTAGTTCTATAATACATAGTAATGCTGCCAAAAAAGTTATTAATTTACATTCCCCATATGTCTACTGCATGTTTGGATCATTTTGGGAATGCCATTATATTTTTTGGGGACGTTACAAGGCTTAGAAGTTTGGAAGCAAATCTTGAACATTTTCAGAAATTTTCAAAAACCCACTTTTTAGGGACCAGTTCAGGTCTGAAGTCACTTTGTGAGGCTTACATAATAGAAACCACCCAAAAATGACCCCATTCTAGAAACTACACCTCTCAAGGTATTCAAAACTGATTTTACAAACATCGTTAACCCTTTACGTGTTTCACAAGAGTTATTGGTAAATAGAGATGAAATTTCAGAATTGCGATGTTTTTGGCAAATTTTCCATTCTAATCCATTTTTTCCAGTAACTAAGCAAGGGTTAACAGCCAAACAAAACCCAACATTTATTGCCCCGATTCTGTAGTTTGCAGAAACACCCCATATGTTGTCGTAAACTACTGTATGGCCACGTGGCAGGGCGTAGTGGGAAAGGAGCGCCGTGTGGTTTTTGGAAGGCAGATTTTGCTGGACTGGTTTATCTACCCCATGTCCAATTTGAAGCCCCCCTGATGCCCAAGGAGTAGAAACTCCCTAAAAGTGACCCCATTTTGGAAACTACACCCTCAAGGTATGCAAAACTGATTTTACAAAGTCGTTAACTTTTTAGGTGTTTGAATAGAGTTCATGGGAAATGAAGCTAAAATTTCTGAATTTTGATTTATTTATTTTTTGGAAAATTTTCCATTTTAATTCATTTTTTCCAGTAACTAAGCAAGGGTTAACAGCCAAACAAAACCCAATATTTATTGCCCTGATTCTGTAGTTTGCAGAAACACCCCATATGTGGCCGTAAACTACTGTATGGCCATGCGGCAGAGCATAGAGGGAAAGGAGCGCCGTGTGGTTTTTGG
This sequence comes from Bufotes viridis, assembly GCA_033119425.1. Lineage (NCBI taxonomy): Eukaryota > Metazoa > Chordata > Amphibia > Anura > Bufonidae > Bufotes > Bufotes viridis. The sequence continues at coordinate 200,083,914 of CM065589.1, read as the reverse complement.
AAGGCAGATTTTGCTGGACTGGTTTATCTACACCATGTCTCATTTGATGCCCCCCTGGGGTAGAAACTCCATAAAATTTACCCCATTTTGGAAACTACGGGATAAGGAGGCAGTTTTCTTGGGACTATTTTTAGGGTACCTACATATGATTTTTGGTTGGTCTATATTACATTTTTGTGACGCAAGGTTACCAAAAATAGAAATTCAGAAATTTCATCTCTATTTGACATAAACTCTTGAGGAACACCTAAAGGGTTAACAAAGTTTTTAAAATAAGTTTTGAATATTTTGAGGGGTGTAGTTTATTAGATGGGGTCACTTTGTGGGGTTTATACTCTAGGGGTACATCAGGGGTTCTTCAAATGGGACATGGTGTCAAAAATAAAGGCCATCAAAACCAGCCTTTCAGAAACCATATGGCGTTCCTTTCCTTCTGCGCCCTGCTGTGTGCCCGTACAGCAGTTTACCCCCAAATATGGGGTGTTTCTGTAAACTGCAGAATCAGGGCAGTAAATTTAAGTTTTATTTGGCTGTTAACCTTTGTTTTGTTACTGGAAAAAATTGATTAAAACTGAAAATTTTCCAAAAAATAGCTGTTTTGGCACCGTTTTAATTTTATTTTTTTGACTGTGTTAATCTGACGGTTTAGGTCATGGGGTATTTTTATAGAGCAGATTATTACGGATGCGGCGATAGTTAATTAGTCTACTTTTTTAAATTTATTTAGGTTTAACACTATATTATCCTATTTGAAATAAAATAAAAATTTTTAGCATCTACATAGTCTAAGATTAATTTTTTTTTAAGTTTTTATCCGATTGTCTTAGGTAGGAGCTCATTTTTTGTGGCATGAGAGGATCACTACACTGAGTGGTGGTGTCCTTCCGTATCCGCCTCCTGTGACGCACTGCATGTTTTTTGTGTTCGTCCCTCCTTTCCAGTATGGTGGACCACACCTGGAAAGTGTTGGCCAGGGCCGATCCGGAAGCCTCCAGTTCCCGAGTTACTCCGGCCTGCTCTTTCCCGGTCAGAAAAGATCAGGTCCTTGAGGACTGCCTCATAGAACTGAAGGAATTTCCCTGTGTTGACAAAAGAGTTGTACATGGCAACCTGCACAAAGTAGACCGCAACTTTTTTGTACCCTTCCCGGGTTTTGCGCATGGGGTTATATGGCTTGAGGACTTGATCAGAGAGATCAACTCCTCCCATATACCGATTGTAGTCGATGATACAATCAGGCTTGAGGACCGTTGCCGTGGTACCTCGCACAGGGACGGGGTTTATGCTGTTACCATGAATTGTGGTCAGTACAAGGACATTCCTCTTGTCCTTATATCTGACCAGCAACAGGTTTCCACTGGTAAGGGCACGGGATTCACCTCTGGGGCATAGGCACCTGGAGGGGGACGGTAGGGAGGCCGCGTTGATTTTTCTGCACGGTCCCACAAGTGGACGTGGATCTGGCAGCGGGGGAATGGAACAAGGGGATACTAGTATAAAAGTTATCCATGTATAAGTACAGGTGGTAACCCTTATCTAGCAGTGGGTGCATAAGGTCCCACACAAGTTTTCCGCTAACACCCAGAGTGGGGGGACATTCTGGGGGTTCAATACGGGAATCTCGCCCCTCGTACACACGAAACTTGTAAGTGTACCACAGCGTTTCTCAAATAGTGGGGCGCGCCCCCCCGGGGGGGCGCGAGGCTCCGTAAAGGGGGGCTCCAGGTGACAGGAGATGAACGCTTCCACTGTGGAAGCGTTCATCTCCATAGTGATCTGTATCGCCGTCCTCTGGACAGCGATACAGATCGCTGTGCTGTGCAGCAGGGGAGGGAGAGGTGTCTCCCTCCCCTGCTCCTCTGATAGGCTGCGGGCCTTGTGCCGGCAGCCTATCAGAGCGGTTCAGGCGGCGCGATGACGTCATCGCGCCGCCTGAGCACAGTGCACAGCGGGACACAGGCCGGAAGAGGCCTGCATCCAGCGCTCCAGGGAGGTAAGTATTGGGTAGGTGGGGGACCCTGGACCCTATTAGGGGGAGAGCCTGCACATAATTTGGGGGGAGAGCCTGCACATGATTTGGGGGAGGGGGAAGCCTGGACCCTGCACATGATTTGGGGAGGGGGTTAATGTAGCCTGCACATGATTGGGGAGGGGGTTAATGGAGCCTGCATATGATTGGGGGGTTAATGGAGCCTGCACATGATTTGGGGGGTAAATGGAGCCTGCACATGATTTGGGGGGGAGGGGGGGGGGGTTAATGGAGCCTGCACATGATTTGGGGGAGGGGGGTTAATGGAGCCTGCACATGATTTGGGGGGGAGGGGGGGGGGTTAATGGAGCCTGCACATGATTTGGGTGGAGGGGGGGTTAATGGAGCCTGCACATGATTTGGGGGGGTAATGGCCCTCACCTGTGGGGAGATTGGTGTACTTATAACAATTTTATAGAGAAATGATACTATTTACAGTCGCGCGGGGGGCGCAAAATGTTTTCTTCTTCCTAGGGGGGGGCATGACAGAAAATAATTGAGAAGCACTGGTGTACCATGAGGTACTCTCACAAAGTTTGTACAGCTTTACGCTATACCTCGCCCGCTTTGAGGGAACATACTGGCGGAAAATGAGTCTCCCCTTGAAAGGAATGAGAGACTAATCAACCGCGACCTCCCCTCCAGGTACATAGGCCTTCAAAAATTTGCAGGCATTTCCGGATGGCCTCAAACCGGTAGCGTGTCATGGCCGTACTGTAAAGTGGGGTCTGGTAGAGAACCTCCCCACTCCAGTAATGCCTGACACCGTTTTTTTTTACTAGGCCCATGTGCAGCACGAGGCCCCAAAACGTCCTCATCTCGGCTGCACTGACTGGAGTACAGCCACCGGCCCTAGCCAAAAAAGAGCCCGGGTGTTGAGCAATGAACTGTTGGGCGTACAGATTCATTTGCTCCACCATCATATTCACAAAGGGGTCACTGAAAAAAAGACTAAAATAGTCATATTCAGTAAAGCCCACTGTGGGAACCAATAAAATCAGGAATCACGGGCTGAAAATTCTCTGGGGTACACCATGCAAGCTCACCAGTAGAGGGCTCAGGTGAACTTATCTGGTGGGCCGTAAAACTAGTACAAGCCCCAGAGCCAAAAAAGGTCGTAGGGGCGTCAAGGGGGAAAGCTGCAGCACTCCTGGGGGGGTCTAGGGTCACACAGCTGTGCTGTGGACCCCAAATACCCAAAGAGGTGTTAGGGTGAACTCTAAACACTCCCTAAGGTCTTATTCACACGTCCGTAGTGTGTTTTGCGGAAACACGGATCCGCAAAACACGGAAACCGCGGACCGCACATTGCTGGCACTATATAGAGAATGCCTTCTCTTGTCCGCAATTGCGGACAAGAATAGGACATGTTCTATTTTTTTGCGGAAGCGGAAACACGGATGCGGAAACACGGATGCGGACATCACATAATGTGCTGTCCACATCCATTCATGCCCCTATGAAATGAATGGGCCTGCAACCCTTCCGCAAAATTGCGGATGGGATGCGGATCCATTTTGCGGACATGTGAATTAGGCCTTATTCACACATCTGCAAGTGTTTTGTGGATCCACGGAGCCGCGGATCCGCAAAACACGGACACACTGGCAATGTGCATTCCGCATTTTTGCGGACCGCACATTGCCCGAACTCCATAGAAAATGCCTCTTCTTGTCCGCAATTGCGGACAAGAATAGGACATGCTCTATTTTTTTTGCGGAGCCGCGGACCGGAAAATCGGCTGCGCGCTTCGCAAAATCGGATGCGGAGAGCACAGTGTGTGCTCTCCGCATCGTTCCCAGCCCCATTCACAGTCAATGGGTCCGCATGTATTCCGCAAAATTGCGGAATACATGCGGACTACATTGCGGATGTGTGAATAAGGCCT